>CM037155.1:28452828-29052828 GCA_020921065.1 Vaccinium darrowii | reverse complement strand
TTTATGCTTTCATCTATTGTGTATTTGTGTGCGCGATCTCAAATACCTAGTTAATCAACAGTTTTCTATGCGTGTGCTTGCGCAACTGAGATGGATTATGCTCGTAAGACGGATTGTGCCACTGGACAACCCGTGAAAGAGACGGGTTGTGCCAGCGAGATGGTTCGTACTATGGGATAGTCCATGCCTGTTGACAACTCAATTATCTTCTTGACAACTTGCGAGTCGAATAATATTCGTAGCCTATACATAGCCTAGTTACATGGTCGAGGAAGATTCGAAACCCTAGATCTTCTCTCCACAATTTTCTTTAATTTAATTACTGCTTTACTTAATTTAGTTTCTCTTAAAATC
Source organism: Vaccinium darrowii (assembly GCA_020921065.1). Classification (NCBI taxonomy): domain Eukaryota; kingdom Viridiplantae; phylum Streptophyta; class Magnoliopsida; order Ericales; family Ericaceae; genus Vaccinium; species Vaccinium darrowii. The sequence goes on along the minus strand of CM037155.1, from coordinate 29,052,474 downwards.
AACACCAATCGATCAATTTCTTTCTCCGAATTAAATTAGAAAATAATCGAAGCTAACGTAACTCAGCCAAATTGTCTCCGCGGATCGACACTTGGACTTGGCCACTATTCTTCTGAGTAGTAGTTAATTCTAAGTAATTATAAATATATTTTTGACTCGGCACGACACGATCAGCTTTCTCTGTAGCCTATGCCTCTTGCAACTTCTTTAGGGAGGGGGATGGTCTAGCTTTCTTGAATATCTTTTGTTAATTCCTTCAACAATCTCCCTCTCCCTCCTAATCATGAGCATCTGGGCTGCCTGTTTTGTAACGACCCAATTTTTTTATCCTATTTTATTTATGAGCTAAACTATTTTCAATTAAGTGTATTGATAAAGGTCCGAGTTTCAGACCATGTGGTACAAAATATTACGATTCATAAAATTGTTAGTTCATTTTATTTTAAATTACCTTTTAATAAAATTCGTCCGCGTACAAGTATGCACGTGCCCGAGAGTGTTTATGTATAATACCCGATCACATGGATGTGTATATAGAATATCTATACACAGATGTATATATATTATATAATTATTGTATTGTACAATGTCCAAAGCCTTTATTTTCCCTATCTCTGAAATACTACCAGGCCTTATCTCTGAAAACCTTGATGGCCTGCAATACCCAGCCACCACCCATCCCATTATTTACTCCTTTGTCTCCATTTTCTCCTATAATAATTCATTTCCCTCTTGTCTTTCTTTTCACCGTACAAACAATACAAAGGGGGAGATAGAGTCAGACATGTTGTAGAGGGTTTGGAGAAGAAGAAGTTGTTCCGGAGAAAAGAAATCCCACCACTTGACGCCACCGTGTTTCACTCAAATCACTCCAATTTAACTTAATCTTCAGGAGATAAGGTAGGTTTATCCTACCGAACCCTTTTATGTGTTAATTGAATGTTTAGTTGGGTAACGAACGAAACTCCGTAGCTCGAAACTTCAAAACGGGGAACAAACCCATGACTGCCAAAAATATTTATTCGGACAGTCAGTCCCACATTTGGTTTCACTGAGACCAATACTAATGCATTGGCTTGCCTATTTGATGACACATAAAACATATGAGCTTCCAGATTTGTACAATTGTACCCCCACGTGCATTGCAAAGAAATACACTGGGATATTATTTTTAATTATCATACTAGCCGGCCATGTCCTCTCTCAGTGGCATAAACGTGTCTAACAATATTACTTGTGTTCTCTGATTTCCTGTTTACAAAATAGAAATCTTATTTTTCCATAACAGCCAAGAAGGTTTGGCATTTAGCCATAAGTTAGAATTTCCTTGTGAAGCCTATTGACATATAAAGAATACGTGGACCAAGTTACATGATGGTAATGCATTTAGATTATTCTCTTTCAGGCAGTGATTATGTTACATTTTGCATTGAAATTACAAATTTGTGTGTATTATTTATTACTGTCCTCATTTTTTTATTGTGTATATGGATTATTGGTTTAGTTTCGTACAATTGCCTGTACTGCAATTAAAGTTGTTTATAAAAATTTAGATTGGACAATAGGATCACTGGGGTGGTTATGGATCGTGAGAAATTCATTGTAGACGATGACTAGGTTATATGGAAAAAGAATTATGAGAAATAATGATGAGTAAAAGGGTGACCGGGTTGGACCCTATTGTGAGGGTGACCTTTGTGGGCCCTGGAGGAGAAATGATTGGTTTGGATTCTGGATATTGAGATTACGAAACCCTAGGTAAGGCATGGTGGTGATTGGCTCCTGAACGGTTTGGTTATAAGGGTGGAATTGTGCTTGCGTCACAACCCGGGGCAACGTGCTTGTGTCACAACCCAGTGAAGTCTTGTTCATTCCTTGTGTGGTTGCGGGTGGGATATCCAAGTAGCTAACTTTGCTCTCATCTGGGCCTTAATGTACAAGGGGGAGTCGAATCACACCAGTTGGCTTACGCTGGAGGTTACAGGGTAAGAAAGATTTCTGAGGATGGAATCTTAGTTATCACATAGGTCAATGGATAGTAATAAAGTGAATATCTTGATTACATTTAACTTATTGATTATTCATGCTTATGTGCATAAAATGAATATTATTGTTCCATCTATCTTGTTCATTATCCATACTTATGTGCTAGATACGTGTGGGTTAAGTAGGTGTAGGATATATCTACTGAGCGTTTTATGCTCACGGTACTACGTACCCTGGTATTCGTACACCAGGTATAGAAGACGGAGCAGAGGAGCCGTATCAAGTCAAAGAGGAAGCTGTTCTGTAAAGTGAACCAAACGAAGCTTGGATTTTCTTTCTTTAGATACTCTGTTTATTTTCAAAAACTTTAATTCGAAGTTGTAACTCTATGTTAGAATTTTTTATTTAAAATTTTCAATTAGTTGTAATAAGACTAAATATCGGTTATTATTTAATTTATGAGTTTTTATCAGATAAATTATTTGAAAATGTTTTAATAACGTTTCCGAAATTCGGGGCGTTACATGTTTCTTTCCATTCAAACAACCGATGATCTTGTAAGTAAACACGAACCATGCTAGAAAAAGATGAACAAAATATACCAAAAATTAACAAAATCAATTACCATGAACAAATCCGGACCCGTTTAGGACCTGCAACCCTATTTTTTTACCAACAACAAATTACAAAAGAAAGATGAATTCCTACTTTACCTTATTTTTTCATCAAATGGTATTGCTAACAGAAACAAAATTTTACTAAATGAAGCTCAAGCTATCTGGGAATTTAACAAAATTATGATGCGGCTAAAAATGAAGTTATAAATAAAACTGCTGATATGCAAGCTCAAGACATAGAAAGGGTTGCTTCTATTTCATGAGCATGCCTCTTCTATTAGGGTAGCTTTTGATGGGTAAATCTTGTCTTTGATGTTTGATGTTCTCTTCCTGACCGAAGGGTATATCTATGGGATTTTCTGCGGCTATATGATTCTTGTTACCGTCTATGGCTGTTTGTTGCTTTTGAGAGCTTTGTGAGTTGGAAGTTAATTCTTGCGTGGTCTTGATTGATGCTGCTCCTTGATGTTGGATCGTTTTTTGAGTGTTTTGTGTGTGAGTTTGTGGGTTCCAAATGATGCTGCTGTTGCCTCACATGTCTGCATATTCAGTTTGTTGTTGTCCACACTCGGTTGCAAATCCAGAATTCTACAGCTACCTCTTGGGTAATCCTCAATTATGTTTGCATAAATGATGGGAAAAACTGTGAAATGACTCTTTTGCCCTTGTGGTGTCCCAAACTTGATTATGTGAGTATATTAATTATATAATTGCAAAGTTTAATCTATTTTATTAATTTTGGACAATTGGAAGCTATATAAATTTATTTCATTGCAAATTAAATTTTGCATGGACAATTGGAAGCTATATTAATTATAAATTGGAAGCTATATTAATGCTAAAATTTAATTTTGGACATTTGGAAGCTATATTAATTAAAAATTTATTTTGCATTATATTAATTCTTAAACCAAAAGAAGGAGAACTATACTCAAATATATATTGCATGGACCACTGTTTACATCAAAACCCACCCATCCTTTTATAGCAAAACCCACCCACTGACTATACTTCAAAACCCACCCCCTATTTACATCAAAACCACCACCATTTTAGATCAAACCCACCCACCAACTCTCTCTCTCTCTCTCTCTCTCTCTCTCTTCTCTCTCTCTCTCTCTCTCTCTCATGCATCAACCAAATCCGGGAGCAAACTAGTCATCAACCAAGAAGTCACGACGATGGATTACGATCAAAGAGCTCAAAACGACGACGATTGTTTTCTGATGACTGTGACGGTCGTTTTGGAAGTCTGGCGATCGAATGTTGGAGGGGCAAAGCACGATCCGGTTTGGTTCTTGTTTTTAACTTACTTTTGATTATGTAATAAAATTACAAATTTTAAGGTTCTTTTTTTGGTGAACTTGAAACCAAATTTGAGTTTTTTTTCCCTTTTTTGGTGAATCTGAAACTAGATATGGAGAATTATTGAGCTCTGATTTTTATTTGGTTTTTGTTGGCTGATGGAAGAAGGGGATAAGGAGGGTTGTTTTGGTCAAAAAACAGACCCTCTTCTCCTGGATAATTTTTGGGGAGGGTGAGGGCAGCCCAAAAATTATCAGGGGAAAGATCCTCACAGAGGGATAAGGGAAGAGGGGGTGAAGACTTATCAGGGGGCTTTGTGGGTTTGCCAAACCAGAGATTAATGGTGGGGCCCAGGGTTTTGGGGAGTGAAAACTTATCAGGGGGACATATCCCCATCCAAACATGGCCTTAGGGGAGGTATTCAAGTCTGTTTTGCGGTATTGCGAATTATCTTTTGGTGCTGCATCTAGGGTTTGAATCTGAGTCTTTAGGGTTTGAATCTGAGTCTTTGGAGAAAGTCTAGTGCTGTTTTGGAAGGGAGGTCTGCTTTGTTGAAAATTTTCTCTTTTGGTTGGCAACTTGCCAATCAAATGTTATTTGTTTCCCTTTTGGTCCTAGCCGGCATATGATTACCGTTTTTCGGGCGTTCCGACTGTGTTTGGTTACTCGTGCTCCATTGTGATATTGTGTTTGGGTCCCTTTAATCTTTACAATTTATTTTCAAAGAATAATAAAATTCTTTTTTTTTTGCTGTTAAAAAAAATGGTAGATCTGCTTTGCTATTTGTTTTGTTAGACTACTTAGCTGTTTTTTGTTTGGCTTTACGGAATAGAACCCGTGGATAAAGCTTGGATTTGGTTGGCCGTATGGCATTTGGTTACTTTTGGTCCGGACACGGATTGTATTTTCTTAGATCCATGACTCGCTGTTCGGTTCTCGGATTCATAGGAATACAAACCGATCCGGACCGTGTACAACTCTAATGTTTTAGACTAAAAGTAGGTGAACACTTAAAGATTTAACAAAAAATAAATGATAATTTTTAAAGTAGTTAATTGGAGTCCTTGGTATAATAGGTAAATCTAAAAACTAATTCGATCAGCTTGTAGCGGGAGAGAAAGAAACAAAAGGGGGAAGCATATGTATATTAGTACTTTTATCTGATTTTTGTATGCTTTACGACATACTAGTAGCGATCATTAACTCTCACTAGTGATATTAATAAATTGTATCTAACACAATTCAATCAATTGCAATTTTTCATCTCTTTTTAAACAAAAATTAACTTAAACAGATCATTATAACACATCCAATCGGATGGCGCCCCAATAGTATTTTACCGCAAATGTCAATATTTAAGGCTCATTGGTTCTAAAGTACAGGCATGCAATTCTCTATTAATTTTAACACACCTTTCAACAAACTTTTGGGTATGGTTTGTGTGACTGATAAGTGACAAAACTGAACAACCATTGTCGAAACAAAAGAAGTGGAAGAAAGAAAGAAAGAGATCATTGCCACAACCACAATTTCAAACAGAAGGTCTCCAGACAATATTTGCCAAACAGGCTCACAACATTGCAGCACTAAAACTACGTGTAATTTATTCAGTTTCCTTGGGCAGGGCATAACATTCCAACATCTTTTGGCGGCCAGCAACACAATGATAATGGTTGGGGTGGTATATCAAATAATACACTCCAAATAAATACTACTCCATTTTTAACATCAAAATGGTGTTTGAGACACACCCAGGTATACTGAATAATTTTCCCAGAAACGTCTAGAGTCCGAGATCTCGAAGTTGTCGAAGATTCATAGGAGAAATGTATTTTGTATCTCCATCAACCAGTTGCTTGGCAACGATAATGTTGGCAGCTTCACTGGGGTGGTAAGGATCCCAAAACACGTGCTTGTCACGGTCCGAGCACATGCTTGATTGGGGGCCGCATGGGATTATCCCAGCGAACTGGCCCCCATTTCCACAACATGCTCTACTTGCTGTTGTGAATCCTGCTTTCACAGTTCCAACATTAATACCGATAACAATATTGATAAGAGAAATGAATTTTGCATTCTAGTAGTACTTCCTTATAGCTTCGCTTTAAATTTTGTCCTTTAGTACAAGAAATTAGTTTGGATGTTAAATGGAACGAAAGTAAATCGCAAGCAGGATCGACTATTTATTTGTTTTGATAAATTAAAGTTCAAGTTTCAGCATGATTATGTCGTACAAAACTTTTTGGAGTCCCCAATTTTTTTTCTCCCCTCCTAATCACCTAATACACCTCTTTTTTTTCCCTTATGCTCAATCTTTCCTCTTATTTTCTAACCTAAGTTTCCAAACACGAAGGAAATATGAAATCGCAACCAATGCCATCTCATTAAATTCCACATGCAACTCAACTATGAAAAATCAAATGAAGGACATGAAGTTTTAAATATTGGTGATAATCCATGAAGCACCGACACCTCTAGGGGTCCCCGTATCGCAGTGTCCCGACACGGGGACACGGCGTGACACGTGTCCCGACACGCCACTTGGATGGGGACATGGCTAATTTGAATTTTTGAGGGGGACACAGCAGGGGTCAAATTGAATGTTTTTAAAACTTTGTGGAATAAATCTATAATTAATCAATACTTGGGGTAAAAAGTGTAATTTTGTCATATAATTTCGTCATATATATATAGAATTTTTCTCCCTTGCCGTGTCCGTATTCCCATTTTTTTAGAATTTCCGTGTCTCCGTATCCGTATCCGTGTCCATGCATCATAGGTGATGATATATATTATGTACTTACCATATTTCTCATAGTTTGTGATGATTTCCATCACGAGATCATAAACATTTGCGTGCACGAATGTGGCTCCAGGGAGGTTTTTGTTGAGTTCAGCAATCAAACCCTTCAACCGTTCATTGTACTGATTTGCCAACTTGTTTGGTAATGCCACACATTCATCTTCATTCAGCCTGTTGATTGTTTTCTGATAAGGAATGCACCCAATTGGCCCAACATTTCCCACTATAAACTTCCTTGCATCCAGTTGATAAAGTCTCTGATATTAAAAAATATAGATCAAGCAATTAGGTAAAGTACTACGTACTACTATCATTTACAAAAAACTAATAAGGCCTCTGATAATTTTCTTCCCCAACCTGACAAGGGGTGAATATAATTATTCAGTATCACTTGTGGTTGGTTAAAGATAGAGTTGTACACAAACCTTACACACACACAAACACATGTACATGGTTTGTAGGGTCCACATACACACACCACGACATGAGGCAAGTAAAACATTAGCTACGGGCCCCACATTCAGGATGGCCCCCAATTTTTTTTTTTTTTTTGTAGGTATTGTTTCTATATGTATTTACAAAAAATTGGGAGCCTTACTAAATAAAGTAGGCCCCAATTTCAAATATATATATATTCTCTCAACCGTTTTTTTAAGTTATTGTCTTGAAAAGTTTTGACTACAAAGATATATTTAATAATTTTATATTTTTAAAATAATTATTATGCTATTTAAAAAGGTTTATTTTAAATTGCCACCCCCATAAGGCCATAATCCTGGAGGCCCTGCGTGCGACAATGTGCAAGCTCAGTGAAACACGGTGTATTGTGTATAGATTCCCAAAAAATGGTAGTATAGTGTGAGGGTGGATTAATTCCAACAAAATATGTGAGTGTGGGTGTGTTACGTGTGGATCGGAACTGGAAATTATTTGTCCTACAAAATGTGCTGAATGATGATCAGTTCTAGAAGTCTGATCAATTAATAATGTGTATTTTGAGTGTACGTATACCGTGAGTTGGGCTTTGAGGTGGGTAATAAGATCGTTAATGAAAGAATCTGGAGTTTGGGAAACCCTTGCCCCAATTGAGAGGACTGGAAGCAAATAATTATTGAGAAAATCATTGGATCCGATTGTGACGGAGAATATGGATTTCCTCATGATATAGTCTCTCGCCTGTTTTTCACCCAACAATTGCTCAATCTGTTTTCTGGTAATGTTGAAGTAATCAACTTGGATCTCAATTGAAAGCCTATTTATCTGCACATACATTCAGGTGAAATTAATAATTGATCAAAAAATAATATGGATTTGGATATATAGAGTGATTGATATTTTAGGTTAGAGCACACTACTTACAAATATTCTTCCAGTGGCATTCATAATCCCACCTCCACCGGATGCATAATTCACTCCGTGTAGTATGACTTTTCCGGTGGAATTTGGCGCCAAAAATGGCACTGCGTAGTGTGGTTGTCCCAATTCCTCCCCTAAGAAAATTTAATTAATACAATTAATGTTAAAATTTTAAGTACATGCATTTTTCCGTTGAGAAGAAATTCCATAATATATACGTACCCCTTCACTAGTGGCACTAATTAAATCATTAGTAACATTTTGTCTTGTATCACTCTCTAGTACAAGCTCACAACGTACGTGGATATATATATGAAACCCATCTTGCAACTTGAAGAACGCAACGGTTATGGAATTAATTGCGCTGAACATGGTCGTTAGGTTTAAATAAAGAGGTCCACCAATCTCGTTTAGTAAGTGATAATACATTACATAAGTGATTAGATAGATATAGCCTGTATCATTTACATGATAGTTTATCTCACAATTCGATGAGCTACTCAATTAACGACTAGATTTTAATTTCCCATACCATTTTGTGTGCAAGTTCAGCATTATATGTATGCTTTTTTGTGTACGAGTGTTCAAAAGTACTACTATATTTACGCTAGAGAAGTAGAGCCCCCTCTCTATATATATATATATATATTACAACGAATGCTCTTAAGAGTAGTCATATGATCAAAATTTGTGAAACACAAACATTAAGACAAGTACGATAAGAAAATGCACCATGAAATAAGGACATGCATATATAGTGTTTAGGTTAGAGGATGCTTAATTTGACTGAACATCGATCCATGCGAGAGAGAGAGATTAGAATAATACCAACAATGTCTCCAATGGTTCTTCCATTGGTGTACCGGCCGGTGGGATTTCCTCCGGATGGCTTAAAATCAATCCCATTTGGAGGGATATTAGCTCTTGACAGAGTCGGAAGATAATTGTTATTCCCTGCATCAACCAAAGAATCACCAAAGATAAACGAAGCTCCTAGACCTGCTGCAGCATTGGCATCTTCAGTACCCTTTGCAAATAACCTCAAGTTGTTGATGATGATGATCAAAAACACCAAAGCCAAATTCATGGTGGCCGATATTGCTTCTCGGATCAATCTTCACCCGTCTATTCGATCCACTGATAGAGATGACTCTAAGCTAGTATAATTCAAGTGGCACGTGTGTATATATATATATATAAATGACACCCTTTCTCACAAAAAGGGCTTAGAAAATTAAAGTGACATTGTACATAGAAACTTGTGGGGTTGTGTTTTATTGGATTTCAAAATTTGGTTTGACTCGATACTGGAAAGAGAAGTACCTACCTATATTTGATTTGATGATGAGAATTTAATCCTGGTAGTTTATCAACCTTTCGTGGTTTTTTGACATGTTGAGGACTTGGGAGTGATTATTAGTTTAGAAAATAAACAAGTCTTCCACGTTAAAGTCGAGAAGATTACAGGTACTTGATCTAATTAAACGTTATGATAATTAATATTGTGGTTTAAGCTTCTAATTTGGAATGTTCTAGTAAGAACTTGGGTGTTCTGCAAAATTGTAAACGAAAATAAACCGAGTGACTTCATAGTACGTAACACGGTTAGGTCACAAAAAATATGAATTATTGCGGCCTGTTTATTTGACCAGATATGAATAAAGAAAATTTAACTAGGCATCCTGTCTAATAATCCTACTTCTGTTCTCATCCATAATGTCACCGCGAATTATGTTTACATTCTGAAATGGGATAATTGGACCATTATGCCCTTATTTAGTCAATTATATATATATATATATATATATATATATATATATATATATATATAAGCAAATTTTCTAGTAAGGACCTCCCGTAAATAAGAAAAAATGTAATTTTTTCACTTAATTTTTTTTTTTTTTGGGTCCAATGTGTTTAAAAGGTGTTTTCAAGGTACTAGTTTTGTGAAAAACTGCTTGGATCAAGCCATTCCCGTTATTTTTTTATGAAGATTTCCCGCGAAGACCCTTGAAAACACCTTTGGAACACATTGGACGGTTCGGATCGTCAAAAAAATGCTCGGATCACGGAGGTCCGGAAGTCCGGAGTCCGGATAGGAAGCGCTCCCTATATATATGCAATAAACTTCTAATAAGGAACCCTTATTTAAGTTTCCATGCGGATCGATCTAGGGGTATTTTCGACTTTCTAGACCAATTTCGACGATCTGAATCGTTCAATGTTTTTAAAACGTGTTTTTAAGGGTCCCCGCGATGAATCATCAAAAAAAGTAACCGGGAAGGGCTTCATCCAAACAGTTTTTGATAAAAGTTATATATATTTTTTATCGAAAACTGTTTGGATCAAGCCCTTCCCGGTTAATTTTTTTTATAATTCCTCGCGAGGGCCTTTAGAAATACGTTTTAAAAACATTGAGCGGTTCGGATCGTCGAAATTTGGTCCAGAAAGTTGAAAATACTCCTAGGTCCGCATGGAAACTTAAATAAGGTTCCCTTATTAGAAGGGGCCGGATCCGGAGACACAATTTTAGACACTCCATTTTATTTTTTGCATGGCAAAAGAAATTTATTAATCTTTGAAAACGGATTACAAAGATTAAATGGAACCATGGGAAGTCGGCATCATAACGCCAAAGAGACATCCTCTCTGCGACAATCATCTGCCTGTACATTCGCTTAGCCTCTTTCTATTTCAAGCTAATTTACCAAAAAAAAAAGGAAAATAACAAAGGGCTAACAAGTGGTCGGCCTAAGCAAAGTAGACAATCCAATCCAAGTTGGGATGCAATTACACTTACGAGATGAAAAGACCAACTATATAACAACCTTCACCACAAGCAGCTAAGAGGCAACTCCAAGAATTGGATCAATAGCAGCAGGACTTGAGCTCCAACCAAGAAAATAAGCTCCATTTGGAAACAATACTATTCAGCAACACTCCACGGCAAGGGCACCAATAACAGATGTAAAGGTGTGATGCCAATTATCTCAGATGCCAACAGCAATTAATTGCACTAGATTGAATATTGAAGTCCCATCAACTTTGAATCCTCCAAATGTTGGTTTCCAGCAGAGCATCAAGTGCAGCAAAAGATGAAATCCGAAAGTCTAGTGTCAAATGCTATTCAAACTTTGATTTTGCAGATATTAATAAGCATAGGATTATCCCAAAGGAACAGATACAATCCATATGGGATTAGTGAATAGTGATTGATCATTGATATCCGAAAATTTCCAGAAAAAATCATAACTTGAAACATGGGTGGGAAGTGAACAGAACCGGGGGCAGCAGCACTCCAAAGGAATTGGACAAAAAAATGCTTCTGAAGACCCAACTTACATACCTATCCCCTTACTGTATGATACGCTATCAAAATCTGGAACAGGTATGTAGAACCCAAATTGCACACACCCAGGGGATGCCCCAGTGGTTAGGGCGAGTGCCTGACTTTAGGGGTAGTCTCTTTGGTCAGGTGTTCGATTCCCCACAGGGTGAGTACCTGTGCTAAGCGGGGGGCCGTGACTGGTGTGGGTTGCGCTAGCTCCCTCCGAGGTTTGGGTCGTGCAGTGGGTCCAATTAGTGGCCTATTGTAGGGTTGTTCCTCGGTTATCAAAAAAAAAAAAACCCAAATTGCATTTAAGAAAGCCAAAATCCTTTCAAGGACCCTATGAATAACTCATCATCCAAAGAAAACGCATAAGCGCGCTGCTGCTCCGGCCATCGATATATGATCCTCTGCCCTACCGCCTATACACCACCTGAACAGACAATCCAAAAAAGCCTTCAAGACTGCCTCAAACAACTCTGAAACACCCCAAAAAGCCTCTAAGTCAACCCAAATTCATCCCTTGAATATAATCTTCTTGTGATCGTATTTCTGAACGCATGGCCTCCAATTGTATCTCCAACATGTCCTTCATTTGAGACTTGAATTGCACCAATTCTGATGAGAGCATGAAACAACTGCAGCTTCCAGATTTGAACTCCAAAACTATAAAAGAAGACTCCGGATAGTTGAGCTTCCCTCCAAAATTCTTAGTATGATGACACCCCCACAAGCAAAAAGAAGAAACAAAAATAAGCTCCAATGAATCAGCAAACAGCAATGAAGCACCTCCAAGATTAGCAACAACATATTGAAACTCAAATAGCATCCTCCCGTGAGGCCGCAACAAGACATCAACAAAAGCAGCACCAACCACACCAGGACTCACTCGTCTCTTATTCCAAGACAATAATTTCATACCGAAAAATATAAGATTCTAGACCCCTAATGAAATGGGCAGCTGCTTAGAGATGATTTGGAGCATGCTCATTTTCTTGAGAAATCCGATCAGCAATTTTGCTAATCACTTCATCTTCGTCACCATCATAGCCAATTCCCATTTCCTTGTTGATAGTCCAAATAGCTTGAGCCTCATTCAGAAAAATCATGTTCCTATTGCCAATACCCTCTGAAGAAACTGAAGCAGATAAAGCAACTGCTGCCACAGCTGACCTCAGGACTGCGCATTTCTGTTTATTTCTGCCCTTTTTTTGGTACTGAGAGTTAACATTTGAGAAGCAAGAATGTCATTTATGGTTTTTCTTTACACCTTTGACAGTTGCTTTGACAGGAATTATTTGATCATCCTCCAAATGGTCAAGGGAATTACCACCCTCATCCTCTTTACCCTGTTCAACAGGTTCACCATCTAAAGAATTAGCCACTACACTTACCTCAATGCCTAGAGGATGTTCAACTTCTTTGTTGAGCCCATCCACACCTAAAGAGGAACTAATGGAATCATTGACAGCTGCCCTATCAGCCCCGTCATTATGTTATTATTAAGTTGTGAGTGTAAATGTGTAATTAGATTGTATCTGTCTACTCATGCAATTAAGTTAATAGTTTAGGATCATAGTATAATTTATCTTTTCACACTTTTATAAGTTCCACATAATGAGAACAGAACCCTACTTTTTGCCTCTCAATTGTTTTGTCTAATTTTACATGGTATCAGAGCTTTCGATCTAATCGCTATGCTGTCGTATGTGAGTATTCTCCACCATCAGTCATCCCCATCAACGAAACCCACGACCAGAAAACCCTAAAATCTAGTTACTGTTCATCGTGATTACTGTTCATCTCAAGTTGGTGCCTTGTTATTAAGATCGACTGGTACTCTCGTTTTTGCTATTTTTTAGTCTCTACAACACCAACACCACTCGTTTTTAGGTCTTATAGTTGACTGGGTATACTCAAGTTGACTGGATTGACTCTATTTGACCTTAAAATTGACTGGACTTGCTTCGAGATTGACTGGGAGGTCGCGTTTTGCTCTCTATTGCACTAGAAGTTGACTGGTTGTTCACGTTCACTGGCTCTCTGTTTGCTATTGGGTATTTAGGTGTTAATTGGCACTGTTCAACACTGTTTGACACTACTTGGAACCATTTGGGGACTGTTCAATACTGTTTGAACAGTATTGAGTACTATTGCACACTTCTGGAGTATTATCCGGTTATTATCTTGAGGTTTTTTAGCAGTTCGTTACTGTTTTTTCTCTGTTAATATGATGGAGGCTTTCAAAACTGCCCAGTTGATGTTTTTTCTCAGGGAGAGTTACAAACACTCAGGCGCCTTCTAGCGAAGCTTGATGCTCCATCTACCACCGCTTCTACTCCACTGCCACTGATTTCTTTGCTCACAAAGGTATTCATGCTAATGTTTTTACTGCCTCTAGCTCTTCTCCTTGGGTAATAGATACTGGTGCAACAGATCATATGACAGGTTGCTCATCACTCTTTGACTCTTATTCTGCATGTTCTGGTAAGGATAAGGTCAGAATTGCTGATGGTTCTCTATCTGCTATTTCCGGGAAAGGTTCTATTCATTGTTCTCCAACCCTTTCCCTTTCTTCAGTTCTTCATGTTCCCAATTTTTCTACTAACCTTCTATCTGTTAGTAGTCTTACTCAATCTTTAAATTGCTCCGTAACATTTTTTCCTACCCATTGTGTTTTTCAGGAACTGGATACAGGGAAGGTGATTGGTAGTGGTAAAGCACATGGTGGCCTCTACTTTTTGGAATCTGCACCTCACCCATCTCATTCACCCCGATCATGTGGTCTAGCTCTGCAAGCAGATATTGGTTCAACTTTCTCTATGTTACATCAACGGCACCGTCGGTTAGGTCATCCTTCTTTTGGGATTTTGGGAAAACTTTTTCCTAATTTAATTAAACATTGTTCTCATAGTCAATTTTTTGTGAAGCATGTGAGTTTGGTAAACATAAACGTTCCTTTTATGCTCCTATCAATAGAAGGAGTGACTCTCCATTTATGGTTATCCATTCTGATGTGTGGGGTCCTTCACCTGTTACTTATTTAAAAGGTCATCGGTGGTTTGTCACTTTTATTAACTGCTATTCTCGTGTCACTTGGATGTATTTACTTAAATAAAAAAATGAAGTTTTTTCTTATTTTAAATCTTTTCATGCGATGATATGCACTCAATTTGATATGCATATCAAAATTTTCCATAGTGACAATGGTACTGAGTATATAGATAAAAGTTTTCGGGCTTTTTTGAATGAAAATGGTATTCTTTTTCAGACGACTTGTGTTGACACTCCACAACAAATATGGAGTTGCTGAATGCAAAAATCGTCATCTAGCTGAGGTAGTTCGCTCTCTTTTATTCACCATGAAAGTTCCCAAATATTTGTGGGGAGAAGCCATTTTGACTGCAACTTATCTTATTAACCGCATGTCATCCAGTGTTATTAACTTTAAAACTCCCCTTGAGTGTCTCCCTTGCAGTTTTCATGCCACAACTCTTTCCCCACGTATTTTTGGTTGTGTGTGTTTTGTTAATGCTCCTCATCCCTCGGGTGGCAAGTTAGGTCATAAAGCACATAAATGTATTTTTATTGGGTACTCTCCTACCCACAAGGGTTATAAATGTTATGATCCTCATTCTAAGAATTTTTTTTCTCTATGGATGTCTCCTTTTGGGAAACAGAGTCATTTTTCTCTCCCTCCACTCCATCTCTTCAGGAGGAGCATAGGCAAGAGGAAGAGATGTTTTACGGTGAGGGGGAGACATTGTTTTATAATAATCATGGTAAGGGGGAGAATGAAAAGTCTGGAGAGGAACCAATATCTGTCGAACGAGCTACACATGACATTGGTGGTGATGAGGGAGAAGGTATACAGCGACTGCAAGGGTCTAACTTAAAGACCTACGCTAGCAGGAAAAAAGGAAAGTCCACCTATGCAATACCACCTTGTCAATCACAATCACTTGCTCCAGTTCCGGACTCCTCAGCTGACTCATCTGGTAATGACTCTTCTCCCATTGAACCTCCTCTTGTTAATTCTGATGAACCTCCTATTATTAATTCTGATTATCTTCCTATTGCTCTGCGGAAAGGTGTTAGATCATGTAATCAGCATCCTATCTCCCAGTTTGTCTCTTATGATCGGTTATCTCCTTCGTACTATGCCTTTGTTTCATTTTTTTCTTCTATATCTATTCCACATAATTGACATGATGCATTCATAATACCTAAGTGGAAAGAAGCTATGGTAGAGGAGATGACGGCTTTGAAAAAGAATGGCACTTGGGAGCTAGTATCTCTTCCAGGAGGGAAGAAACCAGTGGGATGCAAATGGGTTTTCACTGTTAAACAGAATGCGGATGGTACAGTTGAGCGATACAAGGCAAGACTTGTTACCAAGAGTTTCACTCAAACCTATGGTATTGACTACGAGGAGACGTTTGCCCCCGTAGCAAAGATGAACTCTGTGCGAGCTTTACTCTCTTGTCGCCAGAGGTACGTTCTTGAGGGTCCAATATGGCCTATTATCCTCCGCTGGAACAACACTGCCACGGCGAAGCTTTGGGAGGAGCATATGGATGATGAGTCCCATCTCTATCCGCGCCCCTACACCCAGACTTTGGATGGTATTTGCAATTATAACCTGAGCACTCCAGGGGAGGTTGATTTTTCTGCGCTGGTCTGCCGCAGCATAACTTTCTTGTCAGCATATACTGCATAAGCCGCCCGGCCTACCTGCCCGCACTTGGAGTTAAGAACTGGCGAACAGTGGTGTATAGGCCAGACAGGGTGGCGCGCCAACTAAGGTAAGATTTGGTGGTGCCCGCGGTAGGGCCAGAGCCTCTGGAGTTTCAGGCTGCCTTCAATTAGTTTCTTGTTTCTTATACCGACATTCTATTGGATGGGGTTGGCCATTGGCGTTTTCCAAAGTCCATCCGTCCTCCCTTTACCTCCACCCAGTTCCGCTTACATTGGCGTAGGAATCTGGACTCATTCTTTATCTTTGTGCAAGGTGAGGCCACCAAAGCCACCCCGCGCATCGTATTCAAGTCAGATTTTACTCTTCACGCACCCAAGCCTTAGTCCGATGATTGGCGAGGTGTACGGAGCCTCTGGGCCTTGAAGGATAGTACTACTGTGGCCCCCTCAGAAGCTAGGGTCGTGGCGCCGCTATCTGTCGTGCACGTCACCAGGTCCCAAGCAAGGGCCCAAACGTCTTTTGTGGATGAAGAAGAGGCTGCATGGCCACCCGTCCGTCGCAAACTGCACAGGGTATGTGACACATATATACTTTTCCATTCTGTTCATTGCGGTGATTGTGATACTGTCCTCCCACTTCGTGATATTCATACTTTACTCTGTTTGAGGCAGTGACTGGTGAGCGTGTCAAGGAATCACCAGAATGCACAGCTTCTCTGCAATCCGGCGGCTCGTATTAGGGTTTTGATACGGACAACCTCCCTTTGAGGGCCCGAGTCGCTGCGTTGGCTCAGGGCCAAGTCGCAGGGCCTTCTATTCTGGCCCAAGAGTTCGTAGGGGATAGTGACAGCAACGGTGATCAGCTCCCAATCAACACCCTCCTAGACAGGGGGCGTGAAAGAACCGCGGCAGGTGCGCCAGATTCTGGTCAACGTACGGAGGTCGCCCGCACTCCTTCTCCGGCCTCTCAGCCAGCTAAATTTGATGAAGAATCCACCTCGCACCCGTAGGCGGCAGAGAGGCATGTATTCTTGGAGATGCTGCGAACAGAGGAGCGGGTTAGCCCTTCAGTTGCCGAGGTGTTTGGTCTGCGTGGCGCGAGCAGCTCTAGAGGGGAGGAAGTAAGAGAGATTCACTCTGGGGGGCGTCGTGCCCCAGAGCCACAGCCAGAGAAGAGCTCGAAAAGCTCCGCAGAGGGCTTCGGTAGGGGCTTTGAACAGGAGTTTTTGCAACCCTACGTTGACAGTGATGATGAACAGAGCCCTTTCGCTACTGCTGAGACGGGCCAGCCTTTAGCTAGCTCCCATGCACCGACTGAGTCTGCCCCTCAGTGCACGTCATCCGTTGAGAAAGGTAATCATTTTGATTCCTCCAGCACCTTCCAGAACATAGGGGGTGGCATTCATGTGGGGCCAAGCTTTAAGCCGCGCACTACTCATAGTATAGGAGAATTTGTGCCAACTTCAGTTGATCCAATTATTCATGAATTGTTCAAAGATGACTTTTCAGAATTGGAAGCTGCTGAGGATCCTCCGGGGAGAGTGCAGGAGATGCAAGCCGCCCTTCATCAATCCTTCTCGGAACAGCAAGGACCTCTTATTGAGCAGCAAGGGGAGACTCAGCAGGAGCGGCTAACTGCTATTAATGAAGGGGACACACCCGAGGGAGAGGATAAGAGCGAGGCTGAATCCAGCGCTCCATAAGAGGGCGTTGGGCAGATGGTTGTTTTTCCAGGAGAGCCCATCCCCATTGATGACAGCTCAGAAGGTTCAAGGGGAGCAGGGTCTGGTGTGCTTGCAGGGGTCCGGTGTACCGCAGGAGTCTTCATCCGAGTATAACGACTCTCGGTGCTAGGAGCAGGTACCTCCTGCCATGCCTGCCTCTATGGCCCCATTCCTATCATTCAGTGTTGCTGATACAAACCTGCCTGTCCTAGAGGGTGTTCATTGGACCCATCCGAAGACATTTGCCAATTTCTGGGCACAGAGCCCTTTAAGTGGTGGCATGCTCTTGGACAGACTGGCCACAATCATTACTTTCTTGGAAGCCATTCCTTTGAAGAAGTTTGGCGATGTGTTGCTGCAGGATGGCAAAGGGGCGCTCATGGACCTTCAGAATTTGGGAGGACTGGAGGTTGGTTGGCTTATTGCTCACATGGATTGAGCAGGCCTAGGAGAGGGTGGACCTCACTCGCACCACCCTTGCTCAAAGGGAAGCCGAGTTGACGGAGAGACAAACCGAGCTAGAGGCCATCCTACGTGAGAAGGCGGAGTTTGAAGCCGCCAGTGGGGAGATATTTGGGAAGAATGATCCGGTCTCCAAGGGCTTATTCCCCGACCCTCTGCATTGACTTCTCTTCTTTCTTTCTTTTCTGTTCTTCTTCTTTTTTTGTTGTAATAAGGGCTATTTGGACACAAAGGGATTTGTTTTGCTTGCAATACATTCTTTTCTAATTGGTTTCCGTTCATGTGTTTTTATCGTTAACTCCTCTAAATAATCCATTCACCATAACTTATTTTTGCATGAAATGGGATATCTGTTCACAGTCTTTCATTAATGACCAAACATTTCACTATCTTCTCAAAACAGTAGAAGGAAATTACAAAATTGAAAGAGTAGCCTCTGAGGGACTAAACAAAATATATTCAAGGGTAATACTTTTTCATGAACTTGATGTTGATTGGCCCTGTTAGGAATCCATCCGAGATTCTTGACAACTTGTAGTGACCGCTTGTCCCTGCATTAACGACTTGATACGGTCCCTCCCATTCGGAGTGAATTTGGGGAGCTTGACATTCCTCATCACATCTGCAGTTGACTTCCAGACCAGATCTCTGACCTTGAACTCCCGCTGTACCACACTCTTGTTGTAGAACTTCGATACCGATTCCCAATATTTGGCTTGGTGTTCCGCAGTGAGTTCTCGCCTTTCCTCCAGGGCTCCTAAATCTGCGCGCCGCTCTGTGGCTATGACTTCTATTGACAGAGCCAGCCGCGCAGAGGGTACGCTTAATTCGACGGGGAGTACAGTTTCTGCACCGTAGACTAAGTTGAAGGGGCTAGTCTGCGTCGCTTTTCTCTTAGCTGTGCGGTATGCCTAGAGCGCTGTGATCAAGTGATTTGACCACGTTCCACCTTTTTCGTCCATCAGCTTGCTCAAGATACGCACCAAAGACTTGTTAGTGGCTTCAGCTTGGCCATTCCCCCAAGGGTAATACGGCGTTGAAGTTTGATGTTTCACGGAATAGGACTGAAGTAGCTCGCCCATATCTTTGTTAATAAACGGGGTCCCGTTGTCTGACAGGATTATCTTGGGTATGCCAAACTTGCATATGATGTTTTCTTTGATGAATTGGGCGACCGCCGCACTAGTCGCTTTCTTCAATGGCACTGCTTCCACCCACTTGGTACTGACTTCAATAGCCGCCAAAATCCATTGGTGCTTTCGTGAATGTGGTGAGATGGGTCCAACAAAGTCCATCGCCCAAGTATGGAAGAGGTATGGCGCGCGGATCGCGTGAAGTTCTACTGCTGACGCGTGGACTAGATTTCCAAACTTTTGGCATGCATGACACCGTCGTACATGTGCCTTGGCGTCAGACTCCATCCGCGGCTAGTAATATCCCAAATGGCTAATATGCTCATATAATTTTCGCCCGCCCTAATGCTCTAGCTCATGAGCTTTGTACAACACTTCCTCGGCTTCTTCATTGGACAAACACTGTAGAGGAATGTTGTCCAAGGCTCTCCAGTATAGACTTCCATTTTTTATGAAGAATCGACTCGCGGACATCTTGACTTGTCTTCTGTATTCCCTTTCCACAGGTAGCGCACCCTCCCGTAAGAAATCAATATATTTCTGTCTCCAGTCTTGCTCTACTGAGAAACAACATTCCTGCGCTGGGATGGCTAGGGTGCACCTCTCGCAATTCCTTAACACGTCCACGGCATCCGCTTTCATGATAGGCCAATAATAGCCTTGTCTCTGAACCCTTCGGTAAAGAGAGACGTCATTTTCTCCACAAGTTGCGTCATGGATCTGACGCAACCTAGTCTTGGCTTCTTGATGCCCGATGCACCGCGTGAGCCACCCCTGAGGGCCGCAGAAATATAACTTCTTCCCAATCGTGATGAATTGTGATAACTCTGACAAAGGGACATCGCTTTGCCCGATAGCTAACTAGTTTCATCAACTTTTCTTGCCACTGCTCGACGTCTTGCCCCTTGTTCACCTCATCGGCGATTGATGGTTCCGTCTTCTTAACGATTTCTATGGCTATCTTTTCTTCATTGAACTCAACTTTCGCTCCCAGTGTGGCAAGTGCGTCAGGGAATCTGTTATCTGATCTCGATTTGTGGATGATTTCCACTTTATCAAAATGCTGCATCGGCCTCTGTACTGTGGCCCTGTATGGAGCAAGGGTAGGCTCTTTAAGTGGGTTGACACCCTTTGTTTGCAAAATTACCAGCTTTGAATCCCCTACAAATTTGAGGGTCTTTATTTCCTTTGCAATGGTTGCTAGGAGCCCCAGGATCAAGGCCTCGTATTCTGCTTCATTGTTTGAACATTGGAAACACAGCTTGTATGCTAGGTATTCATGCTGGCCGTCCGTGCTGATGAGGACTATTCCAGCACCCCCCGCGCCACCTCCTGCGGCCCCAGTGAAGCTTAGCGTCCAAGTGACTGATGCGACCGCTAATGCTTCGAAACCGTCTCCTAGTAACTCCTCCTGGACCGGATCGTATTGCCCACTAGGGAATTGTGCAAGCAAATTAGCAAGTGCTTGACACTTAATCGCCTTAGGAGTGACGCATAATATTTCGAATTCAGCTAGAGCTAAAAGCCAACGGGCGACTCTCCTCGTGAGGGCTGGCCGCGGCAGCAAATATCGTACTAGATCACTCTTCGTGACGAGGTGAATTTTGAAAGACAAGAAGTAGTGTCGTAACTTTTGCGCGATGAACACCAACGCTAGGCAATGCCGCTCCACTGGCGTGTAACGCTCTTCTGCCCCTTGCAATTTCCTACTGATGTAGTATACCGGCTTTTCCATACCATCAATTTCCTGCACGAGCAGGGCCCCAATGGATCTTGGAGTAGAAGTCAGGTAGAGGATAAGTGGCTTGCCTTTCTGCAGTGCGATCATGGTATGCAGGGAGGTTAGGACAGCCTTGATCCTTTCAAAGGCGCACTGGTGCTTCGCGCGCCATTCAAATCTTGCTCTTCCCTTCAGCAGATCACTAAACGGTGTTGATATTTCTGCTAAGGCAGGGATAAACCGGTGTAGGTAGGAAACCCGCCCTAAGAATTTCTTGAGCGACCGCTCAGAGTGCGGGGGAGGCATTTCGGTAATGGACTTTATCTTCGCATCGTCTGTATCTATCCCGTGCTTGTGGACCAGGAATCCCAGGAACTTCCCTGATGCTACGCGGAATGCACATTTTAGTGGGTTCATTCTCATGTTGAATTTCCTACACCTTGTAAACACTCTTTCCAAGTGATCGAACTTCTCCTTTGATTTTACAACAAGGTCATCCACATAGTCCTCCACGGTGTGATGCAGCATATCGTGAAAGATTACCGTCATCACACGCTGATATGTCGCGCCAGCGTTCTTGAGGCTGAAGGGCATGACGGTGTAATAGAAGTTGCCCAACGGTGTTCTGAAGGTTGTCTTCTCTGCGTCCTCCGCCCCCATCTTAATCTGATTATAGCCACTAAAACCGTCCATAAAGGAGAACATCTGGTGTCCCGATGTGGAGTCAACAAATGTGTCAATATGTGGCAAAGGGAACTCATCTTTTGGGCAGGTCTTATTGAGGTCGCGAAAATCGACACATACACGTATCTGGCCGTTCTTCTTTTTCACTGGCACAATATTGGCAAGCCACAGCGGGTATTGTATGGGCTGAATGAATCCGGCCTTCCTTTGTTTCTCAACTTCCTCTTTGATCTTCTCTTCTAGCTCCGGCT
Organism: Vaccinium darrowii; assembly: GCA_020921065.1. NCBI lineage: Eukaryota > Viridiplantae > Streptophyta > Magnoliopsida > Ericales > Ericaceae > Vaccinium > Vaccinium darrowii. Next base: position 29,030,407 of record CM037155.1, on the reverse strand, counting down.
GGTATTTGCGAGCACCCTGTTTGACCGGTTTAGAGTTCGGGAAGACATTCAAGTGGTGTGCCACCAACTCAGTGTCTAGTCCTAGCATTTCCTCATAATACCAAGCAAATACATCGATATATTGCTGTAATAGCTGAATGAGCCTCCTTTTCATGCCACTTTCAAGTGTCGCGCTGACAAAGACGGGCCTCGGGGTGCCTTCTCCTTCTCTAAGGTTGACTTCCTCCAATATCTCGGGCTGTGGTTTGGGGCCATCTTGCATGCATTCCGGAGCTGGCTCGGGTTTTACTACCTCATCCTCTTCCGCTTCGTTTGCTTCTAAGTACCGCGAGTCAGAAGCCTCTGTAGGGACGTTTGGCCCGCTGCCCCGTCACAAACAATACACGGTCTTTCCTCCTTTCTTGACCTTGGTGATCTTCCTTGGCCCTGAAGCGCTTTTTGCAAATGGTCCCCGCTTGCTCGCGGAGCCCTCCCATTCATCTCTAATATCTTCCCATTTGGGCAATTTAACTCCGACAGGCCTTGCAACCGCCGCGCTTGGTGTCTCCTCCATCTCGGTGAAGTATACCGAATCAGACAAGTGTGCTTCATTCACTTTGAACGACCTTTCAGATGCTGCGATGGTGACTTTCTTTCAGGCACTGATGATAGCTAGATGGGATGACTGCGAAGCGATGCATCCAATTGCAGCCTAATATTATGTGGTAGTTCGTCTGCGCGTCGATAATGTGAAACTTAGTGGCAGTGTGGATAGGCTCGACCGCAAGGTCGATGATGACATATCCAAGCGATTCTTTTTTGTCACCTTGGAACCCAGTGATTCCTATCAGCGACTTTACTATCCGGTCCTCCGAGATTCCCACCATTTGCAGGGTGGACATTGGCATGATATTGATGGATGCCCCTTCATCCATGAAACCTCGCTTTAGTTCCACGCCATTGACCCGCGCCGTGACGTATAGGGGCCGATTGTGCGGATGTAGAACCCTTCTTTCAAAGTCCGAGAATGAGATCGCGTTTGACTCATCTTTGATTGTTCGAGGGAGGGATCCTCCTTGCGCAGCGCACACTTCGTGGCCCTCTTGCGCAATAGCCAAAATAGCCTTTGTCATTAGGAATCTTGCGTTGGGGGCGAACCCCATTCCGTCATAGAATTGTCTGAACTTCGTGCTATTTTGCAAGATTTTGACTCCACTCTCTGGATCGGGAGTAGCCACCGTCGGAGTATCATATCCTGCGATATCATCAAGCTCATCGTAGAAGGGCGTCATATATATCTCCTCACAATCATTGTAATCATGGTCATAATCGAAATCGTAATCATAACCACAATCACCTTCCTCTATTTCACGCATGAATTCAAAGCACTCAGCCATGTTGGTCATCCCATGCTCGGGATAGGGGTGTGTGCGCACGTCTTGCGCCTTGGTAGTGATTCTCAACTCGTTGTTGTCTAACTTCTTTTTGAAGATCCTTCTCAAGGTCCAGCATTCACTGGTGGGGTGTTTGGTGTGTCGGTGGAACATGCAGTAGTTTGGGCTTTCTCTATCTGCGCGCGAGGGCGCGACCTCAATGTCTGGTAGTTTGAGACCACCATCTGCGATCCATTCTTTTACCAGTGCCTTCACCTCTTCGGTTCTGCAAGGGTATTCCGGAGCCCCTGTACCTTCCTTGTATACTTTTTGCTTTTTCCAATCGTCGCGCCCGTTGGTATTTCCATTCCATCAACCACGTCCGTTGCCATTTCACCGTTGCCTTTTCCCCCCTGTGACTTGCGTGAAGATGGAGCGGAAGTTGCAGCTGCAGCAATGGAGTGTGACTTTCTAGGCTTCCAGCCGTCTCGCGCGGGTGGCTTTACAGTATGGCACAGCTTGTATGCTGCTTCCAATAACGCAGCGAATGTGTGAATCTTGACGTTGACCAAGAATGGCTGATACTTGCACAGGAGTCCCGTTGTGCAGATTTCCACCAGATACTCTTTCTCTACTGGCTCCAGGAAATCAACTACGCGGTCCTGGAACTGCTTGATATAGTCAATGATATCTTCACTAGGGCCCTGAGTTTCTTTAACGAGGGATAGACTGGTTATCTTCTCGCGTGTTTGAAAGAACTTGGCGTAGAAGCGACTAACCATATCCTCCCACGATATTATAGAGTAGGGGGTGAGGTTGACATACCATGTATATGCCCTATTGGTTAGAGATTTAGAAAATTCTCTTAACCTGAGATTTGTGTCTCTAGAAAAAGCCCCTAGGGTTTCGATGAACCACACCACGTGCTCTTGAGCGTTACCTTCTTTGCCATCGAACTTGATGAACTTTGGTGGGGTGTACCCTTCTGGATATGGCATTTGAAGGATGGCCATGGGATACGGTGGTTGAATATCTGGGCTAGGGAGGGAGGGAAACGTTGTTTTTGTCTTTTCCCATTATAGCAGGGCCTTGACTTCTGCTAAGGTCACCGCTTGTGGCCCAGCGTTCTCTCCCCGTGCCTCCCTCTGGTGTACAGAACCTGTGCTTGTGGTTTCCAATCCAGGGTTTTTTGGCAAGGCTGGGTGGACGGGAATCACTGGTTGAACAAGGGCTTGGGTACCAGAGCCACCAACTAAAGGTGCCACCCCATGGGTTCCAGGGGCCTGTTCAGCCCGTGGAAGCACAGTCGGCTGGACTCCCCCCTCAGCATGGATCTGCTGAGTCACCGTCGCTGGTTGGGCTCTAGGTAAAGCAGTTGTGATGACCTCTGTGAGGCCAGCTATGGCGGCGAACAGCTGCGTCTGAGTGGTTTGCATTTGTGTGATTCCGGCTTGCATGGCGTGGATTATCTCCATAGCTAGAGCTCTGTGGTTTCCTCCTGCTTTGTTTCCTCCATCACTGGATGTGGCATCCTCTACTATCGGTGCACCATCGAGGATAATGTTGGCATGGTTTACTGGTGCTGCCATACCTAAAGTTTGTAGACCACTTCTCGTGTTTACCATAAACTAAACAACCTCCCCAGCAGAGTCGCCTGAATGTAGGTGATGGTTCTTGCTTTAGCTGAACATGATGAGTTGGAGAGGTGTGGATAGTCAACAGTAAAGACACAGTAAGAAAGAGAATAAGGTGGTCTAGAGGAAGGGTGAAGAACAGAACAGGTGTGCACAGAAAGAACTAAGGCAGTGGATTGCTCTCAGTCTAATCTATGATACCCTTGGTGACCTAGGAGATGGGGCAAGAATTTCACTACAGAGAATGGTCTCCTCTCATTCAGTGATTACCTTTTTCTCTCTTTAGAATGGCATATACCTCTACCAAGATAACCAACCTCTGGGCATTGAAAGGGAATGTCCCATATTTATAGGCACCATAGACCAATGATCAGGTGTCAGGCTGTTCCCCCATAATATGATAACACGTGTCCTCTTCGTACAACCTAACCGTACGGATGACGTCATCACCGCGCAGCTAGCCTGGGCGGTGACGAGCCATTCCCCCGCGCAGGTATAATTACCTGGGCTAAACTGGACTAGGGCCACGCTAGTCGTCAGGGCCATGGGTTTTTTCTCCTGTTCGGATGGCCCAAGGTTGTCCAAGCACTGCCCTTACTGTGCTTGGGGTGCGCGCCATGGAGGCGCCTTGCGCAAGAGGGTTCCGCGCCCCACGCGAAGACTTGTGCCTGGATTTCAACAGGTTTGTGCCCCATGTTTTGAAGATTCCTTTCTTCCCCTTGCTTACTTGATTCCGTAATGCCTTTTCTTCTCCAAACTTCTTTCCCTCTCATTTCGGTGTGGAACTTCTTTTCATGATATGTTAAAGATAAATCTCTATCAATATAGCTCTTATCGTGAAGTACTTTTGCTTCCCTGCTTTGGGGAAATTGGGGTTTATTTTTACTGGTTCCATACCTGCACATATTACCTCTAAAAGAGCTTCCTTGAGTTTTTTGATCATCTCTCTTCCTCAGGAATCTTGCAAACTTAATCACCAGTTTACGATCCCAGAACCAAGAACCATTTGTTCTAGATATGGCTAGGGATGCATCATCGCTCCTATAGAATCTCACAAAACCGAAGCTATTCCCAGAAATTTTACTTTTTTTTATCAGGGATAAAAATATCCCTAATTTTCCCAAACTTTGTGAGAAGAGATTATGAATCCAGATTTTTCGAATTTGGTGAGGTAGATTATCCATAAAAACCATAGGGATTCCCATCTAAACAACATCAAATGCAACCGCCCCAAATGGAAATACTACAAGCAATCAATCAGCACAACATGACCCCAAAAATTAAAATACTGAGTGATACTTCAAATCCGAATCAAATTTGAAACATGGAGATTTTGATACCAGTCATCGTAGCTTTTGTGATGAATTGAATCTCATTCTAACACTATTGAAGAGAAGCCTCCACAATCAGGAGGGGAAGGATGATGCAGATGTGACGAAATCCGTCAGCGAGACCCACCGAAGATGAACAGATAAATGGCAGCTATAAATCAGAAGGGGTAATAAGGTTTGGAGGAGGTAAAATAGATAATCAGGGGGAAAAGAAAGAGAGGATGCGAGCGGAGGCTATAGGGAGAGGGAGAGGGCCGACCGGCGGTAGTCACCGCCGATGACGGCACGGGAGAGGATGAAAAGTTAGGGTTGTAGAGGATGGCTTTATGGTAATTTTAGACACTCCATCTCAGCCCTTCAAATCAAGGGCTGAGATTAGAATACCCTCTCTCCTCCACCCCATCTTTCACACGACGTTATCTCTCTCTCTTTCTCACTCTGTCTGTTGTCATCGTTAACACAGAACCCTCTGAAGCACCTCCATCTCAGGCACTTGCCTCTCCGGCGACCCCAGACTCTCTCTCTCTCTCTCTCTCTCTCTCTCTCTCTCTCTCTCTCTCCCTCCCTCTCCCTTTTGTACAGGGAATAAATCCTCGTATGGTCTTGATCACGTGGCTTTTTGTCTCTACTCTGAATCTGCAAAATAGACAAGGGTTAGAGCACCTTTGCCTCTCGTCGACAAAGGCCCTCCGATGCTTAAGTTAGTATTGGGTTACTAATTAAAAAAAGAACACAATGCGTATGGATAGGTTTCACAGCGTACCTTTTGTCATGGTTATTGCCTTGTATTTATAGGCACTGTTGCCTTATGAGTCTTAGGCATCTCGTGCCTCTGGCTTCCTACTAGGTTTAGGAATCCTTTTCCTAATAGGACTTTCCTATTAGGCCTATGCTCTCATCTTGCAGTAGACTTCCTTTTCATATAGGATTCTTTCCTATATGGGGCTCATTCCTAATCACGTTAGGAATGCTCATACTAATCCCCTATTTCACAGGATTGCTCCTTATGTCATAGGAAACCGCCTTAGATTATTCTGGAATGTCTCACCGCCCTACTCGTGGCGGTGCTGTGCTTCCACGTAGCTCGGAATAACCCGTACATAACTCAACTCATTTTGCCGAGCTGAATTATATATTCCAGAATGTTTCTTAAGCTATGCACGTAGCTTACCTAGCTCGGCCATTCCAAGGTCATCCCCTCATATCTCGGCCGAGCTACACACCCTCCCGTGATGAGTGTCCAAGGCACGTGCTATACCCTTCACCGGGACTGCCAGGTTTTACCTACTCCAATTGCTCCCCAGCTCTACCACAGCTGTCATTCTTCAGCAGCGCGCAGAGCTTCAACGGCTCCTGATGCATCTTTTGCACACCTCCCCTTCACGTGGGGAGCAGGGTTGTTTTCTCATTTAATGCGAAGTGACCCATTGGTGGCTCGGATAAGCCCAAAGGACGATTTTGCTGACGTTTCGCACGCGTCACACCCCACTTTCATGGGGTTTTGAGTGGTATAATCATTATTCTTTCCCCCAAAAAACCATCTTGGTTCCAAAAATCCCTTCCCCTCCTTCTATGTTCCTTCATCAGAAGCAAGAGAGCAAAAGAAAGAAAGAGAACTTTCGTACGCCATTTCCGTCGCCTCAAAGCTTGAAACAAGAACCCGCTCCCGTTCTTCGTTGGAAACTTTTTCTCCGTCCTCGTCGGAGAGTCTCTCTTTAGGTCCACCTTATCACGTAAGTGTCTTATTCTTAAATTCTGTTGTTTTTCCCATCGCAGTTCTTTCTTATCTCTGGTTCCTATTCATTGTCTTCTTCCTCTGGGGTTTCAAGTAGTGGAACCCTAATTCGTTTACCATGGGTAGACATAGAGCCTTATTAAACACCCCTGAAAAAGCCGTAGAATTCCGTCGGACATATGGGATTCCAGCCAATGTTCATTTCTGGCTAAACCGCGGTGATGATATGAGAGAAGAAGGCCAGTCTCTTGACAGGATCCATATCCCCCTCATCTTCATAGTGGAGGGTGGTCTTAGATTCCCCCTCCATCCTTTCTTTAGAGAGGTTTGTTACAGGTGTAGGTTAAACCCTATGCAGCTGTGCCCTAACTTTGTTAGGGTAGTCATGGGCACAGTTGCCCTTAATAACCTACTCGGCCTCCACCTAGGCTGGTGGGACTTACACCACCTCTACAGTGTAGTCCCCACAGTGGAGAATTCTTACTATTTCAAAGCTAGGGACCCTAACAAAAAAACTCATCACAGATCTCCCCAAATCCTCGAAAGGTGAAGGGGATGACTTTCTGGTAGTCACGGGCAACTGGGAGCCCAAAGATGCCGAGGGGAACACCTCTCATTTCGTTTCTGTGTTGTACTTCCTTTTTTGCATCGAGCAATATTAACCACGGCGGCCATCTGAATCACGGAGGACTACACCGAGAAGACATTGCATCGGCGCTGTACTTTGACGGATTCAAACCTACTCCCGTGGGTCTCGGCCGAGCTGCCCACGTTCTGCTAAAGGGGAAACGTCAGGAAAGGAGGTGAACCTCGCTTAAGACACGTCTGGCCTCCTCCGGCCCCATTAATTGCTCCACTATTACCGGCCGATCAAAGGAGGACTAGGTCCCGTAGAGGCTGATCAGGAAAAAGAGTGACGCGTTCCTGAGCCCCGAGAGACCTTCATCATCAAATCTCGTTTGCCCACGTCCCCGAGATCCTTACCGCTATTCCGATCATCACAACAGGGGGTCCTGAACCAAGCATGTTTGGTAGAGTGGTTGAAGAAGAAGAGGAGGAGGAAGAGAGAGAGAAAGTTGATCTCCGAGCGGTTGTAGCCTCTCTAGCCGAGCGATCTGCTCAATTTTCAGACTCGTCTGGCTATTCCCCTTCACCAGATCGAGAAGAAATGCCTCTTCAGCCAATTAACCTGCTTGACAAGTTGAACCTCGGCGGGCAAGCTTCTCGTGATCCCCCGGGCGTTCGTATTGTTACTCATTCTTAGACGTCAACACTTTCCCTTCCTGAGTAGCAGAGGGACAAAAGGCTAGCGGAAAGTCCTCAGCACGTTCAGCCTCCTCCTTAGAGAAGAAGGACTGGGGACTCAAGTTCAAGCCAACGTCCCTCCGGCTCCCCACCTTTGGTGCAACCCTGGGCCCCTGTCTTGGCACGTCCCGACGGCACCCCCCTTGCTATGACTGACAAAATTTCTTCCGTGGATGCGGCCTATGGCGTTTCTCAAGCTGCTCTTCTTCCTTTGGACATGGACAAGGAGAAGAACAACTTCTACGACAATCTCATGAAATCTATTTTCCAGTCCAGCGGCAAGGTGAAGAGGTTTCCCTATCATTCCTTCTATTGTTTTTTGACCGCCCTCATCCCTTACTATACTTGTCTTTTCAGATTATGCAAAAAGCATGTGTTGGTCTAGAGAGGGCCAAAGATGCCGGGAAGGGATGAAAAAGGAACAAAAAAGGGCGGAGAGAGCGGAGAAGAAGAGTGCCCAGTATGCTGAATCTCTAAAGGATGCTCGGGAAGAGGTGGGGGCCTGAAAGGAGAAAATGCCGAGCTGAAGAGGAAGGCCGAGAAGGTTGAATGTGAACTCCGTCAACAACTCGCAGCTGCAGAGGCTAGAGCAGAAGCCGAGTATGACTGTGTTGTTGTCGTGATCATGGACAATTATAGAGCACAAAAAAAAATGGAATGACTGACGTCAGCCCCCATCTCTGGCGATTGGGCGATTCACCCGTTCTCTGTAAGAAAACCCTAGATATGGCGGGTGATTCCTTGGCAAACGATGATTCATCTACAGTGGAGGGCTCGGGATTCAACATAGATTCCATTGAAGTCCACAAGAATCGTCAACAAAATCATTCGTTCATTTTCCAGCAATCCAACGTGTATCCCCTAAGAACACGTTCGAATCGAGCTTTTTCCAGTCTACGTTTGGCGCAAGCTCCACAGTCAGGGGCTCCTTTACCCGCAGGATTCACTCCACAAAGGTATTCAGATCTGTGTTCTGATCTTCCAAACACACCTCTAGAGGCTCAATCGTCTCTCAGCGTTTCCAAACCTCCTTTCAAACCCCACGATCACTACCCCTATGGCCTTAAGGCATCAGATTTCTCGAGTTACCATACCTTTGTCGGTATGTCCAAACCTGAATCTCACACCCAGGAAACTCTTCTCCTTCGTCGTCAAATACCTCCCATGGTGAACCTAAAACCAATTTCGCCCCTTACTCCACTCCCACTAAAAACCCAAACACCAACTTTGGCCCCCACAGCCCCAGCAACAAGAGCCCTAATTCCTCACGGAAGCTACAGGAGGTTTTTCAAAATGCAGGTGAGCGATTAGAAAGTGAAGAGAAAATAATATCCATGGTTCAGTCCATTGAAGCCGAGCTGATAAAAGGGGGTATGGATGTGGATCTTTCCAAACTCACTACCCAGTTAAAGTACCTTCATGAAGGTCACACCTCAACAAAGTCTCCATCTTAGTTGCTAGGAGGGGATTTCTATGAGGTTCAGGATCCAACAGAGACTTCCCATTCCAAGGAAGAGGCTAAACCCACACAGAAACTTGGTAAAACCCCTGACTGGTCCTCGCTTTTCAAAGCTCAAGCTCCCTCAAAGTCGATGAAGCTTGATCATTACCCAGAAATGCAAAAAGGTAAAGAGGCTATTGTTGAGCTAGATGAATCTAACATTGATACAAATTCATGGAATCACTGCCTGATAGGGTACTTCTTAGATGGGAGAATGCCGTACAATTTGTTGTGCGCCACATCTAGAGCTGTATGGAAAGAGAATGCTCCTACCTCCATAAAGCAGATAGGGTCGTGTTTTTTCTTTGTATTCAAAGATGAAGCTACCAAACTGCAAGTCTTGGAAGGAGGGCCGTATTTCTTCTCAAAACGCTATTTGGTACTCACTGATTGGAGACGGATGTTAGTCCCTAATACAGCTCACCCCCCATCCATCCCGGCCTGGGTGAAGTTACATAAGTTACCTCTGGAATGCTGGACTAAATCTGGGTTTAGTCGCATTGCCAGTTCAATTGGGAGACCAATTCATGTAGATAATGCTACAGCAAGTAAAAAGAGGTTGGATTACGCACGGGTGTGTGTTGAGATTTCGGCAGGAGATGATCTACCTGATGAAGTGGTGGTTAGGGCTAATGGGGGATCGGTAGTCATAAGAGTGGAGTACCAGTGGCTTCCAGCCAAATGCTCTGAGTGCAAAGTATTTGGCCACAAGTGCAGGCCAAAACAAGCTCCAACAGACTCAAAATCAGAAGTTTTGGGAGAACAGCCAGTTGTTGCTCAGATCTCATATAAGGATCCATTGGTGCAGAGGAGTGTGATGGACGCTATGGCGCAAGGTGGAAGTGCAGCCTTGGATGTAGTTACTGCAGTTGTTCCTACCAAAGTGGGCTCCACCTCAACAGTCGCATCGGATACAAGTGTCCTCGCAGCTAAAGTGGGGGTGCCTGAGGTTGACAAACCAAAGGAGGAGGCTACACAGATCAAAGGTGGGGACAAGTCTAAACCTGACCCCAAGCCACCTCATACACCCGTCCCTAGTCCAATACCAGAATCTCCAAAAAGCAACAGTGGGGAGCTGGTAGTTGACTTAAAGTATGGAGGGGACTTCAAGGTGGTATCCAACAAGAAGAAGAAAGAAGGGAGAAGCAATCAGAAGGCTTTTCCACACACGAAAGGGTGGTAACTCTTACTCCTTTCTCTTTTGATAGCACTCAAATACTTCTTATTTCTCTGCTATATAGTTTAGTTTTCTTCCAATAAGTAATGATGAACACAGCTTTACATTTTGGGTCTTGGAATCTGCGTGGTCTTAATGACCCTCTTAAGCAAAAGGAAGCCAAAAAGTTCATTTTCAATAACAAGTTGTCTCTGATTGGGCTATTAGAGCACAAGGTTAAAGAAATTAATGCTAAGAGAATCTTAAACTTCATTTGTCCACAATGGCATTGTGTACACAACTACGATCTTGCCCCCTTTGGTAGGATTTTAGCGTGTTGGGATCCTCAAAATTTTGATGTGAAAGTATTAAGCAAGACCAGTCAATGCATACATTGTGAGGTCCATGCTATCCAAGCTGGGGTAATGTTTTCCGCTACCTTTGTCTATGGGGCCAATGAACATGTTGATAGGCAAGACCTTTGGAGTAGTCTTCTCAATCTTAAGACCTATTCTCCTTGGATTACTCTTGGAGATTTCAATGCTATAAGATCTCCTAGGGAGAAATCTCGTGGCTCGTATAATTGGCCTCCCTACATGGATGATTTTAATAGGAGTCTTTACTCTTGTGAATTAGATGATCTCAAGTTCTCTGGGTGTTTCTATACCTGGAGCAACAGACAAGATCCACCCAATCATATATCTACCAAAATTGACAGAGTCTTGGTTAATGAAAGTTGGATGAGACTCTTTCCTTATTCCAGTGCTTTCTTTCCTACTCCTGGGGTGTCTGATCACTCACCTGCTACAGTGAGTCTTTCCCCTTCCCCTAGGACCAGTCCTAAACCCTTTCGGTTTTTTGACTTTCTTGCGGATCACCCTCAGTTTCTTCCCACTGTTCAGAGAGTTTGGAGAACCATTGTCATAGGTAATCCCATGTTCTGCATCACTGAGAAACTGAGATTTCTCCAGGTTGAGTTCAAAAAACTCAACATTAAAGAATATAGTGCCGTTTCTGATAGAGTGATAAGTGTCAAACTTCAGCTTGATGAATTGCAAAAAGAATTGGGTTCTAACCCTACCAATCCTACCACTCAAGCTGAAGAAAAAGCTGTCTTTAAACAGTATCTCACCTTGTCTAGGGCTAAGGAGAGTTTGGCTAAACAAAAGTCTAGAGTTCAGTGGCTTAAACTTGGCGATCAATGCACCTCCTTTTTTTTCAAATCTGTTAGTAATAACAGAAATAGAAGCATGATAACCAGAATTGCCCTTAGTGATACCACATCTACTCAGGACACAGTTGAGATTAAATCTACTTTTGTTAACTTCTATAAGGACCTTCTGGGAACTCCTCATAGTTCTCACTATGAAGGTACTAATAGAGTTAAGGCACTTATACAGAGAAGATTAACAGATGATCAAAGCCTGAGTATGGTGCAAGATATTACAGATTATGAGACTAAAGATACCTTTTGGAGTATGAACCCTCAAAAAACTCCTGGTCCTGATGGTTTTAATGCTGGTTTCTTTCAAAAAGCATGGCCTGTCATAGGTTATGAAGTTACAGCAGCAATTAAGAACTTTTTTAGGTCGGGTCAACTGTTAAAAAAAGCGGTAGCTTTTGTCCCTAAGATACCCAACCCCTCTAAGGTGGGTGATTATAGGCCCATCTCGTGTTGTAATACAATCTATAAATGCATTTCAAAAATTCTTGCTAGGAGATTACAGGTTGCCCTCCCTTCCCTCATTGATCCTGTTCAATCAGGATTTGTGAAGGGTAGGAGGATTGCTGACAATATTTTCCTAACTCAAGAACTTATGCATGGATATCGTAAGTCCACTTCAACACCCAAGTGTGCTTTGAAAGTGGACATTATGAAAGCATATGACAATGTGAGATGGGACTTCCTTTGGGATGTCCTTTCTAGCATGAATGTTCATCCCACAATGATCAAGTGGTTACAAGCTTGTGTGACCACTGCAAATTACACACTGAACATCAACGGGGAAAATGCTGGGCTAATTAAGGGGATGAGGGGTCTTAGACAAGGTGATCCTCTCTCCTCTTATCTCTTTGTGATGGTCATGGAAGTTCTCACTTGCATCTTAAGAGAAAAGTCCTCATTACCTGATTTCCATTTTCATTGGAAATGTAGTCAAAACAAAATCATTAATTTGTGTTTTGCTGATGATCTTATGATCTTCTGCAAAGGGGATGTTGGATCTGTCCAACACATTTAGGACTCTCTTATTGAATTTGAATCATTATCTGGATTGAAGCCCAGCCCTGCAAAAAGTCACATCTTTTTCTCTGGTGTTGACACATCTACTAGGGGAAATATCTTGAGTGTACTTGGCTTTAATGAAGGATTTCTGCCTGTGAGATACCTTGGTGTGCCCCTTCTTTCCACCAAACTAACCGACTTGGATTGTAAACCTATGGTTGATAAAATAATTTCTAAAACTAAGTCCTGGACTAATAGGGATTTGACTTATGCTGGGAGAGTGCAGTTGATTAAAAATGTACTGTTCTCCATGCAAACTTACTGGTCCTCTCTGTTCATACTGCCCAAAAAAGTCATCAAGGAGGTGGAGTCAGTGTTGAGAGCCTTTCTCTGGTCTGGCCCTGACCTCAAGCAATCTGGAGCCAAGGTGTCTTGGGAGCACCTTTGTTCTCCCAAGGAGGAGGGTGGTCTTGGTTTCAAATCAATGCAAGTGTGGAACAAGGCTGCCATCGCCAAACACATATGGTTTATTATTTCAGGTGGCGAATAGTCAATGTGGTGCCAATGGGTTAAGTCCTATTTAATCAAGGACAAGAACTTCTGGCAGCTTAAAATACCTAGCAGTCCCACTTGGGTTTGGAGGAAGCTCCTTAACCTAAGGCCTACTGTCCTTCCTTTCGTAAAAAGTATCATTGGCAATGGCCAAAACACCTCCCTTTGGTATGACAATTGGCATCCTCTGGGGCCCTTGGTTGTTAGATTTGGTGATAGGATCATCTATGACATTGGCCTTCCCAAGCATGCTAAGGTCTCCTCAATTATTAGGGAATCCAAATGGGCTCTCCCTGTCACACAAAGCTGGGAGATTAATGAGGTTAGAGCAAGTCTCATTAATTTCCCTGAGCCTGTTGCTACTATGGGTGATCTCCACAAGTGGTCTCTCACTGCTAATGGAGACTTTACAGTAAAATCTCTCTGGAACAGCCTTAGGACACCCTACCCTAAGGTTCCTTGGTATCATTGTGTCTGGTTTTCTGGTCACATTCCAAGTGTAGTTTTATTACTTGGATTGCCATTCAGGAAAGACTATACACTGAGGACAGGTTGGTCTTGTTTGGCACAAAGTCTCACTCTAGTTGCAACTTCTGCCCTAGTAGTGAAAGTCATGATCACTTGTTCTTTAATTGTCCATTCACTTCCCAAGTTTGGACTCAGCTGCTTGTTAAGATCAATGTGCATTGGCCCTCTAGATCTTGGACTAACTGGATTGCTCTTCTAGCAACAATCAAAGGCAAAAAAATTAAGGCAATGCTAATCAAATTAATATTTTCCACAACAGTGTACCACATTTGGATTGAGAGGAATTTTCGTAAGTTCCAGAATGTTGCAAGTTCTGCTTCAGTTGTTGTGCATAAGATTCACTCTGTCATAAGGCATAGATTATTGTCATTGGGGAATATCACCAATAGTCCTCAGGCTGATAACATCATGACTCAGTGGAATTTTATTCAAAACTGAATTATATAGTAGAGAAAGAATTGGTTTCCATCTAGTAATTGTTGGATAGTGCTGTGCTATGTTATTGTTATGTTACTTTGGTTGGCTTGTGCAGAGAGGAGCTCAGGAGGCCCTTTAGTTTCACAGGGTTGATCCCAAAAATCACAGAAGGTTTCAATGACAGAGAGAGAGTGAGAGAGAGAGAGAGAGAGAGAGAGGCATATCCTAATCAAGGATCAGTGGGAGGCCACTATGCAGAATATTATGGCAGATCCATGGCTGGACAACTTAAAGGAATCAGGTTCTACAAGACAGTTGCAATCGGCCTGGGCTATACTGCTGCGGTTGTTAACAGGTTCCCCATATCCTTTTCATTTGATGTACTGTTATCACTGCATAAAGGCTGCATATTTTGTTGTTTGTGGGTTGCAAGGGCTGTTGCAACCTGCTTCTGTTCAATATTGCATTTTGTTGTTTGAGGGTTGCAAGGGTTGTTGCAATCTCTCTGCTACTGCTGTCCTTACTGCAAATTTTGTTCAATATTGCAAGGGTTGTTGCAATATGGTTGTTGCAAGGGTTGTTGCAATCAACATATTTTGTTCTTTTTGTTAGCTTAGCTATCTGCTAATGTTTCTAGTTACTGCTGCACTTTTGCTACTGCTGCCACAATGCTCTATTGATGTTCTGTGCTACAGCTGCACTTTTGGACTGCTGTGTGTCTGATTAGAGTTGGTTGGTATCATCTGGACTGCTGTGTGTCTGATCAGCGTCCACGATGTTGAGATTTCTGGCCTAGCCATGGGGGGCTGTCCATGGCATGTTTTAGTCTCTTCTGGGAGGGGGCCTTTCCTCCCTACTCTAGCCTGTTACCTTATCAGGTTCAACACTCTCAAGTTCATCCCAAGTTACTCCAAGGTCTTATTCCAAGTTTCATGATTCAAGTTTCAAGTCTCATGTTCAAGTTTCAAGCATCTAGGTTTATGAACAAGCAGGTTCAAGTCCAGTTGGTACTTGTTGCTGCTCCCAACTATACTCACTTTTGGATGTTTCTCCCCCATCTCCTTAGATGGCTTAGAAACATTTAGTTTAAAGTCTTGTAACTAGCTCTAATTTAGTTCTTGTTTAGTACACTTTAATTCCCCATTGTAGCCTTGTTGGCCATCCCTTTTGTTTCCTTTTCTTTTGTTTCTTTTCCTTTGTTCTTCTTTTGTCCTCCTGGGGTATGCCCCTTGTAGGTTGTATATCCGCTTAGCCTTTTTTTATTTCAAGCTTTATTATCCAAAAAAAAAAAAAAAATTATAGAGCACAAATGCCGTCAGTACAGGATGCCGTTTGGAGCTCAACATGGCAGAGATGCCTCAGTAAGCTTGAGGTGGACCCATCTTCCCCTCTCTGGACTAACATGGAGTTACCTAGTGAGACAGCTGCAGCCCAAACCCATCCCGATACTCAGGCTCAACCCGACTCTGAAGCTCAAACGGAACCCCTTCTACAACATATCCAAACAGATGCAGCTATTACTGACCTCACCGTTCTAGGAGATGGTGCTGCTTAGAGTATTGTTGGAGGTAACAACCTTGATCCCAATCTTGCCACTGATGCTGTTGGGCTCAGTGAAGAGGCTTAATGCCTTGATTTGTTTTGTGATGATCAGCCCTGCGAGGCTTTGCTCGACCGGATGTGGCCTTTCTAGTACTTTTATCTCGTCTGATTGCGGTATTTAAAATGTTGTCAAACTAAGCATTTCGTACTGGTGCTACAATCTTTGTAACCGTATTTTTTTATTTTGTCAAGTATCTTCCTTCCTGGGTTTTGTGCAATATTCGTTGCAATGTTTTAAGTTTCTTCGTACCTAGCTCGTTTATGTAATATTCATCTATATGCTAAGTTCTCAAGTGTTTTCATACTTAACAAATTTTGTACCAAGTGTCTACGTACTCGGTTTGCTGCATTTATCGTTGCAAATTCTAAGTGTTTTCATACTTAGGAAGTTTTTGCAATATTCATTGCAAACCAAAGTTTCTTCATACTTAGAATTTCGTTGCAATATTTGTTGCAAACCTAAGTTTCTTCATACTTAGAATTTCGTTGCAATATTCGTTGCAAACCTAAGTTTCTTCATACTTAGAATTTCATTAGAATTTCGTTGCAATATTTGTTGCAAACCTAAGTTTCTTCATACTTAGAATTATTTATATTCTCCCCAATAGGAATCCAAATTTGAATTAAATTTTGATTCGTATTAATCAAAAACCACAATAAGAGAAGGTGCATAAAATGCAATCTTATTTAATGCTCGAAATATCAATAAAATCTAGTTGGCGTTGGAGACTTTAGTCGTAATCCCAACTAGTCAAAAAAAGCAAATGTGAATTTTAATCATAAAAAAGATGTGATTATATTCTTAATCACATAAACAAATTACTGGTAAAACTTTCTCAGGTTCTGAACGTTCCATGGCCGTGGCACTGAGTCTCCATCCAGGTCGACCAAACGATAGGCTCCAATGCCAGCAATCCCAATGATCTTGTATGGGCCTTCCCAGTTCAGCCCGAGCTTTCCGTCAAAGGACACCTTGGTATTGGCCAAGACCTTCCTTAGAACCAGATCCCCAATTTTGAACTCTCTTGATTGCACCTTTTTGTTGTAACTCCTTCACAGCTGCTCCTGATATGCTACCAATGTAATAAGTGCACACTCCTTGCTTTTTGCTCGACAAGGTCGAGCTGTTCGGCCAGAGCTTTATCGTTGCCTCCTGACTTCACAAGAGCAGTGCGATTGGTCGGCAAGCCAATCTCCAATGGAATTACTGCCTCTGTTCCATAAGCAAGGGAGTACGGCGTCTCTCCCGTAGATCGCCGAGGAGTAGTTCTGTATGCCCAAAGTACGGCAGGAAGCTCGTCCGACCATTTCCCCTTCTTACTCTCCAACCTCTTCTTAAGACTCTTAAGGATAGTCTTGTTTGAAGCCTCTGCTTGCCTATTACTCTGTGGATAAGCTGGGGTTGAGTAGTAGTTTCCGATGCCATATTGTGCACAGAATGCCTTGAACTTTCTGCCGAACTGGGACCCATTGTCCGAAATGATGGAGTAAGGTACCCCAAATCTTGTTATTATCTTGTTCCACACAAATTTTTCCACCATGGCTTCTGTGATTTTTGCCAAAGCTTCACCCTCTATTGCCATGGGGAGAGGACCCACGATGTCCAATCCCCATTGTGCAAATGGCCACAGGCTTGTTAAAGGAAGAAAATCTTCTGCTGGAGCTCGGATGAGAGGGGAATATCTTTGACACTTTTCACACTTCTTGACAAAGGCTTTTGCATCCGCTTGCATGTAAGGCCACCAATATCCCTGGGATATCGCTCAGTGGGCTAAGGACCTTCCACCAGTGTGTCCTCCACATGTTCTAGCATGGATCTCATGGAGGAATTTTTGGACTAGAGCTGGATGTACACATAGTAAATATGGACCAAGAAAAGATTTTCTATAGAGCTTACCTTCTGGGGAGAGCCAAAAACGTACAGCCTTGGTCCTGATCTTGTGAGCTTCTCGTTTGTCTTCTGCCAAGGTCCCATCTCGTAGGTATGCCACTATAGGATCCATCCAGCTCGGCCCAAGCTCTATTTCCATCACCAATTCAACCGCTCGGCCAATGCTTGGTTCACTTAAGTAGTCCACCGCTACTGTTCGTCAATATTCCGTATTGACTGCTGAGCCTAAGCAAGCCAGTGAGTCTGCATGTGCATTTTGCTCCGAGCTGATTTGTTGGATATGGACTTCACTAAACTTGTCAAGCAAGTCCTTGACTACTTCTGAATATGCAGCCATCTTCTCATTTTTTGTAGCATACTCTCCTGAAAGGTGGTTTACAACTAACTGTGAGTCACAAAATACTCTTAGTTTACTTACCTTGAGTTCCAGGGCACTCCTTAGTCCAGCTAGCAAGGCTTCATATTCTGCCACATTGTTGGTGGCACTGAATCCCAATTTTAGTGCCTGCTCAAGCACCTTGGTGCATGCTTTCTGCTCAAGCCTTCTGGGGAGAAGAGCACCACTCCTGCTCCTGAGCCTTTGTTGCATGCTGACCCATCAACGTAGAGCCTCCAATCCTCAGGATTCAGCTCGGCCACTCTCGTTGGCCGTTGAGGAATGGCTCCCCGCCCCGTATCGTGGAGAACTAGTGGTGGTGGGGCTACCATTGGGGTGAACTCAGCTACAAAATCAGCCAAGATCTGCCCTTTGATTGTTGTTCTGGGCTGATAGTCAAGGTCGAATTGGCTCAACTTAATGGACCATTTAGATATCCTCCCTGAGAAATCTGCCTTCTTGAGTAAAGCCTTCAACGGATATTCAGTAAGCACAGTGATGGGATGCTGTAGAAAGTAGTGAGGCAGCTTTCTTGATGCAATGACGAGCATAAACCAGTTTCTCCAAGGGTAAGTACCGTGTTTCTACATCTAGCAAGGTTTTACTCACAAAATAGATTGGGGCATGCTCTATCCCCTTTATTCATAGGAGAACCAAGCTGACTGTGTGCTCGGATACCGCTAGATACAGTATCAACCGCTCCCCAATTTCTGGAGTAGAGAGTAAAGGTGGTTATGACAAGTAAATTTTTAGCTCTTGGAAAGCCTGTTCCTGCTCGGCTCCCCACTCATACCCCTCTCTCTTCTTCAGAATTTGAAAGAATAGTCTGCAACGGTCCGAGGACTTACTGATAAAACGGTTAAGAGCTGCTGCCATCCCTGTTAGCCTTTGGACCTCCTTCATGGTTCTCGGGCTTTCAAGGTTTTGTAGAGCCGTGATCTGGTCTGAATTAGCCTTAATCCCTCTCTTGGTTACCAGGTGTCCTAGAAATTTCCCGGAGCTAACCCCAAAGGCACACTTTGAGGCATTTAGCTTTAAATTGTATTCTCTCAGGATGTCAAAAGTCACCTTCAGGTCGGCAATATGATTGGTCTTCATTTTGCTCTTTACCACCATATCATCTATATAGACCTCCATTGTCTTGCCGAGATGATCCTTGAACATCTTGGTAATTAATCTCTGATAAGTTGCTCTAGCATTCCTTAGCCCAAATGGCATGACCTTGTAACAGTAAAGACCTCTTGGTGAGATAAATGATGTTTTCTCCTGGTCCGGCTCATACATAGCTATTTGATGATACCCTCGATATGTGTCAAGGAAGCTCATGCTCTAATAGCCTGATGTAGCGTCCACCAGTTGATCGATCCTGGGAAGCGGAAAGCTGTCCTTGGGGCATGCCTTTGTTAGCCAATCACTCCGGATAACTCACCTCTCGTATGGCATCCGCTTCGAGCAACTGATCTACCTCTTCAATCACAGCGTTTGCGTGCTGTGGTACCGACCTCCTTGCCTTTTGCACAACTGGTTTATGCTGAGGGTCCACGTTTAAATGGTGGCAGATTACTTTTGGGTTTATACCGGGCATTTCCTGGGGAGTCCAAGCAAAAACGTCTATATGTCCTTTAAAAAAGCAACCAGATCCCTTTCTTCCTACTCGGCAAGTGTTTCGCCGATCAGGAAATACCGCTCTGCATCGTCCTCTTTGATCTGTATCTTTGTCAAGCCATCCACCATCTTCTTGGTGGGATCACCTCCAACATCTTCCAAGGTCGGCTGATCAGGAACTTCAACCGTTTGGACCAGTTCGGCTTTTGGGGACTTCTTCAAGACCATGTTAAAGCATTGGTCAGGCTACTTTTTGATTTCCCCTAATACATTCTACGCTATCCGCTCCAGGGTATTTGATCATCTAGTGATAAGTTGAGGAAACTGTCGTCATCTTGTGCATCCACGTTCCTCCTATAATCACTTTATAGGAGGAAGGGATATCTACCACAAGGAAATCGGTCTTTAGTACCACTGATCCAGCTCGGACGGGTAGTGTGACCTTGCCCAAAGGCCACACCGTTTGTGCACTGAAGCCGACCAGGGGGACAAGACATTTTTGTAACGAGCTTAGTGGGAGCTCCATCTTCCTGAAGGTGTCATAGTACATGATTTCCGTGCTTGCCCCTTGATCAACTAAAATTTTCTCCACATCATATTCCCCTATTCGTAGGGTAATAACTAATGTGTCGTTATGAGGCATCACTATTCCGTCTAAATCTTCGTCTGAGAAGGTGATGGGCACCTCCATCACTCCTTCAGCTCTCGGCCTTTTCGTGCCAAGCTTCATGACATGCTTTGCTTGACCGTTGACCCTTTGGACGTGTCTGATTTCATTGTTGGTATACGGGGCCACCAATCCATGTATCATATGGATTGTTCCCTTTGGACCTTTCTCATAGTCCATCTCTTCTATTAGCTCAGTCCCTTTCTTGTCATCAGCCAGGAACTCCTTAAGATGGCCTTCCGCCACCTTTTCATCCAGAAACTTTTTGTACTCTACACAATCTTCTGTCATGTGCCCCCAATCTCTGTGGTAGCTGCAGTGCTGGTTAGTGGCTCTTCTTTTTTCTGGATTCCCCGTTATTTTTGGAGGCCTCTTATACCATGGTTCATTCTTGATCCTGTACAGCATCTTGTAGATCGAGATGTTGAAGGTTGCCATGATGCTCAAGTCTGACTTTGGATCTGGGTCGGCCTTGTCTTTTCTCTGCTGTGTGTAGTCCTTCCTTCCTATTGTGTACTCTTTCTTGTACACCCTTGACTCCACCGTTTTCTTTTCTGGAAGCTGGGGTTGTCCAGCCACAATTTTTCCTCCAGCTTGCACGATATCATCCTCCACCCATGCATGCTCCTAGATTCTCTCCATAAGTTTGGCCACAGTCTTTACTGGATGCATGGTAAGTGATTCTCGTAGCTTACTGTGCATATGCAAGCTCGTCTTGAACGTTGCCAAAACGTACTCTTCACTGCAGTTTTCAATCTCGTTGAAAGTCTCTCAATAACGTTTGGAATACTGTCAGCAGAGTCTCATCATCCCTCTGTCTCATAGAGATCAATGCGTCAAAAGTTTCGGAGCTGCTCGGCTTGTTAGGAACCGAGCAGTGAACTCCTCAGCTAGCTGAGCCCAGCATAAGATAGATCCTTCTGGGAGTTTGTGGTACCAACTCAAGGCCACTTTCCCTAAACTGGACGGGAACATCTTACATAGCAAGGCATCGTCTCGCTCATGCATGATGTCACGCCCTCAATTTTGTAACAACAAAACGTAAACATTTTTAGAAATAAAAAGTTCATACTTCATACATTTTCTTCTTTTATTTCACCACAACGCTTCTTCTAAAAAAAAGTACCCGTCTCCCTTTAGAAAGACATGAATTTAAAAGATAAATTGATTACATTCTTCCAAACAATTTTTAAAAAAAATAAGGTTACAAACCCATCTTAGTTTAAAAAAAAAAATACATGATCATCTCTCAAATGAGTACCTACTAAGTTTCAATAAGAAACAATGATCAATGATGCCTTCAAAAGATTTCATGCACTCCCAATGCACTTCACGCCATGCTCCTCATCGAATACCTGAAAATTGATAGGTTGAGCTACACTAGCCCAGTAGAAAAATCCCTGACACAAACTCTATATATATATATATATGCAGTGCACCATGCTTGTGAGTGAACCTATAATGCATAAGCCCAATTTTAAAAGTCATTCTTTCTTTAAATGCATGTCTCGTCACACACATACATACACATACATATACACACACACAAATACACCCTCGCGCATACACGACACCACATATACATAACCACGCTTGAAAGTTTCAAACCGATCAGAAGTACTCTTTACCACTTAATTTCCATTTCAACACCACCTTAGGATCACCACAACTTTGTCCCAGTCTTTTCTCTAACAATCAACTCCCCTAACTTCTCATCACACCCAAAGACTCTAGTTTCTCAACATAACCACGCATTTTGATTTCTGATAGATATTTCCTCAATATCGAGACACCTTTCATAAAATGTACAACGAGTACCACACAATTCCCAACTCCACGAACACAATCAAAGCAACTAAGGAATGTAAGGAATGATACACAACAAACAACACATAAACAACCACACACAACAAGCAACATATAACAATAACACGCAACCAACAACACACCACAACAAACAACACAACATGTCCGACTCCACAAGCCAACAACTCAATTAAGGAATGCAAAAGACTAAGAGATTAGACCCTCAAAACATCCCACCAATAGTTTCACTTACCAAGAACTCAACATGTCTAACCTTCCCAAACTCGTTCGATAAAGGGCATTTTCGTAATTTCATCACAGGGTCAAGACCGTAAGCATCTCCATCAATACATGCCTCAAATACACTCATAAATATCCCAATTTCATTACTAGGAAAGCAATATAACATATACACATGAATATCACAAAAGCCCCAATTTTGGTTTAAGCCATAAATTAGAAATTTCACAGCACAACATCTACGAAAATCGTATGTAGAAACCAAGAGTTTATTATCTAAACACATAGATATATAGAGAGAGGAGAGAAATCCCTACTTGACTGGGTTTTGAGCAAAACCCCAACTTCCGAAACTCAAGCTCCAAGCTTTCATGTGTTCGTGACGCATCCTATGCGTAATTTCAACCGACACACCAATTTCAAATCAAAAACTGATATTTTATGGAAATAATTAAGGCACGTCCTATACATCATTTCATAGGTATACGAGTCTAGTGTCATAATCAAAAGACGGCGTACCAATCGGATACCCACGCTAGACGTTATGACTGTCTTTCCAAGACATGGCAGTGTTGTCTACACAAACACGAACCTAACAGCAGTTTGGTGTACGAATTTTTCATATTTTTTGTAATTATAATTAACCTCTGAAATTTTTACACAACACAAAGAACATCCATGGGTAGCTTCTATAAAATTTCGAAAATTTACCAGTTCTGGAAAAATATCAAATAAATCGGCCAAAACAGTGCATGTGGAGGTGGAGCTTGGGGAATGGAGGTGAGGATCGGACATAGTGGTGGAGATGGCCGAACGCCTCCCTCTCTCTCTTCCTCCTCCCTCTCTTCTTTTTCTTCTCCTTTCTTTCTTCTTCTCTTCTTCTCTCCTCTTATTTATTTATTTTTTCTTCCCCAGACATAAAATGGGAAAGTGATGGGAGTAGGTGTAGTGGTGGGGGGGCAAGCGTGGGAAACATGGCATGGGTGGGCGCGAAGCACAATGTGATATAACGCAGTACAATTTACTCCGAGAAGTGTACAAACTGTCCAAGTTTCGATTTCAGAAAAATACCAAAATATTCGTACTGACTTAGAAAATTGTGGGCAATGTCACCGTGTGCTCAGAATCGTCTAGAAAAATTTTAAAAATTAGGCACGCATTACGATGCGATCCCGAGTGACGTCATTAGATAGGTTTAAGTCCCACCACCGCAACAGGTAAGCTAGTATCATCCATGTAGCTAAAAAAAAAATTGTATTCCACATCTTTATTTTATTTAACACAAATTTGCGGGTCTTTACACATGAACATGTCCTGTTGGTAGTGTTGAATGTGGCCGCTGGGCTCTTAAAGGCATTACTGCCACATCAGGAGCTGAAATAATTGAGCCCATATCCGTTGTACTAATTCCTAGTGTGAGGACTAGATCTCAAGCCACTGCGTTGGGAGCTGAGGATCAAGCCGACAGACGCACAAGAAGAAGACTCATATGGGTATTCAACTTTACTTTTCATTGGTGCTTCCAATTGTTTATCCGTTTTCCTTGTCTGTAACACTAATAAAAACCTTACAAGATACAACGGGTCAATCTGTCATGACTCATACTTCACCTCAGCGCGCTGCTGCTTTTGCCACAGGTGGTCCAAGGGATGATGACCCCTTTGAACATGTAAATTTGACCACCCGTGCTAGACAACTCCAAGCTACCACCAAGAAACAACCAACATTGACAGGACCAAACAAAGCACTCCCACTCCGGATCCTGATAGTGATAACAACAGCATGCTTTTCCAAGCCATTTTAGGGTGCATAAGGACAACCGAGAAAGCCCAGCAAGAAGAGGATGTAGGCGAGATTTGGGGGGAATCAATTATTGATGTAGACAAAGAAGCTCAAACACCTGCCAATCCTAATGCTCAACTAGAGGAGGCCTTCCTTGCTATCCCCAAGAGAGAGAGAGAGAGAGAGAGAGTGCCCCTATTGACAAGATGCTTGCCCCTCATGGTCAAACACATTCCGAGGAGTGGGAAGTCAGCAGGGTAGACTCTGCCAGGCAAGGAGAAGGGGCAAGATGATGAGGAGAAAGAGGATGAAGATTATGGATTTGGGCGTGGGTATGAGCGTGAAATGTTGGCTCCTTATGTTGACAATGATGCTCAAAGGATTTCTTCTAAAGAGAGCTAGCATGTTGACATGGGGACAGATTTTGTGGTCGACAACCACCGGCATCTGTTCAAGTGCACACAGAGTCCTTATCCAAGGCCACGCCGCACGCATAAGTGCAGGTATACACATTGACTCTTCAAGCACTTTTCATAACATAGGAGGTGAAATCCAGCCACGGTCCAAGATTAATCCCATCGTTGAGCATAGGTTAGGCAAATACATGCTTGTGATAAATACCGCCCATCCGGTTGTTGATCAACTTTTTCGGGATGACTTTTTAGAGTTGGAAGCCGCCGTGGGTTTGGGAGGTAATGAGCTCAAAGAAATGCAGGCAGCTTTGGGTCTAGAGAACCGCAAGCAGGATGCAGTTGAACAAGATGTGATGGAACAAGGCGCAGGTGTTGGACAAGGAGATCAAATTGTAGAGGGCCCAAAAGAACAACTGATGAAAACCACGGAGATTGGCTAGAGCTCCAAAGAGCATTTACCCGAGACTAAAGCAGATGGGAATGAATAGGTGGATACTAGTTCTCCGCCAGCCTCCCCAGTGCGAGAACCGTCTTCCGATTACAGCAATTCGGAATGACTTCTTATGGAGCTTGCCGGCGCTCGTTCTAGCATGGCCACATTTCTATCGTACCACGTTTATGAGGAAAACATGCCCACCTTATAGCTAATACTACAACGAAACTACCCTGACACCTTTACTGGTTTCACAGGTAAAAGCCCTTATGGAGTTGGGATGTTTCTAAACAATCTATGTGCGGTGGTGAACTCCCTTCAAAACATCACTCTGAAGTGTTTTGACACCTCGTCTCTTGAGTCCGCCAGAGGCGCTATTGCCGATCTTGAGACTTTAGAACTCAAGCTGGACTGGTTATCTTCTCACCTGGTGTAGAGGGGAAAAATTAGGGTATGCTATTTCCACGCCTCTATGAAAAGTTAGAGCATCTTTGCCTCTCGTCAGCAAAGGCCCTCCGATGCTTAAGTTAGTAATGTGTTTCTAAATAAGCCAAATTCACACAATGCATATAACTGCGAGATATAGCGTACCTTTCTTCATGGGTATGGGTCTTAGTTATAGGTGTAGGTTACTTGCTTACCGAGGGTCCTTGTTGCCCTAGGATCCTATTCTCATTAGGAATCCTTTCCTATATGGTACTCGCTCCATATAGAAACACAATCTTTATTCTACAAGGATTCTTTCCACAGTAGGAATTCTTGCCATTTATCTATATCCACTTTACGTTAGGAGTCCTTTCTCTTATGGGATTCATCCCATATGGCAATACAATCAAAATTCCCTTCTTGTAAGGATTCTGTATCTATATTGGACTTCTTGCCCACTATGGAAGGTTAATGATAATCCCTTAATTCTCAGGATTTACCCCTTATCACATAAGAGGCTATTCTAGATCCTTCTAGGATGACCCGCCACCTTATCATATAAGCAGTTACCTCAGCAATATACTTGTCTATCCATATATGATGTTGCCGATCAAAATACCTTGCTTGGCACTGGCCTTGTGCACCTTCTCATGGTGCTGCCACCATCTCGTGGTGCTAGCCTGGCTGCACACTTGGCCTGCTCGACCATAACATGGGGCACCTTAATGTGGTCCCCAAGAACTGAGCCACCCTCATGTGGTGTCCAGGCTGCACATGTGGTTCGTATGTGCTTGGGTATTTTTCTATGTCATTGGATTCTACCCTCTCCACCTAGAGAGAGTATTCGCGTTGTGCAAAGGTTTGAAGCTCCCCACGCGAATTGCTGCCAAGGAGAAGGAGGTAGAGAAAGCTCAGATCAACGTGGATTTTAACCATACGGCTCTTGCTCAGCGCGAAGCTATTCTCAGGGAAAGACAGAAGGAGCTCGCCCATTTAGTTCAAGAAAAGGAGGCCTTAAGTGCCGTGGGGGCTCCATCAGTGTCATCAAAAGATATGATTACCAAAGATCTCTTCCCTCGCGCTTGATAATGTATTCTTCTTCTTTTTGACTTCGGATGTAATGAATAGATCCTTTTAGAAGTCTAAATGGATAATTTTCATAATTGTTATCCTTAGTTTCCTTTTACTTGCTTTTTCATGATTTGTTACTTGTTCTTTTGGTTAATCAAGACATCTTTGAATAATTCAACCATGACTAATGTCTTAATCGCCAACATATGAAATGAAACTCTACTCATAAATCTTGCTTAAGCCAAACAGATACATTTCATTCGTAAACTTGATTGGAACAGAAACATGAAATGACAAGTGAACAAAACAAAAAACAAAGGTTGGCTGGATCGCCAGGAACTAACATCCATAAACTTCAAGGTAATTTCTTAATAAATTTAACATTTATAGGCCTTGTAAGAAATCCATTAGAGACTCTGGAAAACTTGTAATGACCGCTTGACCCGACATGTATGACTTCATTGGGTCCTTCCCACCTAGGGGTGAACTTGGGAAGCTTGACATTCCTCGTTACATCAGTGGTCGATTTCTAGACTAAGTCTCCTACGTTGAACTCTCGTGGGATTACTCCTTTTTGTAAAACTTGGCCATAGACTCCCAATAGTTGGCTTTGTGCTCCGCCGCCATCTCCCTTTTTTCCTCTAGGGCTTCTAAGCCTGTCCGGCGCTCAAGTCGTGTAGAGGGTACACTTCGCTCCACTGGGAGTACCGTTTCTGAGCCATAGGCCAAGTCAAATGGGTTGGTACGCGTCGCCTTTCTCTTCGCAGTCCTGTATGTCCAAAAGGACATGATTAAATGATCTGACCACGCTTCACCCTTCTCATCTAACAGCTTACTCAGTATTCTGATTAGAGACTTATTCGTGGCCTCCGCTTGGCCATTTCCCTAAGGGTACTAGGGTGTGCAAGTGTGGTGCTCGATAAGGTAGGTCTGAAGTAGTTCTTCCACATTCTTGTTGATAAATGGAGTCCCACTGTCTGAAAAAAATCACCTTGGGTATACCAAAGTGACAAATGATATTCTCCTTGATAAATTGGGTGACTGCTGCACCAGTCACGTTCTTGAGGGGGATTGCTTCCACCCGCTTGGTGCTGACCTTAGTGGCCGCTAGGATCCACTGATGCTTGTGCGAGTGAGGAGTTATAGCCTTACGAGGTCCATTGCCCATGTATGTATGTAAAGGATAATGGGCGCGGATAGGGTGGAGCTCAACCGCTGGGGTGTGCACAAGGTTCCAAAATTTCTGACAACCATGGCACCTGTGCACATGCCTCTTCGAGTTTGATTCCATCCTTGGCTAGTAGTAACCGAGATGAATGACGCGCTCATATAACTTGCATCCACCTTGATGCTTTAACTCGTGAGCCTTGTGTAGGACTTCTTTAGCTTCTTCATTAGACAGACACCATAGGGGGGATATGGTCTAGTGCTCTTCTGTACAAGCTTTTGTTTTCTATGAAGAAACATTTAGCAAAAATTTTGACTTACCTCCTATATTCCTTTTCCATGGGCAGCGCGCCTTTTTGAAGGAAGTCAATGTAGTTTGCTCTCCAGTCAAACAACATTCTGGCTCAGCGATGAATAGCGCGCATCTCCCACAACCTCTCAGGAGTTCCGCAGCATCTTGTTTCATACTGGGCCAATAGTAGCCCAGTCTTTGAACTCTTTTGTAGAGGGAAATTTCATTCTCTCCACAGGTTTTGTAATGGATCTGACGCAACCTTTCCTTGGCCTATTCAGGCTCTATGCAATGGGCTAACCAACCCTGAGGGCTACGATAGTACAACTATTTCCCAACCATGGTGAACTGTGCCAATTCTGATATGAGCATGCTGCCCTCTTCGGTCGTCACCTTTTCCTACCATCCTCCTATGGCTTGCACTTCACTCATTTGCTCAATTACGTATGAATCTGTCTTTTTAATAATTTCTATTGAGACCGTATCTTCATCAAACTCCATCCTCCTCCAAGAACTCCGGCCCATAGAAGTTGATGTAACGGTTAAAAAATGTGGAAATCATCCACAGGCCTCAATCTGATA
Source organism: Vaccinium darrowii (assembly GCA_020921065.1). Lineage (NCBI taxonomy): Eukaryota > Viridiplantae > Streptophyta > Magnoliopsida > Ericales > Ericaceae > Vaccinium > Vaccinium darrowii. Next base: position 29,002,319 of record CM037155.1, on the reverse strand, counting down.
ATAGATTCCTCGATGCACTGGCTGCCTTTGGTGTATACTATTTCTTTTGCGTACGCTGTTTTCATTTCAGGGGCACTTTTTACTTTACCGGATGGATTGGATAGTTGCACCTTGGTGTTGATTGTGTGTGTACGGGGTCCGAAGGCGGAGATTACCGTAGGATGTTTCGCGTAGTGGTGGCCTCGATTTCTCTGGTCTGAGGGTTATCTTCTGGGGCTGACTGTGTCTAACATGATCTTTAGCTTGACTAGGATTTCACCTATCCTTAGCCTTATCGTTGTCCGTTTGATATCACCGCAGGATACTCTTTACTTTTGTTTGGACATTATCTACTGCCAATGTAGATGGCCACTGGAAACTATGGAGGAATGATGACTTTGGAGCTTGGACCATGATTTTTGGAGTGAGTAGCAAACTAGGCATGTGTTTAGTGTAAGGGTTCTATGGGAGGGTTCTCTTGAGTATAATTGCTTGTTGAACTGCTAGAGGCTTATCTCAATTGGTCCGGGTTGCTCTGTTACTATTATTTCTACTGGTAGGGGTTGTTCGTTTCGTATATATCACTTTACAATTATCCTTGTATTGTCATGCTCGTGTCCTTGTTGCCCTTCTTTCCCTTGAGATAGCTAGGTCAACGGGACGCAAGCACGAGCTTAAATGCTTTCCCTATATCGCGCAGTTAAACATTTAGTTATTTATTCTAGCATTGAGGGTTGTGCATGGCATCATTTAGCTACATTTACACTTACCGCTTTATGCATATTTATGCCTGTCCTGAAAGGTTGTGCTAGGACCTTCTATTTTCCCACCCCGGTGGGTTGTGTTGGAGAGCACGTACTTTTCTTTTCTTTTCTTTCTTTTCTTTTTGTCCTCCCTGGGGGTATGCACCTTGTAGGCTATGCATCCGCTTAATCTCTTTTAATATCAAGCTGATTTAGCCCCAAAAAAAAAGTCCAACTCTTCTTCTATTCGATTCATCATTCACGCATGTTCCTAACATATACTCAGAGATAAAGTAACTACTAACTAAATTTTCCGGAAATTAAATCAAACATTGTAGCAACGTAAAACAATATACTTAAGAAATAGGATTGAAGTATCTACCTTAATTCTGATGATTAGTTGGGAGACGCTTAAGCTAGAAGGGTGGTTTGTCGGGCAGCATAACGGCTCCTTGTTTCAAAAAATAATAATAATGTGACTTCTTTTTCTAGAAACTAAAGACTTCAACTTTCTTCTAGCTTTTTGGATTGAGTGGTGGTCTTTGGTGGTGGTGGGTGGTGGCTCTCACTCGAGTTTCGAAGAACAAGTTCAACCAAAAACTCAAGAACTAGAAGAGTTTCCTCTCTCTCAAAACACTAGAACACAACTACTTACAAAGGTGGTGAGGTGTTATGATGAAAAAGTGAAGTGTGGGGTAGCATTTATAGGCAAACCAATGGCTCCTCTCCCTCTCTCTCAAGTCTCAACCGGCTCTCTCCCTCTCTCTTTCTCTCTCAAAATCTCTCCCACATCTGTCCCATAAATGTTCCAAGATTTGGGGGATGTGGTAAGTACAAAAAAATCTTAGGCCAATATCGATACTCTTTAGGTTTAGGTACTTAAAATCCTAGGGTTTTTAATGGAAGATTGTAGAGAATCCTAGGGTTTTATTGGTTTGCATGGCAAGCCTAGTTTCATGGGATTTTTGTGTACAAAACACAAGTACATGCATGTAGATATAGTGTACTTGTCTTGGTGAACAAGTAGACCAAGAAGCTCTCTCTCTCTCTCTCTCTCTCTCTCTCTCTCTCTCTCTCTCTCACTCATGATTTGGGGGATTACAAAGGTACAACACAATCCTAGGGAATCCTAGGGTTGAACATGAAAATCGTAATGAAAATCTAATGATTTATGCAGAATATCCCGAATACACATGGAAAAAATCTAGGGTTCTTTGTGTTAGGAAAGAAGATATACTGGTGCATGTACACATACTATTACAAGCATGCACATATAGAAAGCTATATAATTATATAATAAAGAAACAAATAAAAATAAAAGAAATCGAATTTATAAATAAATTTTTTATTTACCAAAAGTTCCCCTTTAACAAATTTAGTCCCGAAGTTTTCCTATACTTTATGACTGAAATAGGTACGGGTAATTCTTCTTCATAGCATCCTCCCATTCCCATGTAGTCTCCTCTACTCCACGATGCTTCCATAAAACTCGTACCATACGAATCTTTCTGTTGCGGATAATCTTCGTGATGTACTGAATCTCGATCGGCTCTTCCTCGAATGTCGCGTCCTCATCTATTCTAAGATTCCTCCAATTGAGCATGTGAGTAGGAATGGTGATGTATTTCCATAGCATGGATACATGAAACACATCGTGGGCCTTGTTGAGTTGTGGCGGCAATGCCAATCGATATGCCACTTTCCAAGATCCTTTCCAAAATTTCAACGGTCCAATATATTGTGGAGAGAGCTTTCCTTTCTTTCCGAACCGGATAACACGTGATCTCCAACAATAAAAGACAGTGGTCTATTTCTTTTGTCAGCATAGCTTTTCTACCGGCTCTGAGTAGTAAGCAATTTCTGTCGAATGACCTTAATCTTTTCAGTTGTACTTTTGACCAACTCCGGTCCTAGCAATCCTGCTTCTCTAGCATCGGTCCAACAAATTGGTGATTGATTAGGGGTGGCCGTATAATGCTTCATAGGGCATCATCTTAATGCTAGCTTGGTAGCTATTATTGTAAGCAAACTCCACCAAAGGCAAGCGTTGTTCTCGATTCCCAAAATTATCCATAGCACAAGCTCTAAGCATGTCTTCTAAAGTCTAAATCGCCCTTCCCGTCTAACCATTGGTCTGAGGATAAAAAGCCATGCTGAGACAAATGTCCGATCCTAGGGCTTTTTGTAGTCTTTTCCAAATTTTGAAACGAATCTCGGATCTCGGTCTAATATTACGATACAAGCACTCCATGCAGTCATACATTTTTTTTTGTGGGAAAATCAACTTGAAATAAAAAGAGGTTAACCAAAAATACAGCCTACAAGAGCATACCCCAAGGAGTGGTACAATTTCTTGTATATAGAGTGTCCACAGGGTCTCCATGTTCTCTGTCATCTTCACTGGAAGGAAATGTACAAACTTGGTGAGACGATCAATTATCACCCAAATAGCAGTGTTTGACTTTGCAAACCTAGGCAATCCAGTCACGAAATCCATAATAATATGTTCCCATTTCCACGTTGGAATCGGTAAGGGCTGAAGACCTCCTCCAGGCTTTTTGGTGCTTTGCCTTGACTAGTTGACAAACCAAGCAGGTTGACACAAATCTAGCCACATCTTTCTTCATTCCTTTCCACCAGTAGGTCTTTCGTAGGTCATGGTACATCTTCGTATTACTAGGATGAACAGCGAAAATTCAAATAGTGAAATTCTCAAAGCACAGCTTCTCGAAGGGTACCGATATTGGGTACGAACACTGATCCTTTTGAATCTCAGGCTGTTATCGGTAACATGAATTCTCCAACCAGGGAACTCTTTCCCATGTTAAGTTAAGATCGTATATACTAACAGTCCTGTTCAAAAGTCTATGCCAACAAGATCTCCCGATGAAGTGCCCGTTCTGCAATAATGGCATAGAGTTGTGCTTGTTCTCCATTAGACGAGGGTTGTAGGTTAAAGTCGTTGAGAGTATTTATCATTTTCCATTCTTTCATAGCCATCTTAGCCTTTTATGCTCTGTCCTTTGGACTCAGAGCATCAACGACAACATTGGCTTTGACTGGGTGGTATGACAGGGTAAACTTGTAGTCCTCAAGGTACTCCATCCACCTTCTTTGTCTCATATACAGTTTCTTCTGAGTGAACAAGTACTTGAGACTTTTGTGGTCAGTGAATACCTCTAATTTCTTATCATACAGATAATATTGCCATGACTTGAGAGCAAAGACTATTGCTGCTAATTCTAGGATGTGCGTGGGATAGTTCTTCTCGTGCGGCCTAAGATGCCTAGATCCAAATGCCACAATTTTACCATTCTGCATCAAAATGAATCCCAGCCCCTCCCTAGAAACGGCATAGTATATTGTGTAACCTATATTCCACTCTAGAATGATAAGTATAGGCACACTGGTCAATCTTTTTTTTTTCAACTTTGAAATGTCCTTTCACAATGCCTGTTCCATTTAAACTTGATTTCTTTTTGCGTTAACCTCATCAATGGCTTGGCAAGATCGAGAGTCCTGGATAAATCTTCCGTAGTAACCAGCTAATCCTAGGAAGCTTCTGATCTCAAAACCATCGTTGGTCGCTTCCAACTTAATAATGCTTCCACCTTCTTGTTGTCCACCGAGATTCCTTCCTTCTTCTTTACAATAGGGTGGGTGCTCCCCATGGCGACGTGCTAGGCCGAATATATCCTTTGTCCAACAGATCTTGCAACTTGAGTCTTGAGCTCCCTTAGTTCACCAGGTATCATACGATACGGGGCTTCGGTGATTAGTGTGGCACCAAGTTGGTGTAATCTAACTCTCGTCGCAGTGGTAGGCCAATGATTTCTTCAAGAAAATGTCGATGTATTCCTGTGGCAATCCTAACTCCTTATGGTCAGTTTCTTGAGACTTGTTAGCCATCCCAAAAGTTGGTTCTGCCACCTAAATTGTTGTGTTGTAGAATTCGCAGTCTTTCTATCCCTCTTAAATTTGAAGCAGTTTCCGTTTAGGAGCAAAAGCCGTCACCATCTTCTGATAACGGTCTATGATAGCTCAGTGAGATGACAACCAGTCCATTTCCAAAATTATGTTGAAATTGGCCATATCAATCAAAACTTAGTCGTAGGTTGGCTCTATCTCTATCTCACATAAACTAGATTAAGAGGTATTTTCCCTCAAAGGTGACGTTATGTCAAAATTGATCCTAAAGGTTCTATTTCCAGCGCTAGTGCAGAAACAAGCAGCAGATTAAAATGAGTGCAATGCTCTAGAAATCAGGTCAATGGCTCGAAAGTTGCAAGTTAAACCTTTGAAGGCCAAGGGAATTTATGCACCAGTTTGAGTGGATTACAAGAATAAATGTGACTATGATTAAGTCAATTAGACAGACTCGTTGAATTAGAATTCACATCACATTGTAATGATAATTTAATCATGCGATCGAAATAATTAGGTACTTTAGGATAATGTTGAAAAATTGCTTTAGATAAACAAGGGTTCTTCTGTGGAAGGTAGGTTTAAGAGGCTCTTGAATTGACTCTAAGGCTACATGGCAAAGCCCAAATTAGATACATATTTTGAACTATGTTGGCCGAACGTGTTCGAAAGAGAGTTTCAAGTGTATGGATTCAAAAAATGGCTCGTTAAGCTATTCCTGAGAAGGGCATGTTATTGATATCTTAGTGGTTGAATCTTGTTGGTTCAAAGGAGAGTCCACAATTCACAAGGAGAGTAGTGTCATGAGGATTTCAACGGTTTCGAGAATGAATTTACTAATCCATAAGCATAGTCATAACTGATTGCCCTATCTCATTGGATTTATACTTCCTATGTAGGTGACTTTGGAAGAGTCAAAGGTGATTTGATACAGCGAATGGTTCGGATACGATCGACTAACTATGATATGAGTTACATGAATGATTGGCGGTTATCCAAATGCATAGATATGAAAATGGCTCACTAGGCCGTTCTAAGAATACAAATTGTAGATATTCGAGGATGAACTTTTATAGTTTCAAGAGCAAATATACAACTCAAAGAAGAATATGTGCCACAAAGGTATAGCTACTTTCACAATAATGATTGAATTGGGGGTTAAAATTTTCACACTTGAATGGACAAATTAGGTAATATCAAAGAAATAGGGGGGATCGAGGGTAGTGCCTAATTCCCATGCGAACATCAAAAATTACATCAATTGGCCAGAGCGCTCTTAGCAAAATAATTGAAGGATTGGGTTAGGTTTACAAAAATACAAGTGAGTAGTTTGGAAGGTTATTTTCATAACCGAGTAGACTTATTGGGATCATAACCATGGAATCTTGTCAATTACCATCAATTTGGAACAATAATATACCTACTTACCAAAGAGAGGTACCAAAAGAATTCACTGTGTGGAGTACACGAGAATTTCAATGACTTGCCTTCAAGTTGGATTCCAGTCTTTAGAAATGAGGGATCGTTATGAAGGAAATTTCAAAAAGAGTTCAACAATAGGGGGAAAAAGTGATTGATTAGAATATGGTCAATTAATTGAGCAGGGGTTGTATATGATCGATCTTCAAATGCCTCTTCTATCCCCCTGAAAAAAATAGAACATCATTGGTAGGGACTATTTGTCGTCTTCTCGGGCATTTATGGCTTCAAATACCTTCTCAACTATTTGATCTATGATGGTCCCATTGTCAAGCTCAGTTTGCGTGGAATATAGGTGGTCGGTGATTGCAGATCATTGATAGCATCATTCTTTTATTTGTCGGTCAACTAATTTGAGAAGCCTGCGGTGCTTGAGGTTAGGATGTTGAAATAGCTTTAGTATCGCTCGTGTAGTTGTTGTGTCCAATATTGCGTTGGGGTGTATGCTAACTTTGACATTGTTGTATGCTGGGGTTGTAGCCTGAAATATCTATTTTTAGAGACACGGTCACCATAACGACTACGTAAAAATAATATTATACTTAGGAAAGTGAGGATAAACTACTAGCTAAATTTTCCAGAAACTAATCAAACATTATAACAACGTAAAACAATGTACTTAGGAAATAGGGTCAAAGTATCTACCTTAATTCCGATGATTAGTCAGAAGACGCTTAATTTAGACAGGTGGTTTGTCGGGTGGTGTAACAGATCCTTGTTTCAAAAGAAAAAGAATGTGACTTCTTTTTCTAGAAACAAAAGACTACAACTTTCTACTAGCTTTTAGATTGAGTGTAGGTCTTTGGTGGTGGAGGGTGGTGGCTCTCACTTGAGTTTCGAAGAACAAGTTGAAGCTCAAGATGAACTTCAACCAAAAATCAAGAACTAGAAGAGTTTCCTCTCTCTAAACTCACTAGAACGCAAATACTACAAAGGTGGTGAGATAGTGTGGTGATAAGTGAAGTGTGGGGGAGTATTTATAGGCAAACCAAGGGCTATTCTCCCTCTCTCTCAATTGGCTCTCTCCCTCTCTCCTCTCTCAAAATCTCTCCCACATCTGTCCCATAAATGTTCCAAGATTTGGGGGATTTGTTAAGTACAAGAAATCGTAGGCCAATCATGGATAATCTTTTGGTTTAGGAACTTAGAATCCTAGGTTTTTTAATGGGTTTGCATGGCAAGCCTAGTCTCATGGGATTTTTGTGTACAAAACTTATGTACATGCATATAGATATAGTGTACTTGTCTCTTGGTGAACAAGTAGACCAAGAAACTACCACCCAACTCTCTCTCTCTCTCTCTCTCTCTCTCTCTCTCTCTCTCTCTCTCTCTCTCTCCATGATTTGGGGAATTACAAACGTACAACACAGTCCTAGTGAAAATCTCAAGATTTATGAAGAAAATCCAGAATGCACATAGAGAAAATCTAGGGTTCTTTGTATTAGGAAGGAAGTACACTAGTACATATACACATATATTAGTACAAGCATGCACATATAGAAAGCTATATAATTACATACTAAAGAAACAAATAAAAATAAAAGAAATTGAATTTATAAATAAATATTTTTTATTTACCAAAAATTAGGGTTATTATAGTAATAATGAGTTTTGTTGTACTCCACCAAGATCTCATTATTGTGATCTAATTCAAGATAAACACATACTCTCAATTGATTTGTTTCACTTGATCAAGATTGATTTGTTTCACATACTCTCAATTTTGAAATCACACTGACCATCCATTCTCATATAATAAATGTAGTTTGACCAAAGGGAATAATGTCCGATCAATTTAATTTTTTTATATAATCTATTCAACAAATTCTAGAAACTGAACAATTAATATCCATCAAAAGACACCATACCGTAGTGTGTTAGTGCACTATAGACCCTTGTCCCCGATTAAGGCAGAGTGCAAAAGGAATCGTTCTCTCTTTTTAAATTTTATCTTTTTGTGATTTAAAGGCAAAGGACTCTGATAGCCTAGAAACTTTGATAGTATAAGATTATCCCCAAATGGAATACTCAGAAGGAAAATGTTGTTAAAGTTAACAATGTGTTGCAAAAGAAAATGTTTGCAATGGAATAACCAAAGTTAGCAACATTATAACCAATAATCAAATTGTGGTATTTAGATACCCAAAACTAGTAATGATTACAAAATAATCAAATTTAGCAGATCCCACATAAGTACACCCATTATTTCATTACACAACAATAATGGTAGGACACATTACACCACCAACCACATCAGCCTGCGTGACACTGCATGATTGGTAATGAGAGAACATACACTTTGAAATTACTTTGCAACCACCAATCATGTTGTGTCACGCAGGCTGGTGTGGTTTGTGGTGTGGTGGAGTGCTGTGTCCTAAGCTTTATTCATTACACAAATACATTCTCTCTCTCAACAATGATTTCAGACAATTATTTTTTACACTTTTCTTTTCAAAACTTTTTTTTAATTGTTTTTAAAAAAAAATTTTGAAAAAACTACTTTTTGTTTTATTTTTTTAATTTTATCCTTTTGTGATTTAAAGGCAAAGGACTGATAGCCTAGAAACTTTGATAGTATAAAAGAGCATCGCCAATGGAGAGCCAAACCTCCGGCCAAAGCTAAAAATTGGCTCACAGCTAAATATTGGCTCACAGACTATTTTGGAGTATGATTTTGCCATGTCTTTTCTTTTCCTTTTTTCTTTAAATCTCCAAGCTGAATTGTATTTGCCTGGGCATCTCAAACCCATCCGCCATTCCTCCACATCTCCATAATTTGGAGAATTATTCTCTTTCAACCCATCCTGTGTAACTCTCCTCCATTCCTGAGGATGGGTGTTCATCCTCCAAATAGGGAGGATCTCCATTCCTGAGGATGGGTGTTCATCCTCCAAAATGGAGGATCATCCTCCCTATTTGGAGGATAGAACTTTATTCATTAAATGGATACAATTTTATTTTATACATTTATTTTTCATACAATTTGTACTATTAGAATGATATTCAAAGTACCTTTAAAAAGAGGTCAATGTTGAATATATCTTCATAAAAATAAAAAATATTGGTTGTTTGAATTTTGAAGGGAGAGAATTGCCAGTGTTCTAGATAGAAATGGAGAAGAAATTCTAAGAAATTGAGAAATAGGAATAGCGCAACACTCTATAAACACTTTTTGAATAAAAAAAATTCCACTTTGATCCTTCGACATAGAGTTTAGAGGTTTTTGGATTAGAGATACCCTTATAGCAAGAAAGATTAGACTTTCAAAAACAAAAAGAAAGAATGTTTTGACCAAAAAAAAAAAAAGCCAAAATTATTGGTTTATTGAGAAACAATAATTCAACAAGTTTTGGGTTATTATTTTTTTTGGGTAAATTTTTGGCTTATTATTTACCCCAAAAAAAAGTTTTGGCTTATTAGCTAAAAATATTTGAAAATATATGTTAATTTAATTTGACTCATTAGTTGAATCTCATGAGTCAAATTACTTTTGTTCCAGAACGGCAACAAGAGGGCATCACATATTGGTTGGTTAATGAAAGTCAATGTCGTTTCTCACTGTTTGTTGAGGCAGGTCAGTGTTAGATTGTGGAGATGTATTAGGCTGCTAGTGCTAGGTCAATGAGAGAGAGAGAGAGAGAGAGAGAGACACAGTGGTCCTAATCAAGAGGGGGTATGTTTGGACTAGTAACTGAAGTAAATGCGCATTTGATGCGGTGGGTCTGCTTTTAATTGGGTTTCAGAACAACAGCTAGAGAGGGAGAGGGAGAGAGAGACAGAGATAGCGAGCTTGGAGCTCTATCAGGTGTTTGGTTACAGCGGATTTTTTGCTCCGATCGCTCTTCTTGTTCGCCAAAAACATTGCACTGATTCTTTCGCTGTGAGTGTCTTTTCTGCTATCCTCTTTTTTTTTTTTTTGGCGTATCTTTTGGAGATCTGAGTCTTTGATTGTAGGGTTTGAGGCCTTTGATTTGCTCTCTCTCTAGTGGGTTTCTTCCAATTCCATGCCAGTGTTGTGGCTTCTACAAGGTTTATTATTTCCATGATCTGTTGAATATTGGGTCTTGAATTTCTCTGAGTTTGTAGTTTTTCTTTTTTTCTACTCCACCTTTCACACAAACCATTGAAGTGGTCAACTATTTCACTTGATTTTACTGAGTAAACCTAAAATCTATTCCTGGGTTTTTTTGCCTTTTTGCTTTCTTCATCCATTTATTGGTTCCAACACTATTACCTGAATCTTTAAGAAGATCGAATCTAGGGTTTCTGTTTGATCTGGTCAAAGACCAGTTAGGATTGAACTCTTTTGACCCACTACTTGTTTCTGTGTCTTTCACTGTTTCCTTAAAGCAAAGTCACCTGAGCTTACCCTCCTTGAGATAGGGTTTTTCAATTTTGAAAGCAAAGCTTTGATTCTGGGTGAAACTTTTAGATTGATTCCTCTTGCTTTTCTGAATTTAGGGTTTGAAACTGGAACTGCTTTTGGGGGGGCTCGGTATTAGATGGGCTAAAAACAAAGAGAACAAAACCAAAACCCTTGTGACCTGGTGGAGCTAAAGCGTGATATTCTTTCTAGGTTTTCTCGAAAACTGCTTTACCCAGATAAGATTCAATGCATCTTTCACTATGGAAGCCAATATCCTACTGTGCTGCTCTGATCATGGACAAAAAGAGCAGAAGGAGAGATGGGTCTACCCATTCCACGGAGGAAACCAAGAGAAACCCATCATTCCTTAGGAAATTACAGGAGCACAAGCTGAGGGAAGCCCTAGAGGAAGCATCTGAAGATGGGTCCCTTGTTAAATCGCAAGACGTGGATTCAGCAAATCAAGACGACGGATTGGGGAGATCACGATCGCTTGCGAGGCTCCACGCGCAGAAAGAGTTCCTCAGAGCCACTTCTCTTGCTGCAGAACGAACATTCGATTCAGAAGACTCTATTCCTGAACTTGATGAGTCATTTTCCAAATTCCTCATGATGTACCCAAAGTACCAATCATCTGAGAAGATTGATCATCTGAGGCTGGATGAGTATGCACACCTCTCAGGGTCAGCCCCTAAGGTATGCCTTGACTACTGTGGATTTGGGTTGTTTTCTTTCCTTCAGACGGTTCATTATTGGGAATCCTCCACATTTAGTTTATCTGAGATTACTGCAAATTTGAGCAATCATGCTTTGTATGGAGGTGCTGAGAAAGGCACCGTGGAACATGATATAAAGACTAGGATAATGGACTATTTGAACATTCCTGAGAATGAATATGGGCTTGTTTTCACAGTAAGTCGTGGGTCCGCTTTTAAGCTGCTTGCCGAATCGTACCCTTTTCATACGAACAAGAAGTTGTTAACCATGTTTGATCATGAGAGCCAGTCGGTGAATTGGATGGCTCAGGGTGCTAGGGAGAAAGGTGCTAAAGTTTACAGTGCTTGGTTTAAATGGCCAACCCTTAAGCTATGCTCAACTGATCTGAGAAAGCAGATTTCAAACAAAAAGAAGAGGAAAAAGGATTCAGCAGTCGGTCTTTTTGTGTTTCCTGTTCAATCCAGGGTTACTGGAGCCAAATATTCCTACCAGTGGATGGCACTGGCACAACAGAACAATTGGCATGTCTGTCTAGATGCAGGGTCATTAGGTCCAAAAGACATGGATTCTCTTGGGCTGTCTCTATTCCGTCCGGATTTCATTATCACCTCATTTTACAGGGTGTTTGGATACGACCCTACTGGATTTGGATGCCTTCTCATTAAAAAATCTGTTATGGGAAGCCTTCAAAATCAGTCTGGGCACACCGGTTCAGGTATAGTGAAGATCACCCCAGTTTTCCCTCTCTATCTGAGCGACTCTGTTGATAATATACCTGGATTAGATGGAATTGAAGATGATGAAGCCGGTGGCAACGGGGAATTGTCCTCTGAAACTCGCCCGGGAACGCAGTTGCCTGCCTTTTCTGGTGCGTTTACTTCTGCCCAAGTGAGGGATGTGTTTGAGACGGACATGGATCATGATAACAGCTCTGATCGAGATGGGGCAAGCACCATATTTGAAGAAACTGAGAGTATTTCTGTCGGGGAAGTGATGAAGAGTCCAGTTTTCAGTGAAGATGAGTCATCTGATAACTCAGTGTGGATTGATCTGGGTCACAGTCCTTTGGGGTCAGATAACAACGGTCAGTTGAACAAACAGAAGGTAACCTCTCCCTTACCGCCCTTCTGGTTTAGTGGAAAGAAGAACAAGCACCTTTCTCCTAAACCATCGCTGAAGATATCAGACAACCCAATATACGACAAAGGGGTCCACCCATCTTCTCATGAGGATCACCACGTGCTATCATTTGATGCTGCTATTCTATCAGTTTCACACGATCTCGACCGTCTTAAGGAGGTCCCAGAAGAAGAGCAAGTGACCCATGAAAACCCTACGTGCCGAGAAAGTAGAAAGGGTTCATGTTACCAGGAAATTCAGGAGGAACCTCCTCAAACCACCAAGTTTTCTGGGGTCAATGGGTCAACGTCTGAAATAAGTGTGGAGACAAAAGAGAGTGCTATAAGAAGAGAGACGGAAGGGGAGTTTAGGTTGTTGGGAAGGAGGGAAGGTGGTAGACTTGGTGGCAGTAGGTTTTTTGGTATAGAAGATAATGAGCAGCCCGGTAGCAGGGGAAGAAGGGTATCCTTTAGTATGGAAGATAAGAGTAGAGAGCATATGAGCCATGCTGTGGACCCCGGCGACATATCTGCCACAAGTTTGGACGATGAGTACATCAGTGATGGAGAATATGGGCATCGTTTGGACTCTGACAGAAGGGAACCTGAGTTAGAATGCAGGCATCTTGATCATGTAAATATGTTGGGTCTCAATAAGACCACTCTTCGACTTAGGTTCTTGATTAACTGGCTTGTGACCTCTTTACTTCAATTAAGGTTACCCGCAGGTGATGGGAAAGAACCCGTGCCCCTTGTTCACATCTATGGCCCTAAGATTAAGTATGAAAGGGGTGCCGCTGTAGCTTTCAATGTGAAAGACAGAAACCGGGGGCTAATCAATCCCGAACTTGTTCAGAAACTGGGTGAGGCCAATGGTATTTCGCTTGGAATTGGTATCCTTAGTCACATAAGGATTTTAGATAGCCCAAGACAGAATCGCGGGCATCTCAATCTTGAAGATACTTCTCTTTGTAAGCCAATGGAGAATGGACGGACTGATGGAAAAAGTGGGTTCATTCGAGTTGAGGTTGTCACAGCTTCTCTTGGCTTTCTGACTAATTTTGATGATGTTTACAAGTTGTGGGCGTTTGTGGCAAGGTTTCTTAATCCAGGATTTATCAAAGATAGCAGACTTCCAAATGTCGCAGAAGATACAGAGCTTGAGGGCTAAATGGCGTTCCTCCTGTTTCTGTTGCCAGAAAGATGGTTTTGCACTGGAAGTTGCATACAAAGGATAGGAAGCTGCTGTTTTTCTCTGTGCTGGGCATCTTGGTCTTTTCTACTGGACCACGCAGCTGCTATAGGGTTGATTTGTTCATTCATGTTTTTATTGCTTGGGTTTTTTCTTTTTCACCTTCTTGGGAGTTGTTGTAAAACTTGTAGAGTTGGCTTTAGAATTTTGTATCTGTCAGGAAGCATGAACTGATGAAAAGTAGGATCAAATGGGCACTTCCCCACTTCACAATATGTTGATGCTATATACCATCCTGTTCTTTTCTGTTGTTTGTATCAGATTCAGCTTGTTCGCATGGTTTGGGCTATTATAACCTTTTATTGGAGGTGCAATAGAAACAAACCTTCTATTTCCAGTGGATAGATTTCATGGGACAACTGCATGGGTTTGAATATTTTGTTCTCCATACCGATCTAGAGGTTTTAAATTCATATACCAAACGGGACAAGAGTCCGAGTAAAACTAATTTCGGGTCCATTGTAGACAATTAGTTCCCAAGAAGATATCAAGAATTTCAGGTTCACTGGTAGTTTTGTACGAACAGATTTCACTGGAGGCTTAGTACTCAAGTACTAGTAAAAAATATTTTTAATGTCAAACAATCTCCAACTCGTCAGTTTCTTATCCTTCCCAGTATTTCAATTGAACCATTTTAAATTGCTGAGCGTGTACTCTTTTAATTCAAAGATCCAGGGCATGTCAACAACCCATATCTGCTCAAAGAGAGAGAAAAAAAAAAAAAAAAGGCCATACTAATTCTAAAGAATGCAGACTTAAATTGGAAAAATCATTCCCCACCAAACAACAGTGATATGATGTGAACAGAAACTATTTTATTCCTTGATTTATTTATTTTATTTATTTATTATTTTTTTTTTTTGGATGGGTCTTTGCAAGGACAACCAACCCAAGGATATACTCGTGTCCATGCTTTGTCGTCAACCTTGTGTGGAGACTTTGCTATTTTGCAGGCTTTGAGATGGGCTAAACTTGCTGATTTAAGGAGATCGCAAATTTTGACGGATAGCCTTGAGGTTGTTCAAGCTCTTTGTTGTGTTGAATGTTTGTATTAGAAACATTTTATCTGATATTCTGAACATTGTAGCATCTTTTGATTATGTAATTGTAATCAAAGCCACCCACCAAAATGTGAGAGATGCTCATAATCTTGCGCAGAGTCGTCTTTGTATCTTATAGTTATATAGTGTATGTTATGTTTACGATTCCTTGAATTATTCACAGCACATCATTCAACCCGCATTCAAACTATTAATGGGACCCATTCCTTCTATAGAATAATGGTTGGGCCATACCCATTGAGCTTTGTTTGCCAAGGAGATAATGGAGAGAGCTTTAATAACTGTCCCATTCTCTATCCTTCTTGTTTTGGGTAAATATCACTGCCAACTCCTGAGGTTTGCCTTTGTGACAAATATCCTCTCCCTGTGATTTCTATGTGCTTTTCAATTCACTGACACCCCAATCACAATTGTCTGTCAAAACACATAATGAAATGAACCAAAAGTGATTTGTCTAAATATTCACCATTTCTAGCAATAGAAAGTAATTAAAATAACCATCGAATCTCACTTATTTGAATAAAAATGAATTTTCTTATCCATTGAAGGAGTTATTTTGATCAAAAAGGGTAAAAATTAAAGAATTAGTATTTGGTTTTTACTACCTTACTGTATGGGTAGTGATAATGCCAAAACCGTTTTTGATTGTGCCAAAACTTCAATGCATAAAAGACATGTACATTGCCAAAACCGTTTTTGATTGTGCCAAAACTTCAATGCATAAAAGACCGTTTTTGATTGTGCCAAAACTTCAATGCATAAAAGACATGTACATTGCACATAAGTACAAGCATTTTATGCATTGGAGTTTTGGCACAATCAAAAACGGTTTTGGCATTAACATTTGCCTACTGTATTACTTACAAGTCAAAAATTTGAGAAGTGAGAATTTTTTATTATTTATTCCATCATTAAAAATAGTAAATTTGTCAATGTAAAACACTTTTGGCTAATCCTATCATGTGTTTGGTCGAACAATTATTGGATGGGTGTCAATGAAATAAATATTGAAACAACAGGAATTTATAATCATTTCTCGTACGTAAAAGAGGTATCTGTCACAAAGACAAACCTCGGGAGGTGTCAGTGAAATCTACCCTTTGGTTTTGGTGGATTCTGCCTTCTAGGAAAGCTTTGGGGTGGTGGGACCTTCGCTCAAAAAGCTGTGAGAGAATGGAGATAGCACTACACCATTCTTTTTAGGACTTGACAATAATGATAAAAACCTGCTTTTCCTAGTAAACAAACCAAACAAGAAACCTTACCCATCATCAAAAAAGACCCTTTATAATTATCTGCAAAACTTTCTACCAGTAAAAGATGTCATAAAGCAAAAGTGAACATGGAGCTAGGGTTTGACAAGTGATTAAGGACCTTAGTGGGGGGAGCTGTCTTCTAAAGGGGACTTAAAGTGGTGGTTAAGGACAGTGATCTGTTGACAAACTTGAACTAAATGACGAATTCAACTGATGGATTTCCAAGCCTTTCCCTTCAAGATTGTCACAGTAGGAGACAAACGCCAAAGAAAAACAAAAAGCATTGCATCGAATCATAAAGCTTCACAGGGTTTTAAGCCAACTCAATAGATGAAAGGAGGGACACCATTTAGGCCAAAACTGCAGATCTTAAAACAAAGCAAGTGTAGTGATATGTACACATAACTAGTAAGTGCAGTAAGAAAGAAATCAGCCCACAATTACAAACTGAAGTCTTTTTCAGATACCACTCTCACCTTAGTCCACATGAATGAAAAAGAAATTCTCTCTAAGATTCCATTTGGCTTTGTAAGCAAAACATAACACAGAAAAACCAGGAAGCTCAAACCCTAGATAAGAAGATTACTCATTTAGACTAGGCTTATCAATGGACCGGATTGGTTCTGGATCCGAAAAATCTGAATCCAATATTTCCGATCCGATAGTCCAATAGTCGGAATTCAAGAATCCGGATCCGATCCTATTAAGATCCGAATCCAGAACCGCAAAAATTAAAACCCTCTTTCTCAGTTAGTTTAATCTGCAACTCAGTTTCTATAGTTGTGTTGTGAAATGTGAAGTACCATGTCCACGTTGTACATTTAGCTCACTTTATTTTATAATAATAATAAATAAATAAAAGGGATCAGATACTGATTTCGGATCGGATATCCGAAAGTTCGAATCTGGATCCAGATTGCCAATATCGGACTTGTCGATATCAGAGCTTGATTCGGATTTGAACTAACCAGATTCGGATCGGATCCGGTCCATTGACAGGCCTCTAGACAAAACCTTGGCACCCAAGAGAAACAAGTTCGATAAAATCTATCTATTTGACGAGTAAAGGGTTTTACATCTTTAGATTGACAGAGACTTGAATTTAATCCTGAAGAGATGCACATTCTGCTCTGTAAGCTTCCTTGGATTTCTGAGATCGGTCTAGATCCACAAAGGCATATCAGGAATTCATCATCTTTATAAGAAAGGAAGTCTCTAAAGCTGACTCCTTGCACTGCAAATATCTGTTTTCCTCCACTATGTCCACTGTTAAGTTGAGCAGTATTGGGCGTTCAGGATCATAAATTGAACGCTCACGTACCCGTGCTACCCATTTTGCTGCTTCCCAAACTCCAAATCTGGAATCACATCATATACAAGGGAACGCGTTATTAATTCTTTAATAATACTAGGTTGACAAGAAAAAGTTTTAAAGCAGGATATATTACACTAATGGATTGTATAACTAGAATAAAGGAAACATTGAAGTCTCAACTGTTAGAAACCCAACTTGACCTGGTTAATTAGCAGCTGCGTCTCTCTGCAGGTGTGTGTGTGTAACATATTCAAGGTTAATAAATATTTAGTGTATTCCAAACCGAGCATTCAGTGTTTTTCCATTTTCATCTGAAGAACAAATAAATCATGTTTCCTTTGGTTTTGGACTTTTGGTTGTTGGCAGATAGTTATTATTGTCTAAAATGTAAGTATGACAAGTGTTTTTTTATTTTATTTTTTTGTCCCTATTTTTTTAGTATTCCCGTGTCCGGTGTACATGTACTTGTCTGAGTTTGTCTCTGTTCCATCCTTCATATTGGTAGAATATTGGTCATCATCAGTGATGATCCGTGGTGTCAGCAATGGTGGATCGGGAATTGAATGAAATACTGGTCGAGAAATGTTAGTTTTAGACTTACAGCAATACCGACTATAGTTTGGGATCGCCTATGGTTTTCTTCAGTTAATTTTTACTTCAGCGGACTCTCTCTCTCTCTCTCTCTCATCGTGAATTGAATGAAACTGGTTGAGAAATGTTAGTATTAGATTTAGAGCAATAGCGACTATATTGTTAGATCACCTATAGTTTTCTTCAGTTAATTTTTGCTTCAGCGGACTCCCCCCCCCCCCCCCCCCCCCCCCCCCCCCCCCCCATCATTATGGGTACATCACATCCCTCTCCATCCTATGTTTCTCCGTTTCCATCCATCAAGTGCATCTCCGGCTAGTTTTCTGTTGGGATCTCCGGCTTAGGCTTAACGGCAAGGTGGTTCTACGGTGGTGGTGGTAATCATTATGGTCTCCCGCCATTGGTGCTATTGGGTGTCCGTGGTTCTTGCTTAACGGCTGTGGGAGCTTCCAAGGCAGTATGGGTTTGTTGGTCGTCCGTTTCGTCTATCCTTGGGTTAACTGGAGGAGGTTTGGTGGTTTTTGAGGTGGTGCCGAGCTGATGGTGGCGGTGGCGGTGGCGGTGGCTGCGGCTGTTAGAAGCAGCGTGGGCGGCGGAGGTGGATGTTTTGCATTTTGATGTAGGCTAGGTTTAGGGTTTTCTTTTGGTGGGCCTAGCCCACTTGTCTGGGCTAGGTTCCTCTATTTTGAGCTTTATTGTTAGATTTGGGCTTTTTAGGCCTTTGGGTGTAATATTTTCATTGTTTTATCTGGGCACTTTAGGCCCACAGGTGTTTGGACTTTGGCCTTAGGTGTTTCTTCCAACCTTTGGTTAGAATCCCCTTTCCCTTAATAAATGTTTTTGTTGTCGATCAAAAAAAATATGTCTGCTTCATCGGATGATGTGGCACCTAAATATTTGTTCCAATTTTTTCACTAAAGATAATTATGTGAAGGGTAAATTTGCTAAATCAGACGACCTTGTGGGATCTCAACTTCTGGTTTCAGCTCTCCTTAAACCCCCTGGTCGATGGTGGCGCTTCCTCACCTAAGCACCTCGCTTACACGTTGAACACCCGTGTTGGTACCGGACTGGACCTTGAAGTCCAGAACGGTACTCTGACGGTCTAGTAAGTGGGAGAAGGAGAGGCAAAGAACTCAGATCTAGGGTTTGAGAGAATGAGAAGTTTGTATGTACTTTCCTCTGGCTGTACTTTTAACTTTTAAAGGGTGAGCCTAACTTGGGCGCCAAACACCATGCCTTGCACATGCGATAAACGTTCGGTTGATGTCGCTCCTGATGAGGGCGAGTTAGACGGTTGCAAGCACATGCATCCATTGGACGTTCGACACGTGATTTAGTGTTCGATTGATGTCACTGTCATGATCACAAACCGTTATGAGAACATCCCCACTACTCACATGTGCCACGCCCGTCCCAATCAGCCCTACCTGCTCCTGGACTGCGCTGTTCGGCATGAAGGGACCGCTCACGGCCTTTTGTGCCGATCAATATTAAAAGCCGAACTGGACATATGGCCAAGCCGCCGCATTGCTATTGGCCCGTGCAGAGTATTAGGTACTCGGCTCAAGGCAACCGTGCTTGTTAGGCTTCTTTGGCGCACCGAGCTGTGAATTTACTTGGATGAGGCTGGCTCAGCTGACCGGTCCTTCCGACATCACCGCTCGGCAAAGTGCCTCGGAGGTTTCCAGGTCACAGATGGAACCTTGAGAACACAATCAATAATTTTAAAATGGCATTGTTTGACCCCCACAAAAGCCCCTTAATTTCTCCCGTCAGCTATGAACATGGGAGGACTTGAACAGTCAGTGGACCGAGCATAGGTATCGCTGAGAGGAGAGAAGATCTGCCCGAGCCCCAGCGCCGTTTGGACATGGGTGAGATTTGACGTCATGAGAGCTCAGCAACCACCGTTTTGATGTCCACTGAGGGCCTGCCACGTATTCCTCTGGCTTCCCATCCTAGCCCAGCCGACTGGTCCCTCCGACATCACCGCTCTGCAGCGTGCCTTGGAGGTTTCCAGGTTACAGATGGAATACCTTGAGAACATAATTGATACTTTTAAAATGGCACTGTTCGGCCCCTACAAATCTGTTAACAGAGTTGGGCTAACATGTCTTATAGGAAAGGTCACTATTATTTCAGAAACCTAAGGAGTAGGATGGCAATATCGACCGAACCGATGGGTAACCGAACCGAAACCGGTTTTTTTTCCCGAACCGTAACCGATTTTTTCCCCGTGGGTGCGGGTGTGGTTTTGATGGATGGGAAACCGAACGGGTTCGGTTCGGTTTTGGGTTTACCTGCAACCCGAACCGATACCCGAACCGAACTTCTATTAATTACATAGGACCCCCTTATATTATATATACATATTACATAAACCCCTTTATGTATATTTGAAAATTACACTTTACCCCCTTTATATATATATACACATAAGATTTTGCAGCTAGGGTTATTCCATCCCATTTTGTCTTCATTTCCTGAGAGGACGTGAGAGGCCGAGAGGCGACAAAACGACGGCGATTTCTTCTCTTACCGGAAACATCGACGGCGATTTCTTCCTCTCTCACCGTAAGTCTCTCTCTCCCATAGATCGACGGCTTGGTGTAGCAAAACTTCAAGAAGATCCTAAGGTCTGTAGATCAGATTACTTGTGTAATGATTTCCCTGGTAGATCTTACCGTGGAAGATGATTTTCATTTGAAAAATGATATCTTTATGTTGGTGGTCCATTTTGTATATGCACAAAGCTTGTATACATCTAGTGACTCTGTATTCTCTGTCGAATGCTTTGAGACCCATCACAAATGGCTGGTTCTACATAGAGTTCTATCACAGATTTGGTCGATTTTTGTTCTGTTTTTTTTTTTTTTTTTTTTTGAGCTCTATATTTTGAATCTGGATTTCTTCAATTTGGGTACCCGTTCGGTTCGGGAAATACCTGAACCCGTTCGGTTCAGTTATGGAATAGATTTTTATAACCCGTTCGGTAACCGGTTCGGTTCGGGGCAGTGTTCTGGGGATTCGGTTCGGTTCGGTTCATACCCCAATCCGCCCCGTTGCCATCCCTACTAAGGAGAGGTATCTGCTATTGTCACAAACCTCAAGGGAGATCAACACAATCTACCATTGATATTATTGTGGCACCCCTTAACCAATGCTCAATCTCTTGCACAATATGCATGGCTCATGAACTTACTCAATGTAGTTGATAGAGCAATAGCAGCAGCCACGATAAAGGATACTTTGAGGCAAAATAGAGAAGAGGAAGAAGAAAAGGGAGGCGTAGCACCTAGGGAAAAACACTATTCACCATAAATATATGAACAATACCTAGGAAAAAATACTGTGGCACTGTTCATCATCCATCCCAATAAAATATTATTTCTCTCTCTTCCCCTACAGCCAGAAGCCAAGGTGAATAACGATGAAGCTTCCGATCGCCGGCAATGGCGACAGCGATGACGAGGAGTGCTACAGCGACCATAGACAATAACGATCGGAAACCCTACATATACATTTCTTTAGACCAGTCCACTGAGTTTGTTGTAAGCATGTTATATGCACTTTTCTTTATCTGGTGAAAGCCATACTAACTTTTCTTCAGATCATAGTATTTGCAAATCCCTTAAATTTTGCTTATTAATATTTCTATATTCCAAGTTGGTAAAAGGGGGAAAATGCATTGCATGGTTAAACCCGGAAATTAAGCTGCAGGTAAGGAATGTTAACACAACAGTGCTTACCAACAGTAAAATGGGATGTGCGAGCATGGAGTGTTGTACCTCTTCCTAGCATAAATATCTTAACTTCACATTTTAAGCACAATTTTAACTTGGAAATATACATTTATTACTCCACAACACAGCCTGCAAATCATACGGGTTCCAATCTGACAGCCAATACAACCCTCTCGTCCTGTAACTTGCATTTCTACCTTAGCCAAGTTGGTTTCGTCTACCCATTACTGGACAAACTGTAACTCTAGTACCAGAGGCAAAGATAACAAACATGGACAAATTACCTGGTATTGAATGATGAGCTAACCATAACAGCTGGATAGAAAACGTCCTTCTGAATATTATGATACGGGCAATAATTTTGTATAGCACGAAAATCTTCAATGTCTCCAGGGTACCCAAATTCTTCGTAGTCAACCGGTGTAAGTGGTAAAATGGGATAGAGGAGGGTGTTACTTGGATCTAAAAACGGAACCTATAACAAACAGAAAACAAATCGAACAAAATAAAAATATTAAGATGGTTACAATAAGGAAGAATCAAACAGGAAAGATGCGTACACTACAAGATTAAGCAAAATAATCAATAAAGAATCCTCACAACCATAATTTCAAGATGAATTTTCATGTGATGATATTCTTTAAATTCACAGTAAAAAGGAGACAGTAACAGTTAAAAGGATGCATCAGACAATATTTCTTTGTGATAATACCGACCAAAAAAGTCACCCCTATGTGTACACTAGAACAGGAAAGTAGGAAACAGATGATAACAAAGCACGGACATCCAACATAGTAGGAAGTTTGTGTACCTTCAAAACTGCAGCACGGAATAAATCTGGACAAAGATTAATGGCCGAAGCAACCAATAGTCCGCCAGCACTGTAACCCCAGCCAGCGAGCTTATTTTCTTGCACAATCTCCCTCTCAATTAGGAATTTAGCACAGGAAACATAATCATCAATGGAATTACGTTTTCCTGTTCGTCTTCCATCATGATGCCACTTTTTACCACCACCACCTCCACCTCTGAGAAGACACCATCCAAATAATGTACTTCAGCAAATTATGCTTAGACATTTTGTGATAGCGAGAGTAACTGATGCTAAACAAACCTGACATCAGCATATGCAATCACCCAGCCACGATCAAGAAGGCTTTTCAATTCACTTCTCCACCGTTTGTCAAGCAGTTCACCATAAGCTCCATGCCCATGAAGTAATCCTGGATTATGACCCACTTTTTTCCTTGTCCGTGAATAGACAACAGTCAAAGGCACTAGAACTCCATCACATGAAGAGACATCATAATGCTCACAAGCATAAAATTCAGCGAGGTCATTCCACAAGTGGTCATCTTCAAAACTGGCTTCATTTGTCGAACTTCGGTAGATGGATGACTTTTCAACACTGCTAACAGATGTTGTTCCATACAAAACTCGTGTTCTGTCAAGCAGCATATTTTGCTGCTGAACAATGTTCCACTTGCCGTTTGACAAGTCATAATCAACAACAGCATCAGGCATCTGCAGAACATAAAATATGCAAGCATTTGACAAGATCTGCAGTCACCTTCAGGCATCTCAAATCGCTAGGCGCTAATCGGGTGGAAAAGGGCCACCTAGTGCGTAGGCCCAGACTAGACAGCCACCAAGCACCTAGGCGGGGACTAGGCATCGACTAATCGGCTGCCTAATCTAGGCATTGGACCACCGCCTCGCGCCTAGGCGGGGGACCAGTCAGCCTAGGTGGCCAACTTTTAGAACAATGGAACTTATTCATATTGCCATTCTTCAAAGCTATGGGTGTCTATTTTACATGGATATGGATGCAAGTATTGGGTGTGGGTGTATATGTTGATTTCCCCAACACTTTTGGCTGCATGCTTTTTATATAAAAAAAAATTCAAAAAGTGAGCACACAATCTTAGAGAGAGCTTTTAGAGTATGGCTTACCTTGACATTGACAAGTCTTTAGAATGATCGAGATGGTTTATTGATGACTTTTTTAAAACAGACAATTGTCCAAAAGGTCAAATTTGGTGCTAAAAAGAGTGTTTAGTCCAACTTAATTTATTTTAATGCCTCCAATACACTAATAGGAAATTTTTGAGGCTTCAAGGACAACATTAGACAAAAATACCCTTAATAAAAATAAAAAATAAAAAGAAAAGCCCGACAGTGGGCTTGGCGCTTGCCCAGGCACCCTGCCATGAGTCATCCCGTCACTATTCTCTCTCTCTCTCTCTCTCTCTCTCTCTCTCTCTCTCTCTCTCACACACACACACACACACACACTAATTGAAGGCACATCACTTTCAACTCTCTCTCTTCTCTGTTTCCTGCATATAATAATTCTTGTGTAGGACAAATTGGTTTCTCTCCCTTCAATTTTGAAGGTGAGTTCAGTTTAGGGGATTTAGGTTCTTTGAGGCTAGAGTATAGTGGATTTAGGCATTTTGAGTTTAGGCACTTAGGGTTCACCTTCTAATTATAGGGTTTTAATGGTTTAGGCACTTTCATAGGGTACTCTATGGTCTTAGGCACTTTTATAGGGAACCCAAGGGTTTAGTTTTAGGCACTTTAATATGGTGCCCTAGGGTTTAGATTTAGGGTGCACTTTCCAATTATAGGGTTTTAGTGGTTTAGGCACTTTCATAGGGTACCCTAGGGTTTAGGTTTAGGCACTTTCATTAGTTTTGAGAGTTTAGGCACTTTCATTAGATTTTGGGGGAGTTTAGGCACTTTCATGGGCTAGCGGGGGCATTTTTAGAATGTGTAGGTCATTTGTCCTTTTGTCATTAAAGAATTAGTTTGTCCTATTTCCATAATTTACTCATATACCATGTCCTTGTCGAAAGAAGACTCTTTTTAAAAATATTTCCCGACGACACTTAAAAATAAAGAAAATCAAAAGATAAATTTTCAAATACACAAACAATTTATAAACCACTAATTATAAATAAACTAGCCAACGAAAGTTGAAGCATAAAATTAACTCTACATTTTTTAGATATATATGAGTGTATGCTAAATATAGCATTACATAATATAATTATGCTAAATATATATAATATGATTTTTTTTTTTTTTTTTAGTTTTGAGCAGGGGTCAGTGGGGGCACATGACCCCGCATGCCCCCTTTTGGATCCATCCCTACGTGGCAACCATTTTGGAAGATTTGCTCGCCGCAAATCTTGACTTCTCTTCCCCTTGGTTTGTTTGTTATTCCACAGATTTTGCTATAAATACCAATTGGATTTTAGAGGTGAAGGGTGGTAGCAATGTAAGGCGCCGGAGGAGAGGGTGAGGGTAAGAGGGAGAGCTAGTTGTGGCTCCCCAGAGAGGTTTTTCATGCCGATGTATTGTGTATATATATATACGATGGAGTTTTCCTCAAATTTCTTGTGTGTGTTGTGAGTGGGTGACCCACGGGAACAATAAATGGTATCAGAGCCCAAGCGGGGTAAGAGGGTCGCCGGAAACACATTTAAACACACTTGTTCGAAATTGGAAAAAAAAAAAAACGAAGTTGGTCGAACATGAGTTTTGACCACGAATTTGGATTCCTCACCAAGATGATTTCGGGAACGTATAATATGCCTTGATCCGACATCAGGGTGAAGCACACCTTCCGGTCAAGTTTGGCGGTTTTTGGTCAAACTAGAGGGTGACAGATCTTTCTTTTTTTTTTTTTTTTTTTTGGACGCGCCAGCTATGTTTGCACGTTGAAGAGCGTGATGTCATCGCCAGTCATTTTCCCAATCAGCTGCCACATTGGACAGTCAACGGCCACATCATCAGGTCAACAATGACGTGGCACCACGTCAGCAAAGGGTCAAGACCTGACCCGTTTGACCCATTCATTGGTCTGTTTGGACCTCTTGACCTGTTTGACCTAGATCACAAGGGTCATTGGAGGATCAGAGGGGTCAAAAGAGACCAAAAGGTTCAAAGGGGGTCAGGAGGGTTCCACTTCCACCGGTGGTTCAAATGGTTTTTTGGCGATTTTGGAGCCGATAGAACTCCATTTTTCGCAAGTGAATAGTTGATTTCGACTATCGCAACGTTTCGGATCCAACCCCCTGCTCTGTTTTCCGTGATGAGGCTCCTAAGCTAATGTCAATGCTTAGTGGAGTACGAATCGGATATTTGGAGTCTGATCTGGTTGTAAGGAGGCTTGTTCCTAGCTAATTGGATTGTTCCGCATTCCATGGTGAACTCGGATTTGTCATATTCGAATCAAAAAATTTGTTGTCCTGACACATCCAGTGAAATCGAGGAGGACCGGACGCGGTCAGGGTCGATCGATAGCCATTGGGTTCAGACAAGGTAAACCAAGGTGATCCGATGGGGTTTAGGGAGTGTTAGGAAAGGTCGGGAATGGAACAAGGATGAACGAGGAGGCTGGAGGAAACTCGGGAGAGGTGACGAGAGTGGGGGAGGTCCACGGAAAGTGGCGAGGGAAGCAGACAGTGCAAGAGTACTAACCACCATGGAAGAATGGATAGTCTTGGCAGCGATCAAAGGTTGATCGGGGCAATCTGGTGATTGCAGATTCAACGATCATCGAAAAATATCAATCAGAGACTTAGTCAGCAAGGATACATTCTTTCGAGTGGTGTACCCCAGTTGTAGGGGTGCTGATAAGCTCGTCTGGTAATGATACAAGCACTTACTAGAGCGACAAATCGGAGATGATCAACAGTGATCGGAGGCAATCTAGTTCATTCGAAAGACCTATCATTGGGATTCGGGAGATGCAGTTATGATTCGAGCTGCACAAGGAGGATGATGGGCAACCTATACAGGCTTGTGGGGAGTTTTGACACACGGAGCTAATGTCAGTTACGGGACAAGTATTATGGATGTTTTGTGACAGTGAACAGGAGAAGCAATAGTTGCAAAGATACATTGGATAAGAGACACGGGAGTACGAGGAGTCGTGACCTGAGACATACAGGTGTGTCGGGTACTGAATCGGGTGGCGTGTGATATTTCTAATTAGACGACGAGCAACTAGTTGTTGAGGGATGTTCACGGGAAGCTCCGAACAGGGGAATTGAGACGGTGTGAAGACAATTGATTGCCAGTTCTCTTTTGTGAACATCACGAACTGTCCCGTAACAAAACCAGTCATTGCTGCTACCTGTCTCTGGTTGTCTTTTATGAAGAAGCTGGCTACAACGAAGAAATAGTCGAGACCTACAGTGGTTGTGGTTATAAATCCACAAAAGAGTTCACTTCCAATCAATGAATGAAGTATTTAGTTCACTAGCAAGAGTGAAAATTCTTTAATTTTCATAAGAACTCTTTTTTTCTTTTTATTGAATCGGGCCTTATTAGTATTGCCACCTTTCATTTCTACTTCATAAAACTGATCGACAAAAACGACGACTTAAAGGATAACCGATAAACTATGAACCCACTTTCCTTTATATTAATACAAAATATAACCATTGTCAAATCGACGATCTATCCATAATCTTTTTTCGATGTATAAGAATATTTTTTTTCTATTTCTTTAACTATCTCTTGTAATAAGTAATAATCTGAAATCGTTTTTGTTTCCTCCATTACCTCCATAAGACAGAGGAGAGATGGTGTCACTGAATTGTGTCATGTGACTGGATACGAGCATTCCAGGATTGGCAGACGCTGATAATGGCATCCCAAGGTGTGATGCAGTCGCTTAGGCACGGAGGAGCGCAGTAGAAATGGACTCTGTTGTGGAGCACTCCGGTTATGGGGTGCAAATGTCAACGATGAAGTCAGTATGAGCCACAGAGATCTAGCATAGCACGAAGACGTTCCAGAGTTTTCGTTTCCCGGTTTGGGGGTGCAATGATGCTCGAGAGGAAATGCGGTGTGTCGATAGAGACGGATGTCAGCCTCTTCCCAAGCAGTGTATGAGACCATCTGGTGGAATGAGCCTCTGGTGTGAGCAGTGATAGCTATGTTGGTGCTCTGGAACACAAAATGCTAAAGTGGCGTATTGCAACAGGACAATATTGTGGGTTCAACGGATAGCAGCAAATGTGGTGAAGGGAGTGATCAGTGATTGTTGATTTCCCCACATGGGCTGTTGAGGGTGCAACCATGGTTGAAAAGTTGCAGCCAAAAGTGTTGAAGAAAATGGCATGACAGCTAATGTTGAAGATTTACTCGCCGCAAATCTTGACTTCGCTTCCCCTTGGTTGGTTTGTTATTCCACAAATTTTCCTATAAATACCAATTGTATGTGAGAGGTGAAGGGTGATAGCAATGTAAGGCGTGGTAGAGGGTGAGGGTGAGAGGGGGAGCCGGTTGTGGCTCCCCGGAGAGATTTTTCACGTGTATGTATTGTGTGTGTGTGTGTGCGCGCGCGTGTCTGTACACGACAGAGTTTTCCTCAGACTTCTTGTGTGTGTTGTGTGTGCGTGACCCATGGGAACCAACAGTACATCCGAGTGTCGGATACCTAAGGTTTAAAAAATTGGGATATGTGGATATGGATCTAGATTTAGACACGGGTGTGGAGATACGTTAAATGATATTTTCTAAAAAATATTTTTACATTTTATATATGAAAAAATAGATAATTTTTTGTATTTTTATAATTTCATATATAAAATAATAGTTAATTTCAGGTATTAAAAATACATTTATCCTTTTGTTTTGTCATCAAAGTATAATAAAAGCCCATCAAAAGGCTAATTTATTCTTTTGTTTTGTTTTGCCCCATTGTGTGCCCATTAGTAGTCCAAAAGAATAAGTAAGCCCATTACAATATACAAGCCCAACTTTACAAGCCCAAAGAAATTAAACAAACCCTAAAGCCCAAAAGAATAAAATAAGCCCTAATTCAAAAGAAGAGGAAAAAACAGTCTTTCTTCACGCAGCAACTCGTCGTTGATATCTTCACGCAGCAACTCATCTTTCTTCATGCAACAATCTATGGCTCCTGTGGCTCATACTGACTTCATCGTTGATATTTGCACCCCATAACCGGAGTGCTCCACAATAGAGCAACTCGTCTTCTTCACGAGTGAAGATCGTTGGCTTTCAAACAGCGACGAAACTAGGTATGTATCTTTCCTCCTCCTCCTCCTTGTCTTCTTTGACTTCGGCGAACTAGATCTACGAAAACCGCCATATCCGGAATTTTTCGCTGGATCCGTTACATATCCTATCCCGCACCCACACCCGTGTCGTGTCGACATAGGTACTTCACCCAAAAATGAGGATCCGTGTATCATAGATGGGTGTAATCATTACCTATATGACATGGTTATTGGCCTGGCCTTTTACTTTAAGCTTGAGCATTCTTCAAAAAAAAATAATAATAATACTAGGTAAAGAAGACTCAGATAAGCATTGCAGCTAACAAAATAAGGCAGTTCTAAGCAGATGATCCCCATATTGTATATTATAAGGGCACTTTCGTTTTTCACAGTCTAAGAGAACTTTCCTTCAATTGTGTGCACATACCAAACAACATGCAACAGGGAGACTGAAAGAAGAATGGACTCAAGCCGATCAAAAAGAATGGACCCAACCACAGAACCATGTTTCGGTAAGTCAAAAGGCCAAGACTTCCCGTGCATGAGTTTCTTATTTAGGTGAAAGCTGATAGTATGATTTATTTACTTTTTCAAAGGGTTGATACTATAATTAGACCAACCAATATTCTATTTGTGCAGAAGATTCCATTTATACCACAGCCCTCTTTTGGTTGATTTCAAGTTGTCTCTGGACAAGAATCTAGAAAGCAAGCTATTGACGAACACCAAACGGATATCTATAAACTACGTAGGACTGTACATTAAAGAATCTCGCAATGGAAGAAGTCAAGTATGATTCACATACCACGGGTGACGATACTGTAAAGCGCATACTTGATGAATAGTAATCGTAGTTTGGTCCAGGAGAGATTTGAGAAACGTATTTTGGGAGAGGCAAGAAATGTGAGTTGAGCTCTTTGAGATAAACTGGTCCCTGACAAAAGAAGAGGAAAAGGATGAGAATAAGCACTACGTTATCAAAATCTCCACAAGTCAATATTTAACCACGCATGATGACTACAAAATTAAGTTGTTTCCTCTTTTAGCTACTGCATATTTTAAAACAAAAAAAAAAAAAATACATTCATACATATATATATAGTATCACTGTATAAGCTGTAGGTTATTGGTCTAACACAAATTACTTCCCATGTAGTATCACTGTTTCTGGGGTTGAGAGCTTCTCTCTCTAGTGTAGAGAGAGAATGCACTACCCCCTTGATATTTCTGCCCCAAATTTTTCATTCAAGCCCTAAATCTTACTCATTCAGGCGTATCAATACTATCCCATGATTCGGTCAATGGCAAGGCCATCCTATAATGGGTCATCTACTGGGTTAGTTCGGCGTGTTTCCTCACCGTTCCATAAAAGGGGATCTGGGGGTTTCCACACCTTTGGGTTTCTGATGTCCATCAACGTTCAAGGGATCTAGATCCCAACGAGGCAGCATCCTTTGGGTATCCCTACAGCAACAATCAATTCAGCATCTCCATCCTCAGATAGAGGTCGTCCTACCAAACCCAGATATTTCATCTTCATCTCTTCCTGATGAAGATCGTCATGGGTATTAGCATTTAGGGGGGTCAATCTGGTGTTAAGTTGGGCTTCAAACTTCTAGTGACCCAGATCCCGTCCTCAGACCACCACTCCACCACACGATGCAAAGGCTCTTGTAGCCCTGAACAACCAAGTTCAGATCCGTACAGCAACCCATCACACCAATTGGTGATGGGGCTCAACAAATCACAACCAACTCTAAGAAAGCTTTTCACAAAGGTTTTGGGGATCCCGGAGTCTGAAACTGGCTCTTCCTCCGTGCTCAGTTCCTCCCGTTAAGTGTCGTAGGTGTCACGGTGGTCGGGTAATACCTCATTCGGTTCTGGTGCTAAGGTGAGCTGAGTGATATAGTTCCTCAAGTCTCTTTTATGTCTGTGTAGAACTGGTTTTGGCGTCTGGTTGTGTGTGTTCATATCCCGTGTGTGGGATTTGCTACCCCCAAATTCATTAGTTATTTGGTATTCTGATTGTTTGAACACTGGATTATTTCGGTGATCATATTTTCTGGGTTAAATCTGGAATGTGGTTAATTCTGGAAATCGGGGTGATGTTGTAAATCAATGGAGTTTGGAGAAGAAGAACCCAGTGGGTCCCACGGTTTTCTAATGTCTCATGCGCTGGAAATTGCTGGTACCAATTTTGGGGCAGTGGGCTATTGTTGGCTAACATTGAAACAAGTAAAAAGCAGGTTATTCAGTCAAAACTCTCATATGGTCAAATCGAGATTTCAGTCCGTCTAAGCAGGGGGCAGCTGTACCTCACATATTCAAAAGGTTAAAGCTCATTGTATTCGTGGTCCTTCTATCCCTTTATGGGTGATTCAAATTCTGGTTTTGTGCTGAAGTAGAGCCACAGCGAGATATGCAATTGCAAATTGCATGTTCCAACTTGATCCACATCCGTGTACCATCATTGGCCTTTGTGCCATGTTATTAACGTGGGACCACAAATCATGTGGAACCACAGTATCAACCACCGATTAGCATAATTAGGAATTTTGTCCATTTATCCCTACTCTAGCGGGTTGTGCTAGGACCTCCAAATTTCCCACTCCGGCGGGTTGTGCCGGGGAGTACGCATTTTTTTTTCTTTTTCTTTATTTTTATTTTTATTTTGTCCTCCTTGGGGTATGCCCCTTGTAGGCTATACATTCGCTTAATCCCTTTTAATTTCAAGCTGAATTATCCAAAAAAAACCACTATCAATTACTTTTGCTTTTGCATACCACCTTAGAATACCTCAAAGACTGCCACGGGTCACCCTTGGCAACCACATCTGACAACCAGATCTTTGTCATAGTTTTAAGGGCGAGAGGCGCAAAGTTCTGTCAGGGTCTAGGTGCGAGGTGTTAGGCAAGGCATGGGCCTTTTTCAAGCGAGGCACATGGCGAGAAAAATAGCAAAAAAAAAAAAAAAAAAGGCATACACCAATTCTTCAAATAATAAACAGTAAACCAATGAATTTTAAAAAGTGTAACACCCTAAAGATCCATAAAAATATCCACCAAATGTCATAATTAAAAATTCTTGCATAGAGAACTAAAATGTCAAAATCAACAAAATAGGCATTCATCCAACATTTGAAATAAAATTAAAGCAAGACTTCGAGAAGAAGAAGAAGAAGAAAATCAAAAAACAGCAAAAGAAAAAGAAGCAGAAGCAGCAGCCAGAAGAAGACGAAGAAGTCCAAAATCAATGGCTAGGGTTTATCTGTCTCTGTCCAATGCTATGTCAATACTCGATTGAGGTGTAAAATCAATGTGTTTGCATATATTTGGATCCCCTCTTTTCTTTTTCCTGATCATCAATGGCTGATTAAATCTCACACTTCTTCAAAAAAAGGCCCATGTTTGTGCACCTTGTGAGCCTTTCGTGAGCCTTTTCGAAATCCTTTGGTTTGGCCTGGCCCTAGTCAAGGCGCATACAAGAAGCCTCAACGGGCCTAGGGGTCTAGGCATGCGCCTCGGGTCTAGGTACGCCGGAAAACTCGCCGTACGCGTACCGGGTACGTACCGGGTACGGGTACGGCTCCAATACAGCAAAATACGTACCAGATACAGCAAAAACGTACCGGGTACGTTCATATGTTTTGGGTACGCCGTGGGTACTGCTTGGGTACGTTTGAGAGAGAGAGAGAGAGAGAGATAGGGTACGTTTGCAGATCTAGCGAGCGAGAGAGAGAGAGGGAGGAACTAAACTTGCCGGAGTCGTGGGAAGCAGTCGCCCGAGGAAGAGAAATCAGTCGCTGGAGGAAGAGGAAGCAGTGGCTGGAGTTTCAGGCATGGTTGTCGGCGCTGGGGAAGAAAGAGAACGAACAGATCTCACTTCTGAGTATCTGCCCTAATAAATTATGTGTTGTATTTTGTTTTAATCACCCAAATTACAGTTCCACACCTTATCTTTTAATTTATTACACTAGAACCCCCTGTCTTGTTTCTTTTGCGTTATTTTGTTTAAATAGTTAGCCAAATTACAATTTTGCACTTTGTCTTTTAGTTTATTACTCTGGAGCTCCTTTCTTGTTTCTCTTTTACATATACATTTACATCTAATAATGAAGTATGCTAAAAATATATAAAAATAAAATAAAAAATTGCCGTACCCCCGCCGTACCCGTACCCTTCTTTTTTGAGTTGTTGCCGTATCCCGTACCAGTACCCGTACCGCGTACCGGTACCCGTGCTTCCTAGCTTATAACAACCAACACATGCTAAAGTTTGAGCTTCAAGAGAGATTGTACCTAACTGCTTGCATTCTCTAACATGTCCCAACATGTAGCCAGACTACCCTCCATGAGATTGGGGGCCAAACAAGGCCTAGCTTCTCATCTCATGGCCTGCTTGCTTGATTCCCCACCCTGACACCTTCCAGACAATCAACAATCTAAAAGCTTAAGTTGTCAAGTGTACCAACGTGAGTAATCCACGTAAGCCGGATCACTTGTGTCCGCAAACTGCCGGCTCTCCTCCCTATCATCCGCCATCTACTTAAATATAAATTTTTTAATTTGGGTATGCAGTGGGACTTTGGGTGGTGGGGAGGTGGCCAGGTGGGTGAGGGAAGAGGGGTAGTGGGGATGGCAGGGAGGAGTTGGGGGGCGGATGGCTGATGCTGCTTTCTTGCTGCTGCTTCTCCTCCAGAAGGGTTCGGTTTAAGGTAAAAATGTCCAATTACACTATTCAGATTTTAGGGCAAGATGAAACCAAGGGGATGGTGGGAAGGAGGGAGGGGGGTGTTGGCGGTGTTGCTCCTCTACCCCATTTTGTATTTTTGTGCTTCATAGCAATAGGGTTAGGGTATGGATATGGATTAGGATATCCAGTGGTACAGATTTCTGGGAAATTTTGTCTTGGACTTTATTTTTCCCCTGCAAACTTCCTAAACAAGTCAAAGGTGCAAGTGCCACAATTTCTAGTCAATTCAGATGAAAAGAAGGTAACGTGAAAATGGCAAAAATGCCTAGAACCACACAAGGCAAGGTGGCTATCATAAAAAATAACAATGGCGTGGAGTGAAGAGATCCAGGGTCAATCCACAAGGGGGGTAAAACGAATTTTGCACTATAGTTTATATTATCAGCAACCCAAGTAGAATAGTTTTACTCATCAAGAGAAGCTTTATGATTTAATCTTTCCAGAAGAAGAGGAAACATACCTATTCATTTGGATTCCTAATCAAAATGACACGTGAGTACTTGATCTTCAACTCAACTAGTCATCTCTCGAGCATGGATTTACAGAAGGTATCATACATCTTTCTCACTGGAAACAGCATGAAAACTGTCATCCTCTTTTAAATCAATTTGTCAATCTCTCTACCTATTTTAAAGGGTTGATCATATGGATAACAAAGTAGTACTCGCTGGCGATACACCACATTGGCTAAATAGGTTTTGAAAACACGTATTGTAAATGACAATCCTCAAAAGCAAGCCATCATTTTGGAGACTAGGGGTCTTTGACAAACTTCAGCAGATGCAAAAGAGAATATGGTGTGATCGGAGTTTTTACAGCCCACACTTGTTGCTATTCTACAGAATTTTCAGTTTTCCACCCACCCGTTTAATTCTTTCAAAGTCATTGGATCTTTTTCCTCATTTGAGAATCTCCTTTCTTCCACTTCACCAATCTTATTGATTAGCACACCCGATGCATTAGCTTCTCCCGACGGTTGGGCAAGTAACAACTAATAACTAATGCAAAAACACCCGATTGGAAACCAATGGTCATACTTCTGCTCCGCTAAGCTACAAATTGAACTATACCACAGGATCTAAACCTTTCCTAAATGGAAGTCTCCCTTGTGACATCCCCACTTTTACCTTAAAAAAAAATATATTATTTTTATATAAATAATAAATTCTTTCATTTTTTGTTTTCAAACTTCTTTCCAAAATAAATACAGATTATCGTGTACTAAATTTATTTTGGGAGCTCTTCTAAAATTTAAGTTATTATATTTTGTTTTTATAAATATAGTTGAGCTAAATTGAATATGTTTACGTGAGCGTATATATAATGGGCCACTTTTTTAAATTATAGGGTCGCCTATTTTTTGATTTGGATATATTTGAGATTATAAGCTGGGCTTTAGTTAGGAATTTCCAAGCAACATATATTTTTATCAAAATAGAGGAGTCAAATACTATTTTTCTTACATATAGAACACTAGGGTTTTTATACTAAAAGTTGTAAACTGCCGCTTAGAGAGAGAGCCGTGAGGGGATGACAGTCACGATTTTGCATCGGATTCCAGTTGGATTTCAGTCTTAGGTTTGTCTATTCTCTTCTTCTAAGCATTATTTCATCTATTGATCCTCTATAGTTAGTGTTCTATTTAAACGTTTAAACTTGGTTTGGTTCAGTGGTTTAACGGGAGAGAGATTGGGATTGTGTGTGTGACATGTGCAAGTGTGGTGGATATGTGATATAGGAATCTGTGTGTGCATGTGTTTATAGAAATTCTCCTTGACATATTAGTAGTGGTCGTGGTGTGCATGTGGAGGAATTGGGGTATTTGAATATTGTAATAAAGCTCCTGGTGTGAGATTAACCCAATCGTTGTCCATAGAGATAGGCTAGTGGATTAGGTTCTTGGGGCCTTCCTTGGCTGACCTTACCAAAGAAGTTTTTATACGTTATTCAATAGACAAATAACAGCATAGTTATTCATGAAATACTTTGAGTTATATGTGTATCTTTTATTTGTGATCGAGTATCGTATTTTACGGTCTATCGTTTTGATCGAGAGTGGTTAAGCATGTGATCCCTCTTCTTTGGAATCCCATTGAGCCTTTCGATTCTAGACAGTTCTTTTATTCTTGTGATTTGTTGAATGTTAATTGACGATTGACTTACCCTTTGGCATAGGAGGTTCATTAATAGTATTTCCAATTGATTGATTGCCCTTATTTTTCTTGTTGTCTACTTGTTGACTCCATATTGTTGTTGAGCATATGTAGCGGCACGGCAAATATCCTAATGCAAGTACCTCCGCTAGTTGTTGTTCATGTGTTTGGGACCATGGATATATTTGTGAAAGTCAAAGGGAAAGACCCGTAAAATATCGTGGTAACTTTGGCCGTTAGGGAAAAGACTTATGAAATACCTTGTAACTCTAGTACTCAATGGCATAGGGAAAAGACTTGTGACCCTACTCCGGATCGGCTTAGGGAAAAGTCTCAAGCGCCATCCTGTGGTGACTCTATGTACGATGTAGGATCCAACAGGCTAAGCCTGAGAAAATAGTTGGCATTTGGTATTGGGTTATTACTATGGTTCCCACTTTGGTTTGGACTCCTATGTTATTGTCGCTCTTAATTATGATATTCTTGAGTAGGGTGTTTCGCATAAATGTGTATTGTTGTGATTCAATTACTGTTCCTGCAAGTCGTTAGTCTGTTATTCCTCTAATTGACACTACTTCTTGAGCCATTGACTGGTTGACCTTGTCATTTCTTATTTATTCGGTTGGTGCTATTTGTTGAGCTATCAACCTTTGTTATTTGAAACCATTTCATTGGAGCCTCAGTTATCAATCATTTATACGTATGCCAATTGTATTTTTACCCTTATTATGCTTAACTACTCACTGTGCATTCAGCTGATGGATTTATTCCACATTTTTTTTCAGGTTAGTTCATGAGCAAAATAGTAGACTTTGAGCCAGTTTCGGGACGCACCGTTTGGACCCCTAGGGCATTTGCATTTTTATTTATTTTAAGCATGTCAAACAGCTTCCGCACTTTTGTTTACTTAGCTTTTTGTTAATAAATTTGGAGTTTGAAATATGTGGAACATTTGTACTCGCTTGCTACAAAAAAAAAAAAATTGTTTTGGTGCACATTTTAATTTTATTATTCAGGATTCAGTTTGATCATTTTGGGTTGGAAAAATAATTTTTGTTTAGGCTTCGTGTTCCAAGAATTGTCTCACGGTTCACAGCTGGTCATGTTTCCCATTTTGGGGCGTGACATCCCTCCTTTTTGTGGTATATGAAGCCACCTCTTGAAGATCGTAACAAATGAACACAGATCGAGCTTCTTCGAAACCATCTACACTATAGTGTTCAGCAATATGCAAAATGCACCTCTCAGGAAACACAAAAAGTAACGTATGATATGACATCTGTCTTTGATGCCAACCTAATTGCCTCCTCTCCAAAAGCTCTTTTATGTGGTTTTCCACATGCTCTTCCTTTGGTACAAAAACTCTATTCCTAAACCTCTCCCTAAATACCACCAAGAATTCCGCACCAAAAAATTACATTTTCATAAATTTCAAGTCCCGCTTACCCTCTTCAATTCACCTAGCATAGAAAGCTGGGAAAAAACAAAAAACCATAGAGATTACATTCCTTATGCGTCTATGCTTTCACCCTTGTGCAATTACGTGGGTGCGGTTTTGTCTCTTTCTCTTCTTACTTCCATATTGAAAACCTCAATCTAAATGTACTTCAGCCAATCATCCTGCTCTGACTTTCTTACCACATAGATAATCATAGTATGTACACAACCAAAAAAGTATATGATCCCAAAAATTTAAGCATATTATCCCCTTATCATCACCAACTGTTTTTATGACAAGGAAGCCCTCATGAGGTCTTACAGGTGTAGAGCGAAGTCCCACATCGCTTGGGTGCCAAAGTAATGTAAAGTATATAAATGTGAGGGCACCCTCACTCCAAGAGCTAGCTTTTGGGGTTGAGTTCTACCCAAGATCGTGTAACATAGTATCAGAGATGGATACCAAAGATGGGTAGGGTCCACGTATCTAGCCTGCAAGCAGCAGGTTCTACTTTCTAATCACACTGCACGTGAAGGAGGGTGTGAAGCGAAGTCCCACATCGCGTGGGTAACAAAGTAAGGCTTAGTTTTCTGTTTGATTTTAGCAACTCAATTGCTAAAATCAACCATGATTTTAGCAAATGAGTTCAGGTGCTAAAATCATAGCTATTTCAAATCACAAAATTAAGTGGTTTCGTTTATCGTTTTTCGATTTTTTTCACACCGAATTAAAGTACACGAGGAATACTTTAATTTGGTGCGAAAAAAAAAATCGAAAAACGATACGTGGAACCACTTCATTTTTTGATTTCAAAATCATAATTTTAGCAACTGAGTTGCTAAAATCAAACGGAAAACTAAGCCTAATATGAAGTACATAAGTGTGAGGGGACCCTCACTTCATGAGCTAGCTTTTGGGGTTGAGTTCTACCCAAGACCGTTCCGCTAGGTTTATGTATGCCCCACCAAACCCATAGACTAGGCAAACCCAAGACCCATGAGAACCCTATTACCTTTTGCACGTGGCTCCAAGGGATTGAGAAGAGTTGAATACAAGACCTCCACTTCCTTAGACAGTTCTATGCCATGGTTATCACAACTAGACAACACTTCTCTTCCTTTCCTAAGTTCCCTTTTTTTTATTTATTTCCTACCCTCCAATGAAAAAGACCATTTCTAGCCTCCACTTTCTTACCCCTTCTTCCCTGCGGCCCAACCTCCCAACCTGCCCTTCTATCTCCTCCTCTCTCACATGCATTGAGTCCAAGTAACCAGCAGAGAAAGGTACGTTCTAGTGATGAGCAAAAATAACATGATTAAGAATTGTAAGCAATGGTATCTGTAATTTAACAAGTCATGTTATCTAAATAAGAGTTTTGTCACCTTCCCATCTGGCAGGGGCAGATCAACTGAACAAAGTTTGAACTTTCGACCTTCCCGTAAGACGAATACCATGTGTGTGTCGCAGAAATCAACATCCTCAATGATCAAGTCTTGGTCATCAATAAGTATACTCTGCAGAAGTTGAAGGAAGCGAGTTGATCGGTTAAAGCAATACCATGTTGGGAAGTAATGATTTTGAAGAGAGACAAAAATCTCACAGCTAAAAGCCGTATCAAGTCTATAACTGAGAAACTACGATATCCTCATAGAAGTTCACAAACACTAAATATACGTCCCCAAATACTTTCACATTTATGGACATACATAGAAAGCCTCATCACTAATACACTGACCTCCCATTTTCTAGGGAAAGAAGTATGTACAGGACTACGAATAAGATAATGACAATCAACAGATTGGCCCTCCTTAGCAGCATCCGTAAAAAGATAAAGATATCCTTGATGGTGCTCAACTATACAGTGAGCCTGCGCTTCACACTCCCATACTGAAGTCAGGCCAGATAGAGGATCAGCTGCATTTATCAGAAAGACCTAAAAGGCAGCCTCAAACATAAATCTTGTAGAAGTCCAATAATATTAGGCAAGTAGAAGATTGAATATGAAGTTTCATTTAAAGTGATACCTTGGAAAACTTAGCGGAGAACGTATTTACAGCCACAAAACGGAAATCCTTGGTATGTCTAATGTTTACATATACATTTTCCATAGGTTCATCTAAAAGCAATATGTCTTCTTCATTTGAACCAAGCATGCTACAATATATCCTATTCAGAAGCGAAGAAAACCAGCTTCAATATCTTTGCATGCACACAATACATAACACAAAAAAGGTAAACCCGAAATCAACTAATTACGAACCTATATGGCCTCTTATTTTGATCAGTTGCCACATAAATTAAAGCCCGACCCCCTTTTGCCCAAGCCAAATTTGAAACTCGGTCCACTTGAGGCTTACTACACAGCGAACCAAAATTCAAGTCCCTAACGGACAACTTGAAGTAATCGTTATCCTTATCATACATAGTGTATGCAAGAAAGCGGTGATCTGGTGACACTTCTGATAATTCCTCATAAGCATAACCTACAAATTAAAGAAACATATCCATGTTACGATATAAAAGTACCCTTGAACTTCAGTGCAAACAAAAAATTGCATTACCTCCAAATCTTTCAGCTTCTTGGTTGTAATCAAGCAACTTCTGCTCAATTCTCTTCCCCGAACTAAAATCAAAACCAGCAGAAGGAGATTTATGTGAAATGAACTCTTCATTTAAGCTTGCCAATCTCCGACACAACACAGGGTATTGCTTCCCCTCTTCAATCCTCCTATAATACAGCCTGCAGCCATGAAGACCCTCTCAAGATAGTAAACACACATTGACTATACTTTGAAAAAAGAAAAGGGAAAATTCTAGTTTTCTCCGAATAAGTTACTTAGCTTGATTTTAAAAGAAAATGATGGACAAATTATCGTTTAAAAAAAATAAACTAGTTAGGACTTTTTAAGCCACATATTCAACTTGAGCAGGGGCACATTAATTCAGTAAAGGTGGTTCCCAGAAACTAAATCACAATGCCAATAAAAGCTAAAAATAAATGAATAACAGTAAAACAAACCGTTTGAGCACTAGAAATGCAGAATATCTGATTGGGAAAAAGCAAAAGCTTAAGAAACTATTATCTGAAGAACTGGTTTACAGAAAATGCCAATAAAGGGATAGTTGCTGAGAATTCATGGTTCCATGATCCATGCAAACACATCCAACCATGTCGCCCTTGATGCACCCAAAACCAAAGAGACCCCAGTTGGAAAGCATCATGAAATTCACAGAAACAGTCAATGGTCCTGGAAGCTTGGGGCATTACAAGAGACCCAAAATCTACAAATGAGGGATAACATCACAAAATCACAGAAACAATCAATGGAGAAGGTCAAAAAAGAAAATCAATGGCGCTTGAAACTCGGGGTGTTAAAAGAGACCCAACTTCTACAAATGAGGGAAATCATAACAAAATTCACAGAAACAATCAATGGCACTTGAAATAGGGGCCATACATACTTAAATGAGCACTCAAAACAACTCCAACCCTCAGCCATTTCCTTTTCCAAATCCATGATTTGAAAAGAAAAAAAAAAAAAAAAACATCTACGGTCCACTGCCAATTATAGCTTTGCTCAGATATTTCATTGTCTCCCTATCTATTGAGATGGGCCCATAAAAATAGCTCCAAAGTCCATTTGGACACTGTAAAGTGATGCAGCAACACTGTCAAGTGATCACATTGGTGTAAGACACACACTGGTGACCCCACTGAAATTTTCAAATCTCCATTTTCTGCAACAGCTATGAAATTGGTTTCACAAATCATATGCTAAGTAATAACTATACAGTCGCCCACTCGCCCCAAACTCCTTCAAAGTGAAAATTAAAAGGAAAAAAAAAAAAAAAGAACTTCTGCCTAGGGCGCGGTGGTTAAGATGCGTATTCGAACCATGGGCCCCAGCGGAGAGGAGGGGTGGAGAGGTCAGAGGCGAAGCGGGAGGCCATTTCGGATTGGAGTTTGGACTGAATTCTTTCGGAGTCGGCCATGACGGCTTCGGTGTACTTCTCCTCTTGCTCCATGTAGACGTCCATGTGACGCATGGCCACTTTGTCGTTGAGGCTGGACATCCAGCTGTAGGGATCTTCCCATGAGATGTCGTGGAGTGCGAAGGTCGAGGGTTTTTGTGGGGGTATTGGAGGTGTCGGAGGCGGAGGTTGGGATTGAGGTTTTGGGGGTTTGGAATGGATGGAACGAAGGAGGACAGTGGAGGTTGATGGGTGGAGAAAACGCCGGTAGCGGCGGTGGAGGAGGTGGCGCATAGTCGCCACTCGAAGGACTGGGGAGGAAAGACGGGATTAGTCTGGGATTCGGAGAATAACTTATTCGTAGAGGTGTCAAACAGGCCCGTCCTGACGTGTCGGGCCGCTTTTTTTTCATGCCAACCGTGCCCGTGCCGTGTCATGCTGTATCCGTTTACTTAATCGTATCATAGCGTTGTGCTTAATTGTGTTGTGCCCATTTTAAGTCATGCCGTGCCATGCCGTGCCATTTTTTTTCATTCGTGTCGAGCCGTTTTGTAATCGTGTCGTGTCGTGCCGGCCCATATACTTAATCGTGTCGTGTCGTGCCGGTCCAATTACTTAATCGTGTCGTGTCATGCCGACTCGCTTAATTGTTTGACTCGTGTCGTGCCATGTTGTGCCCATTTACTTAATCGGGTCGTGTCGTGTCGTTTTTTTAATCGTGTCGTGTCGTGCCGTTTTTTTAATCGTGTCGTGTCATGCTAACCCGCTTACTTAATCGTGTCGTGTTGGGTCGGCCCGCTTAATTGTTCGACTCGTGTCGTGCCCGTTTACTTAATCGTGCCGTGTCGTGTCGTCTTTCAAGTGTTGATCATTAAGCATCAAGAAACAACGAACTTATTAGTTTGCACGAATTAGATTCAATACGAGTTCGGTAAGTGATTGGTCTAAATGTTTAATTTCTTTAGTTGAGACTTTTAAAAAGAGATGCTAAGCTTGAACTTTGAAGATGAAGCTCCACACCCAATGTCCCAATTGGTTTGAATTTTCACTTAGTTTCCAACACCCCTACTGCAATTGGTGAAGGAGTAAGTGATTTGCAACAACCCCTTAAGTTTACACCTCACAGGAATTTATTTGGTAAATTTTAGAATATTAAGATAGCACCTTTTTCCTTTCTTTTTTTCTTTTTGAAACCAACGTAATTCTATATTTCTATCCCCTTTATTTTTCTCTCATCCAATTTAGTAAATCATGATTCTGATGTTCATTGTTCTCTTGAAAAAATAAACGGCTTGAATTATTAAAACAAAACCGCGAGTCTTACGTTTGTTTACACAAGTAGATCTCACGATAGATGGCTGTTGTTTCTAATTATTACATGTTCCTCAAGTAATCAATTCAAGTCCGAATACATAAACTCACGATAAGTAACTGTAACCGATAAGTCAAAACAAGTAATCAAATATTGAGAGAAGAGTAAACAAGGGTCACGGACGATGTACCTCGATTATTACAGAATTAAAAGTATCTCTAGCTACTATAGAAACTTACAAGTTGACAAGTAATTTCATCCCAATATGAAAAACATAAAACAAGCTATAGATACACAAATTGACAAACATCATGCGCTATGCTTTCGATACTCTCTCGTTCTTTCAACATCTCATCTTGGTCTGTCCACTCTTTAAGTCATCTCCACCAATCAAACTGTTCCTCCTTATCGACAAACTCTAACAAGGCAAAAAGGTGTGTTGTTAATACTAGTGACAATAAAATT
This sequence comes from Vaccinium darrowii, assembly GCA_020921065.1. Lineage (NCBI taxonomy): Eukaryota > Viridiplantae > Streptophyta > Magnoliopsida > Ericales > Ericaceae > Vaccinium > Vaccinium darrowii. Next base: position 28,959,638 of record CM037155.1, on the reverse strand, counting down.
ATGCCAGAAACAGGTCACTAACATACACATATAGCACAACCCAGATTTGAGCATTAACAGACCCACAAACCCACAATGGCACAGCAACAGGTTGCCCAAGGCTCATAAACAATCCAAGGCTCAGAAGACTTTCATCACAGCCATAAAAACTCAGAATGAAGCATGAAATGGTATGTGTAATAGGTTGTCAAACTCAGAATGCAACTGAAAAACTCAGAATTCAGCAGCAACAGGTTGTCAAATGTGTGTGTGTAAAGAATAACATCAGCAAATGGTGAATTCAACACAAAACAGAAACACCATATAGAGAACACAAAAATAGGCTGCAGCAGCTAATTGTAACACCTGCCGAAATAGGTAATGAGCCTTGGGCAACCTGTTAACCACATCACACCTCAGTACCATAATGAGGGCTGTCCAGATTCACAACCAACAACCACTATGAATGGATTGCACAATTAGACCGTAAGGATGAAATGTGCTCAGGTTTTCAATTTTGTTACCCAAAAGGCAACCTAGAGGAGGGGGGGGGGGGGGGGGGGGGGGGGGGTGAATAGGGTTGCTAAAAATAAAAATAACCAATCATAAATTAAGAACTAAGCAACACAGTAGAACAATAAAAAAAAATAACAGAAATGAATGTGAAAAGTAAAGAGTAGGAGAGAGAGATCAAACACGAGATATATAGTGGTTCGGCAAGACGTAGCCTAGTCCACTTCTCAAGCTTCGACTTGAGTTTCCACTATTCTTCGAATAGATTACAACCACTAGCTTTCCCGAGGAGCTAGCGAACCGCCAGGATTTTTCCCAAAACCCTAAGAAAGATACCTCACCAAAATCACTGAAATTTTTGGAGACAAATTCTCAGTACACCCACTGAGAAAAATGTGTAAAGTGTAGATCTCTCTTAAAGAGTAGTTGTACAAAAATTTGCTCTCTCTCGAAATAATAGTATGAAAGTGAAGTGTGATTGCTATGAATGTATTGCTCTGAAATTGCTTGGTGTAGCTTGATTTCCATTACTCTTGCAGAAGCCTTGCTTATATAGCTGAAAAAATACGAACGGTGGAAAACTTGCCATTTGGGAAGAAAATCTTGAGGCTAGACATATGATCTTTCATAAATGTAATATACAGACGTTAGGACGAAAAACTTCCATATATGTAATCTGCACATTCAAAAGACTTTAAATGGGAAGATTAGAAATCAATATTCACGGAGGAATCAGATGTCCCATAAGGAAACCCACCCAAATTCATTGCACTCTCTTTGATGAAAATTGGAAATTGGCCAATTGGTCTTTAACAGACCGTTGGACTAGGAGAAGGATAGAAAAAGGGTACAAATCAAGGGCCAATTATCAAGGAGTGCTGTACCCGAGAATCTCAAACTCAATCTTCAGTAATTACAAAAATATGAACGTTTATATTTAAGAGAACAATTCTTGCATTACAAGATTTGCAATGTAATTCCTTAATTACATTGTTCCAACGTGCCTATTATGGCAGGACCCTTGCTAACACGTGGGTCAAGAGCAAATTTAAATGGAAAAAAATCACAAAGATTAGACACTAATTAAGGCCTACTACCATAGTTTGCGGAATTTCAAAAAGATCACGTGGTGTAGATAATGCATATGGTACAATAGGTAGGAAATTTGAAGGGATAATCTCGATGCCATTTTAAGAGAAACAATTGGCCATATTATAAGTGAGAATAAGTCCAATATGGTATGAGATAAAATTAATTTTGTAAAAAGGCTCTTCACAAATCACGTTTAAAAAAAATTGAAACAGTGGAATTCTCTCTCGTACATTTGTTGTACACATGCATTATTTTGGAGCCAAGGAAATTTTTAGAAAATGAATTTTCTAATTGCTAAACATGTGTGAGTGATTGAATATAAAAAAAATGTTTTAACTTTGTTTTTCAGAAATCAATTTTGTCGAAATATAATCAAAATCAAGTATTTCTAACAAATTTCATCACTGCCCAGTAAACAAAATACATCAGAAGATACACAATACAACAGCAACATAGCCCAGATAAATAGATACACAAACATCACTGCCTAGATACACAAACATCACTGCCCAGAAACATAACATCTGTAGGTAACACACACACCCCTATGCAAAACCAAAGTTGAATACTTTCAAGCCAATGCAGCCCCATTTCAACACAAACAGACCCAGATTTCAAGCCAATGCAGCCCCATTTCAACACAAACAAACCCAGATTTCAAGCCAAACAGGTCCTGGTAATAGTAATGCTTTCATATCACCAAGTATCAAACTGGTTGAGTACCATATAGGCATATACCATAAAGATTCCTTTAATTATTCCCACAAATGATTACCATACAACATAAAACCCTTAGTGAAGCAACATAGGCATATAGAAATGTCAATTAGACATTCAAACATCACATAAACCTTGGAGTAAAGGGCTCATCAAATCATCATTGCCCAGAACCACAAACAAGCTCAGAATCAACATTAATAAGATAAACATAGGGCTCAAGAAAGTCATCACTACCCAGAAACATAACATGATAACCAACAAACAAGCTCAGAAACATAATCACAAGTCATGGGCTCACAAATCATCATTGCCCCTAAGTTGCAAAGTCACATAAGCAAATTAACTGGCTGCAACTTAGTTGCCCTGCTAGAGTAATGGGCTCAATTAATCATTGCTCCTAAGAAACCAGTCACACCACACCACCACTAGTCACCACAACCCCAATCGATAACCCTAAATCATCATTCACCAGCCACACACACACACACACACACACATCTGTGGACAGTCGACCTCCACGCCGGTTTATTGTTTGAAAATGATGTTTTGAAAATAGAGTCGCCACCCGGGTTTTTGGAAAATGGTTTAGGACTCGAGAAACCGTTTTGAAAAGGATTGAGAAAATGATTTAGAAAACAATTTGGAAACCAGATATTCGTTTTGGATTCGGAAGCCAGGTTACGAACGGGGAAGGGTTTTAATGTACCCCGCTCGCCCGATTAAAAATCGGTCTTTACTAAACATTTATGGGATTTTTAGGAAATATTTTAATGCCAAACTTTATTCAAAATAAACAATTTATCAAGCAAAAGCAGACGATAATAATGAAAACAAGCAACATGCAAAATATTCAATAATTGAGGCTTTGAACTGTTTGTGCAAGACACTGACTGAAATTTCAAATTTTTACAAACAAGTGTGCCGTGCGGCATTGTTCATCATTCCAACGGTCAAATTTTCAAAAGAATGTCGTACAGCACTCCAAGTGTACCGTGCGGTACAGAAGGAGTGTCGTGCGGCACTGTTTCTTTCACAAACAGTTCAAAATTTTGATTTTCGAAAAGAATGAAATAAAGGCACATATAAGGCATGAAACTTAATTGAAAACCGATTATTTTGGATAGGAAATTGATGTGTTCAAATGGGGAATGTTCCTCCTTATTGAATCACCCCGTACGAGGCGATATTTTCACTGTACGACGCAATCGGGAGGTATGAAATCAAACTGATTTTGATGTAACATGGGCATACCAAGTGTGGAGATGATATAGGAGATCATTCCACACTTGGTACCCCTCCCCTTAGGGTACCGAAGCTAAGAGTTTTAGCGAAATGAGATTATACCTTTGGTTTGGAAACTCTCGGACTGAACTTCTTTAGAACTCTTTGAGCACTGCTTAGACTTCCTTTAGCTTCTAACTCTCCTCTGACGCAGCAAGCAAGATGATTGATGACTTGAACTTGAGCGAATTCTTAATAGCAAATTTGCGGGTTCTAGAACCGAAAACTAGGGGTTGGGACTTGCTTTGAAAGAAAGAACTGGATTAGTTCTTGGAGGATTATGGATTTGTTTTGATAGAGGTTTATGAGTGGGATTTCATGGTTTTCTTCATTTTTTTTTTCAATGCCCCTCTTCATTGTAACCGATTGGGTTATATAAAGATGATGAGTGAATGTGATTGCCAAGTTTATTTCCTCCCCACACAAAGGAATGATGGCTAGGAGGTAGCTTTAAGGCCTTGCACGAAACCATGATGAGCAGAGTAACCATTTTGTCAACAATTTGAGCTGCTGGAACCTCTGCAAAAGCTGTTTGACAATTGATAGTGTCGTACGGTACACAAAATGTGCCGTGCGGCACATTTCCACCGCCAAAATTCAAAAAGCTGCTGTACGTGACTGAAGCTGTACCGTGCACGAGAGATGAGTACCGTACGGTACTGTTGACCAAGTTGACTTGGAGAATTTCAATCCGAGAGGCCTTCCGGGCATTTCTTTTCATCATTGAGGATTAAAATGTATACAAACATCTCATCTTGGGGTGTCTACAACATCCACAATCCAGTAACCAAATGCCCAGAAAATTCTATCTATCTTGCAATAGATAGAACACCAACAACTATACAACATGCCACAATGACACACAACACAATTGGGCTCAGATCTATATAGAAATGCACATTAATGCAACATTAAGTTGCCATTAAGACCTTCATAAGTTGCCACACGCTCTATTACCTGCACTAAAAGCAGATTCGGAAGCAACTGAAGAGACAAGAGGTGTTAATACATCACGTGCCATGATTGAAAGAATGGGAAATGTCCTTTTATTTTTTTTCCACCAAGCTAAGATATCCAAATTATTTGGGGTGTCTAGAGTTGTAAGACAATCCATATCTAAATACATAGAAAGTTCAGTGCATGAAACTACATTTCTTCCTCTACTTGAAAGCAGAGACCAAGATAGGTCATTGCTAGTTGTAGGAGATGCTGAAAGAGCAACATTAGTTGTAGAAGATGCAAATTTAGACATATGAAGCATATATAGATCTCACAAGTAATGTCACATTAGAAGTAGAAGGTAATATAATATCTCAATTATTAGCAATCCCATGTAAGAGCAAGACAACACCTTCTATCTTAATCTTTGGGTCCATTACTGCAGCTAAAATAAATATTTTAGACATGTCCTCAAAATATTTTTTGAATTTTATTTTCATATCTAAAATTGCATCTACAAAATTTGCTCTATATCTATATTGAAAAAAATTGAGACTGATATTATACAAGTTATTGAGCACAAGAAAAGAAGTAGGATAATAAGAACCAGAACAAGCACAAGTAGCAGCATAAAAAACCTTTAAAAACTTCATATACTCAAATGCAATGTTTCAATCACCTTGAGATAAAGAACAATCACCATACTTGGCATTCACATAAGAAGTAATAACATCAACATGTTTCACACAAGATTTTAACATAAGATATGTCGAATTCCAACGAGTTTTCACATCAGTTTTCATTTTCCTTGGTTTCACATTGAAATTAGCACACAACCATTCAAATTCTTGGGTCCTAGCTTGGGAAGTAGATAAAAAAAGAATTGCATCTCTAATTTTATCATATGTGCTCCTACATGTTTCAAACCATCTTGCACAACTAAATTAATGATATGGCATACACATCGCATATAAAAAAAATGTACCAGCATGAGGAGTAGACAAATTTCGTTGGAATAAATCAATATCAGCAGTATTAGCAGTATGGTTATCAAATGTAATACTAAATATTTTATCAACAATATCAAACTCCCTAAAAACACTATTTATACACTGAAAAATGTGATTAGCATTATGAGGACACTCCATCAAACGGAAAGCAATGATTTTTTTATGCAAAATCCAACTAGCATCGATATAATGAGCAATCACAGCATTATAACCAAGATTATTATTACCAATCCACAAATCAGAAGTAAAAGACATTGTACTACCAAGTTGACCAATTTCAGTAATCAAATTTATACAGACTTCAATAAAAGCTTTCAAACAATAAGCTCTAGTAGTATTTCTAGAAACTTTAGAAAAAGCAGAATTTACACTAGTTTGCATGAAATGTTCAAATCTAATATCATCACCAAAAGTGAATGGCTGCTCCGCTGCAACTACATAAAGGGCCAATCCATGTCTCATTTTAGGTTTTGTGTATACGAAATTACAAACACCAGTTACACTACTATCACCACCAACTACGCCAATTTCCTCTTTATGTTTCTTCCTAAGATGCCTCTTAATATGCCTCGTGCCACCACTACTACTGCAAGAATAATAATTTGAACAGTAATTACACACACCTCTCATTCCTATATCAACCCCTTCTTTGTTTTTGTAAGGTTCCTCAATTTTGGCATGATTCCATCCCATAAAGTGCGACCCCTTTTCCCGCCAGTACGTTGTGTAGATGTCGAACTTGAACCTGTTGGTCCAAGTCCGACAGTGTTTGAAGCGGCTTCACCTATGGAACTAAGTCCATGTGGTGGTGAAAATACAGGAATTTGTGGTAGTGGATCTTGTGACTCATCAGAGTCTGAATTAGGGCCATTTGAGCCATGTGTAAAGTTTATATGAATGTGTGTCATAACAAACACAACAGTAAACACAGAGATACAGAACACAAACAGAGTAAACTGTAAACACTAAACACAGATAGATGTCTAGGTAAACACAGTAACCAGTAAACACAAATAGATGTAGGTGGCAGTGGACAGTGGTGGTGGTGATAAACACAGAGATACAGAACATAAACAGAGTAAACTGTAAACACTAAACATAGATAGATGTCTAGGTAAACACAGTAACTACAAATAGATGTAGGTGGCAGTGGACAGTGGTGGTGGTGATAAACACAGAAGTAAACACAGAACCACAGTTATATGTGTTAACCGAGAGAGAGAGATCACAGTGAGAAATCACAGTAGTAAACATAGAACCACACACACACATATATCACAGTAACACTGGCACAGAGCCAAAAGCCCAGTCGCACGCACAAGATTGACAGAACCAACACTTGAAATGAGAAAACCAAGAGCCCAATTGCACGCCCAGTCGATTTAGGGTTTTGATTTTGTGGTTTCGATTTAGGGTTTTCAATTTTGGGTTTCAGTAATCGATTTAGGGTTTTCGATTTTGTGGTGGTAGACCGATGGTGAGGGGTTGTGGTGGTGTGGTGGTCTGGTCGTGAGTGGTGGCTGGTGGTGAGGGGTTGTGGTGGTGGGTGGTGATCTGGGTTTGTTGTGACTGGGTCGTGACTGGTGGTGAGGTGTTGTGGTGGTGGGTTTATGGTGGACCGGTGGTACAGATGAGAGAGAGAGAGACATTTTCGGTGAGCCAGAGGAGAGAGAGAGAGAGAGAGAGAGAGAGAGAGAGAGAGAGAGAGAGAGCCGTTTACGGTGACCAGAGGAGAGAAAGAGTGAGATTGAGAGAGTGAGAGATGAGATTGATGAAGAGAGAGAGAGAGAGTCAGCCGTTTTAGGGTTGATGAATGAACCATGTAGCAGTGTAGCATGGTATTTATACCATGTAAGAAATCTAGTGCAGCAGTCACACCATGTGCCTATGCACTCAACGGTAAAACAACAATACAAACAAAGTGAACGGTTTGGATCGTCATAATTGTGTTGCAATCGTGTGACTAGCGTACATTATCCTATAGCATAATAGCTTGGTTCATAACCAAGTAGGTTCGATGTATACGATTGCAAAGTAGGTATATACTCGATTTCTCGAATGTTCGATCTAAACCATTACAATTTAATATATTATCAAATCTATCACTTTTCCCCGAAAACGGTGGCGATCAAATGTCGGCAACCACCTGATCGGATCACGTTCGGTGCATCTAAGAGCAATAATGTCTTATAATGCATGACTCGACGGCCATCAGAGCAGTTTTTTTCGAATCGGAACCATCTAGATTGCAAGTGGGAGTGATTACATCCTCCATGCAAAAAATGAAGTGATTTAACTAATATTACGTACTTGATCAAAGGAGACAACTCGTCGGTTGATAATGAATCAACGTCCCGATCAAAGGGCTTTCAATACCAGATGGACTTCAAATTTGGCGAGGGTGAATAAAATAGCAAGACGAACAAAGTGAACGGTCTGGATCGTCATAATTGTGTTGCGATTGTGTGGCTAATGCGTAATATAATCAAAATTTTTATAATGCATAATTATAAAAATTCAATTTTGATCTATCAATTCAAAAATCAAAAATTTCATTTTAATTATACAAAATTTTATTTTTCAATTTTTCCTCATTTTTAAATAAAATAAAATTTAATTTAATTTATAAAAATATTTATCAAAATTTATATTTTTGTTATCAAAATTTATATTTTTGGCAACTTGATATATTTAATAAAAATGTATTTTTTATTTACTATGTATTTATTTATTTTTGTGAAGTCCATTTATTAAATTAAAATTTATTCAAAAATTTCTTTTTTCCCCTCTTTTTTTTTCCCTCGGTTGGCAAGTCCATTTATAAAATTCTAATTATTATAGAAAAATTTATTTTTATTTTCCCTCATTTTTTTTCTTATTATGGCAAGTCCATTTATAAATTTCTAATTATTCAAAAATTCATTTTCAATTTCCATCATTTTTTTCATTATTATGGAATTTGGCAACTTGATTTATTTAATAAAAATGTATTTTTTATTTTATTATGTATTTATTTATTTTTGTGAAGTCCATTTATTTAATGATAATTTATTCAAAAATTTCTCCTTTTTTTCCTTTTTTTTTCTTCTTATTTGGCAAGTCCATTTATTAAATTCTAATTATTATTCAAAAAATTCATTTTTCATTTTCCTCATTTTTTGAAATAAAATTAAATTTATTTTATAAAAATGTATTTTTTACTTATTTTTCTTATTCAAAATTAAATTTACTTTTCTTATACAAAATTTTATTTTTATTTTCCCTCATTCTTTTGTTATTATACCATGCCGTGCCCGTGACACTTCCGTTTCGTGCCCGTGTCGTGCCCTTCACACTTCCGTGTCGTGCCCGTGCCGTGCCAGGCCAATTACCGTACCGTGTCGTGCCCGTGCCACTTTTGTTTCGTGCCCGTGCCATGCCCTTCACACTACCGTGCCGTGCTCATGCCATGCCAGACTAAGACCGTGCCGTGCCAGACTAAGACCGTGCCGTTCCCGGCTTAGACCGTGTCGCACCGTGTCATGCCAGGTCAACTACCGTGCCGTACCCACCCATTTTCGTGCCCCGTGCCCGCTCAGACTGTGTCGTGCCGTGCCCAACTTTTATCGTGCCCAAACCGTGCTCATGCCGAAGTTTTTCGTGCTGGGCTCGTGTCGTGCCGGCAAGGCCCATTTGACACCTCTACTTATTCGGTTTAGGCGTTAAAACCACATTTACAACCTGCCAATCAATTTAAGCCACGTTAGCTAAACAGTCGCGGAGTTGTGAAAATATCAACACACATTATCACATCTGATCACACCACCTTTCCCTACCATTTCTCTTCACATCGGGTCTAGGTTGCCTCTCCAGCATCTCGCCACCGTCTCCCCTCTTGCCTCCCATCGCCATCTTCCTCAATCCTCGCCATTTTCTTTTTCTCGTTGCACCACTCATCAGAGGTCAAAAAATTGTCGTTTACTAATTTCCCTTGGCCGGCGAAGGTGAAGAGCCCCTGTTATTGTAAAATTGAAAATACTACTCTACTTCTTGAGGCAGCAATGAGGATTACTCGGAAACAATCGTCGGTTACAATGCCGAAAACCCAGATTAAAGAAGGGGGTTTTGGATTATTTGGGTTTGAACTCTGAAGTGATTAAGGGGAAAAACCGATCCACAAAACGTGAAATTGGAGGCAAAATTGGTTTCAAGAGAAGATTTTTGGATGGGTTTTGGTCGTCCTTGTAATGATAGTAGGCGTGATAGTGCTTATGATGTAGAAGATGGGAATGGATTATTGGGTTTGGACTTGAAGAGAGAGAAAAGGGAGGTTTTGGGTTAGAAGCAGTTAATGTGAATCATGTGATGACCCTTTCTAATGCTCACTTGAAAAAAGACTTTGTTCCAACCCTCGCCAGTCGAATTGTTGGTCGCCAGCTGAGATGAGATCCGAATGGGAATGGCCAGCCGCAGTTGAGAGGTAGGTGGAGATGAGAGAACAATTTTGACCTAGTATTTGAGTGATGTAGCATCCAATGAGTGGGGGTTGGAAATGTGAGGATCACGGCTCAGCCGTGAATAAGTTTACGCCCAACTTTGTCCCATATAGAGATATCTGGGTTTGTTTGGTTCAAGAGATCCCGTATAAAACTGTCCTTGAATCAAGGTTTTAAATCTCGTATCGGACAGGATACCGATTTTCTTACTGGTATGGCACGGTACCGGTACCGGTACCGGGTGGGTATTGGTACTGTTTCGGATTTAGCGATACTACATGTATATACATATATAAAATCAAAAAATTTCCTAGTATCTCCTTTTTTTTTTTGGTAAATTATATCATCCAATGAACTATAATCACTTGAGATTTGGCCTAAAAAGCCAACTTAACTTATTTTTTTGTCTTTATTTGATTTTTTTTTTTAGCGTTTGTTAGTTTTGCATCGATTTTTTGAGTATTATTGGTTCATCTCGGCGAAAGGAATCCAAAAAGGTAAAAGATTATGACTAGAACTCTCAATTTTTTGAATAAGATCGAAAAAAGTGTAAAAAGCTGTCTTTTTTACTTATTTTTATCTTTATTCAAAAAATGAATCATAATTTTTTACTTATTTTATTCCTCTCGCTGAGACAAACCAATAATACACAAAAAGTTGATGCAAAACTAAAAAACACAAAAAAAAATCAAATAAAGACAAAAAAATAAGCCAAAACTTTTTAGGCCAAAACATAGTGATAAAATTCCTAATACACTGTAAATATTAAAAAAACAAGGATTATATGTGGCATAAAAAAAGTGTGCTATATTGTTTCTTTTAAGCCAACACTAATAGTTGTACACTTCTAAAACAACCAAAAAATACGAACATAAAAAAAAAAAAAAACGAACATAAAAATTCAAAAGAAAGATCTGGAGTCTGGGCATTTTTTAAGGAAAATAACCTCCAGGTTACTGCATTGTAGCTCAGATATTTCAAAGATATTTTTTAATGAGGCTATTTGCTTCTTTTCTTTTATTGCTACCTATTTCTGTGGCTATGTATATTTCAAAGATATTTTACTCTAGAACAAATACAGTAAAAGCCAGCTGTGTGCATCTAGCCTCTCTTCTTCCTTCAAACTCGCCAGAGATCGTTCCAACTTTGTCTCTTTTTCTTTACTTTTATTGAACAGATCTTTGCTTTTATTGAACAGATCGTTCCAACTCACCGGAGATCGTTCCAACTCTGTCTCTTTTTCTTTTCTTTTATTGAACAGATCTTTGCTTTTATTGAACAGATCGTTCCAACTCGCCGGAGATCGTTCCAACACATGATTTTCTCTTTCTCTGCTCTTCTTCCTTCAAACTCGCCGGAGATTGTTCCAACGCTGTAGCTTCAAATCCTTCCAACTCTGTCTCTTTTTCTTTGCTTTTATTGAACAGATCTGAAGGCCACAACGTGCCGAAGATCGTCGATCGACTGAAGAAAACCTTAAGATCTGTAAATTTTCTATACTGGACGAAATCGGCAGTATTGTCTTCTCGTCCGAGATTCGCCGGAAAATCCGGAACTCTCCGGTAACCACCGGTATTAACTCCGGGACGGATTTTGAAGGTTAGGTTACCAGTTTTACCCAAATCCTGTACGTACCGGCCGGTACGGTATGGGATTAACAACCTTGCCTTGGATACAAGAGTGAGCAGAAGCACGGGTCGGGTTCACCGGGTCGAGGCGGACCAATTTTGGTTGGGTTGTGAAAAATCAGAACCCACAATCTGTACTGAACTAGCTCTAGAAACTGATCAGACCAAGTATGTCATGTTTCAGTCGGGTACAACGATTTGGCCCAAGAAACGGAAGAGTGAATGAGATCCCAATCCTCGTTTGTTTGACTAGAGATAAGCACCCTGTTTGGATGCCGGATTTGCACCCGGATTTGCTTCACACCCGGATTTGCAATCCCGGTCCCACCACAAGCCGGCGTTTGGTTCGCCATTTTCGCCCCCGGATTTGAGGGAAAAAAATCACTGTTTGGAGTACAAATCCGGGAGCACCAGGATTTGCCAACGACAGCCTCCCCCCTGTCGTTAGCAAATCAGGGGGGATTTGTGTGTTTTTTGTACCGAAATACCCCTCCAAATACAGGTGATTTTGGAGGGTTTTGAACCAAAAAAAATAACCAAAATGTCTAATCTTCGTCCATGGGAGGTCTGATCTTCGTCCCAAACATGGATTTTGTGCGTGAGACAGAGAGAGAGTACCTGGTTTTATTAAACCCATGGGAGGTCTGATTCTTCGTCTATTGGAGGTCTGATCTTCACCATGGCTGCTGCTCCTTTTTGCGTGAGAATAAGAGGAGGAGAAGACCGGTGTATTTGGTGGGGATGGTTTAGGGTTAAAGAGACCCAAATCATAATAAGGCCCAGCCAACTAAAAATGCCAAGCCAAGCCCAACTAAAACTTATAATGGTATCTCCTTCATTCTCTTTTACTTTTAAAAATTTTCAGTTCGTAATTTTTTTACATGTTATATAGTTCAATTATTTGTATGTATTTATTGTGTATTTAGTGTATTTATTGTTATTATAATAAAATTAATTCATTTAGTTTATTAAAATAAAAAACCGGGGGCAAATATGTCATTTGCTCTCTTATCCTATCAAATCTACCTTCCAAATCCACCTTCTCGAAATACCATCCAAACACATCACTAACAAATCCACCCTTCTTATGAGGTGGGGCCACCCTCATTACCAAATCCACCATCATTACAAATCCACCTTCAAATCCACCCTCATTACAAATCCACCCAAATCATCTCCGGCATCCAAACAGGGTGAAAAGGATAAGATATATAATCCTGGGATATGGGTGAGATATGGAATCCCTTGGAATATTGCTCAGGATATGAATAGATGAGAAAAATCTCATATCCGGTGTTTGTGTTCAACAAGATATAGCCATTGGGAAACACTAATTATGACACATTTTGTCCTCATACAAATCAAACAATTCCTAGTTTGTCCTTAACACATGAAAGCCAGCAAGAAATTAAAAAATGAAAACCCTAATGTCCCAATTGATAAAAATAAAATATTTCCATTTTCTCTGATGAAGTTTTAACACTTACAAAAGATGAAACTTTTGGTGGTTTTTCACAATATTCAAACTCTCACTCCTCACTACAAGCCAACCTATTATTGCATGTTATACACAAGAGAACTCGCCCACGAGGATGAAAAGAACTTGACAACGCATAGCACTTCAGCAGAGGCCTCAATTTCACCAAACATAGAACACCGGTTCAAACTGCGAGACTATTTCTTTTCACCTAGAAAAGTTCTAGTAATTAAAACCCACAGTTATTATGCAAAGACATTGATAAGTAGTTGTATATCAAAAGGCAAAAACAACACAAATTGCAGACATTTTTTTTAGAAAATAATGCATGTTTTGGAAACTTGCATCTACATGCAGATTTCTACACGAAGCATTGCCAGTGACAACAAAATCACTATTGTAAGAGGGGGAAAACTCACGAAGTTATTTCCTTGCTCTTATGAGATCAAATCCTCTTCTAATGGAGTGACCTCGATCCTGCAACACGAGCAAACTGTCAGAGCACCCCTACCTCTAGGCGGCAAGGGCCCCCCAATGGCTAAGTTAGTATCGACGAACTAGAGGATAATTGAAACGAGTGTGTAAGTACGAGAATGGGTTTTTTTTTTTCCATACCTCTAGTGTTTCGGAGTCATATGTTTATATAAGCGATTAATTTGCACTTACATTCCTTGTGGAATTCTTCTCTGTATGGAATCCTTCCAAGCTTAGGATTCTTCCTTATTGGGCAGCATAGCCTGCATGATTCTGTATCCTTATTCGATAAGGATACTTGCCAAGATGGCCGTGTATTGCTTGCTCGGAGCTTTACCCTACATGGGAGTTCGTTCCTTGTTTGGTATGTTGGCTGGCTTTACTGTCTTTGAGTGAGATTGTGCTTATCTTTGCAAGTTCAACTGATTCTGGGAATATCTTCGAATATTCCCTTCTTTCCTTATCTTCGCAAGGAAAGTCTGTTGCTAGGGTTTATCCCGTTGATAGGCGCGTGAAATCCATGCATTTAAGCGCCTAAGTAGGATAGAGTTAGCGCGGTTTTCGTGTTTTTAATCCTCATTTTCCATTTAATGTGTGCACGTGGTTGGATTTGGTGTTTGTGCTTAATTCGCAGGAAAAAGAGGTGTTTTTGCGCTAATTGGAGTTGTTGGAGGGGCATGCACGAGAATCAAGAATGGGAAGGCCGAGGAGGCTAAGTGTTGAAGTGGATTTCGCGTGGACGTGATCGTAACCCATCGCGAGCGCTACAGGAATTTGATGGAGCGCTCAAGAATGGCACAAAAAGGCGCAAGAATGAACAGAAGGTTCGGAGCGCTACACCAAAAGTGGTGTAGCGCTACCAAAGGGTTTAGATGGGTCAACGGTTCAATGGTCAACCAGTCAAAGGGGGAGTTAAGGGGCGCGGTAGCGCTACACCATTTTCATGGTAGCGCTACTGAGAGCTTATCTTGGCCAGGGAACGGCAGCGTTTTGGTCTCCCGCGGAGGATAATCCTATTTTGTCTCGGATTTTGATTAGAAATTAGGGATTAGTATAAATACTTCTCTTTTAGCTTGAATTAGGGTTCCACATTCATAACTTAGGCTTTATTTTCTTAACTTTTGGTGGCTGCTCTAAGGATTATTTTCTGCAGATTCAAGTTTAATTCAAGTTGTTCAGCAATTCAATTCTTGGAGTTCGAATCCGTTCCTTTCCGCGAATCGGTGGTATCGTGTTTATTTTTATTTCTATTTCATCTTAATTGATTGAAGCATGTTTAGATCTAGGGTTGATATTATTGCTGCGTTTAGTAAAAGCATGAGTGAGTAATTTCGTAGAGTGCGGAAGCGGGGCGAAGGCGTCCCGTGGCTAGTTTAATTAATGTTTTTACCTCGGGATCGAATTTATTTAATTTTTAAGCAATTTTAGAAGACGAAAACTCTTCTAACAAACAAAACTCAGGCATCGCCGGAATTCGAATGCGCACGGAATCTGGTGGCAGGTGGTGCGCATTTGTTAGGGATCCTGTTTCTTATTCTAAAATCAATAAAATGAATAATTGTGGCCCGAGTAAACATTGGTTAGGTTAGTTGCGGACGCTAGGTTCCCACGGCTGTACTCTCCTTTTCAAATCCATATTTAGTTAATTTAGTTTGGTAATTTAGTTAGTAAATTAATCTCATTGAACAAGGGGTGGCTACCTAAGAGCCAGGCTAAAACTGCAATTCCACACTTTTGAGTCCTGCACACGTTCGTCTGTCTCTGTGAATTCGACTCCGGTACTTCCGGATATTATGCTACATCGGTCGAGAGTCCTACGCTTGGGACGCGTCTTTATTTTAAGTCACCCGGTCGGTCAAGCACCCGTGTTGGGCCGTTTCATCTGCGTTATCCGACGAGCAGGTAGACTTGGGTTATTACTAGATTATGGGCGTGGTGATCGTCGGCGTACTATTCCGTGTCACCTTTCTCGTGCATGTCACGTGGTAGCTCTGGACAAGTTATTCTGTTCGTCTTCTGTAGTCTTTGGAAAATACCCCACACAATTGCTCCCCAGCTTTCGGTCATCCATGCATATTCGCGCATGACAAGCTGAAGCTAATTGACGAACAGTTGCTGCTATGTTTATCTTTTCGTACCGTTGCTTTGCTTCGTACCGATGTGTCTGCCACGTGTCAGTTGTTGCGCAGTTTGTCCAAGCGATAAGTCTGCGCCAACTGGTGCGAGCGTAACTTCCAAAACACCCTTTCGTTCTCCGGGTGGCTTGAATCATTACACCCTTTTAATTGTTGACTAGAAGTTTCCAACCCTTTCTTGGAAAGGCGTGACGGCCTTTAAAACTCCGTCGTTGGAGATGATGTCATGAAACACTATTTGAATTTCGTGAAGGTATAAGATGTTTCCTTAACCCCCTTCTTTTTTCTTTCCATATCTGTGTTGCTTTGAGAGAGAGAGAGAGAGAGAGAGAGAGAGAGTTGTTCCATTGAGAGCGCCATTACCCTTGTGCCTTTTGAGTTGTTCCTTTCACAGATTTCCCTTTCGCCGGAAAACATCTTCTCCGGCCGTCGTCGGTTGCCTTTAAGTTTCTTGCAACCCTTTCCGTTCTTCTTGCACAGTTGCTTTAGGGTTTTCTTGTACCTATATCGCTTTCCGCCATGGGTAGGTTTAGGAGCCTCTGTAATAATGAGGCTCATATGGGGGCCTTTCGCCGCCGTTACGAAGTCCCTGATGACGTTAATCTAGCCCTGGCTCCTTCTGGTATTGATACCCATGGCCAGACTAAGGATAGGATTCACATCCCCCTTTTAGCTGTTGTGGAGGGAGGTGTTAGGTTTCCTTTACACCCTTTGCTAGTCGATATCTGCAATATCTATCGCCTGACCCCTCTCCAACTTTGTCCCAACTTTTATCGTGTGGTTATGGGAGTGGTGGCCCTGAATAGACTTTTGGGTACTAACCTGGGATGGTATGACATCCGCCGCCTTTACAGCTTCTGCCCCACCACCCATGGGACCTACTATCTCAAGATCCGGGACAAAGAGCGTCGTCTAGTAACCGATCTTCCCAATTCCTGTCGTGGGGAGAATGATGACTTTTTTATTGTGACTGGAAATTTCTTGCCCAGGGATGAGGGTGGCAACGTCGTGGGGCCTCCTTGCCCTCACACTTTTGGGCATACACGTCGGTTTTCCTCTTTTTTGTCCTTTGTCAATTTCTTCATTTTAGTAACCTCTTCCCTGCTGTACATTACGTCTACTCTTTCTGTTTCTACAGCGGAGAACATCAACGAGGGTCATTTGGTGGTGCACGATGGTGTCCATCTCTTTGATATTGAGAGAGTGCTCAAGTTTCTAGGCATCAGGGGGATTGATCCAGAAGGGCTAGGTAGGGCTGCACATGTTTTACTGAAGTACAATCCCTCCTACTGTGGTGGTGTCCATATAAGTGAGGCTTCTACTTCTGCTAGGAATTTGCGTAGGGGAAGAGGTCGTATTGGGGTAAGACGTTCTTCTATTCAGAAGCTTTTTCTCCGTAATCAAGTTATCCACACTTCTCGTACGAACAATTATCTTGGAATTGACTTTTCTTGTGAAAATATTCAGAGTGAATTGTCTGGAGAGAGTACTAGCAGTGTTCCCGTGAGAGACCAATCCTCTGTTTCAGCCATGCCGAGAGTTGTGCCTGATTTTTCTGACTTTATAACCCTTGATGATGATGAGTCCCCTGTCCAGTTCCTTGATCCTGTGGGAGCTTCTTCTTCTGCTCGTCCCCCTTCTCCTCCTCCTCCTCCCCCTCCCGAGCAAAGAGGGTTTGATGTTGCTCTGGAGAAGAGGCCCAAAGAAGAGTCCATCCCTGCTCCCAATCCACCTCAGCAGCGTCGTCGCACTACCAGGAGTTCTTCTGCTCAACCACCTCCCCCAACTTCTGAGCCTAAACCTGAGCCTGAATTGGCCGTGTGGAACCCTCCCCTGCGCCGTGGCACCTAGCCCGTCCTGGCCTCTGATAGTTGTGATAACCCTGAGGTTGCTTTGGTTGTTGGACAAGCTGTTCTGCTTCCTGGGGATGTTGAGAGAGAGGCTGGGTTCAGTTACCTCAAGCTTTTGAAAAATGGCTTTCAACACCACATCAAGGTATGAATTTTTCTGTTCAATCCCTGTGGCATTTTCTGCTTAGGAACACCCTTCGTGCGCCTCTTCGTGCGCTGGCGATGGCCCAGTGTCAGAAGTGGATCCTCCTCAAGTGTGTCCTCACTGCTGCTACCACCACCGCTACTCTCGGCGTCTCCCTCCCGGGGTAGCCACCGTTGTCCATGAGCTGAACTCTCAGGAACACCCTCTCTCTCAACAGAGGAACGTAGCACTCTGCCAGAAGCTGGAATCACCAACGGGACTATAGACGGACCCCCACCGGCATTCTTCATCAAAGGCCTCCTACAAGGCGGTGAAGAAGGAAGTATATCCTGAACAGAGGAAATTCATTAATAAAACAGCCAAAGCATTCAAATTGGAAAGAGCGAAGCACGACTAATACCTGATCTGTCTCACTGACGGGGGAAGCTCTACGGGTACGTCGAAGCCTACGACGTCCACCCGACTCACTACCTCCAGTCCCACGGTCACTGCTAGTACCACGACCACTACCTCCAGCACCCCAGCCTCCGCAACGACCTCCTACTCTGCCTCTCGTCTCACTGCCTCTGCGGCCACCTCCTACACCGCGGCTACCTCCAGCACCTCGGCCGCCTCCCCGGCCAGCTCTGCCGCCACGTCCACCACCGGCTCCGTCATCCCCGTCATCGTCATCTCCACCAGCATGGGGCACAACGCCCGGCTCTACTCTCGAGTGCACCTCTGGTGTCCCGCCAATTGTAAGACTGCGAACCAAAGCCTCCAGGTCTCGCACCAGCTGAACAGCGGACGCAGCCCAATCCACTGGAATCTGCAAACAGGATCAAAAAGCATTTAGCAGGTAACATGAATAAATCCTTGAATAAAACACGAAGTCTAAAACATTTCTTGTTTTCAAATTTCAGGATTACCTCTGTCACTATAAAAGTAACTGGTGGAGTGACCTCAGGAACCACCACATACCCCATACTCCCATTCGGCAACATCACGTCAATCTCTCTCCTCAGAACAGGCAACACTGGACCCTCCACAGGTGCAGGGATAGCCAGACGGGTCTCCATATCCTGATTATAAGCCAAGCTACTCACCACATAACCGTCATAGTCCTCTGAGGGGCTGAAAACCAACTCTGTGTCCAGTACTGTGAACGCCTCCACCTCAGCCAAGGTATACTCCTGCGTCCTCTGAACAAACGGCGGAAGGGGACCCGGCACTCTGAAGTGGTCTAGGCCCAGGGACTGGCATGCCACTCTCTCACCCAAGTACCACTGCCATCCATATGGAGACTCCAACAGCACGCGCCCTCGCGTCACCGCCCTGCTCTGAGTCAAGTAAGGAGCACTCAACCTGTCCCACGCATCCCAGTTCACCTTCAAGGAATCATGGGTTACTTTCAAGTCAACAATAGAATCGAAATGTCTAGAAAAGAATTCGGAAAGTTTGGTATCATACCGTCTCTCCCCTGGACTGGTCCAAGAAAACACGAAAGAACCTCAGCTGCCCCTTCTTCCCACCTTTCCCGACATGCTCCTTGGCCCACTTCACCGCCCGTGGAAGCACCTGTTTGTTTGCATGAGAGTTTTCTGGGGCCAGCACTCCAAACACCTCATAGGCCCATACCTGCATTTTTCAAAGAAATTTATCAGTAACAGGAATGAAAGCAACAATGCATGGAGTATCTAAAGCAGGAAGAAATGACTTGACATACCTCCATGACCCTCCAGTAACCTCCAAGAGTGTTCGCTGCTCCGCGAACCACTGAGCCAAGGAAAGAGTAAAGGGTGCCCAAAGCAGCTCCACCCCAGTCAAACCGGCCAGCTGTCCTCAAGTCCGCCAGGGCAAGTAACCAACTCAGGTGCATCGAATTCTGCCTATTCGAAAATAGAGCAGTATTGAACAAGAACAGCAAATAGGCTCTCACCATCTGTGCAGCCTCAACTGGAGACCCCGGCTCATGGTCCCATATCGCCGGCAGGTGGTCACATCTCACCATCGCCTCATCTCCAACCTCTCTCCCCAGGAAATGGCGCACGGCCGCCCGGTCCAAGTCCAAACCAGAGTCGAAATCGGCTCACCACCAACTCTCAACCCTGTAGTTGCTTCCAGAGGGGTAATCGTCATCTCCCCAAACCGAAAGTGAAAGCTATTGGTGGTGTCCCACCAATGCTCCAACAAAGCCCTCAGCAACTTGCGATCTGTCCGAGTCGGTAGCAAAGTCCTGATGAAAGCAGCAAAACCAGCTGCATCCACCAACTCCCTCACACTCTGGGGTAAACTCCTATACTGTGCCAAGCAATCAGATGGCCCACCGTATCCAAGCAGAGAACGATCCACCTGTTTCAAGAACATCGCACAAGTTTATTCAGTAAGGTAACAAAGGATATGCAATAATGAAAGCAACTTGAATGACAAGTATGAATGAATAGCACGTACCAGAGGTCTGTTCGAAATATGTGTCGCCAGGTCTCGCAAGATTAGTGACTCAGGGTAAAGTGGCAACTGTGGCTTGTACACCTCGCACCCCACCGGTATAAAGAAGTGAACTGGAGGATCATAAGTCTTTGGGACAAAGGGTGGTCTGCTCCTCAAAGCCAACTGGACCTCCTCAACTATGGTCACACGGACCACCTCCTCTATTTGTACCTCTGCATGCTCAAGCTCGTCAACTGGTGGCGTCTCTCCTACCAAGACCTCTCCCAACTGAGGGAACTGCTGCAAGTTCCTAGCCAAAGTCTCGTCAGTAACCCCCTCCAAGGTGTCCCCTAAAGTAGCTCTCGGAGCTCGTGAAGAACCAACCCGCAAAGGAAACAAAATCGGGTCAGATGACTCCTCAGTGTCAGCACTCTCCTCTACAGAAAACACGAGCCACAGGTACAACAGGGACCGCCCCCTCAGCCTGTGCTCTCTCAGCCCCTGCCCCTACAGTTTGTGCTCCCTTGGCACGTACCCCCTCAGTCTGTGACCCCTCAGCCTGTCCTCCCTCACCACCAACATCCCCACTAAGAAACATATCATCACCCATCTCTTCATCACTACTGTCCCCCATCTCCCCGAGATCCTCCATAACCACATCCCTAGGCCGCCTAATGGTAATCGGAATCCTAACGGAGGTGTCATCACCACTAACCAGGTACTCTCTCACTAAAACAGCATGGGCAACATCAGGGAAAAGTACATCACTACCACCTACGCCCACCTCAGCAGCCTTCGGATCAAACGGAACATCAACACCACCACATTCATCTCAATCTCAGGCAATGGAACATTAATACCTAGATCAACATGCATAGAACTACTAGAAGCGGTAATGTCACTTACCGGGATATGAGTACTCTCCATGACCTCAACCGGCGCTGAACCGCCCCCCGCTGCTTCGGTCAATCCATCACCACCACCAATCGACACAAGCCCACTAGGAGTAGCCCCTGCGCCAACCATACGGTCACCCACATGAGCCGCACGGGACACCTCAGTCCCGAATCCAGCCGTACGGGATCTCTCTTCACCCATTTGAGTCGCACGGAACATCTCCTCGCTGGATCCAACCGCACGGTCCTCCTCCATACCCATTTCGGTCCCTCCCGAGTCAACCTTTCCTAACTCCGACAAAAATGAACCAACTATGGCGGCTTGAGCTGCCGTTTCTTCCTCCGTGAGAACTGTGGGCAACTGACCGACGCCGGAAGTTGAAGGTGGGTCTTGATTCTCGCCGAAATTAGCCATGGCCGACCGAAAACTTCGGTTTCTGACTAGATCTCGGAAGAGATTTAGGAAGAAGAAAATAATCAGATGAAGAAGAAGAAGAAAACCGCCCCGTCGAAGTCTCTCAGTAACTAACTCTCAAGATTTTTTAACGAATTAGGGAAAACCAAGCAAACCCGACAGTTTAATCTGTGTAAAACCGTCAAGAGTAGCCGCACGGTTTGCGATCTCAACCGCACGGTCCAATAGTGTAAGCCGTACGGCTTTCATGCCTTTGCCTTCTCCGCCGTACGACGTGTCTCAGGTATTTCTCCCCAAGCCGCACGGTTAACCCCTTTTAGATCTAGACTTTTAAATACAGATGCCCCTCATGCTTCTTAATAAAATCAAAATTTTTGGCAAAATCATTTTTTGGCCCTCAATGGCATTATTCAAAAATCATTTTAAAGTCCTCAATGGCATTTTCCAAAAGTAAAATATTTTAAGTCCTCAATGGCATTGTTCGATTTTCCAAAAATCATTTTAAAGTCCTCAATGGCATTTTCCAAAATTAAAATATTTTTAAGTCCTCAATGGCATTGTTCGATTTTCCAAAAAACATTTTTAGCCCTCAATGGCATTATTCAAAAGTCATTTTAAAGTCCTCAATGGCATTTTCCAAAATTAAAATATTTTAAGTCCTCAATGGCATTGTTCGATTTTCCAAAAATCATTTTTAGCCCTCAATGGCATTATTCAAAAATCATTTTAAAGTCCTCAATGGCATTTTCCAAAATTAAAATATTTTAAGTCCTCAATGGCATTGTTCGATTTTCCAAAAATCATTTTTAGCCCTCAATGGCATTATTCAAAAAATCATTTTAAAGTCCTCAATGGCATTGTTCGATTTTCCAAAAATCATTTTTAGCCCTCTATGGCATCCATCAAATTTTCCAAAGACGCTAGTCAAGATTCCCCAGCATCAATTAATTTTCAGAGCCCCCTGTGGCGTTAAAATATTTTCCAAGACATTTGTTGTGTAAGTCCCTTTGTGGAGTTAAATTATTTTTCATGGTATTTGTTATGTAAGTCCCTGTGAGGCATTAAAACACTTTCATAAGCCCCGAACTACGATTGGTCTGATCCCTACAAATAGGGTACGTAGGAAGCTCCGTGCTCAACCATATTTTGTTTTCTCGCACCAGGGAGGTCAAAATTGGGACGTCTATATCTTTGGCGCGACTTGCATCACAGCATGATGATTAAGTCTCGTCAAAGAGGGGCAACTGTAGACACCCCAATTTTAATCCCTGTGTATCCCCAATGATGAAAGAAATGCTCAGCAGTACCTTGGAACAGCCATCTTAGACTTCAGAAATTTTTGAACCAAAGAGCCCTGGCTGTACGACTTACTTCCATAGCCGTACGGTGCACCTTGCCACATATCAGCCGTGCGGTTCATCCAATTTAACCGCACGGTTAACCATTCTCAGCCGCACGGTTGTTTCAGAAAATATTCGCAAAATCCTTACAGCATAAGCATCTCATCATTTTGGGAAGATTCGTACAGATTTTATTCCTTTTTTTTGGCTATATATACCTCCCCTTCCCCTCTTTCTTACACCACCAGTTACATCACCATTCCGACGATACGCCGGAAAATTTCCAAGTTGCCTCCTCCGTCCAAAATCTCGTCCAAAACCTCCATAAAAACTTCAAATCAACTCTGTTTTCTTGACTCAAAAGCTCCTAGTAATATCAAACTCCTCACTTGAAGTTCATATCCGAAATTTCCAAAGTTCTTGAAGCTGTTCAAGGTTTTCGCAAAGGTATAACTACATTTCGCGAAGTCGGGTTCAAAACCTCGACTCTTTGAGGGGACCCTCCCGAGTCGAGGGTGACTCTAATAGTCATCCCTAGGCTCGGGTGGTTGAATTTGTCACAAAAAATCAGATTTTTCAAAACGAAAGCAAGCTACTGTCCGAAAACCAAAATTTTGAAAATTTTCTAAAAAAACTGAACCGTACGGTTAACCTAGTGCACCGTGTAGCCAACTTTGGTGAGCCGTACGGCTAAACTTTACGCCATAAAAATTTGCTCTGTTTCCCCTATTCGTGCTCTATTTTCTGACTTTCTGCAATTTATTTATTGCACTTTCACCCCTTTACTCTTCTATTATTGCTATTAAGTCCGTTTGTTTAGTTTTATTTCCGTTATGGTTTTGTTATTATTTCTCATTATTTATCTGCTTATTCGTCAAGGTTTTCAATAAAACATTTTTTAAAAATCCCACAAAAATTTAGTAGAGACCGGGAATTTCCCGGGTGAGCGGGGTGCTTTTCAATAAAACCTTCCCCGTTCGTAACCTGGCTTCCGAATCCAAGAATCTTTTCGCAGATCCAAATCATTTTCCAAAAGCGACACAAGAGTCATTATTTACTTTTCGAAACGGTTTCTCGGGTACCTAAAAATCATTTTCTAAATCCCGGGTGGCGACTCACACATTTTTTTTTCTTTTCTCTTTTTCATCTTTTTCAAAAAACATCAAGGCCGAGCCGCGTGGCGCCGTCCACACAACCGTAGAAAGCCTAAATCGGAGCGTTGAGGTAAAAAGAGAATGAGAGATGAACCAGAAAAAGGAGAGCTGAGTGAGAAACCTACATGTAGGAGCAAAGCACTGCCTTCAAAGACATTGGTCCGCCCAGCATGGACCCCATCCAAACCTATCAAAGTTTCAGCCAGAACCATTGGAGCTACATCTTTGCGCTCCTCAATCTGCTTTGCTACTCCTACTAGTGCCACACTTGCCTGATTATCTGAAAGACGTGCGCCTCAAGAAGCGTGCCACATTGGAGAACGTGAGGGTAATGCAAAAGTTTGTAAACTTCCTCAAGATAGGCTTTAGTTCAGCATTTCAAGATATCTGGATGCGGGAACATGTAACAGAAAGCCAAAACGAGAAACCAGAACCGCAGAAGACAGTGTCAGAAGTGAGGCATCAAATGCCGGTGCTGTACGGCATTATAGAGGCACCGCGCTGTGCCATTTCCTGCACTGTATGGCATACTTGGCTACTGTTGGACCAAAATTCAAACTTTGAACCTCCGGGACCCATTCCGAACTTCTTTTGGCCATTTTTCTCATACATACAACCCAAAATGAGTATCCAAAGCTTAATGGAAGGGTTATTCCACATTTTCGAAGATATCTCAATAGATGGGTATGCTGAAAAATCCCGGAGATGGAACTTCGAGTGAAATTTTGCAACTTTTTCGCAATTTCTCGAGATATTCATTTCAAGCAAGCATTGTCGCATACGTTCGGGATCTATTGGGTCAATCAAGTCAAGATGTCTAGCTTCGGGGCGTTTTCACTCTAAAACTCCTCTCTCTCGTCATTTTTTTCAGTTCTTCCCACAAAAAGCCAAAAATGTCCAGTTTTATATCTTTTCAATTTCAAACTCATGTACATTTCATTTCCCCACAGTATCTCGTGTCATGCATTCTCAGTGCTAGGTTTGGTTTTTAAGATTCAAGTCTTTGTTAATGTAAGTCATTCTACATAACGGAAATGCGAGTTTTATAAAAACCAAAACGATATCCATGTCACGAGTAAATGTGCATCTTTCCAAGGGCAAAACAGGCCCGACATCATCAAAACTACTACTACGGCACGCAGGCCGTATCCATGAACAAAAAGAGAAGAACGGGCAAACAGGCGCCCAAATCAAAAAGCAGGCACGCAGGCCTGTCCTACCTACTCAAGCACGAGGCCTCTTCCGCGAACGAGGCCTAAGTCCCTCAGACTCAGAAGGACCCGTGTCCTCCTCCTCACTGCTCTCTGCCTCCCTGAAAGACCACCGAGACGGTGGAGCCGAACTCCCTGGTGCATTCCCTCCCGGCCTGTCAACAGAAGGCTGACGACCTCGAAGTACTCTGTCAGAAGGAGGAGTCGTGGGACCACCACCAGCTTGCTTCATCAACGGTCTCCTCCGCTCAGTCCTCGGAGGTGGAGACATACTCTGCACAAAGCAAAAGAATTCCATCAATATACAGGATTGGTATGCGAGTTTGAAAGCACACAGTTCAAATAACAAAGCATGAGAGTTACTTGAGAACTCCCTCTGCCAGGAGAAGGGCTACGATCAGCTCTACGCCCTCCTCCTCTGCTGGGTCCACCAGCCCCTCTACTAGCAGCTCTCGCAGCGCTGCCTGCACCTGTATTACCTACCCCGGCTACACCACCTTTCTCAGGCCCTCGGGCACCTCCACCTCTGGTATCACCGCCTCTGTCAGCACCTCTGCCTCGGTCAACGCCACGGCCTCTCTCAGCGCTGCCGCCACCACGAGCTCTGCCTCCAACTCCCCGAGCTCTACTACCACGGCTTGGGCCACCCCTGCCAGGACCGACCTCTCTAAAGACCACTCCCGGCTCAACTCAGGGGCGCACCTCTGGAACGTCACCTATCATCATCCGGCGCACTAAAGCCTCCAAGTCCAAGTTCAGCTGATAAGACTCTGACGCCCAACTGGCAGGAATCTGCAAAACAAAGCATTGCACAGGTATTATCAATAAAGTTCAAGAAAACATAAACTGCAAACGTGTTTTCTTTCTTTTATAGGTTACCTGAACAGAAGTAAGGTCTAGCGGAGGTGCAACACAAGGGACCTCCAACACTCCCATCATCCTCCCAGGCATCTGCACCTCTATCTCTCTCCTCAACACCGGCAAGGCCATCTCCACAGCTGCTATACGGGTCTCCATGTCCAAGAAGCTAGCCAAGTGGCTGACCAGAAAGCTCTCATAGTCTGGAGAACTGCTAAAAGGAAGCACGGTGTCCAGGACGGTGTATCTCTTTATCTTTGCTCGTGTGTACTCGTCAGTCCGCTGTACGCCAGGGGGTATACGCCCCGGTATCCTAAAGTGCGCCAGCCTGAGGGACTAACGAGGCACCCTCTCTACCAAATACCACTGCCAACCGTACGGGGACTCCAGCAGGATCCGTCCCCGTGTCAACTCTCTGCTCCTCTCTAAGTACTGGTCAGTCACTGCATCCCAAGCATGCCATCTCAGCTGCAAGGAAATTCAATTTCTTTAGGAAAAGTTGAAAGCAGAATGGAAAGCTCAAGTTTGAAAACAACACAAGATTCAGGATCTTACCGTGCTACCATCAGTCTGGTCCAAGAAACGACAGAAGTCGTTCACTCTCCCTGCATGAACACTACCTCCTCGGTGCTCTCGGTCCCACTTCGCTGCTTGGGGGATCACCTCTTCATTCTCGTGACTGTTTGCCGGCAGATACATCCCCAGCACCTCATAAGCCCACACCTGCATGGTAAGGGTATCATCAGCAAACTACAATTTACATAACAATATCTCAAAAGCTTGAAAGCAAGAAGAAAACATGCAAAGTTTTTACCTCAAGCACTCTCAAAAGCCACCAAGGCTCGTCCCAACTCCGCGACTGACGGCACCTAAGAAACAGTAAAGAGTGCAGAGAGCGGCACCCCCAAAGTTTAAGCTCGCCACTTGCTAAAGTCTGCCAATGCCGGGAGCCAACCCAGGTGAACCTCACTCCGCCTGTTCGGAAACAGGGACACACCAAACAAGTACAGTAAGTATGCTCTAGCCATCTGAGCTACCTCTGTCGGCGACTCTGGCTCGTGGTCCCACAAGGCTGGCAAGTGATCACAACTCACCATAGGCTCTCCATCGCCTATCTCTCTCCCCAGAAAATGCCTCACAGTCGCACTGTCTCTGAATAGCCCCGAGTAGAACAGAACCGGCTCGCCACCTACTCTCAGACCTGTGATCGCCGAGAAGTCCAATGGCGTCACGGTCATCTCAGTAAACCTCAAGTGAAAAGTGTTGGTGGTGTCCCACCAACGCTCGATCAAAGCCCTCAGCAACCTGCGGTCCGCCCGCGTCGGCACCAGAAGCCGAATAAAATCCATGAAGCCCGTTCCCTCAATCACCTCTCTCACTGCCCCGGGCAAGCTCCTGAAGCGCTCCAAGGAGTCTGACGAACCTCCATATACAGACAAAGAGGTGTTTCTCTGTTTCAGAAAGCAAGTACAAGTTTTTCAAACAACAGCAATGAAAAGCATGAATATGGGAAATCAAGACAAGTACAACAGTTGAATGCATACCAGTGGACGTGCAGAAATATGGGTCTCCGGATCCCTCAGCAAAGTGGTCTTGTCATAAAACAAGTGTACCGGCGAATACACGTCAAACCCCAGTGGTATAAAGAAATGCACCCATGGCACGTAAGTCTCTGGGTCAAACAGGGGCCTCACCCTCTGAACCCTCTCCACCCCTGCCACCAGAGACAAAGGCGCACCCTCTCCTGCAGCCTCAGCCTCAGCCTCTCTCTGTCTCTCCTCAAGAAATATGTCCTGAACGTGCTCTGGCACACTCTCCTCTGCCAAAACCTCAGCAAAAGCCAGATCCTCCTGAAGGGTCCGCGCCAAGTCCTCGTCTCTCACTCCCTCCAGCGTATCAGCCATAGTATAACCTGGAGTCTTGGAAGAACCAACTACAGCAGGGACAACTGGCGGGTCTGAAACCCTAACCTCCATCTCCTCATCGCCGCTGCTCGAATCCCGAGCCTCCTCCACTATCACCTTCTCCTTCCCCAAATCCCTCCTAACCACTGGGATGATAATCACAGACGCCTGCTCTCCTCTAATGGCACCTGAGTAACCAGAGAAGCACTCAGAAGATCACTAGGCACCAAGCTTTCCTGAGAACTACTGTCAACACCCTCCCCGACGGGTCTCTGCTCAACCAGGACATGAACACCCCCAATATCCATCTCCACCTCAGAGGACTGGGCACCCATGCCCGAAGCATCAACCTCCATGGGGTCCGAACCGCTCTCACCACCCTGCATGGCGACATTATTACCTCCTGCGGGCCGATCATCACCAACACCACTCATCGGAGCACTGCTTGATGCCGCGGTGGTCAAGCCACCGCTATTTGGGTCGCCCATCACCACCACCACCTCATCACCACTGAGTCTCGCCGTGGATAACCCTTCTCCACTCAGATCAGACGTTTCCTCCACCGTACGAGGCGGTTCACCCTCGATTGGCACCGTGCGGTGCTCATCGTCACCGACACTTGCTCCAACCGGTCCAACCGAACTTGGGGTCGCCTCACCCACAGCCGATTGGAGTGTCGAAACTCCTCCTCTACGAACCAACGGTGACTGTTTGTCACCGGAAGACGAAGATTGGCTACCACCACCGGTTGAACTCGCCATAAGCCGTGAGATTTCGGAAGAAAGATGGGTTTTGATAAAAGAAATTTGGAGTATAGAAATTTGCCCCAAAAGAAGTCGGTCTCTCCTCTCTTTACAAGGTAACTGATCGAAGATTTGAACCAAGCAACGAAGAAATTGGAAGGTCTTGGCGATTTCGAGCCAATCTCGGAAAATTTTCTACTTGCACCGTATGGCGATGATATCTAAACCGCGCAGTGTACATTAGTACGCCGTATGGTATGTCTGTTTGATTCCTTTCAAAATTGCACTTCCCCCTGCTAGTTCAAACCACTTTCAAAGAAGCCCACTTACTTCCACGGTACAAATTTTTCTAAAAGTCCTCTACGGCATCAATTTTACAAAATTCTAAGTTCTCTGCAGCATCAATTTTTTTTCAAAAGTTCTAAGTCCTCTACGGCATTTATTTTTCACAGAAGTCCTCTACGGCATCAATTTTTTTCAAGAGTTCTAAGTCCTCTACGGCATTTATTTTCACAGAAGTTCTAAGTCCTCTATGGCAGTTATTTTTCACAAATTTTCTAAGTCCTCTACGGCAGTTGTTTTTCACAAATTTTCTAAGTCCTCCACGGCAATTGTTTTCTCAACAAATTTCTAAGTCCTCCACGGCATTTATTTTTGACAAAATTTTCTAAGTCCTCTACGGCAGTTGTTTTTCACAAATTTTCTAAGTCCTCTGCGACAGTTGTTTTCTCAAAAAATTTCAAAGTCCTCTATGGCATTTATTTTTCACAAAATTTCCCAAGTCCTCAACGGCAATTATTTTTCACAAATTTTCTGAAAGTCCTCTGCGGCATTTCATTTTCTGAATCATTGAATTGTTTTAAACGGCTCTTCGGGGCCTCCGAGTTATGTTTAACGGCCTTCCGGACCTCCGAAATATTTTTAACGGCTTTCAGGGCCTCCAAATCATTTTCTTGCAAACATCATTCGTTTTTCCCTCGTTGAAAAATGAGGTGCCAACTTTTTTTCATGATGGCCCCGACGAACTACGATCGGTCTAATCCTCTCAAACGAGGTACGTAGGAAGCTCCAAGCTCGACCAAATTCACTGTTTTTCTTGCTTGTTTTCTGCATGGCTGTTCAAATTGGGATGTCCGAGTCTTCTAGCACGACTTGCACCAACATGATGGTGACCAAGCCGTTTCGAAGAGGGGCAACTATAGACACCCCAATTTTTGACAACTTGTGCATCCCCAATGATGAGAAGAACGCGCGAAACATACCTTGGAACGGATACTTGAGTCGGATGGATCAAAAGAGTCAAAAACCCAAAACCACCTAAACCGTACGGCCTGAAACCCATAGCCGTATGGCTTGAAACTCCATTTGCACCATGCGGTGTTGCCTTGTGCACCGTACGACACATATTTGATGTCGTACGGCACCCATGTCCCATCAACAGGATTCCCGGGAAGCTCCAGCAGCTCAGAAGAATGATGATATTCGACGAATGATGATATTTGGCAAATGATGGAAATTCCTTTGCGTTTAAACCTTGCCCATCTGTGCCTATAAAATCTGACGTCGTCCACCAGTTCGGGAGTTCGAAAGAGAGTTCAATCAGAAAGAGAGTTCGAGGAAAAACCCGTGAAAACCAACCGAAATTTCCCACCGAATTCTTGTTCCAAAACCCCATTACTCTGTTCATACTCATCCGAAACACGCAAATACTTCGCTCCACAGATCCAGAAAGTCACAAGTTCCGTTTCGATCCATTTGATTCTGTTTCAAGGTATAAAATCCGTGATTGAATCGTAGCAATCTTCTGAGGGCATCTTCACCGGGCTTGAGGGGAGCTCTGTAGCTCTTCCTTGAGCCCAAACGGAGAGATTTCAACAAAACCTCAAGCCTCTCGGATGAGTGTCGCGTGACATCATCCATTGTCACGAGATACCGTCCTTGAAATGAGGTATATTCATTCACTAAAAACATTTTCCAAACGTGTTTTTATCAGTAAATGGTGTGGTCTTTACCTAAAAACAGAAGCTGGTTTCAATCAGACGAAAATGAAAACTTTTTTTTTTTTTTTGAAAAATGCTTGCACAGAGACACCGTACGGCGTCCAAGGTACACCGTGCGGTATAACTTTGGACACCGTATGGCATTACTGGTAAAACATTTTTTGATGCTCTGTTCTCTGGGTCGCGATGCTCCGTTTCTGGTTAAACCGAGGGTCAAATTACAGTTAACCCCTCCCACTTTCTGTCTTTTTTCACTTACACCCCCTTTCGGTTAAATTTCTTACATTTATGTACTTGATTGCGTGTTACGTAATTTGTTACCGTTATTCATTTCTTTTTAAGCATAATATTTCTTTTATTGTTTATGTGAAATAAAGTTTTCGATAAAATCTTTCAAAGAATAATCCCACAAATGTTTAGTAAAGACCGAAAAGTTCCGAGCACGCAGGGTGCATTTTTCTAACATAACATTCCCCGCGGGTAACCTGGCTCCCAAACCCAAATCTCTACTTTTTGCAGATCAAGCCCTTTTTCAGCGGTACAAGAGTCATTATTTTTCTAAACGATTTCTCGGGTACCTAACATTTCTCAGAAATTAAACCCTGGGTGGCGACGCTAAATTTTTTCTTTTTCCCGGATCACCCTTTTTCACAAACACAATAAAAAACGCGTGGATAATCACTGCTCGCGCGAAATGAGCGTCCACACCCGCTCCTCTGTTCGCAGTATCTCCAAGAATACATGCCTCTCTGTCGCCTGCGGGTGCGGGGTGGATTCTTCGTCAAATTCAGCTGGCTGAGAGGCTGGGGAAGGAGCGCGGGCAACCTCCGTACGTTGACCAGAATCTGGCCCACCTGCCGCGGTTCTTTCACAGCCCCTGCCAAAGAGGGTACTGATTGGAAGCTGATCACCATTGCTGTCGCTATCCCCTATAGACCGTTGGGCTGGGATAGAGGGGCTAGCGGCTTAACCCTGAGT
This sequence comes from Vaccinium darrowii, assembly GCA_020921065.1. Classification (NCBI taxonomy): domain Eukaryota; kingdom Viridiplantae; phylum Streptophyta; class Magnoliopsida; order Ericales; family Ericaceae; genus Vaccinium; species Vaccinium darrowii. Next base: position 28,928,012 of record CM037155.1, on the reverse strand, counting down.
CAACGCAGCGGCTTGGGTCCTCAAAGGGAGGTTGTCCATATCAGAACCCTGATCCGAGCTGCCAGATTGCAGAAAAGCTGTGCGTTCTGGCGATTCCCTGACACGCTCACCACTTACCGCCTGAAACAGAGTAATGTATGAAATTACGAAAGGGAAAGACAGTATCACAAACAGCGCAATGAATAGAATGGAAAAGTATATACATGTGTCACATACCCTGTGCAGTTTGCGATGGACGGGTGGCCGCGCGGCCTCTTCTTCATCCACAGAAGACTTTTGGGCCCTAGCCCGGGACCTGGTGACGCGCACTGACAGATAGCGGCGCCACGACCCTAGCCTCTGAGGGGGCCACAGTCGTATTATCCTTCAAGGCCCAGTGGCTCCGTACACCTCGCCAATCGTCGGACTGAGGCCTGGGTGCGTGAAGAGTAAAGTCTGGCTTGAATACGACGCGCGGAGTGGCTTTGGTGGCCTCACCTTGCCCAAAGGTGAAGAATGAGTCCAGATTCCAACGCCAATGTAAGCGGAATTGGGTGGAGGCAAGGGGAGGACGGATGGACTTTGGAAAACGCCAGCGGCCAACCCCATCCAATAGAATGTCGGTATACGAAACAAGAAACTGATTGAAGGCAGCCTGAAACTCCAGAGGCTCCGGCCCTACCGCGGGTACCACCAAATCATACCCCAGCTGGTGCGCCACCCTGTCTGGCCTGTACACCACTGTTGGCCAGTTCTTAACTCCAAGTGCGGGCAGGTAGGCCGGGCGGCTTATGCAGTATATGCTAACAAGAAAGTTGCACTGCGGCAGACTTGCGTCAGAAAAATCAACCTCCCCTAGAGTGCTCGAGTTATAATTGCAAATGCCATCCAAGATCTGGGTGTAAGGGCGCGGATAGAAATGGGACTCATCATCCATATGCTCCTCCCAAAGCTTTGTTGTGGCAATGTTGTTCCAGCGGAGGATAATAGACCATATTGGACCCTTAAGAACGTACCTCTGGCGACCATCATCCTCCTTAACTGGACAATTCCTACTGTCCAGGACTGGCTTAGACACCTGTGCGAGGAACTTTTTGGGCTTTGGAGCAACGACAGGAAAATGCTCATACACCAGGGCAGTTAGAAACTGAGTATGCACCATGGAAATGATGTCATAGCGGCCCACGGAGCGCTCAAAGTCTGCAAACAAGCGTTCCAGTTGCTGGTATAAGTGCCCAAGAAACAGAGGGCCCAACGGAAATCTGTCTCCTTGCGCAATCCTCACCGCGAGATAAAAATGAACTCGCTCGGTGCATCGATTGGAAAATCTGGGAATAGAAAGAATGAAAGAAAGAAGGCGATAAAAGCAGGCAGATACAAATCACCTTTATACTCTGGGCTATCAATGGCCTGGCGTTCTGCGCTCCCAGGTGGTGCGCTAGAGATCTTGATGGGCTCCAATATGTGAGAACGCTCCAGAACCTTCTTGTGAGCAACATCCCCAATTACATCGTTCACCCACTCGCTCCAGCCAACAGGGGGTGCAGAGAGAGAAGAATACTGAAATGAAGAGAAAGGAAAGTCCCCCTTCTCCAGACGAAGATGAAGAATAGAGGAGGGTGGCACCATATCCCCATCCTCAAGCGACGCCTTTGGGCGGATGCATAAGACGTCGTCCAGTTCACTGCCCACTGGATTGTAAGACTCCACCTTCTTCCAGAATGGGTCACTCTTGCCATGGAAGTAAGAAGCCCGGCGCCACTGGTCTGAGGGAGGGACTGGACCACCTTGAACAGTAGGCCTTCCCTCCTGAACTTGCTCGCCACGAGTCATTTTAATGCAGAAGAAGTACCCTGGGTTTGGGAGAAAGAAGTTGTAGAAGAAGAGTAAGGGACAAAGAGGTCTGGGTTATGATCAAAGGAAGAAGAAGAAGAAGGATGCCAGAAATTTAGAGAGAGATGCTCTGAGTTTGATCGTAAGAAAGCAGAAGTGGAGAAATGGAAGAGAGTGAGATATTTATAAGGAGAGAAGGGAGGCCCCGAACGGTCACAATCAACCATCATGTCGGAAACAAAACGCCATCAATAGTGATGACCTCGGACAGCTGAAAAGGCGCCCCCAAATGGTGGTGTCAATCAGCCGAAAAGTTGTCAGAAAACGGATAATGAGCTAACGTCACATGCGCGTGAGAAACACGTCACGCGCCCACGTGTTCCACACGCGCGTGGGGGGCCATTGTAGGGGAGGTCAGCACAAGACCCCTCGTTGACCAAAGTCAACGTTAACCCACCGTTGAGATCATGACAAGTGTCACCTAGGTGGCGCGACGTCTGCACGACACGTGGCACTCTCCGCAAAGGGATCTGCGCAGGGGGGTCACTGACGTAGGCACAAGTCTTCACGCGCGGGGGCCACTGGCGCGGGACACTCCTGCGCAAGGCACCTCCATGGCGCGCACCCCAAGCCCAGTAAGGGCGGTGCTTGGACAACCATGGGCCATCCGAATAGGAGAAAAGCCCATGGCCCAAATGACTAGCGTGACCCAGAACATGGGCGAGAACGCAAGGAGCTAGTCCAATTTAGCCCAGGTAATTATACCTGCTGCGGTCTGAAAGCAGGACCCTGGGGGCCCCCTGAGGCTTGGCTACGATATAGGCGCGACCGAACAGGTCACGACCTTGCCCTTACAGGATTAAGGGAGATTTAGTGGCTTGGTGGCTATAAAGAACAGGAGGATAACGGGGGAATGGCTCGTCACCGCGCAGGCCAGCTGCGCGGTGATGACGTCACCCGTACGGTTAGGTTGTACGTAAAGGACACGTGTTATCATATTATAGGGAACAGCCTGGCACCTTATCATTGGTCCATGGTGCCTATAAATATGGGACATTCCCTTTCAATGCCCAGAGGTTGGTGAAATCTTGGCAGAGGTATATGCCATTCTAGAGAGAGAAAAGGGTAATCATTGAACGAGAGGAGAACATTCTCTCTAGTGAAATTCTGGCCCTATCTCCAAGGTCACCAAGGGTATCACGGATTAGACTGAGAGCAATCCACTACCTTAGTTCTTTCTGTACACACCTGCTCTATTCTTCACCCTTCCTTTAGACCACCTTATTCTCTTTCTTGCTGTGTCTTTACTGTTGACTATCCACACCTCTCCAGCTCACCATATTCAACTAAAGCAAGAACCATCACTCACACCCATTTAAACTTATGTTTGATTAAATATAGAAGATCGACATTGCGTTAATATTTCTTATTCCAAATTTCCAATCCATTTTCAACCCAACCCAACTTATGTAAACATGGGTTGATATGGGTTCAACCCATGTCAACCCATATTACAATATGGGCAAGTTGGGTTAGGTTTTAAGTGGGCGGATATGGACGGGTTCATGGGTTGGGTTGAGAATTGCCACCTCTAATGGAAATGATAATTCAATAATCTCTTTTACGCCGGTATTCTGTATATTTTGTTTGGCGAGTTTATTTATGTTATTGAAAAATAGAGTATTACCCATTGCTTGAAACTAATTCTGCATAAAGAGATATTGTATGGTAGAGCTAAGGGATAATGTGGCAATAAGGTTTGTGCGTGCATTAGGATCACACGCAATGGTTTTGTTTTTGAGAGGGAAGGTTGCAAGACACTGCTACTGCTAGGGAGAGAATAATAGAGGATTTGATTGTGGTACGTAATGATACGAGTTTGAATGATAGGAATCTGAATGGTTGGCTGAGTATTAAGGGATGTGAATTTGAGGAGGAATTTAGATGAAATATGGTTTCATGATTAATGGGGATTTGAATTTTATGGGATATTAATGTGGTAGTATTTTGTAATAGAGGTCGGAGATATGTTCAATGTGACCGGTAGCAAGTTTGGTTTGTAAGAGCATCTCCAACGATACTAGGCACTTTAACTAGCCAAAAGTACAAAACAAGTTACACTTTTACTTTGCCTAGGCACTTTTTCCCCTATGGGTTCCAACACCACTCTCTACTTTTAGGGCAAAAATCAAGGGAAATAAAGGAAGGTAAAGGAGAAAAAGAAGGGAAAAGTAGAGTAAAGAGACAAATAGATAGCCAAGTAGCAAGTCTGAGGCCATGTCCAATCATTAACTATTTTTTTTTTTTTAATTTTTAGATGTGGCTATTTGTCCATCTGGTTGTACCCCTTGACTTCCAAGGGGAGGTTTGGGATTCGAATCTATGGAGAGATTTCGAACTCCCTTGAGTTGTTAACCTATTAACCCCCCACTACTAATGTATACTATCTAGCATAAAATATATTTATATATATATATATTTTTAGACCTAAATTCAAAATCCAAGTAAAAACACCAAAAATCCATCGCCAATGCTTTAGCCAAATGTGTATCCATTTTGGCCAATGTAGATTTTGTATCTTAAAAAATGAGGGGAAACCAAAACCCATACTCATTTTTCCACTCTCTTGAGAGAGGAAGAGAGATGGAAAGTGTTTTGGTGCTGGAGTCGCCCGACCGGTGCCAGAGTCACTTAGCTGTGTTCAATCAAGGATTCTCCTAAAAAAGGAGCCAACGCCACCAGGAAAAGGGTAACTGGGTGCCTCCAAACTGGTGGCAGAGCGAGATGACTCCCCAACCTCAAATAATGAGTATGCTTAGCCATCCGAGAAGGGCACCTAAAACTTGCCAAATCAAAAGAGGAGGTGATCCATATCCTCTGATTCAGAATGATCTGAAGCACTGCACACTTCCTCCCATGGTTCATGATTGGGATCAAAGATTGACTAAAGTTCATTAAAAGTTTACCCATTTTTAAATCACTATTTAAGTAATTAGTTTCACTTTTGGTAACAACAAATCATATTTTGCCAAAATCAAAAATAAAAGGCTTATCTACTTATTTGGTCCCTACAAAATAGTCTCCGTTTCATTTTCGTCCTCGTAAAATATTTTGTTTCAATTTTACCCTTACAGTTTGTGACGCATTTCAATGTTACCCTTTCCGTTAAAAATTGGATGGAAAATGCTTAGGTGGCTAACGGAGGCTGATGTGGACAATAGATCATCTCCATGAAAAATGTTATGTCATCACAGGCCTCCCCTTAAGTATTACTAAAATGACGGAAAATCCCAATATCCACGACCACGCCAAAACCTTACCTTTCGATTCTACTCGGGTTCTTATTTTTAGTGCAAAAACTATCCGACGAAGCCTCCGTTCAGCAAAATAAGTGGTACAAAATGGAATTCATAAAAAAAAAAGTGGGTTTACAGCAACTGATTTTCGAATCCACCATCGAAGGTTGGGGCAATTACCAGTATCATCTTATACTTGAGTAACGTAATTTGTAATTAATCTGATTTGACCATTCACATTTAAGTAGGTTAAATTTAGTCTTCTTCGAAAAGAAAGTTCTCAGTAGATGATGGGATGCAATAGTAATTGGATTAGGTAGGTTATGTGGAGTGGATTTGGTGTGGGTCTATATAAATAAATAAAAAAATTGAAAAGTGTTATTGGAAAGTGTTATTGGCACTCTTTTAAATAGATAAAAGCTGAAAAAGAGAATGCATTTCGATATAAAGGAGTGAGAATTTATTTTTCTTGATACCATCGTAAAAAACATTGCAAACAAGTTTAGCTTTTTGTTATGACGTAGGACAAAAAAAAGTTTCAAAGGTTTTAATAAGAAGGGCTAGAAAAACTATTCATTTTCCTTGTATTGGAAAATAGGAGTGCATTTTTTTCGTGCTTCCAATATGTTTTAATAATTCTGCAGTTCTATTGTTTGCTAACCTCATTAGTTTTTTTCACAATTATAAATGTGTGACAAAGCAATCTTAAGAACTTGTTACCGAAAAATGAACTTAAAGAGAGGTTACTGACATTTTTAATACTTAGCTTGGGGAGGTTACCGTCATTTTTAATACCTAAGGGGAAATCTGTGATGACATAACATTTTTCATGGAGATGATCTACTGTCCACGTCAGCCTCCATTAGCCACCTAAGCATTTTCCATCCAATTGTTGACGGTAAGGGTAACATTGAAATGCGTCACAAACTGTAAGGGTAAAATTGAAACAAAATATTTTACGAGGACAAAAATGAAATGGAGACTATTTTATAGGGACCAAATAAGTAGATAAGCCAAAATAAAAAGAATAAATATTTTTCCTCAATAGTGAATAAATTACCCTCATGTTTACAAACTTACAGATGGATTCCTGGAGTTGAACAAATTACACAGTAAACCCCAAGGTTTGATAAAATACACATTTACCTCTAATTTGTAACAATTACAGATTAATTGCTAAGGTTTCATTGATTACACGTTAACTCCTAAGATTTACGAAATTGTAATTTTACCCCTGCATTTAAATTAACCCTTGAAGTTGAATAATTTATAATTAAACCTAAAGGGTCCACAATTGAATTCGTAATTGTATAGGTTAACTATTCAAGCATGTTTCGCTAACTATTCGAGCATGTTTCGATGTATGTAATGTGTTGCTAACAAACTAGTTAGAAAAATCATGGGGCAATGGGATGTCCTAAGCCATGTTATGGCATAACATGTGCTATGTCCAGAGCTATGTTAAGCCTTAAGTTGTGTTTGTCATGAGTCTTGTCATGTCATAAAATAAGAGTTAGACATAGCATATGAGTGTAAATGTATGTGAAGCATCAAGTATCGTAGTGAAGTAGATAAACCACAGGATAATTGGGATGTCGTGAACTGTGCTATGACCTAAGCCATGTTATGTCTCGAGTTGTGTTTGTCCTAAGTCGTGTCATGTCCTAAACTAATTAGGCATGGCTTTTGGGAGAAAATGTATGGAAGCTTAGTGGATGTCGTGAACTGTGCTATGACCTAAGCCATGTTATGTCTCGAGTTGTGTTTGTCCTGAGTCGTGTCATGTCCTAAACTAATTAGGCATGGCTTTTGGGAGAAAATGTATGGAAGCTTAGTGTATAAGAGCATAGCGTCTGGGATCGTAATGTACAAGAGCATCAAGTATTAAAATCAAGAATTGTGTATTGGTTGATAATAGAAATTATGATCACCATACATAAACTACTACATTGCAATTTTTGCACTTATGTTGTGATTTATTGTTTTGTCTATATCATCATGCCTTCTCGTCACATAAGGGGTATCGGGTAGTTTTTCTTATGGGTAAAATATAAATTTGTCCATTAAATTACTCGATTTATTTTTTTACTTTGTCCTTAAACTATCAATTGAACACACGCGCCTCTTAAATTATCAAACTGTTACACTTACACACATGCCCCTTGAACTATCAAACGTTACATAATCAAGCCAATCCATGACTCTCATCCATGTTTCGGATGGAAAGTTGAGAAATTGACCCTTTTGAAACGAAAAGAAAAAAAAAGTTTAAAAAGTGAACTGATTAAAAGAAATTCTGACCAGTGACTAAAAAAGTCTAAAAAACAATTAAAAAATTAACTGACCAGTGAGCGAAGAATTCAACAATGGCGTACGTAGCCAAAGTCTTCCTGAGAACCGCATCAAAATTTGTGGAGTTCAAATCGACGGCGTAATCAAATTTGAGTCACTGCGGTACTATAGTACAGTGTTATTCACTGTGTTTACTTCACATTTCCAAAAAAATTTTCAAAAAGATTCTTTCTTCATCTCTCATCTTTCTAATCATTAATCACATTTCTCTCTCTACTCATACCTCTCTCTCCAATCATTATTTTCATTTCTCTCTCTCTCTCTCTCCAATTATTACACCTTTCTTTAATTATTACTTTTTCCAAAAATCCATCCAAACACTATCTCAAAAATATTTCTCAAAATATTCTTCTCAAAATTCTCAACCAAACAAAGCCAATGGTTATTATTAGGCTCTGTTTGGACAGTAGTGGCTCAATTTTTTCTTACTCTAGTTCTACAGTAAAGCTCAGTGTCTCTCTCCCTCTCTTTATTTTCAATCAATAATGGTGGAGGCTTTTGGGATTTCTTTCATAGTTGGGCCCCTTTTGAGATTAAAAGTGGAAACTACCCACGCAAAAAGGGTCAATTTCTCAACTTTCCGTCCAAAATGTCGATGGGAGTCCTAGATTGGCCTGATTATGTAACAGTTTGATAGTTCAGGGGCATGCATGTAACGGTTTGATTGTTCAAGGACCATCCGTGTTCAATTAATAGTTTAAGGACGAAGTAAAAAAAAAAAAAGCCGAATAGTTTAAGGCATAAATGTATACTTTACCCTTTTTCTTAATTTTAAGTGCTCGCCAGCATAGACCAAATAAATGATGGAGCAATATTCTAAAAACAAACAAACAGACCGATTCGCCCGGTTGAACCGTCGACCAGAAGCTGGTCCGATTGTCCGAATTTACTCAAGGCAGTCACATTTAGCTTATACAATTAAAGTTTGCCTCAAGTTTAATTTTATTTACCGATGTGAAATTGTTCCAAATGAGTTAAACTCCTCATCTTGTACTTCATATGATGCAAGATTCAAAGCAGATTTAGTACATTTTTTTCATACAGAGGAACTATTTCATATCCTAATATTAATAGTTTTAATCTATTAATTATCTTTTACATAATTAAAATAATTTAAAATAAAATTATGATGTTCAATTCCAATTCACCCAAGGTTGAACAGTGACCCGTCCATCCAGCCTCTTTCCCGGTTCACTCAACGGTTCGGGTTTGTAAAACATTGTGACGGAGCCATGGATGTACCAGCAATGTAATCTGCTCTATGTTTCCACTATGGATAGGTTAAATTTTTACATGTTAAAGTGTCCCTATGGCTAAATTTAGAGATCATTTGATTTAATTAAGGTGTAAGGTAATGAGATCATGTGAAGTGTTATAGGATGACCAAAAGGGTTCATTAGTTAAAATAAGTGTCCAGTAATTTTTTAAATTTATTCCCAACAGCTCTTTTATCTACATATACATATATATTTGGTCTCAGAAACCCAACTCTCCCCCTTTTTTTTTCTTTTCCCAGTGGCTATTGCCTATGAAGTGGATTATTGCACTTTTCTTTCTTTTTCCAGCTTCATTCAATGCTCAAAGAAGTTAATGGGATCGATTTTGGGATTAACTACTCTCGTTGAATCTGATTCTTCAACCAAGAACTCATCCGATGAGGAAGGAAAAGCATGGGTCATTGCACAACGAAGGCAATTTAAGTTCATGCTATGCGAGGAGGCAATGAAGATAGCTCGAGTGGGAGCGGGATTTAATTCAAAGTACTAGTTTGCAGTTCTTGTTTAATAAATGTTTTATTTTTACTGGAACACTTGGCAAATGATTGAGAAAGGAATTATTTTGATTGGATGGGGCAGCAAAATTATGTTGATTTTCCAAAAACCAATATCTCGTGTTTTTTTATAAAAAAATAAAAATCAGAACATGTATATCCACCAATTGGAATTAGATGGTAGCACTATTGTTTAACTTTTCTCTTCCCCCTGATAGTTTGCAAAGGAAACTTTGATTGTTTTTTTATTTTTTTTTCCCACAATATAAAAAATTGAAATAATACATTAAATTATTGGAGGCCTACTCCTGAATGACTAGAAAGGTAGCAAAATTTAGCCAACACATTAACATTTGCTAAAATTAACTCATTGAGGTTGTGTTTGGTTGGGTTCTTGGGAACCTGGTCCTGAGAACTCCACTTGAGAACCAAAAAAAAATCTGCTGTGGGTCCCTCCCTAGGTTTTCTACAGCTATGACCCCTAGCTAGAGAGAGAGGAATAATAAGGGCTGGGTTTTCACCACTGTTACCCGCAGGTTTTCCCCACTTGGGTTTTCAGAACTATTACCCGCAGGTTTTCACAACTATTACCCGCAGGTTTTCCCCACCTGTTCCCAAACCTCCCAACGTCTGACGCTTAAAAAAAAAAAAAAAAGGGGGCAGAGGTCAGTTTTTGGAAACCAAACAAGGGGTGGTGTTCAAAACCAGTTCCCAAAAACCCAACCAAACAAGGCCACTAACCTATTCCACTACAAGATGAAAATAGTAGTACTAGCTAAAAAGTCAACATGTTGCACTAAACTTGCTCCTAACTTACTACTAGTATTTAACCTATAGATTGTGGATGCTATAAACTTTTTGTAACCCTGCACTCTATTTTCTCAAAACATTCTCGAATTTATTCTGGGATGTAATATTAGATTTCCGTACTAAACCCGGTTCTTTTGAATTTTTCAGTTTATTCGGCCTTTTATGAAATTCTGATTTTTTTTTTTAATCATTCATCATTCCTAATCTATTACATGGGAAAAGAAACAAGACTCAATCTCAGTATACAATTTAGGGCATTCAAGAGCTCTACTGCATGATTTTTTGGTGCATTATACACTGCACGGGTGGAACCCATACACTTGCTTGCAAAGTAGTCAAAAAGAAATTCCACCCTGACCTCTGCCATTTGTATATAAAGATCACGGTACGACCACGTATCCACCAACCAACAGTGTCACGATGTAGGGCTCATGGTGTGTAGATGCCAATACGAGACAATCAAAAAATATTAACGCTCATGTGCTAAAATCATGATATTTTAAATCAAAAAATGAAGTGGTTTCGTATATCGCTTTTTCGATTTTTTTCACACCCAATTAAAGTACTCCTCGTGTACTTTAATTTGGTGCGAAAAAAATTGAAAAATGATACACGGAACCACTTCATTTTTTTATTTGAAATATCATGATTTTAGGTGCTAAATCTTTTGAAAAACTGGGCCAAGAGATTTGAATGCGAAAAAAATACGGTATATTTCAGCCAGAAAAACAAAGCACACACGAGTAATTCAGGTTCACGGAAGAATGACAAAGCACAGCACTCATAAATCTTTACAACAATTCCACTATGAAGTCTTTTCATTTGTGTCAATTCACGGAAAGCAGACAATTCAATCTTAAAAGTTCGTCACTCCTAGAATCAAATGCACCAAAAATTAATGTTAGCCGCCAAGACTACTGTTTACAAATCCTCAATCTTCGATTATATATACTATATGTACCAGGATCAATTAGTGGATACAACAATGCTGTGGCATCAACTCAGCAATCTAAATGCCTACAAGTAGAAAAAAATCAAAATGACGGATGAAAATGAAGCACTTAGTCTGTAAATCTGCAGTTGCCTCCCGGTATCTTTCAGAGTTTATGCGCCCCTGGCACGGAGAATATGCACCCTTATTTCTCTGCATAATCTCTTTCCTCTCTGCAAGACAAACTCAAATGCACATTGGTCACGGAAGGCAAGCTTGTGATGGTTCAGAAAAGCCCCCCAACCCTTTCCGAAACTTGTTCGACCATCACTACTATAGTTAATATTGACAGGCCACAACTTCCCCTCGTCATCGCATAAAGACATTTCTGGCTCCAATTTGATACCATTTTCCGCTAAAAACCTTCTGGGAAAGTTCTGGAACCCCAAAGAATTCAATTAGAAGGAAATAATGATAGGCACAAAATCTATTACTGTTATAGTGAGATTATAAAACTTAAGACTGGTTCGAATCAATGCAATCAAGAATTTCAAAACATAGCAAAAACCAGTCCCACATTAAGCTATCACAGGCACTCTTCTCAAAAAGGGAAACCATTTACAACTCACCGTCATACAACAATACAAATGGGGGAAAATACATTTTCTTACAAAGAAATAAAGAGGGATGGTATGGAATGCAGACACAAGACTAAACAAGCTTCAATAATTCACTTTACCCTGTAATTTATGGACTTCAAACACCTGAACTCTGTATAAGTAGCTTAGCTAAGGGAGTTTTTGTCAATCTCACAAATTAAGTTTCTGTCAATCTCAGAATGTTAGTCCTATCAGAGAGACGCCAAGTCAGTTGGCCTGTGCACCTCAACCCATACCAATCAAACCAGGGGGCCCTAAACTAGTTGCCCCTCGTTGACTAATTATTCCCGCCCAAACAATTATATGAGCCTGGACGACATCTACTCAAATTGGTATTAAGTTAGATGCTCTAACGTGATATTAGAGCTTGGCTTTCAGAGGCTTTTACACACTCTTTTCGGGACGAATGGACAGCAGTACCAAGGGATGTTCACCCCCGAAGGCTCCAATTAGCCCTACATATGTACCAAAAAAATTATCGCAAATAGGTCTTGACCACCATTATTGACATTGTTTTACGCTAGAGTAACCTTCTTTTTCCCTTCTACAGCTGTACTAAAGCCAAAAATAGAGGGGTGGGAAACCAATTACCTTTCTTCTCTTTAACTTTCCTCTACCTCATGGCTTGCCTCAAAAGTTTCCAACTATCTTCCCAATGTGTCAATAAAGACTCATTGATCGATAGGCTGATTCCTTCTTGTTTATTACCCAACTCGTCTTCAAACTCATCATAAATGGGTTCATCTTTTAAATCACCACTTGTCTCGAAGACGGGATTATCTTCAAACTCTTCATGTGGGAAGCCATCAAATTTAGGAAGAAAATCATCATCAATATCCATATCCTCGCTAGGATACTCATCATACACGGGGATTCCTTCTAAATCACCTCCAAAAGCCTTCATTTGGAGACTCATCAAAGATGGGCATATCTTCATACTCATCTTTAATCTCAAATACACAATCACCTTCAAGAACACCATCAAGCCCTGTTGGGTAGTTTGTGTTTGCAGGTTCTAATTGGAAAGAGGATCACCCTTTGCAGACCCATTTCATGCAGCTCCAAGACAGGTTGAGGTTAGGTATATTACTTCTATATACATGGTGTGCTATCTTAATCCCTTCAGCTGATTAATTGTATGTGTTTTAAGTGGTCTGCTAAGACTCATTGGATCTTCTCTGTGGGAGTGATCTGCTATGCTTTATGTGAGTTGACGTGTTTCACTGCTGGACTTCATTGTGAGTGTGTCCCACTATATTACATTATGTGTGTGCCCTAGTGAGTTGAGTGTTTGATCCTCAGAGTTTCTTTTGAGTGGAGGTAATATGGAGTGGGGGTGTATTGTGAGTTTTCGCTGAGGGGGCTTGGACCTTTAGAGAGAGTTTCAGAAGCTGTGAGGTTCCTGGGGAGAAGAAGGGTGAGTGAGACACATATACACTAGGATCACAGGTTTCTTGCTATACTGCTCACTAGTTATATTTTCATTTTCTCAAAGTCTGATTGGCTTTACTATTGATTTGTGGACTGCCAAGTCTGGGAAGAGCTGATTTATACTTGCTTATACTCATCTGCTACGCCTGAGCAGAAGATCCTCCTGTTGTGCTCTGTCATTCCTGGGCAGATATGCTGTGCACAGTGTCCAGATTACGGGCATTCTGCTATGGACATTTGATTGTCATTCTGTAGTGGGTACTGCCCAGGTTGTATCATCTATTGATTGTTTGCTCTGAAGTGGGTACTGCCCAGATTTTAAACTGCCTTGGTGCTGTCCAGGTTGTAGTAGATGCCACAGTAGTATGATGCCGTTACTACTGTCATTACTTTGAGCATTTCATTACTGCTGTCCAGGTTGTGACTGTGTTGCTACTCACTTGGCCGTAGCCATTTCTGTTCATTCTGGGTAGTTGTATCGCGAGAACATATTGAGGGGTAGGTCCCTTTAACTGTTTTAGCTCATCCGTGGGGGGCTGTCCCTTGGAAGTTTGAATACCCTTGGGGAGGGGGGTGTCCTCCCAAGTTGATGTCTCTATCATGCTTCTGTGCCATCAATTGCTTATCTGGATTGCTGGATTGTTCTGCTGTTATGATCTGCTACTGCTGGCTTGTTTTGATGTTGTTACGGGACATGCTGTCAATTGATGATGTTCCTAGTGTTGTATTAGCTGCTGCTGTCCATTGTCCATAGTCAAGCTCATGTGATCAGTTGATATCCTAGTGTTGCACCTGCTCCACGTTAAAGCCCTGCTTCAAGTCTGGGCCAGTTGCTGGGCCTTGGGCTAGGATGCTACCATCAGTTACATTGATTCCAGAAGTCATCGAGCCCATATCGGTTTATTTGCATAGAATGTTTATCTATTTTGAGTGTTTCTACTCCCTCTTCTGAGATGGGCTAGAAACACTTAGTTATCTTATTTATGTAGTTAGTTTGTAGCTAGTTTGTATGGCTTTGCCTAATCCTTGTTCACTTTGTTTTATCCCTCTCCTACTGTTGCCTAGTTGGCCTTCCCTTTTGTTTTTCTTTTCTTTTGTTTTTTCTTTGTCCTCCTGGGGTATGCCCCTTGCAGGCTGTATATCCGGTTAGCCTTTTTTTCTATTTCAAGCTTATTTTACCCAAAAAAAAAAAAAAAGCTCTTCACTTACATATACGTTAAAGATGGGAAAACCATTGAGATAACCATGTTCCTTTGCCTCTTCAAACAAATCTGGAGTGAGGTTCATCTCCTCCTCAAAATTGTCCGGATTGAAGGGTCCCTAAGATTTGAAAAGGTCATCACCAATGTTGTTCTCTTCCTTGTAGTGAATACTAGACTTAGCTTGACTATGAGAATCATTAATACCTCCATGAGGTAGTAAACGATGCACGTTCTTAAGCAAAGTAGCAACTCATCTTTTCAACAACACCAATTGCACCTTACCATTTAAGGTAGCAATTTGTGCTCTCAACTCTTCAATCTCATTCCAATAACAATTTGGATTGCCATGATCGTAACTATCATCTACCTTTTCACCATTATCCTCTACATCCTCTCCTACCTTTTCCTCCTTATGAGCCATTACAACACTCAAAATCAACTCCAACAATCAATTCAACCTCAATCAAGCAAAACCTACGAAACACCGACACCTCTAGGGGTCCCGTATCGCAGTGTTCCGACACAGAGACATGGGGACACGGCAGGACACGTGTCCCAACACGCCACGTGGATGGGGACGCGGCTAATTTGAATAATTGAGGGGGACACAGCTGGGGAGACGAGGGTACGCGGTTGGGGACACGGTAGGGGTCAAACTGAAATTTTTTTAAACTTTTTGGGGTAAATTTATAATTAATCAATATTTGGGGTAAAAAAAGTGTAATTTCTTCATATAATTTATGTCATATGTAAACAAGTTTTTCTCCTCTTGTTTTGTTTATATTTTCTTAAAAAAAATTATCTATTATATTATGTATAAATAAATATACACGTGGCGTGTCCCCTGCCGTGATCGTATCCCCATTTTTTTAGAATTCCCGTGTCCCCGTGTCCGTGTCCGTGCATCACTGCAAAACTCAATCAATTAGGACCTCAAACTACAACAAAATCAATTCCAAACAAGCAAATCAACCCCAAAAGAGGCTGCACCCGGTCAACTCAGCGATTTTAGACCCGAACTCAGTCAACTCGGCACAAGAACTCAGTAACTCAGTACCCAACAGCCTCAAATTGCAAGGAAACCCACAGAAAATCAACACTAATCGCAGCAAATCGAAACAAATTAGACAAGCCAGTTGAAATCTAACCTAAATTCATTGATTCAAGTGCTAAAACAGTGATTCGAGCTGAATTGATGGCTGTGAACAGTGTTTCAAGTGCTGAAGATGGGTTTTCGAGTGTTAAAAATGGTCGAACTGCTTGATTCCATGGCCATGCAACCTGATTTGAGTGCAATCGAAGGCTAATCAAACCTTAATCTAGTGATTCGAATACAGATCAGAGTGTTTCGAGCACTGACATCCTACTTCGCAGGCCTGGGTCGCTGTCTCGAGCTTCGAAATGGCTGGTATGACTTTGAAATGAGCAGGGTTAAGGTCGAACACCATAAACGAGGGCAGATCTGGCCAGTTCGAGGGTCATGAAGCTTGTATTTAGGGATTTGAAGTCTGGATCAGGTTCGAAATAGTAAAATCAGCCACGAAAGTGGTCAATTTGTGGATTTGAAGTGGTTTGGGAGCTCCAGCGAGGTTTCCGGCGAGAATTTCCCAGCGAGGTCTAGGTTTCAGGCAACATTCCAGCTAGATGAAGGGTCAGGATCAAGCTAGGAGCTCTGGTACCAAACAATGCAACCAAATCAAAGGAATAGATTTCATAAGAGAGAGAAACTCCCAAATTGGGATACAAAAGAGTCTGTTCTATTATCAATATATTAAAAACTACTAAATGATACACTCTCACACCTATTTATAGACCCACTAACACTAAGGACACAAAATGACTCTAGTATCCTCAAACCTACTATTGCATCATCTTCCTCAATGAGTCAGGCTCAAAGAAATTTCTTCAAATTGCCTTTCGTTTATCAACAAAGATGAATGCTGACCACCTTGTAGGTGGAATGTCTCTTAGCAGAAAAGATATGTAACATAGTGAGTGGTAATTAAGGCAAAGACTAAAAGGTTCTCCCACAAGGAGTTGGGAACCTGGGATAACAACAAAAATTTAAAAGAAGATCAATTTTAGAAACATGGCAAACAAATAATTGCACGTAAAAGACCAAAACTCACCACATGGAACTTTTTTGATCGACAAACAGATGCAATAAAATGTGGACTTTTTAGTAAGGAAAACTTTGGTGTCCCAGATGTCCTGAGTTGTTCGACGGTCTTTGAAGAAATTCTCGCTGATCTACGCCAACTTTCTTCATTGGAACATGTAACTGTACACATGACATAATAAAGAAATAAGGAAAATTTGCAAAACAAAACTAAGGAACAGCATACCATTAGAACAAAGTTTCTGCCGTTAAAAAAAAAGAAAAAATAAATAAATAAATAAAACAAAACAAAACAAAAAACCTACCATTAGATCTTTTCATATCTACTTCTGCGTACTTCCGCTTGCAACTATGACTAGGCATAGGACCAGTTTGTCCTTCCGACACTTTCTCAACCTTCACATGTATATTACTCTTCTCAACAATGGAAGGTCCTTTATTGATGCATTGGACTCCTGCAGCTTCTACCTTCATGCATCCATTATTCGTAAATATTTTGACACCGAATGAAGAATCTACATGGTATGTAAAAACTAAGAAGTTCCCCAGCTCTAACGACTGATCACTCGCAAATCTTTGCCATCCATCCTTAAAAAATACTCCATTTTCAGCTTCTTCCATCTCTACGTGCCAAAATTTTCCACTGACATCTTTAAGTATAACCTTATTTGGAGTGGCTCCATGGAGAAGTTTGACAAAGGCTGGTGGAACACGCTGCAAAAATAGAAAATGCATCTTAATTCAATACACAGGGAATGCTAATGTGAATTTTATTTTTTTATTTTTTGAAATAGTCAAGGCACTATTACAATTTCTACCTATATCATTCACATTTGAATTATCATCACCCATTTCAAAATAACTTTTTTTACTTGATGCAAGATAATGATGAACAAATAGGAAGCTTTTTCCTCTTCCAGCAAAAAATAGCCTATTAGGGACCAACTGGTTGCTTTGAAACAGGAAGAGAACAAAAATAGAACTTTAAAATCGCAGCTGTTTTTGGGAGTCTGGAGCTACTACAAACAACAATCTTCCACTTAATTTACTCTGCAGGTCTCGCCGCTTAATACCGAAAACAACAAACTACCAGAAAATTAAAAACGCGAACTTCATTTATTTGCTTCTACTCAATGACATCAACAACCAAATGCAAGGAACTTTCCATCATATGGAAATGTGGGAATCTCACTCATGGGAAGGAAAAGGGAGGGCTTTGATTACGATGAAGCCAAGACATGTGAGGTAGAATAAATCTGCCACCTCATTTCCCCCAGTTTATAGGGGCTAATCAACATTCTACAAACGTAATTACATAAACGTTGACAATTAACTGTGTTTGAAAATCCAACAAGAAATAGCTACAAGTGTACATGCAACGCTTACCACCCCAATGTCAGGTTTACACACTCATCAAAAAGCCCCATAATGGGATGAAATAATCAAATTTGCGTTCAGGGTGAGCACATATGCCTTGGAGGGCATGGTGGCCAACTTATATCATGCCTTTATCTAGTTCAACCATTAGAATTTTGCAAAAATGTAATCTGCCTTTGATGTGATGAAGATTGACAACTATTTCACGTGGCATAGTGGTCTACTAGAATACTACACTTCACGTAAAAAGAATTGTGTGCTGGACTTTCCTCTATGTAAGCCTATGACTAGGTGTTATGTTTTTGTAAATTCCTTAGTTGCTGCTTAAGCTGCTCGTCACCTTCTTTATCTTTTATGAAAAGTAGCGAATACAACCTCTGTCACGACCCCGTTCTAAGCTTGGTCAGATTATCATGACTGTCAGGTGAGTCTTATTCCCCCATGAGGTATTCTGACATTACTCAAAAAGATGGAAAGACTATCATTTTAGAAACTGCGAAAGCAATTATAGACAAGAAAATATCGTTAGAGCCACAACTTCACAAGTTAGCAAACACAAGATATTCTTTACAAAACAGGGAATTTGAAAATTCCCGACTTTCAAACCTTTTGAAAGTTGACTACCAACATTTATACATGTCCTCGGCATAGTTGTCAAAATCGCACGATTCACAAAAAACAATACCAAGTGAATCATGGTTTATACAAAGCCGGTGGTGAATCTTTCGATTCACAATTTACAAAAAAATTATACAAATCTATAGAGAAATCAAGGACAATCGTTGCCTTTGACTAATATGCAACCACTTTGGCTGTTTTACTTTTTCTTTTTTCTTTTTTTTTTTCTTCCAGAAAGCAAGAATATAAGATCATATACTATTATGTATGGAAAACCTTATTCCCCTGCAAAATTTGTTAATCTTTTGTGATTGGTATTTACTCTGATGTGGAGCATGTTCTTAACCCATTTTTCCTTATTCTTCTTAGACATTATTCATTCTAAGATGTTCACTACCTTATCCATTTTATTTCAGTTAAATTTTCATATTATACTAATACAAGTAGATATGAATATTGTTGAAGATAATACTCTATTGTACATGAATGCGTAATTTGACAAATTGGTCTTTTTAATTCTTGTATCCTCTAAATCATCGATTGGACAAGGCTCAGAGCCTCAGGACCAACTCCACATATGTAGCCATATAAGCTACTTTCGCACGTATTAGGCTATGAGCTTTTATTGTGTTTAGGCTAAGCTTTCCTTTTTTAATTGAATCTTTCACATAGATATGCACACATCCATTTAAATATAGCACCAATGCTAGGGATACATAATGTACAGACCACCTGTGGGGCCAAGGACGGAACTAGAATTTTATATATGAGGGGGCCACAATATATGAACAAGAAGATTTTAAAAATGCAAAGCTCAGAAATCTATAACACTTGAATGTCTAAAGAGTACCCAATACAAAGTACAATATCTAGGTGCTCTAAACAAACCAAAGGTGGGAGAGACCGAGAGAGCCAAGAGGTTATTTCTAAATGCAACCCTGTTTTTCCAAAAGTCTAAGAACACAATTCCGGATACAAATGTATTTGGGACCATTCAATGTATGTGAGCCTTAATGTATTGGACGGCTCTAGACACAGTTGTGTCAAGAATTGTGTTCTAAAATTGTGATCCTAACATTGCTCTTCTTTATTCTGTAGGGGGCCACAATGTATAGACTTAATACTAAAAGAATTAACAGAAGAGATATTTATGGAAATTTGGAACAAGGGGGAGGCCCTGGCCCCCTTTAGCCCTAATGTAGTTCCGTCTTTGTGTGGGGCCCACTTTTGGGTCTCACACGAACAATCCGAGCCGTTCATTAACTTTTAAATAATTTTTCAAGTAGCCTAGCAAAAAATCAACTCAATTGGATATGTGTAAATGGTTGATCCAATCTTTCAATTTTCCATTTTGAATTTCCTGAGTTCTGAATGAAAACTTGGAAGTTGAATCAATCACTTACACAAATCCAATTGAGCTAATTTTTTACAGGCCCACTCGATAATTATTTTAAATTTAATGAACGGTTCGGATTGTTCGTGTGGGCCCCACAGGCCGTCTGTACAATATCTGTACAAAAAGGGTCGGTACCCATAGTCAATCTCTAACTATAGTAATTATTTTCCTATTATGCACAAGAGTCTTTCTTATTAGACCATGTGATCATTAACTAGTAATAGAAAACAAACTCCAATATTGATTTAAACTTAAAATTTACAATTTCACATTGTATCTTTATTATGTCGGTGCATAGATACATTTTCTAATGTATTTTTGAAATTTGGACCAAATTGTTGATTCACGATTCTGAAAAAAGGGTCTTTGATTCTCAATTCACTTCACGATTTGACAACCTTGGGACTCCTGGGCATCACATGTCTGTTGCTCATGCTCGTCATAATAGGTTTTCATAAGCTGACAACTCATTTGAGATATAGATACCAGGGTTACACGTTTACCATAGAAATAACTTTCATAACGTTTCTTAAGTTCTTTCCATAACATAGCATAGCATCATAGCTCATTAAAGCTTCCCAAAGAGATTCAACAAAACTAGGCATGATACTATTTCTCATAACATAATATCATCACCGCTTCTCATGATCTTCAATTTTCGTAGGCTTTACATGTAACCTTATGATGTACCATCCACCAACTGTAGTTTTAAGCTGCTAGTACAGGGGTGTAATACTTGTACTAGGGAGCTTTTGATGAAACGAATATAGATTTCAATATTTTATTGCAGATTCCAGTGCTGCATTTTCGGTCTTGGTTATGGGCCTAAAAAGCACATTGATTTCGAGCCTTACTCGCTGGATTTGCATGAGTCCGTCCTAAATCTGATTTTTGCACATTTTTAGCCTTTGATCCATGTTAATCATGTCCGCCTACAATTGTACTTGTTAGAAGCCATACTAAAGGATTTACATGTAACACGACTAGATCTAATACAAGACCTTAAGTTCCCCGCTAATTTTCTTGAAGAAAAGGGGAACTGATTTTATATCCAGGGATAAGTATCAAATAAAGAATCCTTGGGATATGGGAATGGTGCAGATAAAAAAAAATTTCAGATCTTTATTATGGTTGGGATAGTGGCATGCATTTCCAATTCCGTCCTCATCCAAACCACAAGTTTTTATATAGACAGGATAAACAGCCACCACAATACATCTTGTCGGAGGGATAATCCAACCCATGGGATTTTTCTAATCCCGAATGATAGGGGCTGAACTGCCTTACTACCAAACTGGCCCGGCCCCAAGGCAAGGCCCAAGAGGCGAGCCCTAGTGCCCCCATCTTTGGCGCCCACAATAGGCCCCAAAGTTTAAATAAGTATATAAAATGGCCCAAAATACAATACGTCCTCCATCCTATACCAGCGGTAAGAAATTGGGCCCCTATGCAAATGGTTGCGGGTTTGAAACTTGCCTCTGCCACTTAGTTTTTGTTAATGCTTGAATGGTTGGGAATGAAAATAGTATTCTTCACATAGTTTTTGTTAATGCTTGAATGGTTGGGAATGAAAATAGTATTCTTCACAAACTTTAGTTATTTGAACCCACTCCAATAAGGTTTATTTAGGAATGGTACCACAAGACCAATGATTATGAATGTCTTAACTATCGATTAAAAATATTTGCACTTTCCAGGTACAAAATGTGTATTTCATTTATTTATTCTTAAGGTTTTACGTTATGCTTCATTTAATTACTATTTTTACAAGCTCAAATTAGCTAAAATAAACAAGAAAAATAGTACGACGTCTATGGGCATATTTTCCAATCTAATTTCTTTTTGTGTTAATATGATTAAAAAAAAAAAAGGCATGTGTTGCGAGTTTACCTTGCGCTTCCAAATGGGCCGGCCCTGCTACCAAATTGGCCTATTAAGTGTGCTTTGGGAATTAAGAAAACGAATGCAGCATTCAAGATCAGAATGCGTTGCATGAAGAAAATCTGAGAGAGAAAGAGAGAGAGAGAGAGTGTGCGTACCATCCGTTGGGAGCTCTGATCCGGTAGATATACTTTAAAAAACTCGTAACGGAAAGAGGCGTTTCGACCAACAGGACGTCGTGACATTTTTTACTAGTACTCTTTATGGCTATCCAACTCCAAGAAGCACAAGCCCCAATGGGAAGAGGAAAGTTGAAGCTTAGTCGAAAATAGGATTTGTTCTGCGAGCAGTTACAAAGAATATGCACAATTTGTTGGTTTTTTTAATCTTTTTTGGGCTGGGTTGGGTTGACCAGAAAATGAATGAAGCTCCAACAAGCTTCAATCGGGGGCGGGGTGTGGGAGGGAGAGAGAGAGAGAGAGAGAGAGAGAGGGGTTTCGTCGACGATGACAAGCTGTGTGTGGAGAATTAGCCCTAATCAGTAATCAGACCTGCGCAAGGTCTTTTTTTTTTTTCCCAAAAAAAAAAACACTAGAGGAGGCAAATGGAGGTGGATTTGAGTGGGTTAATATGAGTTATGAGTTGAATATGGATGATTTGAAGGATTATGTAAGTTAAATATGGATGGATTGCGGATCAAAAAAAAATATGGATATATTGAATATGGGTTTAGTCAAACTCAACCCAACGCAACCCAACCCAACCCGCCCCGCTTTTAAATTCATTGCATTCCATGTCTCCAATTCAGTTATAGAAAGAGAATGCATTTCTTGAAAGGAAAATTGCGGTAAAACAGTGGCAGGGGCAAATATTTGTCAATTCATGGACCACTTTTTAGAAATTACTCCCAACATGAAACGCACTATTTTAATTGTATATACGTGGTACCCATAATAATGTTGGCCGAAATGCCCATTGATATGTGATTTCGAGTGTAATGAATTTGTTGAGGAGTGCAACCGTTATCAATGTAGAGTGCAACAAAAGTGAATGAAGGATGCAATGGTCAGAAAATCTTCCCAGTGCGACTTGAACACACACCCTTTTTGAATTTGGACCAACGTGGGTGCAACGAATTTGTTGAACTCTTCTTTCACTTTTGTTGAACTCTTAATGGAGAATTGTTGCACTCCTTAACAATTGTTTTGCACTCATGTTGCACGTTTTTTACTCAAGTCAAACTTTTTGGAAATATTTGTATTGACTATTGCACTCTTCTTCCACTTTTGTTAAACTCTTAATGGAGGATTTTGCACTCCTCAACAACTGCTTTGCACCCATGTTGCACGTTTTTTACTCAATTCAAACTTTTTGGAAATATTTTTACTAACTATTGCACTCTTCTTCCATTTTTGTTGAACTCTTAATGGAGGACTGTTGCACTCCTCAACAACTACTTTGCATCCATGTTGCACGGTTTTTTACTCAAATCAAACATTCTAGAAATATTTTTACTGACTATTGCACTCTTCATCCACTTTTGTTGCACTCTACATTGACAACGGTTGCACTCAAAAAATTCATTGCACCCACATTGTCTAAATTCAAGAAAGCGATATTTCGGTCAACATTATTATGGGTACCATGTATATGCAATTAAAATAGTATGTTTCATGTTGGGAGTAATTTCTAAAAAATGGTCCATGAAATGACAAATAGTTGCCCCAACCACCATTTTACCGCAATTTTTCCTTTCTTGAATAGTTCGATCAACTCAGCTCTACATTCATAAGAAACGTAAAAACACTTTAGATAATTCAAAAGGAAAATATTTCGGGAAAAAAAAAAACTAAAACCTTTTCGTTTTAATCTCGATCACAATCTCTCTCTCTCTCTATCACCTGATTTGTGCGGCTGCCTCCGACAACATGCTTTTCGGCAGGGGTTTTATTTCTCTGTTTTATTTTTTTCATTTTCGTATGTTTTATTTTACCCCTTTTTTAGGTGGTTTTGATTAGCCCCTCCATGGGTGCTATGCTTACCTCCCTGCACGGAGCGTTTAATTTTGTTCACGATTTCATCCTCGTTTTATGCTTAGTGCTTTGAGCTGGGTGAATAAAACCCGAACTGATACCCGAACTTTTCTAAAAAATCAACCCATACAACCGAACAATTGTCTGGAACCGCCCGTTTGACTTCGGGTAGGATTGGTTTGACCGGGTTGGTCAGTTGGATGCTCACCCCTAGTTGACGATTAGGAGGGAGTAAAATAAGGCTTTTAAATTGAATGAACGACACGTGTTATACTCTGACATCTTTTATGTCTCACTTTCAAACTCGGTCTAAAATCTTGCTTTTTTTAACTGTCACCTTTTTTTGAAGTTCCCATTTTAGCCTCCATTCTTTTTCCTGCCCTAGCCAACAAAGTTCTCTTTTCTCTCTAGCTAGTCAACAGTAACACTGGAGAGTCGAAACCAATTCCTTCTCTCTCATCAACTATGGAAACCTTATCATCTCTGCAAGAACCCAACTCTGAAGCTAGTTACTTTCCCAATTTCCCATTCACAAACCATAATTTTTTATTTTTTCTCTAATTTCTTCAAATCTGGGTCATGAGTACCATTCTTTTTTTAAGGGAGTTGAGTACCAATATGATAAACTCTATAATAATCCATAAGCATATACCAGGCCCCATTTTTTGCTACCCACTACAAATCAATGATAAATCTCAGGCATTGACAAATGAAGTCATTATTCTCAAAACACGTACCAAAAACGGGTTTGGTGATCTATTGGATTACCTTTGAATAGTGACTAATGAAGTCAATCTTAAGCCCCATTTTTGCTACTCACTTTTGCTAAACACGTACCAAATGAAGTCATTATTCTCATTGGTTTGGTGATCTGTTGGATTACGTTTATCTACTCGGCTGATGGCCCAAAACACAAATACAAGTGAAATTTATTACTCTGATCATTGCCAAAAAAAAAAGAGCCAAAACCCATGTTCTTGATTTAGTTCAGTTCTACTCATTGTCTGAATTTTGAGGTTTCCTACATTTTTAGACAGTTTAGATGGCTGATAAAAATAAGAGGGACTTGCTTCAGTTATATGCAATCTTACAACACCCAATTGCATCTATCAATTACACATGTGGTATGTACTTGATTGTCTTGCATGCTGATAAGCACAAAATTATGTAATATTTGTGGGCTTAAGTCTTTCTTTATGTCGCATTTGCTTTAATTAGTTTATGTTTTTATGCGATAGTGCACGTAAGGTTTGTTTAAGTGTTTCAGGGTAAATTGATGTAAATAAAGGTGATCCTAAGAGCAACGCAGAACAATGGCCAACTCTATTTACGGACATGAAAAAAAATCAATTTGAAAGCTTGAAGTTTCAGATCTCAATGATGGAATTGATGACTTACAATGGAAAGTCAAAAATGGAGTTCTAATTTTCCATGGGCTGAGGTTACTGCCTTGCATGTTTAAAGTCTAAAATATCAAAGAAAGAATTGCAAATGGGTACCGTGGGTTAATGCATGCAGTTGAGCACCAACTCCCTCAATGCCACATGCCAAAGTCTCATGCGTCCGATCATGTTCCTGTCTTGATCTCAGCCATTGATCTATTCTTCACATTTCCATGCGCGTGCCACACCGGATCGGGCTCCCTCTCCTACCGACAAATGCTCATGCATGCACGTTGATCTCTATCCTTTATATTGATGAATGAAATTCCAATTCAAGAGGCTGGTAGTTAGAAGTGTAAAATTCTCTCTGAAAAAAATTTCTCTTTCTTTTTGTCTTCTTCTTCTATCTTTTATTTTCCCAGCCAAGAAGCCGAGAGCTTCTCCTTAGCATTTTCAAATTGCTCTTGTAATTTCGTTTAAGTTCTTCTCTGTAATATTTTTTTTAGTTTTAAAATTTTTGTTTTAATTTCAGTCTTATATTTACTTGTCATTTTAATTCTTAGTTTAAATTCACTTAATTAAGAGATTCAGGTTTGGTTGTGAGTATTCGCAAACTTGCTGGTTGTTTCTCACAACGAACCTGAATCGAAGATTAGTATTAGTTGTGGATTCCTTTGAGATTGAAAGTAGGACACCTTTGGTCTACCCTCCCGTACACGTCTCCTTGATACACTTTTAAGACCGATCTTCTTTAATCACTTAAAAAGCTATTATGTTTAGTGTAATTTTTAACTTTTCCTTGGTGAGTTCTTCATCAATGGAGGAGTAGTCATAGACTCGGCCTAGGGTGATCACGACCCTAAGGCCTAAGTGGATTCGTGATTCTCACACTTGTACTAACAAAGTTTGTTTGTGTTTAATCTGGGCTCGTAGCTATCGATTTAAAACTCAAGGTTGTTATGTTTTTTATTTTGCGTCGACAACAAAATTGGCACGCATAATACTTAAATCGATGTCATTTTGAGGGTTTAACAAATTTCCGATCGAGCCTTGATTAAACCAATCACCGGAAAGAAAAAAATAGAATTTCATTGAATCATCTTCCGAGAGAGCGCACAATTACCGTGTGGCTCGATCGTGTAAACTTTTGAGAATCATGGATATACATAGGCTATAGGTGGTGTGAACCTTAGCCCGAGCCTTTTAGTTTAATTTCAAGAAAATTTATAATTTTAATTTTAATTTGGCAATCTATAGTTCTAAAATCACCAAAAATCACGAAACGAAAGGGTTGGCTATCTACAGCTAAAAATCCTCGTTTAGATCAATAACCCATTTCTCTCCAAAAAACTGTTCCTTGTAGATTCGTCCGCGGACTTACCAAGTTATATACTTGCAAGCGATTCCATAGCCCTACGCTTGGGGTTAAGCATTTTGAGATACAGTACTCTTTGGTCGCAAGCAAGTTTTTGGCGTTGTTGCCGGGGAACCGTGTAATTTGGAGTATTTAGCTGCGTCGCTCTATGCCTCACTGTAAGTATTTCGCAACTTCTATGTTTTTATATATTGTACTGTGTAGCATGTAAATATCGTGTTTAGTCATCATAGATTAGTATATTCAGTATTTCAAACTTTCTATAATAGAAAAGACAAAAAAAGAAAAAAGTAGTTTTAGATTGTGAGGTTAATTTATAATAATAATAAAAAAAAGATAACAAAGTGGTCAAAACTTTGTTTCTGTTTTTTTGATGGGGTGTGGTACTTCAAACGGGTCCATTGTGAGACTCTACCATTATCTATGGGTCTTTTCCGGTATCTTCCAAGATCGCTTACGTTGACTTGACTAGCCGTCCAGACAATTCGTACAAAACCCCAAAAATGAAAACATCAAAATCAATTTAATGAATTCAGTTATACTCTCATAATTAGGACCGAGGTCCGAACTACGGAGTGACATGATTCCCCCAAGTGCGGGATACGTAGGCAGCCCGATAAAGGTTCAGTCACAACAAAAGTAAGTATTTTCTTCCATCATGATAATATTATATTATCACAATGCTATTCATATGTCCATTTTATATCTACTTGACGGCACCCAGTTTTGCTGTCCGAGTTCCTGTGCAAGAGCCAGATAGCCTTTTCAATTATATCAATTGTATTATTTATACTGTATTGTGTATGGATTTTCAAATGATGTCATGCATGCCAAGGAGTCATAGGTTCCGTATTGACTTATTCTGGTCTTGCTATCAGCTTCTCCCCCAAATGACCAAAATACCCCAGAGCCATTCCCAGAGCCAACTTCATGTCAAAATTGCCAAAATATCCCTCAGTCACTCCTATGGTCAGCTCCATGTCTAAATTACCAAAATACCTCTATGTTATACCCAGTATCAGTTTAGCCTAAAGATTTGATCCGAAAGCTACCCGGGGCCCGCCGACAGTTATCCGAACCCCCTAAACCAAAATTTACTAACTTTACCAAAATACCCCTCAAACCTCAAATACCTATTTTCAACCCGTAGATCCTACTGGGGACGTTCCGGGACCCACTGGAGACCATTTTTTGGCTCTAGGTGGCAAAATTCAACTTTTTTACTCACTTTTTTTGTCTAATATCATACCAGATATTTACCGTGACTACCATGCGCCTTTTTCGGGCTCCAGTCATGATCTTTCATCTTTTTACCATAAAACTATTATATTTTATGTATTCACTTTCACTTTTCAAAATTGTACTAGATATATCCCGGGGCCTGCCGGCAGCCATTTTCGGCTCCAGACGGGATTTTTACAACTTTTCATACAGACTTGCAAGCTGCATTTTAAATCCATTTTCGGCCACGCGGCTACCTAAATAACATCTTGGGACCCTCGCTAACTGTCAGTAGCCTCGGACGCCGATTTTTCAATATTTCTCCCAACATGTCGTATAGTCTTTTTGGACCCATTGCCAGTCTTAGAATCTTTTAGAGATGTCCTCGAGTTTCCTTATATTACTTTTGTATCCCTAGCATATCACCGACAGAGTCTAGACATTGTCCTCTGTGTACAGTAGAAACACCTCTGTCCCTTGCTGGACTAAATTCTCGAGCGAGATTAACTT
The DNA here is from genome assembly GCA_020921065.1 of Vaccinium darrowii. NCBI lineage: Eukaryota > Viridiplantae > Streptophyta > Magnoliopsida > Ericales > Ericaceae > Vaccinium > Vaccinium darrowii. The sequence goes on along the minus strand of CM037155.1, from coordinate 28,899,836 downwards.
CTCTAAAACTTTAATTTTTCTTTCGAACTACGCGAGACCTAATTTCTCCTGATGTCGAAGGATATGTAGGCAACCCGACGAGGGCTCAGTCCCGAATAAAACCGTTTTGTCTTCTTGAACTACATGTGACTTGATTCTCCTAAGACCAGAGATATGTAGGCAGCCCTGAGGCTGGGCTCGATCCAAATAATTTTTTTGTACATATTTTCCCAATGTAAACATCTCATGCAATAAAATACATTTTTAGACAAAATATTAGTTTTCTTCTTCTCATTACATGTATGTCTATATTTACTCCTCACAAGTATTCGATTTCTCATTTTGGAAAAGTTCGTTCCGAGTGCCGAAAGGGTGGGGTAGGGTGTTTCGGCTTCCCTACACGTAACAGTGAATTACAGATCCTTTTCTTCTCTAAAATCACAGATAAAAAAAAAAAAAAAAAGTCATTTTATCAAACAAAATTGGGTCTTTTGACCCAAGGCATTTATCTTCCATTTTCTAAAATATTTATTCAAATGGTGACTTGACACACCTAGAATCATGTCAAGTGGTGACTCTGTGTTATTTTCATCAAATTTATTCTGGCTCAGTCACAGTTGTAAAACCCGTGTTTTTACAAAACCACGTTGCTTGAATATCTCTTGGATCACTCGACCACAAAACTGTTTTCTGAAACACCTTGATCAAAATTCCTGGTGTGACATACATAATTTGGTGTTAGTTACAAAGTATTTTATTAATTACAAATGGCTAATGTGTGTAACTATTTACACCCGTTTTTGGCTTTTTTTATCAAGCCGCCACACGACATAAAAATCACGCAATGCCACATGAATTTTGCCGAGATGTTGGGATTTATTAGTGTCGTCTATAAATTACCCATTGGAGGTTGGCTATGTGGTGTTTATTTTGCTCAAGTTTTACTCAGAGAGATGCACCGAATAGTTTTCCCGTGAATTTGGTTAATGGCCCATGTTGTTATTTTGGTTTTGGAGTCTTCCAAAGTAGATTTGACTGAGTCAAATTCTCCATTGTTGCTTTAATGCCATGAATTGAGGAAGTAGTTAGGGGGAGTTACCCCGCATGGTTTACACGTACAGAAGCAAGAAATGGGTAATAGTTTGTGGTTTTTCCCCATTATTTTCATGGAACCGGGGGCCCTGCCATGCGTGTAGTGAGCTCTCTCCGCCATCCGATCCGAGATCAACGGTTCGGATCATCTTACACTTTAAAAAACACTTTTATATTAACTTTAACTCCGATTTATCCGGACTGTTGATCTCGGATCAGACGGCAGAGAGAGCTCACTACACGCAAGTAGTGAACTCACTCACTACAGGCCCCCCAATTCCTATTTTCATATAATTCATGGAAGAGGGAATTTGGAGCGGTTGGCCATTTGAATAATAGAATGTCTAATTCTTTGTTCCCATTAAATAAGGGGATAGTTGTAGATAATCACAAAAGCCATTTGAAATTAAAATGGTTAGTTGCTTTTTAACTATCCACGAAATGGGAGAATAGTTATAGATAATTGTTAGAGGCCATTTACATATTAAACGGCTAATTATCATCTCCCTTCCACAAGAGATAAATAGAGATAAATAGGGGTTAGAAGAATTTATCTCTAATGGATATATAAATGGTTAGTTATTGAGAAGATAATACAAAGACTTATCTCTAACTTCCCACAAAGTTAGGAGATATTTTCCGTCTATTTTAGGGCGTGGAAAGGAATCTCATAAATTGTATTTTTATTTTTTTAGTGAGTGCGGTAGCTGATTGATAGTCAAGGCTTTTGACAGTGGGAAATATCGCTCCAAAGCAAAATGGATCTTTATTATTTGGCGTATATAAAATCAGAGTCGAGCAAAATATTGTGGGGCTTATATATATTAACAGCAGAAGCCGTCACCTAATCGGAGATTTGCCCTTATTGAGAAGATAATACAAAGACTTATCTCTAACTTCTCACAAAGTTAGGAGATATTTTCCGTCTATTTTAGGATGTGGAAAGGAATCTCATAAATTGTATTTTTATTTTTTTAGTGAGTGCGGTAGCTGATTGATAGTCAAGGCTTTTGACAGTGGGAAATATCGCTCCAAAGCAAAATGGATCTTCATTATTTGGCGTATATAAAATCAGGGTCGAGCAAAATATTGTGGGGCTTATATATATTAACAGCAGAAGCCTTCACCTAATCGGAGATTTCTAAAGTCCCAAGCTTGAAGATTTCTTTAGAGCAACAAACCTGAATTGTTAACGTTGGCAGGCAAATCTCTATCCATGCTGACAGAAAACCAATGAACCTTTAAACCTAAATTGTTAATATTGCCTAGTATTGTGTTAGGTACGTTGAAAACATTGTACTATTAAGAAATCAAGTTTTGGTCGTTATTGTTCCCGGCACTTATCTAGATAATGCGCATGATTTGGCCTTATAAACGGTGAGTTACACAGCAGTACTAAAATTAAAATCTAGTGATGTATGTTAACTTGCTCAACATGGGCTAAATATGTTAATTTTGGTAACAAATTTTGTTTATTGTTTGAGTAAAAAAACCAATTTCTTATGGCCTAGCCTTAAAAGCCAATGCAGTGAATTGAAATTCCGACTTCTGTCTCTATCTATACTTTTCCCTTCGTCCGTGTATGTTGACAGATTTAAGAGATTCGTGTAATTTTAAAATTGTTTATATTTTTCAATTTATAATGTCTTACATGATTTGAAAACTTTGAATCTATCCAACATAATCCATATTGCATATTTTTTGAGGTACATATTAAAAGAAATAAGCAATTGAAAAGTGGCTGAGAGTCCTAAAGAGTATTTACTAATTACTACATATAGGGACTGGGCCTCTTCTGCTGGGGTCGGATGCTAACTTATGCGATGTTAAAATTCTGGAGGCTAAGGGTAAGGAAAATGTTTTAGCAACCCCCACTTTCTCATTCCAAGCGGCCAACCCTACAGCGAGTGAGTCCTCTCAAAAGGGTTCTGCTAGCTCGGGGAAGAAGAAAACGGTGACAAGGGGGAACTCGGTTGGCAAGGGCTCTCGGCAGCCGAAGATTGGAATCTTGGGTACTAAAAGGTCTTTAAAGGATGGGGTTTAGCAGGGACGGAGCCAGGATTTCATATCCAAGGGGGCCACAACACAGACAACAAAATTTTAGAAACACGATATCTAATTGCTCTTAACAAATGTCTTGATTGTACCCAATGCAAAACACAATATTTAAGTGCTCTTAACAAATCAAAAAGCAACGAGAAAGTAAAATAAATAAAATTATCTCAATGCGTTACCTCAACTATGAATCATAATAGAAGAATCATAATAGAATGCGACGCTCCTTCAGATCTCGAAAGTCATCCATGATTGAGTCAGAACTGATTTTTGAGGAAATCTCCTTCTCGATGAACAAAACCAAAGCATCTGTGAGAAACTCATCCTCCATTTTGTTGCGAAGTCTAGTCTTGACGATATTCATAGCTGAAAATGCCCTTTCTGTAGTTGCAGTAGAAACAGGAAGAGTAAGCACAAGTACCAGCACTCTGTAAACTAGTAAATAGGTTATTGATCTTCTAGTCTCCACCAACCATCGACATAGCTTGGAAATGTTTTCCAATTTCTTGAAATCCGGATGCCGAACGACATTATGCTCAAAATGATTAAGCTCAATCCTCAACAATATTTTTTCATGATCAGTGAAGTCTTTTGGATAGTAATTCTCCACCAAACGACAAATATCATCAATCCTAAAAAATGCATGAGCATCTCGAGGATCCAAAGCTGAGGCAAGACTAAGCAAATCCATGGCATGCTCACTAAATCGTCGATTTAACTCTTGCAATTGAGAATCTATCGCAGCACAAAAAAAATCCACTCGATAATGATGTTCAATAGTAAAATCATCTTGTTGATGGCGAGCTCGACCACCTCTCTCAATATAACGAGCATTCATGTCAAGCACATCAATATTTCGTGCCTCACAAAATACCCTCACATTTGCATGTAAAGCATCCCATCCATCATCTCTAAAATTTTGAAGAAGTTTTTTTGTAGATGAAACAAGATTCATGGCATTTAAAATGTCTTGAGTTTTACGCTGTAAAGCTTGGCAGAGTGCATCTGTGATCAACATAATCTCTTTCATCAAATGCAACATAAAGACAAACTCAATAAGCTTTTCGCTGAAAGACACCAAAATATAACATCTGGAGAAAATTTCCATGATTCATTGAACTCTCGCTTTCATCTGACTCTCTAAAAGCAATACCTTGATGTGCCAACAATCTTACCGTTTCAACTGAGGCCTTCAACCGTAGTCTATTGTCTGCAATTTGCTCTGAAGTGAAATTATCCAGCACCTTTTGTATGTGTTGCGATTGATTCATCAAATCCTCACATGATCTCTGGGCAATTTTATGAAAAGAGTTTGGATCTTTCCCCACATGACTCAAAAAAGCACCCCTGGTTCCATTCATAGCTTTCTTCCAAGAATTAAATCCTTCGATTGTGAATGCTATTTGCCCATGATAAAGAGATGATCTAGAAGACTTATTGAAAAGAAAGCACGGTAGGCAAAAAGCTGCATCTTTCTCAACTGAATATTCAAGCCATGAAGGAAATGCCTTGAACCACGCAGGTTGAAAACTTCGACGGTGATTTTCTTTTCCAGATTTTGGGTATTTTGAAAGTAACGGTTGGTGAGGACCCAACTTAATATAAGCTCTTCGAATTTCATCTCGTTGATTAACATCATAATCACATATCTGCTTACGTAATCCAGGATCACGTTCCAACAAACTCACATCAAATTCTCCAACTTCAATTTTCCTATACTTTGTAGGTGGATTTTCGATTGGTACACTATCAGTAGCAGTAGAAGTTGGGATTGACGTCTCACCAACAATGTTGACCCCTGAAATTGGACAATCTGGATCTCGAGTATTTTTTTTGAAATACCCATCAATGGTGGAAACCCTTCGCATATTAATAGTCTGCAAATACAAAATAAACCTTTTTTCAAAGCCAGAGAGAGAGAGAGAGAGAGAGAGAGAGAGAGAGAGAGAGGGGGGGGAGGGGTTAGTGGGTTACCGTCGGTGGTCCACAGCCAGAGAGAGAGAGAGAGAGGGTTGAGAGGTTCCAGATTTTGGGCAGTGTGGCGGCTTGCTTCACGTTTTCAAACCTAAAAGGCAATATGAAGTTGCTTTACTTCTTTATTGTTTATTTATAATTTACTTATAATAGTGGGGCCAAACTACATCAGTCATCAGTGGCCGAAAACGTGAAGCCAAAGGTTTTGCAGTGGCTATTTTGGCAGGGGGGCCAATCAGGTTTTACACTATCAAAAAAATAATAATAATAATTTGCAGTGGCTATTTTGGATTGGGCAGGGGCCTTGGCCCCTAATAGCCAAAGGGTGCCTCCGTCCCTGGGGTTTAGTCAAATGCGGAAAAGCGAGCTGGGGATAATGAAAGGAGCAAGAGGTTGGTGCTTCGAGATCTTAACTCTGATGCTGCAAAGGTGGGGGTGGCCAACCTTAATAGGCCCCCCACTCCTCAATGAATGTCCTCTTTTGGAATTGCCAGGGAGTGGGGAACCCCTTGACAATTCGACAGCTGAAGGAGGTCTGCAACCTCTATTCCCCGGACTGTGTCTTCCTTGCGGAGACCAAGAATAAAAAAGAAAAATTAGAAAAAATCGCAAAAATAGTTCGTTTGGATCAGTTGATTACAGTGGAGCCGAATGGGATTGCAGGTGGTGAATGCTTGATGGCAAAAAAAGGGTTTGAAGCTTGAGGTCTTAGAGTTATCTGGAGGAATGATAGATGTTAGAGTTACAGATATTAAAGGAATTCGAAGCAGGGTGACCGGTATCTATGCCAGTACAGATTACTATGAGAGGAAAGATTTGTGGCAGCGCTTATCGGTAAAGTTAATTGCTGATTCTGAACCTTGGTCTATGGTGGGAGACTTTAATTGTATCTTATCAAATGAAGAAAAGGATGGAGGACAGGATAAAGAAACCTGGGAATTGAACGACTTTCGCAACTTTATTGATAATAATGACCTGATTGATATTGGTTTTGTGGGCTTTCCTTTCACGTGGAACAATAAAAGGCATGGATGGGCTAACATCAGGCAGCGATTGGACAGAGCAATAGTTAACCCCCAATGGAGGATGAAATTTCCAAATGGTACTCTTCTGCATCTCCCTCCAGGGGGTTCTGATCACTGTCCAGTGCTAGTCAGGTTTGAAGGCCCTCATTCATATAAGATTTCGAGATTTATTTTTTATCCTCGTTGGGCAGCTAAGGAAGCTTGTGGCCGCATTGTGTCCGAATGTTGGTCAAGGAACATCAGGGGTTCAAGATGGTTTAGGATCCAGCAGAAGATTAAAATGTGCAGACAGAAGCTCCGACATTGGAGGGCTAGCAATAACCTTAATTCTAGATCTAAGATGAATGACCTCAAAGAGCGGCTGGAATTGGAAAATGAGAGGGTGGAATTTGATGCTGAGGAATACAGGAGGATAGAAGAGGGAATGGCTCAAGCCTGCCTCGATGAAGAAAAGTATTGGAAAGATAAAGCCAAGGTCTCTTGGCTCCGACTTGGCGACAAGAACACGGCTTTCTTTCATGCTAAGACTATTCAGCGACGGGTGCAAAACAGGATTCATGGGATTGAAGACAAAGATGGCATTTGGAAAGAGGATCGCAGAGATGTTGAGAGGATTATTAGAGATTATTTTCAGCATATTTTTTCTTCTTCGAATCCCACTTTATTTAAGGAGGTCCTGGTTGGTATTCGCGCGAGGGTTACAAATGCTATGAACAGAAAGCTTGTTGGACCTATCTCTATGAGTGAAGTCCGTTCAGCTCTATTTCAGATAGACCCTTCTTCGGCCCCAGGGCCGGACGGAATGACTGCTGCCTTCTTTCAGACATATTGGGACGTGGTGGGGTTTGACATTACCAGTGCTATCAGAAGTTTCATGCACTCCGGGAAACTCCTCAAAGGTATGAACCATACCCATTTAGTCCTGATTCCCAAGGTGCAATGTCCAACAAATATGACCCAATTGCGGCCCATCAGCTTATGCAATGTTGCGTACAAAATCTTGGCGAAGGTGTTGGCCAATCGTCTCAGTCACATACTTCCTTCTATTATCTCTCCGAACCAAAGTGCCTTTGTGGCTGGCAGGGTCATTACAGACAATATTATTATTGGTCAGGAAATGTTCCATTTTTTGAAGAATCAGAGGTACGGAAGGAAGCATAATGTTGCAATTAAACTTGACATGAGCAAAGCTTACGACAGGGTGGAATGGATCTTTCTTGAATTGATTATGACAAGGTTGGGCTTCTGTCAAACATGGATCAAGTGGATGAAGGAGTGTATGGCGTCTGTCTCCTATTCTTTTTTACTGGACGGGCAAGCGACAGGTTACATTAAGCCAACTAGGGGATTGAGACAAGGCGATCCGCTTTCACCCTTTTTGTTTCTACTTTGCAGTGAAGGGTTGTCGGCACTGATGCAGAAAGGGGCTTGATCAATCAATTAAGGGAGTGAGGATATGTAGGAATGGTCCCGCAATTAGTCATTTATTTTTTGCAGATGATACACTGATTTTTGGAGAAGCTTCCAGTCAGAGAGTGGAGAATGTTCGCAGAATTTTAGAAGTCTATGGGAAAGCTTCAGGTCAATTGATCAATTATGGAAAATCATGTTGCTTTTTCAGCAAGAACACACCAGCGGATAAAAGGGAGAGTCTGAGTAATATCTTGGGTATTCGGAGAGATGTTAATCTGGGGAATTACTTGGGATTACCTACGGATTTGAGTCACACAAGGCATAAAGTGTTCTCATACATCAAGGAGAGATTGAGAGGCAAAACGGAAGGCTGGTCGGAATTTTTCATTAATCAAGCAGGTAAAGAGGTTCTTCTAAATTCTGTTGCTCTGGCCTTACCAAGTTATGCCATGTCATGTGTTAAACTTCCGGTTAAACTTTGCAATGATCTGAACGCTATGATGGCTAATTTCTGGTGGGGCTCTAAAGGTGGGGAGAGGAAGATACATTGGCTTTCTTGGGATAAACTTTCAGAGAAGAAGCAGTTTGGTGGATTGGGATTTAGGGATCTAAAATGCTTCAATCTAGCCATGTTGGCTAAGCAGGGATGGAGGCTGATAAAAGGTGGGGATAGCTTGGTAAGGCAGGTGTTGAAGGCCAAATACTTCCCTCACTCGTCCTTTATGAGGGTCAGCGCCTGTGCCAGTGCTTCTTGGACGTGGAAAAGTATTCTGGAAGGGCGAAAAGTACTCGAGGGAGGTGTCAGATGGTGTATAGGCAATGGGGAAAGGATTAAAGCAGCAGCAAATCCTTGGATTCCTCGCACAAATGGCTTTAATCCAAGGTTCATAGCTGACTTTGCCAAGGATTTTCACGTGTGCGAGTTCATTAACAGGGACAGCAGCAGTTGGAAAGAAGACATGGTTCGACAAGCTTTCAATCAAGAGGATGCAGAGATTATTTTAGGTATTCCTCTCCCAAGGTATGATATGGAAGACAGCTTAATCTGGAATTTTTCTAATGTGGGGAATTACTCAGTTAAATCGGGATATGAAACAGCTTTGGATCTTAAGAAGAAAGGATTTTTGGGTACAAAAGCGCAGGGGGAGAGTAGCAATAGGGATCGAATGAAAGTGGTTTGGAAGAGCATTTGGGAGTTACCATGCCAAGGGAAAATAAAAAACTTCATTTGGAAATGCATGCACGACATCGTTCCGGTTAATGATACTTTAGCTAGGCGGAGAGTTGCTTGTGATGTGCTCTGTCCTATGTGTAAGAATGACAAGGAATCTGCTTTTCATTTACTAGTCCAATGCCCTTTTGCACAGGTTATATGGAGAATATCACCACTGGGTTTGGCGGTGGGACACAACCATGGTGAATCGTTGATTAGTTGGTGGGATAGTTTGTTGGAGAGGTGGAAAGGTGTTAAGGAAAATAAGAAGATCTGGGCGGCTGTGGGCACAATTATTTGGCGAATTTGGTTGTGCAGGAACGATATGGTTTTCAATTCCAAAAAATGGGAACCAGATGGGACCTGTCGACTAGCTGTCTCGGATGCGGTGGATTTTCTAGAAGCCAACGCCGAGAAGGTGCAAGATTCTACTGGTACTCCCTCTTCTTGTTTTGAATCAGCTCATAGGTGGGAGAAACCCTGTCGTGGCTGGTTTAAAATTAACTTTGACGGAGGTCTGGATCATCGAAAGAAGGTTGGTGGGCTGGGTATCGTCATCCGAGATTACAATGGCAATTTTCGGGCAGCAAGAGCCATCCACATAAGGAATTGTATGGAACCGTTGGGTATTGAAGCAATGGCTGCAAGAGAGAGCTTGATCTTCGCCCTGGAATTAGGTCTGCAGCGAATAATTCTGGAGGGTGATTGCCAACAGGTGGTAAAGCTTATTCAGAAGAATGAAGTTTGTGATTCAAGTATAGGTGCGTTAATTTCTGATATTAATTGCCTTAGGCAATCTGTTAGTGAGTTGGATGTTAGATTTGTTAGAAGGAGTGGCAATTCGGTGGCACATTGTGTGGCCAAGAATGCGGTGGGGGGAAATGGTTCTCGTACGTGGGAATTTTTTCCACCCCCATGGCTTTTATCTTCCCTTCAAGGGGATACTAGCCATCTTTGATGTAATTATCCTTTCTTATCTATGAAATTTCTCCTAATCTTTGACAAAAAAAAAAAACTCTCATTTAAAAAAAGTAGAAAACATTAACAAAAATCAACCTCAGCTATCAATATGTTCTTCCCTATATGCCCTTCCTTTTAATAACTAAGTTTACGACACATAGTAAACTTTCATTTAAAATAGAAAACAATAACAAAAACCGACATCAGCTATCAATATTTTCTCCCATATCTACCCTCCTTTTACTGATTTTTCACTTAATAATAACTTCACACTTCCCCTTGTGTTCAAACTCTCTCTCTAGCATTTTGATTCATTGCGTAGGCTAGATGAGATGGCATTTCAAATCTCCCTGCATTTTGATCGGTTGCATCATTTAGGTCTACTTGTTTCGACATCGCGTAGTGATTAACAAAATTTTCTCAATATTCTCCAAAAAAAAAAAAATTCTCGCTCAATTAAATTTCAATTATTAAAAAAATCTCATTTGTTAGGCCTGCGTCGATTTTTCTGAATTACTTCATCTCGATGAGAGAAATCTAAAAAATAGAGAATTATGATCAAAATCTTAAGAAGGTTCACTAATAACAAAATAAAATCCCAATTAGATGGCCTTTTTGGATGATTTTTGTCTTTATTCAAAGTAAATTTTAGTTTCGTTAGTAATTTTTTACTTTTTATATTTCTCTCATCTAGACGAACCAATAATCCACGCAAAAAATTGACAAAAATACAAAAAGCAATTTTTTTTTAAAATAAGGACAAAAAATCATCTAACTTAATTATTTAGCTAAAATATCCCGCAATACCATTAAACATAACACTAATAACCCTGAATCAAACCTCAATTTCACATCATCCGATTAGGCTGATGTGATATTTCCTTTAAGTGAGTTCACAATTTCGAAGCTGTGAAACCATAATCAAGTCCGAGTTCAGAGTAAGCCTTGAATCGACCTTCACGCAAGCCAGCGTTTGATCTGATGGTTGGCCTGAAGAAGGACGACACAAAATGGAAAATGGGAATCATATTGAAATTCAACCTAGGGTTTTACACATACAGAATTTAAGGCTATGATAGGACTTTTAAAAGTTGGGCCAGAGAATAATGGGTGTCGATTGACAGCAGTGCCTGCGTAATCATCGGAAGAAAAACTGGGTTTAGGTTGGTTGCCGAGGGACTGATTGGCGTCAGTAGTAAATGGGTGATCAAGGTCTTGGGTAGAGAAAATTTGGACTTTAAATCTGGTTCGTGTTGGTCCTGTTGGATATTATTATTATCATGCTGATTAGGTAGGCCAGTTGGCAAGGCACTTTAGTCTGCAAGCGTCATCCTTGTACAGCTACATGGTACCCCTTGACCCACGTGACCGCGTCACAGCTCCACCTAAGCAACCGTTAACCATATCAGCTTTTTCCGTCGCTAAATTGATGGCCAGGGTGCAATTGAGAAAAGGTCAAATGTGAGAACAAACTTGACGGTCAAATTATTACAACGATTTCGAACCCTGCTATATTTTATGGGGACCAAAAATATGGACAGGCCTTGACTGAAATTTTCGACGAGAATTGGTCTTTACGAATACCAAAAGCAGAAGTATACAAAATACGCGCACACACAAAAGGAACAAAATCATGACTACGCACAACTGCACAAGTGTGCCGTAAAATTCAGACTAGCATTTTAGATAAGCAAATCGACACCATGTAAAGATGACTTGCATGAGAAACCGGTGCGCCATAGACAAACTAATAGGCTACTACTAAAAAAATCTGATATTGGGCAAACAAGTGATGATCTATCACAGGTTTGCCTAGAAGCCGTGATTTGTTTAGACTCCAAAATTATCAAATACAGCAACGGTGTGTGGCCCATAAACATGTAATGGTTTGCTAGAAGAGTCGAAACACGGACCAAAAGGAATACCTTCAAGAGGCCTTGCCGTCATCTTTATCAAGTGTGGGATCAAATGCAGGTTTCTTCTTTGGACTTGATTCTGCTGTACCTGAGCTCATCACCACACGCTTGACTCCTCTCCCCACTACACCAAGATGTGTTACTCCAGTAGCAGCACCATTTGTGTGAGCAGTGGAAACAGTAGGAGAGTCGAGATCTCCACTACCGCCAGCAGCGCCCAGCTGTGAAGAGCACATAACCGAAGGAGGAGCATTCTTGTCGATTCCTCTTGCCTTGGCGGAGACCAACTCAAGGATGTCTGAAAGGATTGATGTTGGGTTAGAGACCAACTGCTGGAGATCTTCAAGCTGCAGTCAAAAAAAAAAAAAAAACAAACATAATCAGATGAAACGTTTTGAGTTACTTGTCCTAATCTATATTAACAGAATGCAAATGAGGAACGAGAATGGGAATGCGGTACGACACATCCATAAATTGTTGTAAGGTGAGGGTAGGCTACTATTGATTGATTAAACTAATACAACTTTTTTTTTTCTTTTGGGAGATCAGCATCTAAGGAACAAAGTACTGTCTGCATAATTATTCATGTAAAGGATATTTGGAGCATTCCTATTATTTTCATTTGCCTACTAAAGCTGCACTCTCTAAATTTTGAGTTCAGTATGTTCTATTTTTCTATTGTAGGGAGAATACTAAGAAAATAAATGGATAAATTTCACTAACCTCCCCTGAGCTTTCTGACAAAAACAGCCACCTCCCTTGAGGTTTCTGAAATGTCACTGCTCTCCCTTACTTTATCTGACAATGTCTAAATACCCCCTTCTGTCATCTTGCCGTCCAAAACTTTAACAGAATCAGCTAATTATATCTAATTATTCAGATACCAAATTTACCCCCTACTTCATCAGTTCCTTTCCTCCACCTTTCTCCTTCCTCCTTTTCCCCTCTCCAATTTTCTCATTGCCTTCCTTTTTCTTTTTCCTCATTCTAAGCCTGCAAAGCTGCAATTTTATTTTTCCAATATATTCGTGTACATGGATTTATATATGTATATATCAAGCCTCATCTCCAACTAAACTAAACTCATTTTTTTCCAACTCATTGAGCAAAATCCTACTTTTCCAAACTAATTCGACAGGTGAAACCCAGAAATGAAAACCAAATCTTAAAGAATTCTGGGAGGTAATCTTTTGATTTACCAAAAAAAAAAAAAGAAATTCCGGGAGGTTGGCTTCCCAAGCTCCGCAAACCAAAATCAGTACCAAAACAAGCCAACAAAAATCAAATTCAACACTAATTCCACTTTGTTTATTGAAATACGGAAATAGAAATGTAAGCACGTACAATCAGACTCCGAATTGCTAGAAGGAAGGGGGAAAACAGAGAGCATAAAATAGAAACACATTACTTAAAGTGTGCAATCCTAATTAGCGATCAACCACATTTTCTGAAATAAAAAACACACTGCCGGAAAAAAAGAAACTAAAAAGCAGTACAGAAGTGCCAACAAAGATTAATTCCTAGGAACCCTCCCCAAGGCCACCCATGCAGTGCGAATTTTTCGTCGGGTTTCATAGTAATTTAAGAATCAAACCTTGTTAACCCCATCACAAGAGCATCGATGGAAGATGGGGAAAATTGGGCCAATCAAATACCTGACCCAAAAAGCTCTACCAACAACCGTCCATGAGTACCCAACCAGCATCGAAATTAGAAGGAATCTCGAACCAATCACCAATGCTAAGTAGATCGATGTAGTCACAAAATCGGAAATTCCATAGTCGATGTAGTGTTTATGTACAGTGTACGTGTATGTATTGATCTACATACATATGTGGAGAGAGAGAGAGAGAGAGAGAGAGAGACGCATCAATGTCGGCCAAGTGATCTGGTGTTCAAGCAGTGTTGGTGTTCAAGGTGGGTTGAAAATGGGTTTTTGAGGATCTTTTGGTCTTTTGAAGAGTACATTTAACGCCCTTTGTGGGTTAGTAAACAGAAGGGGGCATTCAAACATTGTCAGATAAAGTAAGGGAGGGCAGTGACATTTCAGAAACCTCAGGGGCGGTGGCTGCTTTTGTCAGAAACCTCAGGGGAGGTTAGTGAAATTTACACAAAATAAATATAGGAAAAACTTTGGATCGCTAAATTCAGAGTCTTGCAACTTAGGTGTAATATAAAATTTGGGGCACTTTGGATGGCATTCACCATTTTAGAACGAAGGTGTAAAATATTTTGGAATGTGCATTACAAAAGGTCATTTGCTGGGGTTCTAGCATTTTCTGTAAAACAGGTCCATTATCTAAGGTAAGCCTCTGGAAAACTTGCCTTCTTTTCCAGCTCACCAGAAAGGCCAGTCAGTGTTGCAATTTCTGCCTCTTTATCCCCAACAGAATCAGCTGATATCCCGGTTGATTCTGATAAACTTATTAATTCATTCCTCAGCCGGTGCACCCTTCTATTGCAAATTGTTATAGCCTTTTGGCAATAAGGAATGGCTTCCTCGGCTTTTGACCCAATCTCCAAACACAGACATATCCTGAAATTTCTGGATTCCTTGGTCAAGGAAATGAACAAGCCACACAAGATAAAATGATGGCTGAATGGTGAAACACTTGATAAAAATCTTCTCCATGAACCATCATCCCACAAAAAAAAAAAAAAAAAAACACGGATATAATCACTATAATTATCCTCTTAAGTTAAAGAGTTTTAAACCTTAAATACCGTTTGATGCACACGTGATGCATGTGCAATTTTGACAAATACATTATCACAGGCTTAAAAACAAAACCAATAGAAGGAAAACAAAAGCGAACAAACGAACAGAAAACCCAATTGCAGACATATAGACACAAATTTTACAACAAAACAAAAACCCAACGCAATATCTATTTGGAAGTCGAGAGTCCAAAAGTAACAATGAGGAGAAGAGCCTTGTAGTAGTCAAGGACATAATGGCAAACCCACCCTCCATAGCTTTCAGATGTGAGAAGAAGTACATATCGTGTGTGGGTTTGTAATGTAAAAATGGAACTGGTGACTGCTAGGGAGAAAAGTGGGGATGAGATTGGGATAAGTGCCGGATTTGTCCTCAACAATCCAGTTAAGTCGCGTCAGTTGTAGTGTGAGAGCAGTGATAATTTATGGGTATTTTTTTAGATCCAAAAATATGAGCCAGCTTCAAAATCTGTCCACACCAGATGGTGCTCTCCCTTTACAAAATAGAATAGACAATAAAAAGGATACAGTTCAGCTATATGTCGACTATCTGGTTCAACTAGCCGTTCCAAAATATCTAGTGCTTTGAGGTAATCACTGAGGGAAGTATCAATATCTTCTGCACAGAGCAAAAAAAAAAAAAAGAAGGATGTATTATAGACATAAGAGGCTGAGTAAAGAGAATTTATGGACCACAAATATTCAGTAGTCTCTACTCTTGACCATTAAAATGCAGAGACGAAATACCTCTTTCGAGAGCAACTTCTGCCAAAGCTGACAATATGTCCACTTTCTCTATTGTATCGCCGGAGTGTTTCTCCACAATTGCCCTTGCAAGATCAAGCATTTTCCATGCTAAATCCAGATCAGACTCTTCCTCATCTGCTTCAGCCGTGTCCTCATCATCACTTTCCTCGTCTTCCTCCGGATCTTTCCCACCGGAAACTAAATATCAAGAAACAGACAGCTACAGTGTGAGGAACTTCTAACAGAGCTTTCTGAATAAAGCACGACATACAATAGACCTACATTACCCTATCAGGGTTTAATTTAAGTATTGAAGGGTCAGATGTTGGTGCATGTCATAATCACAATCTGAGATAGTAACCAATGACTATTTTCTTTACTGCGTACTAGGCAGAGAGAATTCGATTAGCAGACTTGAAATTATAGAAAGATAGCAAGTGTCTGCTACGACAGAACATCACTAGCGAGCCAATTGATTTATGACTGGACCGAGAATCACATTTTATAAATAATAAATAGTTTTAATGACTATATCAACATAGTTACAGAGTGACAAAAGAACCAAATGAGGCAAAAAAGTGGCATTCTGAAGACTCCACCCTTTCCAATTTCCAGCAACAACCTTACAAGTAACCCAACATGAAAGATGCACCTCCTAACCAATCGGGACTTGGAAAATTGAATTTACATTAAAAATACATTAAGTCAAGTGGATAGACAAATAATCAACATAATGTACATTCATTTGCCGGCTTCGGAAAAGACGGAGATGGAGGCAAAATGGTTTCTAAATCCTTCTTCAAAGTAAAAAAAAAAAATGAATAACCAATACAGTCCAAAATCCAAACAACAAGCTGTGACTTCTACAGCATTACGCTTTGAAGAAATAATACAGTTGCATATCCTCATGGGTCATGTAAGGATGAAAAAAATAACCAGCCGAGTTTTGCATTCCTTAGCGTGGTGCAAAAGGCTTCTCACGGGTCAAACTATGTTAGAAACAAAGAAAAATAATTATGCTACTTCTGATATCACAGCAGGACAAGAAAGTGAACGAAAACTTCTGTAGTACCCCAACTGATAAGGAAGATGAGGTACTAGTTTCTTTGGCTAATATAAGTTGCCGCCAAAAGAGCACGGCCCACTTATAAACTGTACATCAGACTTTACCTTCATAAGGCGGCTCTGAAGTTCTTTGGCATTAACATAACAAGCATCATATTCAGACCCTAAATCATTGAACAGAAGGACTGCTCAAATAAACTTAATTGCTCCTGCCTCTTGGTTAAATTCGAATCCATGCTGAACGATCTATCTTGTTCCAGAATAAAGTAATAGAAGCGGTGGAATCGTCTGATCCGGAACTAGTTTTTTGCTGATTTCTCGCGGGGGCCCTTCAAAAAAGTTTTAAACACATTGAACAGTTTGGATCGTCGAGATTTGGTCCAGAACTAGGAGGTGCGGACGAAATCCGTAACTTAAGGGTGTGGATAAGAAGGGGACTATATATATATATAGGATCAACTTCCAATGAGGGATCCCTCATTTTAAATTTCATGAGGACCAAGCAATTTTTCCATTTTCCGAACTGAATTTCGACGATCCGAACCATTAGATGTGTTTAAAATGTGTTTTTAAGGTCCACCGGGAAGATTCGTCCAAAAAAAATACCCAGAAGGGCTTCATCCGATCAATTTTTGTTAAAAATGCTATATATATTGTTTTTAACAAAAACTGATCGGATGAAGCCCTTCTGGGTATTTTTTTTGGACGAATCCTCACGGCGGACCTTAAAAACACATTTTAAACACATCTAATGGTTCAGATCGTCGAAATTTGGTCGGGAAGCAAGAGGTCCTCACTTTGGTTCTCATATAAGGGTCCTATATATATATATATATAAGTCCGAATCTAGTCCGGGATCCCTAGGTCCGGGACTCATAGTTCCAGATCAAATTTTCATGATCCAAACCGTCCAATGTGTTTAAAACGTGTTTTCAAGGGTCCCTACGAGAAATCATCCAAAAAAAATACCAAGAAGGGCTTGATCTAAACAGTTTTTCATAAAACAGTATATGTGCAGTTTTTGTGAAAAACTACTAGAATCAAGCCCTTCCAGGTATTTTTTTTTGGACGATTTCTCGTGAGGGACCTTGAAAACACTTTTTAAACACATTGGATGGTTTGGATCATGCAAAAACATCTTTTGGTTAGGGCTTCACCGGGGTCAGGCTTCAACCACCCTTTCAGTGTTCGTAGGTTTAGGGCTTCGTCGGCCTTGGCGCGGTGGCTCCTCAACGGTAGTTAGGGACTGGAGGGGAGTGAATCTGGTCATCGTGGGAGCTACAGAGGTAGAAGACGTGAAGGGAGAAGAGGGAGAGAGAGGGTTCATCGTGGGAGCTATAGAGGTAGAAAATGTGAAGGGAGAACAGTGTTAAAACGTGGGAAGGGTTTTATTAACTTTTAATCTAAGCCCTCCTTCTCAATGGCTGAGGTGGAGTGTCAAAATGTGTGTGCAAAGTGTGTCCACGGATCCTCCCCCTATAGAGTCCGGATATAGTCCGGGATCCCTAGGTCCGGGACTCAGTTCCGGATCAAATTTTCATGATCCGAACCGTCCAATGTGTTTAAAACGTGTTTTCAAGGGTCCTTGCGAGAAATCATCCAAAAAAAATACCGGGAAGGGCTTGATCCGAGCAGAGCAGTTTTTCACAAAAACTGCACATGAAAACACTTTTTAAATACATTGGACAGTTTGGATCATGCAAAAACATGTTTTAAAACCTTCAAAACATCAAAAAACCTCTAATCCGGGATCCCGGATTGGATAGTTGGCATATATATATATGCAAATTTTCTAGCAAGGACCTCCCGTAAATAAGGAAAAATGTAATTTTTTCACGTTAAAAATTGTTTTTGGGAAATCCGAACCGTCCAATGTGTTCAAAAGGTGTTTTCAAGGGTTCACGCAGGAAATCTTCAAAAAAAAAAAAAATACCGGGAAGGGCTTGATCCAAGCAGTTTTTTCGCAAAAACTATATATTCTGAACACATTGGATGGTTCGGATCGTCAAAAAAATGCTCGGATCACGGAGGTCCGGATAAGAAGTGGAACCTATTTTATATATATTTTTTGCGAAAACTGCTTGGATCAAGCCCTTCCCGGTATTTTTTTTTTGAAGATTTCCCGCGTGGACCCTTGAAAACACCTTCTGAACACATTGGACAGCTCGGATTTTCCAAAAATAATTTGCAACACAAAAAAAACCATTTTTTTCTTATTAACGGGAGGTGTGGACTAGAAGATTGGGCTATATATATATATATATAATAGCACCAAACATCTCACATGCCAAAAACTCTATTATCATGTGCTGACACAAAAGGATTAACCTGGTGCCTCGTGCCCACGCACAATTTCTCCACGTCCCCATAGTTGTCAAAGGCGTGCCTAGGCGAGAGGCACAGCAAGGCGCACCTATTGCGCCTGGGGTGATCCCAGGCGAGGCGACTTGAAAAAGGGGCAACCTAGGCGCAAAAAGGCGCGCCTAGGCGAGAGGCGACAAGGTGCAAAAAGGAGCGCCTCTTTCAAATCGACCACTCTTTTATTTTTTTAATGAAATTAAGGTTCTTTTTTTTCCCTTCATACATGTTGGGTTTTCCAAAGAGTATATTAGGCTATTAGTAAATCATACTTGCTTGTTTGTTTTTAGATGTCAAGCAGAGCTAATAGAACGGATCCTGCACGGAAGTATCATCATTTGCCGGATCTCGCGAACACTAACCAATTTAAATGTATTTTTTTGTGGCGAAATAACCAATGGAGGGGTTAATCGGGCTAATAAATACCTTGTAGGAGGTTATAGAGATGTGACAGTTTGTAAAAGAGTCCCACCCAACGTAAAACAAGAGATTCAAGAGTTTATGGGAAACAAGAAATCATTGAAAAAGCAATTGCAAATGATGGTATGTTGTCTTAAACTCATCGGCTTAGTGTTATTATTTAAAGTATTGGTGTATGCTATTTTTCCGCATAGGTGCGCCTCGGTTCAAAAAGGCGCGCGCCTCGCCTTGCACCTCTCGCCTAAGGCCCTATAGGACTTTGCGCCTCGGTGCGCCTTTCGCTTTTGACAACTATGCACGTCCCTCTCCACATGCACCTTTCAATTTTCGAAAGGCTAAAAAAATAAATAAATAAAATAACACGTCATATATGTATAACCAAACAAACGTAATACCCGAAATTTGAATATGAAAATTAAGTAATAGAAATTTCACGTTTCCAGTACTCACTCTAATTACCCAATTGATCAAGTATAAGTCCTATTGCCTATGCTTCGATACCAATTTGTAACATCCCGAATCTAAGTTGCAGGATCCTTCTAAAATGGGTGCGCTCCCAAGACGGGAGCTCGGATCGGTGCTCCTAACTAGGATGGGAGCTTATCGGGCCATTAAAGCAATTATTCTCATACTTTTGAGGGTGTGAAAATAAGAATATGAAAATCCTATGAGTCAAGAAGTTTCGCAAATTGAAAATATCTAACTTCCAAAAATTTTACCCTTTACGATAGAGAAAATTATCAATAAGCATCACTTTTCCTTCAATTGTTAAGTATTTAAAAGTATTTTATATACATATTTAAATATGATCTACATACGCTCCTTAAGCGCTCCCAAACTTGGAAACTTCTAGGTGCCTCCACTCACGCTCCCACTCCCGTCCCCACATCTACTCCCGCTTCGTGTAACTAAGCCCCAAATTCTCTCACAATACTGCACCTTACTAAACCCAACTAAATGCAAAAATCGAATGACTAACGCCACCAATTCAATCGAAGCAAACAAAAAACTATTCAAGAAGTCATTTCCACTTCCTTGCATATGTACATAATTTCCCGTACATTTTCCGTTATTTTCACACTTGCTAACCCTTCATCTCCTCCCATATTCCTAACCTTTGGAATTCACCTTTCATATCTTTCTTTTTCTGTTCTCACTGCCGTTTCCAACAGAAAAATCCCCCCTTTAATTTCGTTTCCCTTTCATTTATATCCCATTCCACACTTACCTTGTCATGCTAAAAGATTCCCAAGATTGGGCACAGCTTACCCGCAAATCTCCCAATAATGTAGGGTCATGATTTTACAGGTGGTTTCTCGCTAAGGTGGAGATTGATTGAAGATATGCAATTGCCCACACGTTTTACAAGTGCGGAAATTTGGTCAAAGAAAATCTTGTGAAGACAAAATCCCCTCAAGCCACCATTGTGGACAATGGCACCCAAGTTGAAGATTACTTGATCATTTTGGCTTATTCTTTTATGCCTATAAATATGTTGCTTGTAAAGTTTAGAAAAGTGAAGCAAAAATGTAGAGAGTTGTGAGGGAGAGAAAGAAACTATTGGGGTTCCTTTATAGGTTTTTGTGTGAGAAAAACCTCTGTAATCTCCGCTCATATTGAAATCCGCTGCCCATGGAGTAGGTGAATTGCGGAACCACGTAAAATTTGTGGTCTCTGTGTTTGGGGGTGTGAGTGTGTGTATGTCTGGGTGTCCCTGGGCACAACAAACAACAAAGCCTACCTATCGCAAGAGTTACTCTATTCTCTACAAAATTAACTTCAGACATCAAAATATGTCATTACAGTCAAATACAATTTACAAGAAAATGACTGACTTTAAGTTTTTGTCAGGCGGTCAACAGTCTCTAAATCCATGAACAAATTGTTAAAGGCCAAACAATGGCAAGAGAGTAGCATGCCATGAACTTCAACTCGTACCACTCTAGCACAGCCACGGTCCCAACAGATACCACTTTGTAATCTATACAGTAAGAACTCATGCTACACAGAGGTACTCCTGTGAAAGGCAGCTATTAACTAAAAAGGATCAGCAAAGAAGGGAGAGAACCCACATTGGCATAATGGCATTATTACCCTTGTTTTATTCGAGAATTTAGATACGAAAAATGATCAAACTGCCCGAGGCACAGAGAGTCACTGTTTCATGTACCCAAATTGATTTTTTGAGCAGTATCAAACTTGTGGCCTCCTAGTCTGTGATGAAACTCGAAGAAGTGTTACTGAGGGATTAGGAGCTTGTAGAGAAGGATTGGGATCAGTAGGAGTAAAACGAATTACATGGAATGTGTTTAGTGGTCAAGAAAGTTCGAGTGTTGGCAAAGTGATCCTCCAAAATCAGAAATTACCAAGAAGCAAGTGTTTTGATTACAATGGCTCAATTATTAGTACAGATGGAGAGATTGCGGAAGATGCAACATATAGAGAGAAAACCTTTTTTTAGGTGACCCTCATAGATTGGAACACCTAGATAGAGTACAAGTTGGATGTTAAAGTGTCGGAGTGTTTTGAGGCTGTAATGCATGCCACTGCAAGACACCCGCAAAGTTGAAGGGAAACTTCAACCATATTGCTTTACAATCAGCCATGCATACGGTATAGTGCGGGCTATTAAGAAACAACATGCGAGTAAAATGAGCTTAACTGAAATTAGAATATATGATATGGATGTATGGTAAGACTTAGGGAGAATAAGAAATGAAAAAACTTGACATAGTGGCAGGGTAGCACCGCACAAGATAAGATGAAAGCTCAAATAATAAAATATTAAGGTATTTTGGACATGTCTATCGTCAATCATAGATCAATTGATGCGATATACGAGAAACGATATGCTTACTATACTGGTAGCAATCAAGGGAGGGACGGGTATAATCAAGGTACTTTGACATATCTATCGTGTACCATAGATCAGTCGATGCTGTGTCAGGAGAATTGGAGAATCGATATGGTTACTATACATGGTAGCACTCAGGGAAGGGGCAAACCAAAATTGAGTTTAGAGGCGATAGTTCGAAAGGGTCCAGGTTTTATTAACATCTTATGTGAGTCTGATTTAAGGCTAGGTTTTGTTTGGTTCGTTTGGTTAAGGGGGAACCTTTTCAAAGAGCCAGCCGCAAGGAGTGTCAGTGAAATTTTCCATTGGTGGAACAAGCACTACAAAATATTCTCCTTCCCCTACATTAAACTTTATCACAGGATTCAAGAAAATATGTTGCATAGCAAGCTCCCTTAACATCAAAAAGTGTTGATCATAGGATTTTTATAGCATTTCCAAATAGGAATACGGGAGTCAAGCGAATAGATGGATTGCATGTCCAACTGTCCATTATCAAGATGGGACTTGGCCCTGCATGTCCTGTGTCATATATCACAACAATAAAAATAGGTAAAAAGGATTCAAGATGAACTTTCAAAGTTTATATTAATGTCAAAAATATTCCGTCTTGCCATCAAGAAGCATTACAAAAAACCCAACATAACACAAAATAACATTAACAGGGACACTAACCATCATCAGGTGCCCCTTCCTGTGGCTGTGAAGTCTCATCTACCTTAGCGTTACTAGAAACAGAAGCTGCCGATGATTCACTGTTTATTGCATCCTTAACAGAACCATCTTTATTGGAGATTTGTTCAAATTCACCCTCTTTCTTTGGCACCGTACCCAATGGATCAGCCTCATCTTGAGCTTTGTACAGCAGTGCACATCCGTACTTATAGTATGCATTAACACATTCAGGAGAAAGTTCGCCATAATGAACAACCCTGGTCATGGAGGAACAAGTAAATTACCAACTTCAATGAGACAATCGCGAATATAATTGTTACGAGTTAAAGGGAGGAAAAAAGAAAACGCAGAAGCTTTCCATTGTTCTAAAGGAACAAGGTAGGAAAACAGTGATGCCAACAAGTAAATATATTGTAGACATTGCAAACACTAGATTCAAGAATTGCTCCTTATCACTTAGCAGTTTGCACAGTGTAAAGCTGAGCCCTTGACATGAATGGATGGACATTCTGAACGAACAAAAAGACAAATAAGCAAATGAGGCATGCTAACTGCTAAGCTAGCAAACTGATTTATTTACGCTGGCATTTCTGTTGTAACTAGTGCTGCGCGGTAAATGCAAGCTAGGGCCCAATGCAGAGACATAGAACTGCCGGGTGAAATTGGGAAAATATGAACTTCCGTAGTTTTTTAGCAGTAAAAATTGGAAGAATTTTTGTATAATAACGTTTGTTTTTTTGTTGTGCTCCTAACAATGATACCAATTTTAGATAGTTTAAGTAAGTCAGTGAACAATTAACCACATGACGAATTACGGATGTATAAAACAAGTGTACATTAATGCTAAATTGTTGCCAGGTTTAAGTGTTTCTCATTCATATCGGCCCATGCTATTAGCATTATAAGACAACCATAAACCAATGAAAAAATCACTCATATTGAATTTCATTAGCCTGTTGTTGATCTGAACTGTATGATTAGTAGCCAATGAAGAAAGCAATAAAAAATAATATTACATCTCCAAATGAAGGCATGAAAGTACAAGAACTCAATATCCTCAAAAGATCATTAAACGATCTCCACGTAAAAGTCTCCGCATATGCAAGCCAAATGCATATTTCAACTCTCGGAGTTTATGTTACGGTGAAGCATTAAGGTCACGACAATAGGTCAATAAACAACTTAAATGCTCCTTATTATGAAGAAACATTGTGGATGGAATAAACGACAAATAAATGAAAATGTTTCAACATTAAGTGGAGATGGAAATGATTTTATTAAAGAAAATGAAATTTTTGCTGTTTAGCCAGAACAAATTTTGAAATTAATTTTTAGCGGTCCAAAATCAGATTTTTAAAAGTTTTTAAAATGACCACATGTGGACATCCCCTAACATCCTTTGATTATCTTGTTGAATTTCGATTATTTGACAAAAGAATGACTCTGGTATCAATTCAAAGCGCACTCCTTTCCTTCCAGATTTTTCTCTAGCTTTGCCGAATTACAAAAAAAAAGCCCTTTGCTTTGCCGAATTATAGGAACTCTTGAACTTACATGATGGAGAAGCATAGAGCATCTCCAATCTTGAGACCCATACCCAAAATTGGGGTAAAAACATAAAAAAATCCATCTCCAATTTTTACCCAAACCCTTACAAATTTTTGGGTTTTATCCATTTCTTTCCCCATTTTGGGGACACCCCAAACCTTTACCCATTTTTCCTGGATCTACCTTGCTTCACCGGAGCTCCGCCGGACATCTCAATAGGATGCCGGAGCTTCACCGGTTGTCTTGAAATGATGAGAGTGTTTCGCCGGACCTTTCAATTTGAAGCTGAAGCTTTGTCGAATCTGCTGTAGGGTCAACGGCCATTCGCCAGAGCTTCCAGAGGATCACCGGAGCTTCGCCGCAGTTGAATCTATCCTCTACTGATTTAAATATATGCCATTCCTAATTTTAAAAAAATGAATTTAGGGTGGAAAATGGGGTTTTCCATTGGAGATCACTCTACCGAGATAGTAGATTTAGACAATTTTTTACTCAAATTTGGGTAAAAAAAAGAGGTGAGGCCTGGAGATGCTGGTCCCGACAATAGGTCAAAACTACTTAAACCCTCCTTAAAATGACAACTAGTTGTAGTCCTGCTGCCACAGCTACAGATTTTACCAAAGTTTGTGAGTCTCTAAATTGCATTTTAAAAATTAAAAAAAAGACGTTATAGGGCCTAAGTCACTGTTCAAGGCACTCAGGTCATTATACCCATACAAAACACATCAACATTACATCCGCGTTAGGGTTTTGATTCCAAACAATCACTGGGGATCATTGCCACCAATTTCAACAAAAATCGTCAAGCAACCAAATACAATTTGAGAAGGGCCGATAAACCCTAACCTGATTTCTAGGGCACGGCTGTAGGATTCAGTAGCTTCAGCATAGTCCTGCTCTTTGGCGGCCTTCGATCCTCTCTCCATCAATTCATCCGCATACTCCAGCGATTTTTCACGCTGTCCATCAGAGGTAACAGCAGAAGTCTCGACGCTGTTGTTGTTGCAAGAAAACTCTGTGCCTCCCACTGTGTTCGACGCAATCGTTGCTTCGACAGAAGCCTGGGCTTGTTCGACATTTTGTGGTGTGGTTTCTGACTTCTGAGCTTCGTCAGCCATTCACGATATCGATTCGAACGGAAATGGAAACCTGAACAACACTCGCCAGGGGTTGTGAACTTTAGTTTGAAGATGGTATTCTCTGCTCTTCAAAACCCTTTCTGGCGCTGGCGGAGAGAATTCATTGCCTCCATTTTATGTTAAATTATACTTGAACTCCCAATGTACTACTTAATTTTCACTTTGACCCTTTAAATTGAAAACTTTTTGGTAGTATGAGTCTTAGAGGCTGTTTGCCGCCCCTTTTCACATTTTTCAATTCTACTTTTCTTATTCTGTGTGTTTGGACTCCAAACCCAGAATTCATTTTCCTGAGAATGCATTCTCAGTTTTGAACGTTAGAGGCCAAAATCCAAAAAGAGGTCCTACCTTCCTTTTCCATTTCTACTTCTCATTTTCATTTTCCCCGCATTTCTCTTTCCCATTTGTACCCCTGGTTTATGTTATCCCATTTTTCCACCACATAAGCAGCAAACGAGAAAGAGGAGGAAAGTTAGAAAGGAGACGCCGCGATTTCTTCCACGCCAGAGGACGTCGCTGCTCTGTTCCTCGAAAATCTAGAGGAGTGGTGTTTGATTCCAACTTCTCATTTTTCTTTGATTGCTAATCATCTCCTCATCAGAACACAATCCTCATCCCAACCCTAAAATGGAAATCAACATAAATTTCACACAAACAACACAATCTTGATCTTCAATGACGAGATAGAGAGAGAGACAGAGAGATTTTTCGGTTGAAGATGGAACCGAATCTAGAGAGAGGAGAAGTGGGTGTTTTTAGATATGAACTCTGATGGAAGATGGAATCGAATCTTGTCTCTAGGGATTCCCTTTTTTTTTTTTTTTTTTTTTTGGGGGGGGGGGGGGGGGGGGGGGGGGGGGGGGTGCTAGAAGTCTCGAGATATGGAAGTGGACATCAACAAAGTTCAAATATTAAAGTATGGGAGAATATCTATTTTTTTTTTTTTTAAAAGGAAGATCGAATATTTTTCAAAAAAAAAAAAAGTATTTTCAAAATTGGATGGGCCCATTTACAAAAATATTTCCCAATTAGAATTTAAAAAAATTGCTAAAAACAATATTCGTATACATTTTTATAACATAATTAATAAATAAGGGCAAAATGGTAAAAAATCAATCCATAACTCATTTTCATCATTCTTCTCCCAAACACTACTACTTTGCAAAATGCATTCTGCACATTTCTCCCAAACACTCCTTCCAGATTCAAAACTCATTCTGGCTATAATCCAAAAAGCCAAAAAGTTGAAAATGAAAAGCTGAAAAGTAGGCTTCCAAACACCCCCTTAGATGTGGTAAATGGGTGGGTTCGGTTGAGTTTGTGTGGGTTGGCATAGGTTATAGGTTGAATATGGGGCAAGTTAAACCCAAGGGTTTGTGTGAGTTGACATAGGTTATAGGTTGAATATGGGACAAGTTAAACCCAACCCAACCCTTTTTTTTTCCTTATGCGCTGTTATCTTCCTTTGCCAAAAAAAAAACTTACCCAACTAAGAGCAAATCCAATGCAAAATGACTATAGCCATTGCTATATTTTGGCACCAAAAAGTGGTTTTTTGTGTCAAAATAGAACTCAGCCTTTAGTGGTTCGTTCTATTTTAGAATCAAACAGTTTCAAAATTAACCGACTTTCCCTCCACCTCACTTTTTCCTACTTTTTTAATCCCAATTCAACTATTTACGTTATTTTCAACCCCATTGTGATCTATTTTTTAACCCTCGCTCCCAACTAATTTTTTAACCCCCGTTCAACCTAATTTTTTCAATACTCATTAAATAAACTACTTCAAAAAAATGAATAATCACTCGTAACAAATTGTAAATTGTAGCTCAATACTTCAAAAAAAAAAGTAGATTAATTGATCAACTTTGGCCAGTGCTTATTACTTCAAATAAATGAATATATGGCCGTTGGGGGAAAAATCACATGTTGGGAGTTTCCAGAAGCATCATTATTCCTCCCTTCTCTCTCGAAAAGGTCTCTTCCCTTCTCTCTCGAAAAGCAATCATCTACCTCATCCATCGTCTCCTTAACCAGATCTGCCACCGATCGGCAAAGCCCCTCTCCTCAACCAGATCTTCGCCGTCATTCAACCTTAAGTGCGTCGCTCTCTATACGTAGCAGCAACTCGTCTTTCTCGTCTCTGTGCATCTCTATTTATACGTCTCTCTTTAAATTTCGGCAACGTCACCACTTTCCGGCAACATTCCAACCATTTTCAGGTAGCCTCCGATAGAATAACTTCTATGGCAGTTGGGATTTTAATGATGTGGCAAGGATGGCTCCATCCTTGGTTCTATATTTGGCACCAAGTATAGAACTCATGCATTATCCATCTTGTTTTGGCTATGCAGTGGATCACTGAGGCCCAGTTTTCCAAAAGATTTTAGCACCCAGGTGCTAAAATCATGATTTTTCAAATCAAAAAATGAAGTGGTTCCGTGTATCGTTTTTCGATTTTTTTTGCACCAAACTAAAGTACACGAGGAGTACTTTAATTTGGTGCGGAAAAAAATCGAAAAACGATACACGAAACCACTTAATTTTTTGATTTGAAATATCATGATTTTAGCACCTGGATGCTAAAATCTTTTGGAAAACTGAGCATGAGTTGCAAAATCTGGTTCTATTATAGCTATAGAATTGCTTTTCCACCTTGCAAGTAAAAGCTTGAAATTGATTAAAAATATGCATCAAAACACTACACATACACTTAAAGAATGTAGAAAAGAACGAATACCTCATAGATCTAAACCTTCTCCAAGCTTTGAGCTTAAAACCCTAGTTTTCTTTAACCTTGAAACTCACCAAAATCAACCCTCCCGAGCTTCCTCAAAACCCTAGTTTTCTTTAACCTTGAAACCCGCCAAAATCAGCCCTCCCGAGCTTCCTCACGCATAATCCAAGCTCCAATGACCAATATATGTAGTATAGATGACAGATCTATAGTGTATTTGTGTGCGGGTAGAACATGGTGGGTGATTTGGGGAGAGAGAGTAAAGAAATCAAGAGAGAGGGGGCAGTCGGTTGTAGGAAGGAGAGGGGAAGTGATTTCTCTCTCTTCCTCATCCTATCTATAGTGCAATAACACCTCACACCCCTCAAGTTCAAACGTGTTACATTTTAACCTAAAATCCAAACTAGCTTCCACATTAACCCACTCTCCAACTCTCAAATGTATTTCCATCAAATCCCCAATTAAATTAAAAAAAAATTACATGAAATTCCGGATCTTTACAAATTACAATGTGCTATCAACAAGTCCAATTAAAGTGACTTTCTCAGATTAACCCACAATCCAATACTCATATGTAATTTCATAACTCCCCAATTAAATTCAAAAAGTTTTTCGTAAAATTCCAGGTCATTACAGGTCTAATTTTGGAAAAATTATTTGGTGGTCTTGGGGCAGCCTGTGACCTCATATTTCTATGGGGTCCAATATAAAGCGTATGATTCCACAACAATGTCTAGTGGATAAGGCTTAAATCCCAGTAATAATTACTCCCAATTTCGTAAGCCCATTTTGAGTCAATAGAAGATGATACTATGTATACAAAGAATAATAATAAAATATTTCTTATTTATTTTGGGATAACCTGATGTCAAGCTAGGTTACGTACACATCTAATAATTTTGGGGTCCTAAAGAAATGAGCGGACAAATTCTCTGGTGGCCCCAAGATTTAGAATGTTAGCACCTACGTGGGATTTAAATAATAAAGATAGTATTTGCAACCACACAAATCACATCACATATTTTTCGACAACACGTTTTATAAATGTTTTGGAAAATATATGTAATTCAACAACATAATTATTGTTGTTCCATTCAGTTATTTATATATTTTTTGTATGAAAGTTAGATTTAGTTTAACTCTAGAAAAATGAGAAATGTTACAAACATGCCCGCCACCACACCCGTGACACATGCACGTGGGCTATCTGTGGGCACTATATCCTATTCCTATCCTTATGTGAAGGGCCTATACGAATGTGATAGAGATATAGTTGGGGGAATGTACCTTGCAGTGTTGTTAGAAAAATATACTCATTAATTACTCCCTCCGTCCCACATTGTTGGTCCTTATTTATATTTTGGGATGTCTCAAAATGTTGGTCCTATTTCTAAAAACAATTATCAAAATATGTCAAACTTCCAGTTTTACCCTTAAAAGTACTCTTTCCCTCCCATTTGTTTCACAATTTTTGAAATTTGTGTCATTTCCTAAATAGTTTTTTTTTTGGGTAAATAAGCTTGAAATAGAAAAAAGGCTAAGCGGATATATAGCCTACAAAGGGCATACCCCAGGAGGACAAAAGAAGAACAAAAGAAAACAAAAGGAAACAAAGGGATGGCCAACAAGGCTACAATGGAGAAGATTTAAGGTGAACAAAATTAGAACAAGGTACAAACCTAGTTACAGAAAATGGTGGCTAAATGTTTCTAGTCCATCTAAGGAGAGGGAGGAGAAACATTCAAAAAAGACTTGAATAACATTCAAAATGACTTTAAACGAGCATTCCAACTGCTTGAACAAAACAGGACCTTAGCTGGACCAGATGATGAGATCCATAAATGCACATGGCCAACTGGGCTTCAGTAACAAGACTGGCTTGCAGTAGCAGTAGATGCTGCGCAACTCAAGTAAGTAACTAGATAATTGCACAGTATCTCCTGTATTACACTGGGACAGCCCCTAGTGATAGGTCAATGAAAACGGGAGGAAACCCCCTCCCAGAAGGGGATCAAACTTAAATAGTTTATATCTTTTAGAATATAATATTTTTTATTATTTTTTAAACTTTGTATAAAACAACAACTAATTGAGATCTATTAAATAAGATCCATATTACATATTTTTTGAGATTCATACTAGAAGATATCAAAAAATTAAAATCATTTAATAAACTTCACAGTTTTGAAGCATAAATTTGGAACTCTAAGAAAATAATTTTGTCTGCTTAAAAAGTTGGATTCCCCAAAAATGACGAGAAATTTGGGACGGTAATTTTGTCTCCTTAGAGTAGTATTTGTGTCGGCGAGAGTAGTAAAGCAAAGATAAAAGGGTAAATTTCACTTACCTCCCCTGATGTTTATGACAATTACAGGGACCTCCCCTGTTGTTTCTGAAATTCCACTGACCTTCCCTACTTTTGAAAATAAATGTCACATATCTCACTTCTGTCAACTTCCGTTAGAAAAGGTGACGGAAAATAATGATGTCATACCACTCTCTCTCTCTCTCCTATTTTTATTTTAAATCTTAAAATATTTATAACTTTTATATTATATATTTTGTAACGCCCCGAAAATTGGGTACATTAATAAATCAATATTGTAATTTATTTAAATAGAAAATCCAATTCATTAAATTCCAAAGAAAAATTTAATAAATTCTTTTAACGGAAAGCTAAAAGTTAGCTTTCTTATTACAACTCAGAATAAAAAGAACTATAACATTATCTGAAAAACTTTAACATTTATTAAGGCTGCTGATAATGCCAAAACTCCTTTTGTTCCTGCCAAAACTCATTTTGTTCCTGCCAAAACTCTTTCTTTCCTTGACTGAATTGCCCCTCATCTCTCTCTCTTACCCCAAACCCACTGTTAATCCCCATCTCTACTTCCTTACCCTGTACTTTTTTTTTTCACGCCCAATTCTCAACGGGACTGAACAACCCTCCATTGATGGTACAATTTGACAATGGTACATTTACAATAGGATGAATACCCAGACATCCGGTTATCATAAATATAAAAAAAGGACTCGATAATTTTATAGAAACTATAGTCTAAATCCAACCTAGACCATCTCGAGCACGCCTTCCACAACCATATTGATCTGAGACAGACAGAAAGCAAGAAAAGGAAGTGTTGCAAGGGATCAAAGTTAAGGAAACGCAACTAAGCACCAAAGATTCAACAAACAAAATCTGATAGGCAAATTGGCCCAAGGTGGAGAGGAATTTAACAACCATGTAAATAGCGATATAATGAAACGTTGGAAGACTACTGTTTAATGTATTCAAGCTGCTTTAGCTTTCTCAAACTTCCTCGATGCAATTTCCCTGCTTTTTTTTAGTGTAGGGTTGTTCGGTAATGCGCGAACCAGAAGGGTTCTAAATTCTCGACTCCTTGACCACTCGTTAATCTCCCGAGCAAGTAAAACAGGAAGTGGATGTTGTTTGAGCATTTCTGAACAAAATTGGGTTGGTTAGGCATTTCCGCAAGTAAATAGGCAAGAGAGGCCGTTGACCACCGGCTTCTGAGCGAAGGAACAAGATCGGCCATTGAGAATTGGGCGTGAAAAAAGGTACAGGGGGAAGAAAGGAGAGATGGGGCGGATAGAGGTGGGTTTGGGGGGGAAGGGAGAAATCAAGGGCAATTCAGTCAATGAATGAAAGAGTTTTGGTAGGAACAAAATGAGTTTTGGCAGGAACAAAAGGGGTTTTGGCATTATCAACAGCCTTTATTAAATATTCAATTGAAAGGAAAGAATAGAGTCATCTAGTTAAAGATCTACTGGTACAGCCACGGCTCCGACACTTTATAACCTTCTTGCTACTCCATTCCCTCGAACTCAGCAAGCGGCTCCTCCTCTCCTTCTGTACCTGGCGTTGGGGTCGCCAGGGCCACAAAAGTAACACCGTGAGTGATAAAATTACACTCAATAGGATACCAAAACTACCGCTTCACGAAAGTATACTCATGCAGTAGTTCAAAACACATGGGACATTAATTTAAGACATAGAACAACATTTCTCAACGTAGTAAACTTAGTAGATTTAGTAATCCGTCATCAACTCAAGGTTTCACAATTCTCGTTCCCGCTTCCTAGAAATAATTTCTTTCAACGAGTTCCACCCACAATATACGTCAGGTGCTCGATCACACAGCAAAGCCACCTCGGGATATACTGCGTACGGCTCACGATTGATCACCCATTGATCAATCTCTATCCGGCATCGATTCCCACCCACAGTATACTTCCGGCGCCCCCTTCACATAGCAAAGCTACCTAAAAGTATAAATTGCGCATGGCTCAAGACCCATACCGGACACGTCCCACTTCCCAAATCCGATATATGGAACACTCATCTTTTTAGTTTATTAATTTAATCACACTAATTAATTACACAAATTTAATGGTTTAAAAATGCCAGTAAGCCAAACAATCACATGCGTCCAATTTTGGCATGCAAAGAAAATTTAATGGAGAGACCGACTATCTCGAACCCATTCGTGTTAGATACAATTCCAGCCACTAAAAATAGCAAACGGTTCCAAAAATCACGAAATTTTATAGTAAAATAGTTCATCAAGTTCGACACAAGTTTACTGTTTTGATTGAATCCTAAATCCAGTCATAAGTGAAGCGAAATAGTGTCTTAAGCTAGACAGTGAATCTGTCCCGAAACTGTTTAGTTCAGCCAACTTCGAAAAATCACAGTTAATTCTACGAATCTCGGATTGGAACGAGTTCTATATGAAAGTTGATTAAATTTTTGAGATCTACAACTATAATGATTTAAGTTTTCTCTGAAACCAAACAAAAATACCCAAAAATCAGTAGAACAGAATAGCGCTCAAGAAAAATGAATTTTGTCTCTTTGGTTCCGTTTTTGACTTACAAAACCTTAACGGTTGAAAACACAATCGCAACGAATGATTTCACATCATATTCATACCACCACTATATTTAGATATACGTGGATACACAGAAACACAAACAAAAATAATATACTTAAGTAAAAAGTAAGTTTTGATATCCTACCTTTCCTCCGAAGTTATAGCGCGCTACGAACGTGATACGATTTAATGTTGTTGAATGGTTGAGTTCTCGAAATATAAATCTGTGAAAGAAACGATATTATATGCGAGAGAGAATTATGAAAATTAAACGGTAGCAAAAGGAAAGTATTTACTGCACGAGAAGAGGCAAACCGAGAACGAGCGAGAGGGAGAGTTGTCGTGGATGGACAATTGAAGTTGGAAAATTTCCACAACCGAAATTTTGATGCAATGAAGGAAGAAAGGAATAAGGGAGGTAGAGGAGTTGTAGACACCCAATCTGGACCATCGGAATTCTGAGACTTCCCCGAGGATGAAAATGCCTAATGAGAACATAAAAGGCTTGATTAAAGGGCTTGAGGACCCCATCAAAACACCTATTGGAGCCCCAGACCAGCCCAAAACCTTAAAACATAATCACCTAGATTACTCTCATAGGCACCTGGATTAGCTAAATCCAGGTGCCTAAAAGGAGTCCAGTCGCCTGGAATTGCACAATCTAGGTGCCTGGAGTTCAGCCCAGGTTGAGTGTGGTTTAAGTTGATAGTGGGCGGGAACGATATCTTGAGAGGATTTGTTGCAGAATCAGTTAGAAGGGGGAATGGGGGAGATGAGTACCCCTATATTTTGACCCCTAAGCCACCTCTAAGCCCTTCTAAGGGTCTAAATGGCCCTCTTTGGCCCTTTTCTTGCCTATAAAATGCCACTCCTCTCCTTCATTTTAAGAGAGGCTAAAAAATACTCCTTCCTCCTACTGTAATGCTGTCAAATTTACTCCAGAAAACCATTTCCAGTCAAGCCTTCCCATTTTATATCACTCTCAACATCAAAAACTCATTCTTTCATCACATTAACCATCCATACTTCATTTTCCACACACAAACTCCCACCATTCAACCATAATTCAGCTCTCAATAGCTCTGAAAGTCCAAGTTTAGTAGCTATAAGCCCCCAAAATCCACTCTAAAACCCATTCAAGTTCATAAATCAAGCCAAAAAAGGTAGTCTTTCTACCAAAAATGCTCAAATAGGCCCTGAGGGGACATCAACCAAGCTCTAGCTAGTTCCTCATACTAGTTTAGAACTTGGAAAAGTCACAAACATCATAGAAAGGAAGTTTATTTTGTGCACCAGTATCAAATCCAGGCGCCTGGATCTGCACAATGCAGACGCCTGGATTCCCTCCCCTTAACCATGTTTTCTGCTTTCTTTTGCATTTTAATTAGTTCATGGATTTGTTTCAACAGCCAAGAAGAATTTTTTAACCAAGTCATGGATTTGTTGCAACAGCCAACAAGTAGTGCTTTTGAACCAAGCCATGCAACGACTCTTTTTTTGAAAAAGGTCCATGCAACAATTCTATGTTTGAACCAAGTCATTTATCCCTAGAAAAATAGAGAAAAAAATTTTAATCTGAAAATTGAGTCCAAAAAATTTAATGACTAAAAAAGCGTTGGAACTGTTTTTTCGTTGTCTTTATTCATTTTTTTTTTTGTTTTGCATTTGTTAGTTTTGCGTCAAGTTTTCGTGGTTTATGAATTCGTCTCGAGGAGACGAAATCCAAAAAGTATAAAATTATGGTCAAAACTAATATTTTTTTAATAAAACCAAAATAAACCAGTTTATTGGTTTAATTTTGGCTTTATTCAAAAAAAATAGTTTCGACCATAATTTTATACTTTTTGGATTCGTCTCGTCGCGACGAATTCATAAACAATGAAAACTTGACGCAAAACTCCATGTGCTTTGGTGAAAAAACAAAAAATGGGTTTTTGGTTTTTTCGTTTTGTCTTTATTAAAAAAAAATACATTTGTTAGTTTTGCATCAAGTTTTTGTTGTTTATAGATTCGTCGCGACTAGACGAATCCAAAAATTATAACATTATGGTTGGAACTTAATTTTTTTTTAATAAAGCCAAAATTAAACCAATAAACTGGTTTATTTTGGTTTATGTTTTGCTTTATTTAAAAAAATATTACTTTTGACCATAATTTTATACTTTTTGGATTCCTCTTGTCAAGACGAATTCATAAATCACAAAAACTTGACGCAAAACTAACAA
Organism: Vaccinium darrowii; assembly: GCA_020921065.1. NCBI lineage: Eukaryota > Viridiplantae > Streptophyta > Magnoliopsida > Ericales > Ericaceae > Vaccinium > Vaccinium darrowii. Next base: position 28,864,828 of record CM037155.1, on the reverse strand, counting down.
ATGCTAAAAAAAAAATATTGAATAAAGACAACTAAAAAACCAGTTCTGCGCTTTTTTTCCAAAGCTCCACTAGGTAGCCAAATTTATTAGGGGAGCTATTGATCAATAGCATAATGAGCCAATTTACCTAGTCTGCTGGAGTAAATTTTTACACATTCGCTAGCTAAATTTTTAGTTATTCACACCATAGAGTGCTTTATAGGGTCCATTGGAGTCATTGTAATATTTTCGATGATTAAGGCTCCATTTGTTTCGGTAGAAAATATTTTACAACAAAAATTATTTTCTTTAATAATCTTTTACATGTAAACCATTTTTTGAACTTCTGTTTTCAGGTGTTTGGTACGTTGTTAAAAATAGTGCTTTGAACTTTGATTAGAAAATATTCCCAATACGCGCATAGAACTTTGAAGAGGGAGCTGATGGGTGAAATTGGTGCTACCGTAATTGTATATACAGAGGTACACGAGATAGACACACACACACACAGAGGGGGGAATGTCACGTGGTAGGAAGTGTACATGTATAGATTGTGGTGATAATTACATAACGTTGTATGTATACATGTATAGACAGGGGGAAAGAGGGGTTGTTGGGGTAAGTTCTGAAAAGCTTGCCATGTGGCTCTTGATTCGCAATGTGGAAGCCGTGGGAATCATTAGCGTAAAATGACTTACCGAGGTTTGAGTTGTAAATCGTTTTTATGTTGGTTTGGGAAACAATCTTCTACCCCGCAAAATGTTTTTTCCAACTTGTGCGCTACCAAACACCCAAAATTAGGAAAACATTTTTGCGAAATACATTTTCACCCCAAACAAACAGAGCCTAAGCTATGTTTGGAACTTGAGGATGGAAAGGAAAAAGAATGGAAAATTTTAAAAATTTTCTTCCCCTTTTTTGGTTCCTAAAGAAACAGAAGGGAAAGTTTAAAAAACAAGTACAATTTTCTCTCCAATTTCTTCTTAATTTTCCCTCTAATTTTCCTTCTTATTATTTTCTCTTCCTTTCTCTTTCCATCCTCAAGTTCCAAACAGAGCCTAAAAAAACTTTTTTGCTGTGAAAAAAAAAAAAAAAAGGCATACACGCTTACTGGGCTGCCTGTCCACCGCCACCGACAAGTACAAACAAGTTCCAAACAAACGACAGTCGTCTGAAGTCCAGTTAAGTAGTTAACGTCAACCGAACCGGATTGACTAATTCCTGTTTCTTCTTCCGCCCACCATCTCTGTTTCTCACTCATTACCACTGCTATAACAAGCAGCAGCAGCTGCTTCTTCTGATTCTCTCTCATCATTGCATTTCGTCTGGTGGAATAAGCCCTAAGAGAAGAGACGAGAAGAAAAAGAGCGGTAAAAAAGCCAGAATGACGTCGTGGTTTAGATCTGCGGTGGAGGTCGGGAACAAGAACAACATCACTCGCACCGTCAAGAATTACGCTGACTCCGTTCTATTTCAACTATCTAGTGAAAAGGGTCAACTCCATTCTATTTCAAAGTCACTCATCTGGGCATACTATTTATTGGAGTAAACTAGTGCACAGTTAAGCCCATTTTTTTGTGTTTGGAGCTGTCTAAAATACGGAGCTTTTATCGAAGTAACCCATTTTTTAAAACTATTTCGCAATCTACCATACTTTTCAAACTATTTTGAAAAATAGCCTTTCGCGCATTTCTGAAATGCAATATGAACGTTACATGCCATCTGGCATGCCACATCAGCGTATACGGTAGCCGTATATACTACAATCGCGCGTATCTGAAATGAAAAATCAAATTAGATCTCGCACTTTAAGAGTGCGTAATAACTTTAATGATCACGCATATCAAAAATGCGTGTTCTTTTAAAACCAGACAAAGCCCTATCCTCCTCCTTCCTTTTCTACAGACCTGGTGCGCGATCAAGGGGCGATCTCCCTCCTCCCTCCTGTGCGATAGCCATCCTCCCTCCTCCTGGGCCCGGTGTTTCATCCTTCCCCTGCGCGATTTGGTAGCTCACTCCTATTGTGCGCGATCGTCTCCAGTTGGTATGAACTCCCTCTTTCTCTCTCTTCTCTCTCATAATCTAGTCTTCTACCATCAATGGGAGTGGATTTTTGGGTTTTTTTTTTGCACAGCTGTATCCCCTCATTTTGACAAGGGTGGAACCTTTGATTCTTGTACAATGTTGAACTCTAGTTGCAGACATTTGATGTTAAATCAATTTGAATCAAGTTTGTAAGATTTTGTCTGGACCATTTGTTCCTGATTTTGTTGCAATTCTACACCTGATCCGATGAATCCCATTGATGCTAAGATGGTTTACGTGTTGGTTTTTGTAGGATTAAGTTTTTTTTGTTTTACTCAACACAATTTACAACTTGCGACCAAACCTTAAAGTTCAGGTCTCCTCATTAAAATAGTGTTTTCCAAGAGAAGAAAACATACCTTCCGATACCATGTTAAGAAAGAAAAAAATTTGAATTTGGCTAAGAGAGATAATGTGTATCAAGCCTATCACAAATTCATAACTTAATTTTTCATCTACTATAGTTACAGGACACGTAATTTTTGACATATGGCATTGGAGGAAATATTTATCTTATATTTATCCTCTAGATACCATGTTAAGAAAACATACCTTCCGACAGCATTTTGGTGCACAACATTTTTTTAAAGCTACTGTTGAATGTTGTTTTTTATGCTTGAGTGATTTGTGCTTTTTCTTAAAAGTAACGGAGCAGTGTTGGTGGTACCAACAATTGGATCTGAGATTGGATTATCTTGAATCCATATTAATGCTATCATTTGTTTGCAGTAAAGCTTACATTATGGAGCCCAAGCCTGTTATTCAGGAGGGGCCCATTGATGGGAGCTTATTAGGGTATCAGCAACAACATATGTCACATGCCATATGGGATAACAATGTAAGTTACTAGCTTTTACTAATTGTCATTTTTGGTACTTAACACATTATGCCGTTTGGCCGTAAAAATTTAGCTAAATATTGCAAGAACTCATTTTTTATTTTTGTTTTTAGGGGGAACGTCCAATAAATTGCAAGACGGTTGTGGTTCGCCGAAATGAAGCAAATTTAAAAAGGTTGGATCCTCCGGCACCACCAGTTGTTGACTTGGTTCGACAAACAGGTTTTGGGGGCCTTATAGACATTCCGTTCATATCATTAGATTTGGCTTTGATGACTGCTCTACTTGAGCGTTGGCGTCTAGAGACTCATTTCTTCCATTTAGCTTTAGGCGAGTGGACTTGACGGACCGACCTGCGTGCCAATCGGAGGTCGTTTGACCGTTTTCGTACCGAAACACAAAAAAAATAAACTTAAGGCATGAATTTGCCGTTTTAAGTACAAGAACGACCAAACGAGCTCGGATTGACTCGAGGCCTGTTCTGTTAGTTCACTATTGGCGACGCGGACCTAACGGACCGACCCGCGTGCCAATTGGAGGTCGTTTGACCGTTTTCTTACCCAAACCCAAAAAACATGAACTTAATGCTTGAATTTGGCGTTTTAAGCACAAGAGCGACGAAACGAGCTCGGATCGACTCGAGGACTGTTCCGTTAGTTCACTCTTGGCGACACAGGACCTGACGAACCAACCCGTTTTCGTACCGAACCTCGAAAAAAATGAACTTAAGGCATGAACTTGCCGTTTTAAGTACAAGGACGACCAAACGAGCTCGGATTGACGCGATGCCTGTTCCGTTAGTTCACTCTTGGCGACATGGACCTAACGGGCCAACCCGCGTGGCAATCGGAGGTTGTTTGAGCGTTTTCATTCTTAAAAACTAAAAAAAAAATAACAACAAAACTTGTCTTGTGTCGGACACGGTATTAGGACACGGAGGTTCGCACATTTTAGTTATGCGTGTCCTGTTGTATTATTATTTTATTTTTTTCCCGAATTTCCCAGAAAATATACAAAGACCTTATATGGAACGGTAGGGATAAAATTACAACAGGGATGTCGTGTTGTTAACGCATTTGAATTATGCGTGACCCTTTTTGACAACCATGTCAAGTAACCCTTTTTATGGTAATTTTTCAGCCATTTATAGTACGTTTTAGGATACGGTTTCCAAATGAAAGTTGTAGGACACACAGAGTAGTTTAATTTCGACATAACCTTCGGTTAAAACGGACAAAAATTGATTGAGTTTTGATTGTAAGAAATTGAGAAAAAATCTGTCGTAACTCACAAAACCTTAGGGTTTAGAGTGCCTAACCCTAACACGCACTTACGGAGTGCGCTATAGTTTTTGCAGTATGGCGCATTGTTATAATGCGTCACCCTTGTTCACAACCATGTCAAGTAACCCTTTTTATGGTAATTTTTCATCTATTTATAATACGTTTTGTGAATAATGCGTAATTAAATATTAATCACGCATATTCTAAATTTATTACGGATCTAAATAATGCGTAATAATTTTATACTGCACTTATACATTGACTGAGCTTGGATTGAAAAAACGGTCTATATTCCAATTGATAAGGCCTCATCAAATAGGTTGATTAAGAAACACACGTAAATGAATACCCACAAGTCACAAACAGGAATGATATCACAATACTTCTTCCAAAACACAGATGATTAGGAAGTGCAACAAGTGATTCATAGAGCCCTTAATATGGCAAGTGAGGACAATGATTTCCTCGAAAATTCTGCGTGGTTATCTGTTGTGCGCGAAGGGTACCTAAAACTTCCAGAATACACAGATTTGGCTACAATGACAAATCTACCAAATTTGTCACGGGTGAAACTGGTGAGTTATCGTATAGCTTCACATTTGTTATTTTGACGTCTTTATGGTGCAACTTATACTATTTTTTTTTAGATTGTCGCATTGGTGAAATCATGTGTGCGAAATGAATTAGGCTCCCGATTATTGGAGTTGAAGGTAAATGAATGTTACAAAATTATATTTAATATAATTGTGACCCACTTCGGCGATATGATTAGCCATTTTTTTATATTTTAAATGAATAGGATCCCACAGAATCTTTTTGGGCCACCCTTCATTACAACGAATGCGAAGAAGGGATATTTCCAGTAATATATGACGTCGGTAGTTGTTTCATACTACGGGAGATTGTTCTCTTCCGCCCTACACAGAAGTCTGATTATTTGAATATCACGCTGAACAACGTTCAATCCGTGATTCAAAAATCAATCCTCGATTAAGCGGCAGTTTAAGTTGTTTCCGCTTTCCGGCGTGGTTTGTTGTACTATTGTTATTGCGTATTAGGGCGGTATTATGCTTGTATGTTTGCTCCAAAATTGTACTGCAAATTTGATGTTACGTTGGGAATTTTTTTTGTCATCATTAGTTGCTCTGAACTTGGAGATCTTTATTACGCAATTTATGCTTGTTTCCGTTTTGCGACATGAGTTATACCGTGCTTAAATGAAAATTATCCACTACACAAATTTGTACTAAACCAAAGAAATTGTACTAATCCAAAGTTTACGGCTCAACACCTGATATGGTTAAAAAACGTGTGGAGTATGACCGTATGATTAAAGTAAGGTGTGCAATCCAATTAGATTTTGCATTTCTGATATGTGTTATAGTTAAAGTTATTGCGCACTTTAGAAGTATGTGATCTAATTTTATTTTGCATTTTAGATATGCGTTATAGTAAAGTTATTGCGCATTCTAAAAACACGCGATTGTCGTATATACGGCTCCTGTATACGCTGATGTGGCTTGCCAGATGACATGTCAAGCTCATATTGCATTTCAGAAATGCGCGAAAGACTATTTTTCAAAATAGTTTCAAAAGTGTGGTAGATTGCGAAATAGTTTTGGAAAATGGGTTACTTCGATCAAACACCCCTAAAATACGCTTATATATTTCATTGATTGTTGTAACTTGTAATTAGTTCTTTTAAGCTATAACTTTGTCAACTATTTTCAAATGATCAGTTTAAGCCTTATTTGCAATGGGTCTTGTCAGCCATTCACCTTTGTGGAACTAGGGGCATGATATATTATGGGGTGTTTAAAGAACAATGTCTTTCCCTTATAACAACTTAATTGGAGTAATATCTTTGTCAAGTTTAGGGTGTTCATCGCCTACGTCATGCTTCAAGTTGTTGCCCTCTCTGCTACCATAGCCTACTGTGAGCATTACCAGTGGTCCAACATCCATGAGTTGTGTTTAGTACTTCCCCTTTGTTTAAAGAGCCACTTTTGTGTATCCCACCTGAATCACTTTAAAATGAGAAATTTTTAACAATGTAAGATCAATATCGAAATTGACTAATACTCCCTCCATCCCAAATTTCTTGTTTATGTTTACTATTTTGGACATCTCAAAATGTTGTTTATATTATGTTTTAATTATGTAATATGAATCTTATTTTATTCATCTCGATTGAATCTATTATTAAATAAAACTGTCCAAAAAAAAAAAAAAACATTGTGGATCGAAAGATATAAGTAATTTTAAAATGGCACGCACGCATGCCTTCGTACTCTCTCTCTCTCTCCCTCTCTCTCTCTCTCTCTCTCACACCTTCCTTACCGAAGGACACTGGAAAGACGAGAATAATTGATGGAGGGGTTTTCCTTTTTCTCATGATTCGTGCAAGCCGATGATAATATGTATCTGCAAAAGTACTATCTACCTTGAGCTGTCATAAGCTAACCATTGACGTCTATAGAACAACGACTCTCATGACTCAGACAGAATATTCAATCTTTTGTAAAAGCCAGTTCATCAAAGCAGTTGCTAAGCAAAATTACGCTAGCCAAAGTATTTGAACAGCTCTGCTAATTAGATCTGAATGTTAGTTTTGATTAGTCGGGTAGAATAAAAATGTCATAAAACACGGGCCCATAGCAAGCTGGATAATGTTTCAAATGCAAGCCAATAAAGATTTAATGAAATCTACACTTCTGTAGTACATGTAAATGGACAAGATGTGTAGTCACTTTAACACAACCAAATATATTCCTCAATAAAATGATCTGTACACAATATATTAAGAATATACTACTATAAATTCAAGAACGCAACTGTCAATTGTACTAGTCATGAGAGAGATATTTCCCATTTCACGATTGAGCAAAATGGAGATGCATCAATACAAAATACCAAGTGCAGACCAAGCCTTACCGTCCTCTCATTTAGGCACCGTCATCCATTTCATCTGTACAAAAGCAAATCAAATGCCGCCTCCTATTTCAATAAAACAGTGAACAATGCTATGGGGCTCTCCAGTATTGAAAGTGACCCGTAAAAGCAATCACTTCACAAGCTCTTTAGATAATAGATATCGAAAAGCAAAATTGTAAGGAACCCACTCAATGCTCTTTCCAGACTTCCCAGATTGACATATCTTAAGATTCTTTCTCACTGAATCCGGCAAACACTCTTGGATCATCTCACTCATGCCAGCTGGAGACAACCCTGAATCCTTAGCAAAGGACTCCACAATTTTCGGTAAAAGAATCTTCTGGTCCCTCCCTACGCCAAAGGTAGCCCGAATGTACTCTTCTTTGGCTATTTCCAACTCTTGTAGTACACTCTTCGGTGTGTAAACACGGACCTGCAAAATGAACAACAGATAACTTCTTAGATATCCAAATACAGGTAGAGAGTATTACGAAATCTTGTATTCCCATCAGCCATCCAATTTTACTTGCAACTTCTTTTTTTCATTTTGCATAGTTACTTTTCTGTATATAGAACCCAAGGACAAAACTTTCCAAGAGAGCAGATCATAATAAGAGCTCACCCCATGAAGATGTAAACAAGGAATATTAATATGAGATTTTCTGACCTTGGGAAGAACATTTATGCCATATAATAGCAACCAACCTCCCAATAATGACTCCTGTCATTTAGATAAGTGGTGATCATTCTTTTCCTAGGTCTAGAGGGCTCCACTGAAAAACAAAAGGATATCTATCGGCTGTCTGTCCGAAAAGATTTTCCCTGTTAGTCCTAAAGCAGAGAAAAAGCATCTGCAATCTCTTAGAGCCACTCCTATGCCAACCATCGAAGGTAGAACATTAGCTCTTCTACGAAATTGTAAACCAAGGAGTTAATTGTGTTTTGCTATGATGTAGGGTTAATTGTGTTCTGAATGACATGTAAAGGGAAGGGTCTGCTATTTTTCTTTCATCAAAGAAATTTATTTCAAAAGCGTTGTAATCTTCGTTCTTCTGAACTAGAAAAAAATGCATAGTTCCAACTTTGGGTTGGAGAAACCTCCTCGCATCCCAAATGTAGCAGGGTTTATAACAAACTCCCCATAAAGAAAAATTCAAACTGTAAATGAACCTGGGTTACTCCACATCAGGGCCAGGATGAAGTAGGCCCTAACTAGTTTGGGGTCGGCGTATTTTTTCTATTTTCTTTTTGTCAAGCTTGGTGATACATGTGATATATCTGAAATGCATATAACCACTAATTGGCCAACCTTGTGTTTTTGGACTAAGCTTGGTCATATATGTTATATATCCGAAATGCATATAACCTCTAATTGGCCAACCTTGTAGTTTCGGACTTGAAGTTAACTTCCCAAAAAGTCAAGTAGCAAATAGAAATGTTCTGTTAGAAACTTAAATTAACTGATGCACTATTGAGGCCTCAAGGATACGAGGGAAGACGAAGATGAATGTGAGCATAGACCACGCTGATCCTCACTGAACAAAAATAGAAGTTTTAAGGCTGGAAATAGCCCGAGAGAGAGGAAAAAGACGAGCGTTGTTCCCGCGGGGGGGGGGGGGGGGGGGGGGGGGGGGGGGGGTGACAGCCCCCACCTCCTCTCCTACGATCCCCTTCCACCAGCTCTCATGATCCTCCTTCTCCCGCCTAAGCCACAGATCGACAGCATGACTTATGCGGATAAAACCTTGTCCAGTCCAACAAATCTGATCTAGAGTGGGATGGGCCATCAACGCTTGCACTCATCTGATGTAGACTCAAGGTCGCCGGAGCTCCGAGCAATTGCATATTCAGGCTGATGTCCATCTGGTTCTATCATGTGGAAGTTTTCAGGGACTACAATTCAGATCTGTGTATTTTCTTCAAGAGTGGGGTTTGAAACTGAAATCATTTTTGGATTTTCTGGGTTTCTCAATTAGAAAGTCCAATCATCTCAGAGTGGGTGTTCTTCATGTTCATCCAATCACTCCAACGGAGTTCGGGTATGCTTCTTGCCATCTCGTTTTTGGTTACCATCTCATTTTGATTCTCTGTTTATGTCCGCTGTTGCAACGGAAATTATTTGCTGGTGAAAACACCAATGATCCCTGTGTGATTAGTGGTAGTTTAATCCTAATTGGTAGATCTGCCACGTAGTGGAGGTTTGAGAGCAGTTTTGCAAAACCGGGTTTGATAGTGGTTTTGCAAAACCTCCTGCAGCTTTGTAAAACCGGTGATAGTGGTTTTGTAAATCTGTGGACGGGTTTTGTGGGCTATTGTCTTCTGGGCCTATTACAAGGGAGATGGGCTACCTTGAGAAATACCCTTTTATGGAGGAGACCTATGGTATATGGGCTGAAATTAAAGCCTTTGGATATTGAAAGTGCTGCCACTTTTCTCAACTAGTTTATCAAGTAACGTTTCTGTGTAGATTTCCATGGTGGACCAATATATCTTCATTTGCAATTATAGAACACATTATATGAAAGCATGTGGCTGGTTCTCTACTACTTATTCTAGTAGTGGGTTCGTCGCCAATTGAAAATAATACAGTGGGCATAATTAAGCCGATTGAAATACGGTGGGCCGAATTGGTTAATCTTAAGTTAACCTCGCAATTGGAATTCTATCAAATTATTGGCATTCTGGTTGGTTCTTTATTTTCCGCTGCTTGGCATTGGCAGGTGTTTTGGAGCTTGGTTTGGCTGATTATTTCGGCGCTTGGTGGATCTAGTTTTGGGTCAGGTAGTATGTTTTGGGTGATGGCCAAAGTTTTACGATTTGGGGTTTTCTCCGAGGGAGCGGAGACTACTCTGGGGCTAACCCTCGACATACATTTGCCTTGGTTAGGTCTGTCTCCTATCCTTCCCCCGCCCATACCCCCAATCTATGAAGCACCGACACCTCTCCGGCACCCCGTACCGCAGTGTCCCGACACGGGGACACGGGGACACGGCGGGAAACGTGTCCCGACACGCCACGTGGCGTGGGACACGGCTGAGCAACTCTTTTGGATGGGGACACGGCTTGGGACACGGGGGGACACGGATGGGGACACGGGGCAGAGAAAGAAGCCGAGAGAGAGAGAGAAGAAAAAAAAACGAGAGAGAGAGAGAGAGATGTAGTGAGTGAGAGAGAGAGAGAGAGAGAGAGAGAGAGAGAGAGAGGCTACATACCAGCAGCAGCCAGCAGCGGCGGCTGCTCAGATCTGTTTTTTAGGGCTTCAAAGTCGTAAATGACGACTGATGAAGAAGATGGAGTGTTTATATATGTTCAATTATAGTTTTTACCCTAAGTTTCTGAGTAATTATAAATTTACCCCTGAAAGTTTTAAAAAAAATTCAATTTTATCCTGAAAGTTTTATAAAATTTCAATTTTACCCCTAAAGTTTTAAAACATTTCAATTTTACCCCCAAAAGTTTTATAAACATTCAATTTTACCCCTAAAAGTTTAAAAAAACTTCAATTTTACCCCTAAAATTTTAAAAAAAATTCAATTTAACCCCTAAAAATTTTAAAATATATATTATATATATGTTTGTAAAATATATATTATATATATGTTTGTAAAATATATATTAAATTAATAATATATAATTACATATATATACACGTGGCGTGTCCCCCGCCGTGTCCGTGTCCCCATTTTTTTAGAATTGCCGTGTCCCCGTGTCCGTGTCCGTATCCGTGTCCGTGTCCGTTTCCGTGTCCGTGCATCATAGCCCCCAATTATTGGGGACTAAATGGGTTATGTTATTGTTGTTATGGTCCAGAGGTCTCATCCACCTTTGGCCTAGAGTTTCTTGAGTGCCTGTTATTTCCATTGCAAAGGGCAAATTCTTATTTTAATGACCTTGCTCTACCTCTCCTGGGAAACGTTGACCATGTTGTGCCGAAACTCGAAGTATGACAATATAAATGAATTAACAAGGAAAAACGAAACAAAAGATTTACGTGGTTCTCCTCAAGCACAAAGTAAGAAGGTACATTCACGATGAAAGAGCAAGATGATTCACTATAAACGGGGAGAGAATACAAAGAGCCGGCTATACCCGTAACTCACTTGAAGTATTCACAAGATATCTAGGGACAAATCTCTGGTGGAACCCAATCGGATAATCAAACCCTAGGTGGAACCCAATAGAGCATCTAACGTCTCACAAGTACGATAGAGACAAATACATAACTCCCTAATATCTAATCCCTTGAAAAGACCAACAATGGACTAAAACCTAGTTTTCTACCAAGAACCCCATAGGGCTCTCTCAAAGGGATTCAATCGAGGAGTCCAAACCCTAACAGCCCTGGGGCCTGCTATTTATAAGAAAGTACAGCAAATTAGGTCAAAAGAGGCCTCAATACGCGCATCCTGCGTTAAACCGTGTACACCCCTTGTCCGACCGTTCGGATAGACTTGACTCCCATCTAGACGAGAAAAATAGAGAGCAAAACGGCTCTTAAGCACTGCCAGTCCGGCTGTGGACCATATCGGGCCAAAACAAAAAACCTGCGCTCAACGACTTCTGCGCTCTCTTCGAATGCCGAATTCAAGGCAAATCTTCAACAAACCACTATGGAATTCAGGTAGACTTTGGAATTCAGATGAGGTCCAAACCTTAACAACCCTGGGGCCTACTATTTATAAGAAAGTACAGCAAATTAGGTCAAAAGAGGCCTCAATACACGCAGCCTGCATCAAACCGTGTACACCCCTTGTTTGACCGTCCGGACAGACTTAACTTCCGTCCAGACGAGAAAAATAGAGAGAAAAACGGCTCTTAAGCACTGCCAGTCCGGCTATGGACCATATCGGGCCGAAACAAAAAACCTGCGCTCGACGACTTCTGTGCTCTCTTCGAATGCCGAATTCAAGGCAAATCTTCAACAGACCACTACGGAATTCAAGTAGACTTTGGAATTCAGATGATGGTGTTTTCAGCATCAGGTAGACTAGGCATGTGTTTTCAGTGTACGGTTATCTGCGGTTGATCCTTGCCGGTGTTCTACTAGAGGCTCATCTCCATTGGGCTAAATTTCTCTGTTGTTGTTGCTTCAATGGTTGAGGGTCAGACAAGCCTTATTTGACCTTGCCTTCTGCTTGTGCGTTATGTTGATGGCTTTGGACCTTGGATGAGGGTGTTTTCAGCGTCGGGTGGTATGGGCATGTGTTTTCAGCATGCGAGAATCTTGTGGAGAGAGTTTCCCTGGGGATGATCTTTGCCAGTGTTGTACTAAAGGCTCATCCCCTTGGGGCCAAGGTTCTCAGTTGTTAAAGCTTCCATAGTTGTGGGTCGGCAAGTTTTCTTCTATGACCTGGCTCTTCCTTTATTGGGTTATGATGATGACATTAACACTTGGAAGTGGGTGTGTTCAGCGTTGGGTGGACTAGGCATGTGCCTCCATCATATGGGGTTCTTGTGGTGAGGTACCCTGGGGATGATCCTTGCCGGTGTCTACTAGAGGCTTATGTCCTTTTATCCGAGTTTCTCAATTGTTGTTGCTTCCATCGTTGAGGGTCAAACGGGTCTTCGACAAATGAGATGATATTTGTTTATATTTCCATACTTTGCAGGTTGTGCAAGGCATTAGACACTAGTTATCTATGTTGGATTTTATGTTTGTACTTTCGTTTTGGCCGCATTCACGTCCCCGTTGCTATTCTTCCTTCTGGTTAGTTTGTTCAATGGGGACATGAACACTGGCTAACTCACACACCATGACCTCAATAGATGTTATGTATTGCCTATTATATCTTGCCAGGCGGGTTATGCATGGTTTTGCCACTAGCCCACCCCTCGGGTTGCACAGGGGAGTACGCACTTTTTCCTTTTCTTTCCGTTTCCTGGGGTATGCCCCTTGTAAACTTGTATATTCGCTTAACCCTTTTTATATTTCAAGCCAAAAAAACCAAAAAAAATTTTAAGGCCGGTGATTCATCAGATTTGCCCATTCAAAACAATCCTAAAAGTGGTGTGAATTAACAATCCAACACATTTGCATCACTCGTAACTAGAGTTACTAATGCCTCATAGAAGGGGACTTACCGCAGGATCAGAATGGCTTCCTGAACATAGCGCAAAGTGCAGAAGGGGTTCAACATGTTTGATCGCATATGCTTGTCGTTCATCTCCAGTCTTAAACTTCGTTCTGGAAGCAAGTAAGAAGCGAAGCCACTACAAGCAGAAGTTATATTGTTTCAACCAAACAGTAGGCTGCATTAAAATAATTACTTCAAACAATTCAAGCACTTGTTTTCTCTCTTTTTGAAAGTTAATAGTGTGAGAGCTCACAGAGAACAATTTCTTTCAAAGAGAGAAAAGGTGATCGAACTTCGACAAATCTATGTAAACATTCATCCTGACTAGTAAAAAGTGTAATTATCACAAGCCATGGAAAACGTTATCACAAGTCATGGAAAACGTTCAGCCCGACCATTAAAAGCTTTTACTTCTCTTGAAACATGTCCATCCTAGGAATAAATGCCTAAATGACAGATATCAGAACTTAAATCTTTCAGCTCCAAGGATTTTAACATCTGAGCCCAAGTCAACACAGTAGAATAAACCAATTAAAAATAAAATAAAAAGCTTCGAAACAAAATCATTTCTATAGATCTACCTGTCCAGGGCGAGACATGCGGCATCCAAGGATAGGATTCTGTATCGTATCTGCACTTACTACTTGACCTCCAACGTTGTAGGCAGCCTGAATTAAGTAAAATCGTAAGAAAATGAAATCCAAACAGAAACTTTCTTCAAAAGAACCTAATAAGACTTCTTACTTTCAAGAGTAGAAAGACTCTCTTTACGTTGTTCTGCGGAATCCCATAAGCCAAATAGGCCTGCACAGAAAAAGCAAATCATCACACTGCTGTTCAAAGCTGTGTCATGTGAATTTTGTGTTTCTACTGCTGAGATCAATACATGCATCACCAACGCATTGTGTACGTTGATCCAGAATGCTAGCTTCTCCTCATGTTGCATCTTCCTGGGATCTATGCCTTCTAATTGACCAATAAGCGACCTAGATATAAAACTTCAATAAGCTTAAGGAAAAAAAGATTCTAAGTTATGTCACAATGCTTAAACATAGCCGCATCACGACTTTCTTGTGCCAGTATCATGCCATAAAGACTCACCTGAAACATTGCAACATGTCCTCAACATCTCCCAACTTCTGATTATCTTTATATATACGTGGAACTTCAACCATTGTGCTGTAAGGTCCGCTGAACTCCTTAAGTCCTTCCACATGGAAAGGATTATCCAACTGCACATCAAAGGTGGAATCTTTCCTCAACCCGGGACTCCACATGTCGCATTGATCTTTTGGAGAAAATGCACTCAATGATGACAAAGATGAATTTGGAGATGAGACACACTGATTCGTCAAAGGCGGGTCCGAAAGCTTGCAATATATAGATGACATGCATTTGACCATATCTTCAGAAAGCTTGTTAGGTGTATATAGATCACAAATGCGGGTACCAAGATGGTCTGCAAGACTGATTACATTTGAAGAAGCATACTGTGGAAAAGAAAATAGCACTCATAAGTCAAAAGAATCATAATGGGAACCTCTATGATATAATCTACGACCTAGATCTCTATTTTCCAAATACAGACCCAAAAAAAGTTTTTATTCAGAATGTGCATTTCAAGAATGCCACTATTCACACATACTCCAAGCACAATTGTTTATTTCTATTCCTATTCCAACATATACTTTTAGAAAACTCTCTTTATATTCACAAAAGAAATACCGAAGTAACCAAACATCGGTCTTGTTTTGAAGATATTGGGTAGTACTGATGTTCCATACACCGGATTTACACAGCATGAGTGTTATGTAATTTATCTACTATATAAACCCATCTCTATTTCTATGTTGGGTCTCTATAATAGGAAGATCTGACTGTAAAGACCCATGTCTATACTTGGAAACAAATCTCTAAAGTACTGCCACATAGAGACCAGTTGGAGTGGTTTCAATCTCGATTTTGCAGACATAGACAGTTGCACTAGACGAGCTCCACATAACAGCATGTAAATGTTGTGTCATTGTTGGCAAAAAAAAAAAAAGCAAAATTATGTGCGGTGATAAGGGAGCATCGTTTGTTCAACCAAAAGGAGTTCAAACTCAATGTCATGCATTTGAAGGATCAAACGAATAGACTTAAGTTACCTCCATCATGGACAAAGGCTGAGAATGACAAGCACGAACAGCTTTAGCCAGTGACTCTGCCGGAGGAGAAGTTCTATTTGATCGAAAAGTACACTGTGATAGTGATGAGTGACAGCGTTGAACACCGGAATCTAGAAGCTTCTCTTCACCTATACTACTGGAATCATTCCAAGGGTTGGCAAGCGACTGACAACTAGCTTCAGATCTGGAAACTTCTAGAAATCTTTGTCTATGGGTAATCAAAGGTGATTTTAATCCAACATCTTTTACATATGGGGATGAACAATTTTGTGGGTCGAATGTTTTGCGGTACAATGATAGAAGATACTGCTCCAAATGCACAACTTCCAGCTCCAATACTGCAATTTCTTTAATCAGTTCTGATGCGGGCTGGAGAAAAATAACAGAAGTTCTTCAATTCAAACACGAAGAGATAGCGGTAATAGAAAAAATATATGTCAACAATGATACAAGAGATAAGCTTCTGATCAGAATGGTGATATGGTTAAAAGGTTATACCAAATCAAACCAAACAGAGCCTTAAGTTCCAACCAATTGGCGATGTTAAAAGGTTATAATCTTTCAAAATAAACCAGTTCTAGTTCTTCGGACAAAAAAAAAAAACTGGTTCAAATGATAGTGTATGCATACGCCTCCATATTCTCTATTGTGTTTGAGAAGGATTAAGCAACTTATCACTTTGTATACATCTACTGGCTAATAATACTCTCAACAGGGTTAGGGTTGGAGACTTGTGGATGGGAGCCAGGAAGAATTGAACACTTGTATACTCCATTCAGTGAAGACTACAAGAAGCTACCTTAGGCAATGAGGCTTCATTAGTGAAATCACAAGAGGAAGATCCATAACCCAGTGCTTTCTCTAAAGCACAGCGGACAACGACTTGGTCTCGTAGTTTTTTCTCAAGCTGTAGAATCTGCACAGAAGGTGAATGAAAAAATGTTATAGAGTGCCATTGAGTAGGTTTCAGCCTTATGCGACCTCTGAAACAATGAGCATTGAAATCCACACTTACACTCAAAGATGTAGGAGCTCAGCTTAAGAGAACCTGTAAAGTAAAAACTGTATTCCAGGATGCAAGCAGATATTAAATTATATACCTCTTGCTTCAAAGAAGTCTGGACTGCAGACCTAGGGGAATGTTTCTGCTTGGTCTTGACACAGTTCTCCAAGTACCCCATATCCTGATAACAAATGAATTCCAACAATCAGGATCCAAAATTTGGGAATTGCTGGAAAATGATTCTCCAGAAGAGGATTCATTAAGGTTAATATTTAACCATGGAACTGTCTGATACAGTACTACTCGAGTCCTCGACTAGCTAATGCATTAGATCATCAGGGCGCAAAGAAGAAGAACAAGAGCATCTCCAATATGGTAGTATTGGGATTCAGAAGTGATGAAATAGTATATGGTGCTAAATTAGCACTGTGCTCTTCCCAATGCCACATTTTGGCACAAGTGATAGGCATTGTTCTCGTTAAGCTACACCTTTGCAACTGCACAGGTACAAAATGCTGGAGCAGCTTTTGGAAATTCACATAAAACGCATTTTTTGGTGCAAAAATAGCACAGAATATGATACACCCATTGAGATGCCCTACGAGATCATCATAGCGATGTTAAGGATGGTAAATGCTGTAGGTTCTATGAAACGTTCCAAACTCAAGTAGCCAGATGACGTAAAAAGCTAATCAAGTCATGAAGCAACTGCAAGTGCCGGAGGTTCAAGCTAATCAATTCCTGAACCAACTGTAAGTTGAGTTCTACTACAACAGCAGTACTGTTAATTAAAGGCAGAAGTGAAGGAATCTCGGTATCTTACCAGCTTTGAATGGTCCGAAGCTTCGAGGAAACCAACTAAGCTATCTTCTGCGAGATTTCTCTTATCAGGGAAGCTGTCATTGAGAAAGACAATATTAAAGCTATTTTAAAACTCTGTTCTTGCGTAAAAAATTACTTCCATCTCAACTGAATCCTTAAGGTGCCACTTCTACTGTACACAATTACGTAGGATCTCCAATTAGAATTTTGAATCTACTAAAGAAAAACAGAAGACTTGAAAGCCAAAAATCATCCCTCTCTAAGCACGGCTGAAAGGCTGAAACCTATCCCAGAAGTCCAGAATATTTCTACGGATCCCAAAACAAACATAAGTTCACAAAATTTCTAACGATAACTGTACTACTTAAGTTCTTCCCGCTATCCATGGCAACAATGGTACGGTGAGAATGGGGGGAAAACAGGCAAAAGCCGCAAAAGGTAAGAAAATGCACTATAGCTCCTAGTTTCCACTATAGCTCCTAGTTTCCAGTTTCTCACATCTTTCTACAGGAAGTCATTCCAGCTCAACAAACATATCAATTTGAAGCTCTAAAAACAGACTGAATAAAGCATAGAATTAACTAACACACAATCGAAAATGGTTACCTCTTAGAACGCTTATATACAAAAGTAGCTCCCACTCCAGGCCGTCTGCTACTGCCACACCCTTCAGACGACCCCATATTTCAAACAGAGAACCCGAGATTCCACTCCTCCGATCAAACAAAAAAGAAAACCCAAGATGCCACTGCGACTGTGTCTTTAAGAGAAATCTACATCCAAATTAAAAGAAAAAAGAAACAGAAACAGAAAAGAACGGCCAGTCCAAATGGCGACAAAATGGATCCTCTCTCAGAAATCTCCTGTAACAATTAATCACCCACTTCGTCTTCTTCCTTGCTTTCACAAACACTAACTAATCTCAAGTGATGGTTTCTTGCGAAGTGCGAACAGAGGTCTGGAGTCTGAAACGCAACAGGGGGGAGGGGGGAACAGTTGCAATCTGCTAACAAATGCGGCTAAGAAAAAGTTGACCCTTCTGACCGCAATTTCTTCTCCGAGAAGGGTCTCTCTCTCTCTCTTCCCCCTCCAAATCTGGTGATGGAGAGTCGTTTGGCATGAATGAAAAGTACTGTCGTTGGAGAAAGTCTCCCTATGCAACCTAAATGTCAAATTGTGGTGAAGTAGATAAATTAATCAAGCCAACATTGCAAGATTAGATCTAAATGGACATTTAAGATTAAATAGCTGTAAGAATCCTCTACGCTCTTAAAATGGAGTAGACTATATTGTTAAGGGCATTTATGGATCTTTTGTCGCTATACTTTGTTAATCGGTACCATTCATATGATAGTGCTCATTGAGAATATGAAGTTTATTAGCAAAAATTTTTTTTTTTTTTTTTTGGTAAGCAGTTTATTAGCAGTATTACCGTTCAATACATGATAAAGATCCTTTTATTTTGTGATCGTTAGATTCGTTTTAGGATACCAAACTAATTTTTATTTTTCCAGATCAAAGTGCTCTATAAGTTGAAAGATATCCCAGCAATGGTTTTTTGGGCACATCTCAACAAGTTTTAAAATATGAACAACGGACCCCACATTCTTTTAGGACGAGTAGTATATTGTTGGCAAGCAAGTGGGAGTTGGTCATCGTCCGTCCTCGACTCCCTCCTCCTTTTTTTCCTTATTATATGATCAGATCAGATCTCTCCATTGTTCTATACGTGTAAATTAGCTCAACTGTTTGAGAGGTAAAAAAAACTGAATATGGCAACGGAGGCATGTGCTCCCGGCGGCCACATGCTTCGTCCACCATTCAAGGGACGAATGGATTATAGTTTGTAGACTGTAGTATAATCCAAATCAAATCAAGATGCTCTTCAAAAAACAAAAAAAAATCCAATCAAGATGATTGCTAATTAAGCTTATTGTGAATTTGTGATTAATATGAATTTTCTTAAATATTCCAACTAGTGGCGGAGCCTGAAATCGACGTTGAACGGGAACAAATTATGATAGAAATTTTGGTTCGAAGATTATTTTGTGACTAAATCCAATTATTTGAGTTTTTGTGGGACAGTTTTGACAATTTGAAAAAATTAGGAGGTGTTCCACTAAGAAAAATCCAGTTAAGTTTTTACCCAGAAAATTACTTCATTCCGCTAAAAAAAAAAAAAAAAAACCCCAAAAAAAACAACCAATTCCACTAACTTGAGAAAAAAAAAAACAACAATTGGTATCATCAACAGTTTTTTCCTAAAAGTAAAGTTAGTGGAACAAGTTAGTTTTTTCCAAAAACTAAATATCTAAAAAACCAAAAAATTAACCAAAAACCTAAAACTAAAGTTAGTGGAACAAGTTAGTTTTTTCCAAAAACTAAAAGCTCTAAAAAAAACAAAAAAACAAAATTAGTGGAACACCCCGTTAATCTCAAATATTGTTGTTATCATATCATTCGACGAACATAATATCTAATCATACCGTATAAATCACCATAATTTAGTGTTCTCGGAATGAAAATTATTCTTATATTGTAATTATTGTCGAAAATTTATAATTTTTTTAAGAATATCTATAAAAAAAAATGCAAAATATACATCAAAATAGAAATTTAAGACCGGGGCCATCCCGACCCTATGTAGCTCCTCCCTTATTCCACCCCGAAATTTTAGTCCCTGGTTCCAAAATTTTCCTTGTAGTTCTGCCAAGAGATTTCAATCAAACAAAGGGGTTTGGTTAGAGCCCGGTTTAATGGAGTATAAAGGAGGGGATGAAGTATTCAGGGGATGATGAATTGATGGTTTGGATGGTGCATAAGGGAGTGTGTTCGCCCCTACAAAATCATCCCAAGACTAAATAGTCAGCCTCCGTGAGGTCATATGTCCCATTCTCATGAATGCCAAATATTTCAAACCTTGAAGCCACTTAAAGTTTGACATGTCGTTAACTTAAAAATTCCGAGATTGGTCGAAGAATGCGTAAACTGACTCAGTCATCCGCTTATAAAAAAAAAGTACAGTATCAATCAGAGTTCAAACTAATTATGAGCACTAATCCAAATGGGTTGTGTGAATTCAGCCTAATAAATGAAAAGGCAGCGCAATCTCCTCAAAAAGGGTAGAAAGGTTAAAAGGGCACATTGGATGCTAGAAAGTAAACGAAGTTTTTGCGGGGATTGTGTGGTCTATACGGATCTTCTTTTTCTGGCCCCTCTAGGAGATTATTGAGAGATCCCATTCTTTCCCACGTAGTCCTTCAGTTCCGCATGGACTACTTTTTGTCACGGAATCAACAACATTATTATATTATATATATTATAATGAGGTAATGCTAACCGGTGCAACCGTGAAAGGTACCGATTTGGGGGGCCTGCTGTGCAGGTGTCGCATGGCACAGTGTCATGCGGCCATCCGAGCCGTCCATTGCGAAAAAGCACGGCTCGGATTTAATCCGAGCTCAATGCAAATCTAAGTCATCCATTGCTTGATTAAATCCAAGTCGTGCATTTTCGCAATGGATGGTCGGATGGCCGCATGGCACGGTGCCATGCGGCACCCGCACAGCAGGGCCTCCGGGTATGAAAGGTACACAAAAGAATACTAGTGGGTCCTGTTTGTACTTTAAAAGTACTCTTTTAAATGTATTTTAACGGTATAAGTATATTTTTAAAGTGTACTTTAAAATACAAGTGCAACCTAATAAATTTTTTTTTTTTTGTACCCTTAACCATGCACCTTGTAGCAAGACACATTATAAAATACTATGGTCATTTGACTTTCCAAGAAGAAAGACAGAGCACGTCTAATGTTCCTTGATAGATTCTCCCTCCTTAGGCATAGTTTGTCAAAATATTTTAGCAACTCAGTTGTTAGCAAATGAGTTCAATAGATGCTAAAATTATGGTATTTCAAATGAAAAAATTAAGTGTTTCCGTGAATTATTTTTTGAATTTTTTACACCGAATTAAAGTACACGAGGAGTATTTTAATTTAGTGCAAAAAAATCAAAAAACGATACACGGAACTACTTCATTTTTTGATTTCAAAACCATGATTTTAGCACCTACTGAACTCATTTGCTAAAATCACCAATTGCTAAAATCTTTTGGAAAACTATGCCTTAGAGCAATCCAACATATTAGACAAAAAAATTGTCAAAAATATTAGTGTACAGTGTTTACCAAGGTTGTGAATATTGTTTCCGTACCAAGCACCTCTAATACCGTACAGTGCTCAATACCGGACGGGTACTCACTGTACCATAAAATACCGGCCTTATCGGCGGAAATGTAAAATACCGGCCAAAATAGTGAAAAAATAGCTTCAAACCAGAAAAAATGTGTGACCGGTGCGGCGAGTCCCAACAGTACGCACCTAACTGGGGGGGGGGGGGGGGGGGGAGATTAAAGGCAAAACTGAATTCTGTCAAGATCTAGGTCTTCTATTGACATTCCGCTAAAGTTCTCGACGTTTTGGACTAATCTTGATGGTCTCCATCGTCGGTCATCTTCTTCTTCACGCCTCTTCGTAGTGGGTTCTTGGAGTTTTATTCTTCACGCATGTGAAGTCAGTTCTTTGGCATATCGGCGATGGTGGAAGACTGGAAGCAAAACAAGCATATTGGGGTGTGACACAGCCTTTTTTGAGATCATTTTAATGAGGACTCCCTCATTAAAATTCCGCGAGGACCTCGTGGATCGAGGTTGAATCTCGACGATCCAAACTGCTCAATGTGTTTAAAACATGTTTTTAAGGGTCACTGCGAGAAATCGCCAAAAAAATTACCCGAAAGGGCTTCATTCGAGCATTTTTTGATAAGTTTTATATGTACGGTTATTATGAAAAATTGCTCGGATGAGGCCCTTTCCCTCGCATTGGCCTTGAAAAACATGTTTTATATGTACGGTTATTATGAAAAATTGCTCGGATCAGGCCCTTTCCCGCCCAGGCTACTTGAGTGCTCAGATTGCTACTTGAGTGCTTTAGTGATGACTTGAGTCAGGTTGCTATTTAAGTGCTCAAGTAGTAACTTGAGTACTCAGGTTGCTACTTGAGTGCTCAAGTGTTTCTGAGGGTTTTTAATCTCCTTGAAGGTTTTGGGGGTTATTTTGGTATTTTCGGTGGGTTTTGGAAGGATTCGAGGGATTGTGAGCCTTTCGGGACCTTGTTCAAGCCTTATCGCGATGTCATTAGTATCTCTTCATCATTGGGAATGCTAAGGATTTTCATGAGTTCAAATTGGGGTGTCTACAGCGGGCCCAGCAGGGGAGGAGGACGTAGAGCTAGTCGTAGCCCTTCTCTTGGCAGAGGGAGTTCTCAGGTAATTTTCATGCTTTGTTATTTGAACTGTGTGCTTTCAGACTTGTATATCAATCCTGTATACTGATGAAATTTCTTTACTTTGTGCAAAGTATGTTCCCACCTCCGAGGACTGAGCGTAGGAGGCCGTTGATGAAGCAAGCTGGTGGTGGTCCCACGACTCCTCCCTCCGACAGAGTACTTCGAGGTCTTCAGCCTTCTGTTGATAGGCCGGGAGGGAGTGCACCAGGGAGTTCGGCTCCACCATCACGGCAGTCTCTCAGGGAGGCAGAGAGTAGTGAAGAGGAGGACACGGGTCCTGCTGAGTCTGAGGAGTTTAGGCCTCGAATACAGAAGAGGCCTCGTGCTTGAGTAGGTAGGACAGGCCTGCGTGCCTGCTTTTTTATTTGGGCGCCTGTTTGCCCGTTCTTGTCTTCCTTTTCCATAGATACGGCATGCGTGCCGTTGTAGTAGTTTTGATGATGTCGGGCCCGTTTTGCCCTTGGATAGATGCACATTTTACTTATGACATGGATACTGTTTTAGTTTTTATAAAAACTCGCATTTCTGTTATGTAGAATGACTTACATTAACAAAGACTTGAATCTTAAAAACCAAACCTAGCACTGAGAATGCATGACACGAGACACTGTGGGGAAATGAAATGTACATGAGTTCGAAACTGGGAGAGACATCCTTCCTGGGGTATGCCCCTTGTAGGCTGTACATTCGCTTAACCCCTTTTAATTTCAAGCTTATTTACCCAAAAAAAAAAAAAAAATGGGAGAGACATAAAACGGGACACTTTTTGGCTTTTGTGGGAAGGACCGAAAAAAATGATGAAAGAGAGGAGTTTTAGAGTGAAAACGCCCCGTAGCTAGATGTCTTGGCTTGATTGATCCAATAAATCCCAAATGTATGCAACAATGCTCGCTTGAAATGAACATCTTGAGAAGTCGCGAAAAAGTTGTAAAATTTCACTCGAAGCTCTGTATCCGGGGTTTTTCGGCATATCCGTCCATTTAGATATCTCCGAAAATGTAGAACAATTCTTCCATTAAGTCTTTGATGCTCACTTTGGTTTGTATGTACAAGAAAAATGACCAAAAGAAGTCTGGAATGGGTCCAGAGGGTCAAAATTAGAATTTTGGCCCAACAGTAGCCAAGTATGTCGTACGGCATATAAAATTGTACCGCACGGTGCCTTTGTTGAAGCCGTAGGTGCCAGAGTTTGGGTGCCCCACTTCTGACACTATTTTTCTGCAATCTGAGCTTCGTCTTGTTCCCCCAATGCATGTTTGCACGTCCAGAAGTCCTGAAATGCGGAACCGAAGTCTATCTTGGGGAAGTTTACAAAAAAAATTTGCCTTATCTTTACGTTCCTCCATGCGGCACGCTTCCCGAGGTGGGTGCTTTTCAAGATTTTTGAAGTTTTCTCTCTTGAATGTTTATAAATAGCATTGTTTCCACAGGCGTATTCATCCTGAAAATCACATTCTTCATCTCCCTCCCTAAATGGCCGTTAGTATCTCAGCTTTAGTTCGTCCCTGGCTTGATGAGCTTGACGGTCTGGGTTGGTTGAACTTTCGTGACCATAGGTTGGCATCTATGCGTTACATTCGGGATGTAACCATACGTCCTGAGTTGCTCCATGCTGCTATCCGCTTCTGGGATCCTGAAGTGCATGTGTTTCGCTTCGGCCTTCAAGAGCTGTGTCCCATGGTGGAAGAGTTCCACGTGTATCTTGGAGGTTTCGACCTGGAGACTCCCGTCATTCCTCTTCAAGGAGTGAATTATGCTGATGTGCTATCCTTAAAGCTGGGTTTGAGTAAAAACGCAGCAAGGTCCATGATCCAGGGAGGCGTGTTCAACATTTCACGCTTGATCAACCAGTTTCGACCTGAAGGTTTTACATTGTGCCTCATCATTCTTGCAGCGTTCCTGTTTGTTCGTTCGGATAATCACGCAAGTGCGGCACTGGTAGGAGTGGCTAAGCAGATTGAGGAGCGCAAAGATGTAGCTCCAATGGTTCTGGCTGAAACTTTGATGGGCTTGGATGGAGTCCATGTTGGGCGTACCAATGTTTTTGAAGGCAGTGCTTTGCTCCTACATGTAGGTTTCTCACTCAGCTCTCCTTTTTCTAGTTCATCTCTCGTTCTCTTTTTACCTCAACGCTCAGGTTTTAGGCTTTCTATGGTTCCTTACTTATTTTCTCTCTCATGTAGACTTGGCTTTGCGAAAAGGCTGCCCTTCTGGAGGCAGTGTCGTGGAACAGGATCCATGAGACATAAGGCTTTGTCCAAAGGGAGTACCAGGAGTTTCACAGGAGTGTTTCTGGTTGGGTTCAGGTGCCTTCCCAACTTAAAGAGGACACAATTTCTTGGTGCTTGAACTGGATGGATCGTCCGACCATGATGGTGAACAACATGGGACATCATAGGATTGTCCCAGCAGGTCTGACTTGCTGGACCTTTTACATTCCTTATCGTGTTCTTTGTCAGCTTGATGTTAGCCAAACAATACCACTTGTGAATCCTGAAAACTTCGTCATGCCAAATTTCGACCATGCGGCTATCCAGGCTTATCAGTGTACTTGGAGGGAGCGCGTGATTGTTCCCAGAGATTAGCATCCCAGCATTGTGCTTTTGGGGCGTTACAAGAGATGGTTGGTACAAGAAATTGAAGCAAGAGAAAATGGGAATCAAAATTGACATCCGCTTTAGTCTTAATGTACCCGAAATGAATTGCTGACCCATGACATGCTTCATGTGGGCCGATGTTTTGCTTTTGTTGTGAAAGATTCATGCTCAGCCATGTAATCGAAGAAATCACTTTGAATAAAAGTGATTTATGAAAGTTTTCCGCTGTGATTCTCGTTGATTGTGATTGTAAGCGTGAATGACGGCTATGGATCAACTCAAGAGATGTTACAAAGGATTGCGACCGGTCCCCAATGTGAGGATGCCTACGTATCCTTAAAGAAGGAATCAGGTCATGACGTAGTTCATGCATACAATTTTGGCTAGGGTTCGCTCGAGTATTTTCACTCTCTTTTTGTGCTCTTATTTTTGCCTAGTATCGCCCTTTCGGGTTTTCGGTCTAGCGAGCTCTTTTGATTGATTTGTCTTGAATTTTGCCTAAGCCGCCCGATGTGGGTTTCCGACCTAGCAGACTTGCTCTAATTTTTGCCTAGCACTGCCCGCCCTTGCGGGTTTTAGTCCAGCGAGCTTCTTTCAGGGGTAGTATCGCTTGAGTTGATCCACGTTGACCAATGTAGAGAATTCGTTGCTGTCGAGATCGATGAGCTGAGTTGCGTCTCCAGACAAGATTTTCTTGATGATGTAAGGCCCTGCCCACTTTGGCCGAAATTTCCCGCGTGGATCGAAAACTGGAGCCCGGATCTCCTTCAGAACCATATCTCCTTCTTGCAGACTTC
Source organism: Vaccinium darrowii (assembly GCA_020921065.1). Classification (NCBI taxonomy): domain Eukaryota; kingdom Viridiplantae; phylum Streptophyta; class Magnoliopsida; order Ericales; family Ericaceae; genus Vaccinium; species Vaccinium darrowii. The sequence goes on along the minus strand of CM037155.1, from coordinate 28,838,904 downwards.
TGGACTTGACTTTTTTGTTAAAAGCGCGTGCGATTCGGCGTTGATACCCTTGAACATGATACAAGGCCTTGAGCCTTCTTTCATCAAATAGCATGAGTTCTTCGAATCTCACACTCTGCCATTCAGCTTCTTCGATGTCAGCTTCTATCATGACCCTCAGTGATGGTACCTCAAGTTCAATAGGGAGAACGACTTCCATACCGTAGACCAAAGAATAGGGTGTTGCCCCTGTCGGAGTATGGATGGATGTCCGGTATCCCCAAAGTGCTAATGGCAGCTGTTCATGCCAGTTTCTTGTAGACTGAATGATTTTTTCCAATATCGACTTGATGGTTTTGTTGGCAGCTTCTACAGCTCCATTGGTTTGTGGCCGGTAGATGGTTGACTTGTGGACCTGGATCCCAAAATCTTCAAGAACTTCCACAGCTCTACCTTTGAAGTGAACACCATTGTCAGACACAAATGCGTGAGGTACGCCATACCGGTAAATGGTGTTTTGCTTGATGAAATGAGCGACCTGAACCGCTGTGAGAGCAGTGTAGAAGGTAGCCTCAACCCACTTGGTGAAATAATCGCTAGCAACTAGGATGAATTTGTTCCCGTTTGAAGCGGTCGAGGTGATTTTGCCGATGACGTCGATGCCCCAGGTAGAGAAAGGACAGAGTGAAGTCATAGAATGCAGCTCTGACGGTGGTATGTGCATGAGATTGGCATGAATCTGACATTTGTGACACATTCTCGCATATTCGATGCATTCGGTTTCCATGGTAGACCAGTAATATCCTTGTCGCAAGATTTTCTTGGCGAGCATTGTACTGTTCATGTGAGGGCCATAGACTCCGTTGTGTATTTCCTCCATGATTTTGGTTGCTTCTTCGCCGTTCACGCATAACTTGTGCATTCCGCAGTGGAATATTTCGGTACAGGGGCTCCCGCAGATGATGTAGTGAGAAGCTAGCTTCCGGAGAGCGATCTGGTCCTTCTTGTCAGTTCCAGTCGAATATTCGTCTTTCTCAATGAAATTCTAGATGTCGTGGTACCAAGGAAGACCATCATCAGGCTCATCAATAGCCATGATGTACTTATAAACGGGCTTGTCCCTTTGCTCAATCATAATTGGTCGAAGCTTGACTCCGTTAGGTATCTCCACCATTGATGCTAATGTAGCCAAGGCATCGGCAAACCAGTTGTTTAATCTGGGCACATGAGTGAAAGTGACAACTTGGAATCGATGGATCAAATCATCAAGGTCCTTGTGGTAAGGCTTCAGCTTGTCTTCCTTGACCTTCCAGTCGTCGTTCGCTTGTGAAACTACCAAGTTGGAATCTCCATTCACTTCCAACCTTTTGGCGCCGATTTTGAGAGCAGCTTCCATCCCTACGATACATGCTTCGTATTCAGATTGATTGTTGGTGACCTCGAAGTTTAGCTTGAAAGCAAGAGGGACGTGTGACCCTTCTGGTGAGATAAGTAGAATTCCAATCCCGAATCCTTTCTGGTTAGCAGCCCCATCAAAATATAACAACCATACATCATTGGTGGTGGTCATGACATTTTCATCGGGAAATTCGAACCTCACATCTTTTGGACCTTCTACCGGATGATCAGCCAGAAATTCAGCGATAGCTCTTCCTTTCACAGATTTTCGAGTTACGTACTTGATGTCGAATTCGGCTAGCAGAAGCAACCAGCGTGCCAGCTTACCTGTGAGTGCTGGTTTCTCAAACAGATATTTGAGAGGGTCCATTCGAGAAATCAGCCTTACCGAGTAGGCCAACATGTAGTGTCTCAGCTTCTTGGAAGCCCATATCAAAGCCCAACAAACCTTCTCCAGGGAGGTGTACCGTTCCTCACATCCTGCCATTTTCTTGCTAATGTAGTAAACTGCTTTCTCACTCCCACCTTCGCCTTCTTGCACGAGCATGCATCCCATTGCTGATGAGGTGATAGACAAGTACATAATGAGAGGTTGCCCCGGCGTTGGTGGCATCAGCACTGGAGGACTCTGAAGATAACTCTTGATGGCTTCAAAAGCTTTTTGGCATCTGTCGTCCCATTTGAATGGCACACCCTTCTTAAGTAATCGGAACATTGGCTCGCAAGTTGAGGTTTACTTGGCGATGAATCTGCTGATAAACTGAATCTTTCCGAGAAAGCTTCGTACTTCCTTCTTTGTCCGGGGTGGCTCCATCTCAAGAATAGCCTTGATCTTGGAAGGATCTATCTCGATTCCTCGTGTAGTGATCATGAATCCCAACATCTTTCCAGTTGTGACTCCAAATGTACATTTCTCAGGATTGAGACGCAACCGGTACTTGCGAATCCTTTCGAAGAATTTCCTGAGGGCGGGTAGATGTCCTTCCCTTTCCTTGGCTTTGACAATCATGTCATCCACGTAAACTTCGACTTCTGTGTGAATCATGTCATGCAGTAATGTTGTGGCTGCCCTCTGATAAGTTGACCCAGCGTTTTTTAGTCCAAAAGGCATGACCCTGTAACAGTAAGTGCCCCATTCTGTGGTGAAGGTAGTTTTCTTGCGGTCTTTGGGAGCCATGAGAATCTGATTGTATCCCGAGAAACTGTCCATGAAAGAGAGAAGTGCATGTCCGGCAGTATTGTCCACAAGCACATCTATGTGTGGCAAACGGAAATCGTCTTTAGGGCTGGCCTTGTTCAGATCCTTGAAGTCTACACAAACTTGAATCTTTCCATTCTTCTTAGGGACAAGAACGATGTTTGCAACCCATTGAGGGTATTCTGTCACCATCAAGAATCCGACGTCTATCTGCCTCTGAATTTCCTTTTTGATTTCCAATACCCAGTCAGGTCTCATTTTCCTTAGCTTCTATTTGACAGGCTTTGCGTCTGGATAAAGCGGGATTCGATTCTCCACAATCTCGGGGTCAATGCCAGGCATATCCGTGTGTGACCATGCAAAAACATCCTCGAATTCTTTCAGGAGATCCGAATGGGCTTTGAATTCTTCTGGAGATAGTCCGGAACCAATTTGAACCATTCGCGGATTGCTTTCATCTCTCAAATTTATAGAAATAATTTTTCTTTTATGGGCTGAGCATGCCTTTCGTCTTCCCTTCTGATTAGAAATCGAAGTTCTTCTGGAATTTCTTCCTCGAACTCAATCCTTTCATCGTTGGGGTCAACACAATTTATTTTGGATACAACAAGATAAGCAAAGTCTATTTCATTGATAGCAAATGTGGAGGCCCCAGGGGCGTGATACATGAAAGTGGACTCGAATTCAAAAGAAAAGTGATGACGCGGGGGAATGACAGATACATGTACAGGGTCAGACACAGACTCAGTGCTAGACTTAGATTCTGACTCAAATCCAGTGCTAATGTAAGTAATTCAAGGTACAAAAGTGCAATTTTTATAAATTCAATTGGCATCCACAATGAGTGCAGTAACATCTCCAATGGCATCCTGGCTCAGCATCATCAATTCTACCTCCTCGGCAAGCTCCAAATCAGGGTTCAAATCAAACAGCATCGCAGCAGGCTCGTCTTCCTCTACACCTATCAGGCTCTCTTCTCCAAACAGCGATTGGAGATTCCCTGAGTCAAGAGTTTTGATCCAGTCAATTTGAAGTGCCTTAACCAGCTCTTCCCTCTTCTCGGTTTCATTGTCACTGTCCCAAGTATCGTTTGCAAAAACTTTCGAAGCCTGGCAGTCTGGTCTTCGTTTCCATGTCCCAGAATGGTTCCGATTCCCCTTGATAGATAGCTTCTAGAGCTTTCACAAACGGAATAGGCTTCTTCTTGGCACCAGCTTGCATCTTCTTTCCTTTTCTTTGTTCGCCGTCAGTTGATTCGTAACCGAGACCAAAGCGATGGTTATTTGTCGAAAATTTAGAAAATTCAGCCATCCCTTGATTGTTCAGTCCTAACCCCAAGCCGGGCAGGTATTCCATTTTTCTCATTATTTCCAGAGCGGTTGAGCTGACTGAGAAATCCTCATCCATCTTGATAGTAAGGATTGATTCTGAAGTGTCGAAAGAGAAACCACCAAGAGTGACATCTTCTTCTCCATGAGCAATTTCAAGTAGTGGTGCATTGTCAGGGACATGGGGACGGATCCCTGAATCTCCATGAATGGTTAAAGTTCCCGTAGCCAGACCAAGTTGGACTTTTTGGTGTAGAGAAGAAGGGACTTCCATGATATCTGATCAATGGAGCCAAGGTCTGCCCAGCAGCAGGTTAAAGGATGAAGGGATGTCGAGTACATGGAACCCGATATCTGTTTTGAAATCTTCAATCACCACTTCCACTTGAATTATCCCCATTACATCTCTGCGTGTGTTATCATATGCGCGCACTCCGAGGTTGGAAGGCTGGAAGTCTTTGTTCTTGAAACCCAGGCAGTAGGCTGTCCGCAGAGGGCACACGTTCAGAGCGGATCCGTTGTCAAGCAGAACGACCGGGACCCATTTTCCCATGCACTTGAGAGTGATGTGCAAAGGTTTGTTGTGACCAGCTCCTTTTGGGGGTAAATCTTTCTCAGTGAAGACAACAACGTGTTTTGCACGAGCTGGAGTGAGTAATGCCACCATGGTTTCCGGGGGAGTATTAGGTGGTACCTCCATGTTGGACAAAGTTTTAATCAACTTTTGACGATGTTCTCGAGAGGAAAAGAGTAGTCCCCAAATTGAGACTGATGCTGGAGTTCTTTCAAGCTGTTTATGAACCAAGTCTTCTGCTGTTGCTTGGTTCTTTTGAGGCGGTTGAGTAGCAACTTCTGGCTCGATTGGAGATGAATTTTCCTGAATGGGATCGTCCCAAATGAATTCTTCTGGCTGAGTTCGGTACGGAATGTTTCTTTGAAGATTAGCCGGTTGGTAGATTCGGCCGCTTCTCGTCACCCGATTGACTGTATCTTCCCAAAGCTGTTGATTTTCACCCCAGAAATCTGCAAATCCTTCACTAACTTTGCGCTTGCCGACTTTGATGGCTTCCTTCTTCTATTTTTCATGTTGATCTTCAAACCACAAGTTTATCAAACTGTCTGGAGTTTCCTGACTGTTGAGATCAACTGTTTCCAATTTTGTCTTCAAGTTTGCCACCTCTGAATCTTGCCAGAAAGACTGGTCTAGCATGGATTTATTGACTATCCACACTTCGTCACTACCGACTCGGATGTCGATAACTTCGTCTTCGTTCCATGTGGTTGTCTGTGGATCGGTGACCAGGATTGATATGTTGGAAGTGTGCGGAAATGGCACGGATGGCCGTGGGAGAGAATCTCCAATAATGTATGCCTAAGGGAGCCAATTGTGATTGCCGAAGATGGTTTCGATGGCTTGCTGATTCTCTTCTTCGGGAAGTGGAGATCTTGAAAAGTTGCGTCGGAGTTCTCCATAATTTTCAGATTCCTCAAACGAGGTTGAGGGTGAAACCGCATCCAGAGGTTTGGCACAGATTGTTGTTTCTTCAAATTGGCTGATACTGAGACCTTCTGGTATGCAATCAACTGGCTTGTCATGAAATTCTGAGACGATGTACTGGCTCGGGTCCCAAGAGATTAGCAAAGAACCGAACAATGCTTGTTGGGAATCCTCCCATTCCTGATCATTCATGGCCCATTCTCCTTCTTCAGCGAGGTCACTCCATTTGGGCTTTTGTTCGAGAGCTCCAATGGTACAAACCTCCGGGTCTTCTGACATAGGTACAAAGGGTTTTGGTTCAGTGGCTGGCACAATGTACATGCTTGGATTGAATTGAGTAGGGCTTTGGCCTTTTGAAGTGGAGCTGAAGGATATTTGGTTGGTCTGGATGTTTTGCTTGTGGTTAGGCAATGGATTGGAAATGGTATTGGGTTTTTGTTTGGGAATTGGGATGGTTCCATCATCAACCAAGTCTTGGACTATGTGTTTGAGGCAGATACAATTGTTGGTATGATGACCAGGCATTTGGTGGTAGGCACAGTAGATATTCGGGTTGTGGTTTGCAGGAAGTTCTTTAGGTGGATCAAGAGGCTTGATGGCATTTTTCTCAAGGAGCTTTTTGTAGACGGTGGTAAGAGGGAAAGGGAACTGGTAAATTTCTCTTCTTGGCTGGAAGGTGTTTTGGATAGGTGGTGACTGGGTGGCTATTTGGCTAACTAGTTTGGTTTTGACTGGTTTGGGATTGGAAGAATTGGCCTGAGCTGGGTTGTAGGTGTTTGGTCCGAAAAGGGTATTGCTGTTACCGGAGTAGATTTGTTTAAGCCAAGAAGTAGATTCTCCTTTGTCAAATATGTGCTTGCGACCTTAGATAATGTCGTAGAGAGTGTCGCCCCAAGCGTAGGGCTAGGTCGGCAGTAGCATAATAACCGGCAAGACCGGGTCGAATCCACAGGGACCGAACGCACCCGGCGTGAGAGTTGTCTTGCAAGTGTAGGTTTTAGCCTTAAAGCGGCAAACTTGGCTTTTGGAGTTTGGTGGAATTCTCTCGACTTCGAGAACGACTCGGAAGATTTAAAAATGACAAATTAAACTAAGGCAAAGTCTAGGGGTATTTAACGACCATGACTTGGGCTAATCCATCCCCTCTTGATAACCGGCTCGGGGCATCGTTAAATGCCTCCGAACGGAAGATTTAGATTTTAAAACCTTTTACAAGAAAATGTGTTTACCAAAGATTAGGGGTTTCCGGTACATTTTGCAAACGATGAGTTGACATCGCCCAAAGCATCACACGTATCAAGTAGTCAAGCTCTTGGCTACGTGTGATAAAAAAGATTAACAAACCCACTCTTTGGTACATAAAAGTGCAACCCCAAATTTCCGGTAAACAAGCAATGTATGCTTTATGAACGAGATGGATAGATTAATCCCAAGTCATGGAGTGTTAATCACCCCATGACTAAGCCTATTAAAACTACTCACTCATTACACTAGTTAATAAGTCTAGAAATTGGAAGAAAACTAAAAACATGATTTAGCCCTTGCGGCCTCCCTTTCATTTCACGCAATTTTCTTTTCCTTTTCTTTTTCTTTGTCCTCCCTGGGGTATGCCCCTTGTAGGCTGTATATTCTTTTGCCTCCTTTTTATTTCACGCTAAATTACCCAAAAAAAAAAATTTTTTGATTTTTAATGAAGATCTTAAGTGTACCTACAATATTAATGCTTGAGAAATTAACTAACAAGATTTAGAACAAGGATTTTAAAGAGAAAATAACTAGAGAACATGGAAATGAGAAACTTAACAAGAGCAAAAATAAACTAGATAGATAGAACAATCCAAGTACGAGCTACAACATTAATAAACGACAAATTAACGGGAGAAGTAAACTTACATGAGAGTTCTAGAGAAATAAAGCTTCAAAAATCCTCCAATGGAGGAGCTAAACTAAAACTAAAATGAAAGAGCGAGTGTATGGGAGAAGGAGAGAGGAGAGAGCCCAATATAGTCTTCCCTTTCTCTCTCTACATAATATCTAATAAAGCTCTCACATTAAACAAAAGTTTTCATAAAAGGAAAGCACAAAAAGTTCTCAAAAAATGATGCCCGTAGGTATTTGGATCGATCCACACCACATCTGGATCGATCCAGATTCGTCTGTTCGGGCAGATTTTTGACCCAACTTCACGGGCACGCCCTGGCTTCGTCCGAACTCGGAATGAGGTGATTCTTGAACCGTTGGAAAGCTCTATGAGTCTACTTTCAAACCCAATTGACCTCATCTTCATAGCCCATGTATCTTGAGAGAAATGAGCCTTTTCCTATCGGTTGGTCAGATTTTCTCAAGGCTCATAACTCTAGATTTCTTGTTCCTTTGTTCCGGGCCTTCCATGAACCTTCCAAAGCTCCTTGAATCAACTTCTAAGCTTCGGCGATTGTCCTCCACGGCATTGCGGGGCCTTGGGTACTTCCGGATACAACCGGAGATTATTTGGAGCTTTGGACACGCCTTTTTAGCTCTAATTTTCTAAAACTTATCAAAAACACAACTCGCGCAAAATCAATCATTCAAAGGCACAAAATGCACGTGTGTGTGATCACAACGAGCGAGATAAGCCCATATATATACAACATTGAGGGCTTATCAATATGCCAGTGCGGATTGCGTTTTCAACTGCAAGGCTAGCTTTATAAAAAATTTTGAAGTCGGCGGAAGTCTGAAAGACCATCAAGTGTTTAGCAAAATCCGGTTCCAAGTTCCAAGTGATTATCCTCATCTGTTCTTTCTCCAAGGGCCTGTCCATCATCTGTGAAGCTTTTTCCTCTCCAGCGTTTGACAAAGTCGGCGAAAGATTCGTTCTTTCCCATCTTTGTAGATTCTAGTTCGCAAATGGTCATTTCTAGTTGGATGTTGTAGTTGCACTGAGCCACAAAGGCTGCCCCAATGTCTTCCCAGGTTTTCTTTTTTGAATTGTCTAAGTTCAAAAACCAACAGAGTGCAGATCCTGTCAGGGTTTGCTGGAACATTTGTGCCATGGCGTTTTTCTCCACATCATACATGGATAAGGTACACACGTATGTTTGCAGGTGCGCTTTTGGATCGCCACTCCCATCAAATTTGTCCCAGTCAATTGGCTTGAACTTGTCAGGTAGCTTGGCATCAGGAAACAGGCATAGTTTATCCATGTCAATGCCTATAGCAGCGATCTTTTCTTGCTTCTGAACTGATTTCTCAAGTGTAGACACCCTGATTTTGACCCGAGAAACTTATCAAGCATCCCCGATGATGAAAATGCCTGATAAGATCACGCGAAGCTTGATTGTGAACTTGGAAACCCCTCCAAAACCTCCTCAAAATAAACTCAAGCTTGCACCACCTTCTAGTACATTCAAAACCCTCTTTATTGATATATAATATGTCCCAATCCATTTTGAAATGAGGGAGATATGCCCGTTTTTACCGAAATGACTTGTTTTTCCAACCTTCTGAGGGTAAAATGGTCACATATTTTGATGTACAAGTTATCTTGGGTTCAAACCACTTGGGTTAGAAAGTAGACTTGATAGCCTTTTCAACGCTTCAAACCATGCGCAAAACGGAGTTCGGTAACACCCGGAATGGCCCCGCGAAGTTTCATATGTTGTGTTGTCTCCTAATCCAGGCGCCTGGATTCCCCTATTCCAGGCGCCCGGAATCAATCCAGGCGCCTGGACTCCCCAATTCTAGGCGCCCGGATTCACTCCAGATACTTGCATCCCAAGGTCAAGTTAGTGGGGAGGAGCGTCTTGGGGGATTCTTTGGGAATTTTTTGCAGAAAAATAGTGGAGGGAATATAGAGTACCCTATTGCCCCCTAACCTTGACCCCTAAGCCAACTTAATGGCCCTTTTTGAACCCTCCTTTGCCTATATAAAGCCCCTCATCTCTCTCATTTGAGAGGACCAGCTCTCCACCCTCTTTTCTAGCTGTTATGCTGCTGGAAATTTTCCAGAAACTCCATCCTAGTTAATCCCTCTCTAATTCCTTTATTTTCAAGCATAAAACCCACTTTTTACTACACCAAAATCATGTATCTTCATCATCCATAATCAAATCCCAACCATTCCACCTACAATCAATCTAGTACACTCCCAAGAGCCAAAATTCAGTCCATTCAACCACCAATAGCCTTCCAAAAATCAAACCCAAGTTCATCAATCAAAGCTTTGCAAGGTAGTTCATCTACCAAAGTGTTCAAAAAGGCCCTGAGGGGGACTCAACCAAGTTCTTACTAGTCATCTATACTAGTGGAGGACTTGGAAGAGGTTTAAATCATACAAGAAAGAAATCTGTTTTGTGCACTAATACTCAATCCAGGCGCCTGGATCATCTCTTTCCAGGTGCCTGCATTGAATCCAGGCGCCTAGATTCCCTCAATGTGGGCGCCTGGATTCCTTTCTCCCTTGTCACATTTTCTGCTTTACTTGCATTTTTTATCACCCATGAAGTCATTTAGCATCATTTTGAACAAGTGTGAAGGAACAACATAGAGTATTACACTTGGGGTATATTGAGGAGAATGGGCTTTTGAATTTGCTGTCTGTGGGCCATCCAGGCGCCTGGATTGCCCTATTCCAGGCGCCTGCATTCAATCCAGGCGCCTGGATCTGCTTAATCCAGGTGCCCAGATTGCCATCCAGGTGTGACATGTTTGATGCTTGTGATCATTTTCTAAAACTTCTCATGGCAGTTTGGGTGAAATTTAGCATAGTTTTAGCACTAAATACACTTGTATTATCCACACATAGCATTTTGCACAAGCATCCACATACATTCCATTGATCTTTTTGATACATTTTCTTGTTTTCACATGAATATGTGTTCAAAGTCCATTCAAACGACATTTTCAAAATCTCTAAAGCATTGAGTAGAGACCGGCAATCGTGCCGGGCGAGAGGGGTGCTTTGAATTCCTTCCCCTCTCCTAACCTAGCTCCCAGACCCGAGAAATCTCATTTTGAGAGGCCGGTAAAACATTTTCTATTCCAAGGGCAAAAAAGTCACTTTTTAAAAGATTTCTCGGGTACGGTCCTCAAACTTGGGTGGCGACTCCATTTAATCAATCAAACCGTTTTCCCTAACCAAATCAATTTCGTGGACACTCCCGCGGGGTGTTCACATCAAGCTTGGCTATCTTGGCCATCATGGCATCCATCCCCAGGTGATCATTTGATGATTTCCCAGAAGGCAACCGGGAAGTAATGTCCTGAATTAAGATCATCATCTGAGCCATTTGTTTGCTGTTGGCGGCTCATTGATCTTCCAAAGCTTCTTTGAGAATCTGAACCTCGGTCTTCTCTGTCTGTTCTGTGTTCTTGGTCATAACTGGAAGGCTAACTGACTGTTCTACTCTTGACTCAGTTCGAATTAATCGTTGTTGGGGAGTTTGAGCCCAACCAGGTGCATGAGTCTTCTTGTTTTTGCCAATGGTTATGTACTGATGGTATGAACAAAATAAATCATGTTGTACATGCAGTCTATTTTCATGGATGAATGATGCGTTATGCATGATGCAAGATTGTCCCAATTTCCTCTGATTTTACTAAATACAACGGCTGGACCGAGGTTGCCTACGTATCCTCGCGGAGAGGAATTAGGCCGTAACGTAGTTCGAGACTGTAAATTGGCTCCAAATTTTTATGAAAAGATGTCTTTGTTCATTGATCACCCAAGCACGGGGTGATACAAAAGGAGTTCTGATAGACGAAAAACAGACTCGATAAGCAAAGTACAGGTCATTACAGACTCGATAAATAACCCGTACAGAAAACAACAACAGACTCGATAAGCAACTGCAACAGACTCGGCATTGAGACTAGGCAACTGATGTTGGCTTTATTCCCAAAAGAGCCCTCGACGGCTTGGTCAGATCTGGTTGTGGAGCATGCTTCAACTTGTTTAGGTTGTGGCTTCACGGGATGGGATGAGTTTGGTTAACTGGGGTGGACGGTGAACTGGCTTGACCGAGTTTCTGCTTTCTCTTGCGGGCCTTGACTTCCTCTTCCTGCTGTTCCTCCTTGACATGCTGTTCCTGGAGCTGATGGGGGGATATACTCTCATTGTTGAGAAGGTAATCCTCGTAGCAGCCATCACAGTTGCATTCGTCCCAGTACCTGTGGCCAGTGACTGGGTCAGTAAAGTAGTACACCGGGTTACCCCAATCATCAAAGTACTTGATTGGTGGCATGGGATAGAAGTCTTCATCATTTTCATCATACATGACAGTGATCTTGTCCGGGAGCATATTCAAGCCATTGTCTGGCGTGACGTGAAACTTCCAGCCCGGATGGCTTTCAGTGTTGTTCCACTGATTGGGCTCAATGACCTGGTCAACCCATTTGTAGAGCTTTTCACCTTCAAGGGTCTTCTCTTCAGGTTTGGGGGATTCGTCTTCTTCAATGATCCAGACAGGGGCGTTGTGGTGAGTGGAGAAGATAGACTTAAGTCTCTTGTTGCTTGGTTGGTCAGCCATTGTCTTCTGACAAGAGGAGTACTGGTTTTATTTGGGGAAAAGCGGAGCCTATTTGCAAAATTTTGGAAAAAATTTTGGTTTTTTTTTTTTTTGGTATTCAGCCTAACTGGGATTATCGGGACAATCCTCAAGGTGAGTGAAGTGAAACCTAGGGTCAATCTAACTTGTGTATGCATGCAAAATGACAGCAGTATATACAAAAAGCGGTAGACAGGTAGTATGACATGTGCGAAAAGCGATAAACAGGCAGCATGCTGACAGGGTATAGGAAAACAGTAAACACGTAGCAGGATATATCACGAAATCCTACCCTGTGGGTCCTGTCTTAGGTTGGAAAGTTCTAGGATTATCTATATGCAAAGGCCGGTTTTGGTTTGAGGGAGTTCCTCAGACTAGAGCCAATATTTGTCTCCCCTGAGCCAAGAATACTGACGTGGCAAGGGTAGTAACGGCAGGCTGACTCATCATCGTCCAAGGTTGCCGAGAATCCTGGGATGTCCTAACACCAGCAAGCTGGGTAGGGTAACCAAGACGCAGCGGCGAGGCTAGTAACCATGCACGTGCAATGCAAAAGTTTAACAATAATTTTTTTTTCAAAATCCCACAAATATTTTTCAAGTTTGACTCGCTTTTTTAAATTAATCAAGATCTTGAAATTTTACTCATGTAAACAACCGGAAAAGCTCCAGTCCAGACTGATCGGGCTTTCACCCTGACATCAATCCTTTCTAGTACTACGTAAAGCACGTACTTGGTGTCAAGCTTTCGAAGGGTCATTTTACAAGTGTATAATGTCAAAATAAAGATTAATTTAAAAAAATATCAATCCCCAGCGGAGTCGCCATTTTGTGGGCGCTCAGTTTTGGCGGGCATGTCCACCTGTTTTGGTTGTGTTTGTGAAAAAGGGCGATCCGGGAAAAAGGAAAAATTTAGCGTCACCACCCGGGATTTAATTTCTGAGAAATGTGAGGTACCTGAGGAACTGTTTAGAAAAAATGATGACTCTTGTGCCGCTGAAAAAGGGTTTGATCTGCTAAAAATAGAGATTTGGGCTCGGGAGCCAGATTACCCACGGGGAAGGTTTTTGCTTGAAAAATGCACCCCGCGAATTTTTTGGTCTTTACTAAATCTTTGTGGGATTTTTCTGAAAATATTTTATTGAAAACTTTGTTTCACATAAACAATGTATCAAGAAATAACGAGCTTTAAAGGAAGCAAATAATGACGATAAATCAAATAACATATAACCAAGTATATAAGTGCGAGAAAATTAACTAAGAGGGGATATAAGTGCAAAGATAGAAAATAACGGAGGGAAACTGCAATTTAACCCACTGGTTTTACCCAAAAACAGAGCATCGCGACCTAGAAAATAGAGTAGCCAGATGTATCACCAGTGATGCCGTACGGCGTCCAAAATCACACCGCGCGGTGTACTTTGAATGCCGTACGGTGCCTCTGTGCACATACTTTTTCAAAAAAATTGCATTTTGTTCAATTGAAAACATACTCTATTTTTTGTGTAAAAACCATGTTATTTAGTAATCGGAATAGGTTTGAAAAAAAAGGTTTTGTTGTACTAATGTACCTCATACTTGGGATAGCTTTCTGAGACAATGGATAATGTCCCGAAATACCTATCCAAGAGGTTCGAACTTTTGCTGGAATGTTTCTGTTTGGACTCGAGGAAGAGCTACAGAGCTCTCCTCAAGCACGGTGGAAACTCCCCCCAGAAGATTGCTATCTCAATTTGAACGCGAATGTATACCTCCAGGTTTGCTCGGTTAAGACCACGGACCTTGAAAGGGATCGATTTGAGGATTAGAAGTTGTACTTGTAGGCTTGTAAGAACAAGGGTGGTATAATTCGAATCAGAAAAGGTTTTGACAGAGTAACGAGGAGACGAACGAATTTGTTTTCGGGAAAAATTTTGGATGAGAATTGATGAATCCGTCCTCAAGCCGTTTCTTCTCATGCTTTATATAGAAGGAGTTTTAAGCTCATCATTTGGGCGCCAGTGAATAAAAATCATTTGCCGAATCGTATCATTGCTTTGAAGCAAACGTGGGAATCCTGTTGATGGGACAAGGGATACCGTATGGCATCAAAGGTGTGCCGTACGGTGCACATGTCAACACCGCACGATGCAAATGTAGTTTTAAGCCGTACGGTTCAGGGTTTTGGGCCGTACGGTTCAGGTGGGTTTGGGGTTTTTGGTTCTTCCGACTCAAGTATCAGTTCCAAGGTACATTTCGCGCGTTCTTCTCATCATTGGGGATGCACAAGTCATTTAAAATTGGGGTGTCTACACTCATGATCCTTGAGACTATCAGCAAGATGTTGAACCTGTCTTCTTAACCCTTCTACTTTAACATGACGATCATTGCCTTTGCGAATTGTTGATTTGTTACTAGCCATGAACCCAAGGGCTCTGATACCAAACTGATGTCGGGTTTGGTAGATGGGGGAAAGACAAAAGTAAAAAAGATAAACGGATAAAGGGATAGTCGCTCACCACCCAATTAGAAACGCCAACGGGATACAAATATCACCACCCGAGGTGTCTAAAAGGGATACAGGGCATAAGGGTCCCTCACCACTCTAAGGATTCCTCCTAGGAGATACAGAAACGAATATAAGAAGATAAACTTCTCACAACAACCAAAGGCTAATTTAACTTAACTCTCTCTACTCATTTCATTCATACGCAAAGACTTATATAGGACACTCTTGGAACACCCCTCCAAGCATAGAAACAACAACACTTACATTTTCAAGACTCCATAAATACTAAATAAGACTTGACCAAAGACTAATTGAAAAATGTGTGTTGACTATTAAATAACCAAAAGACACTTAGGAACTTAAAAAGAATCATAAAATCATTCCCGAAGAAATTTAAGACGCCATGAGAAATGCAAAAGACTGACTCAATACTTCTTACAAGAAAACAAAATAATTAATCTCATGACACTCCGTTGTCAACAATAAATTTTCGGATTTCCTAATTCGATAACAATTAACAATTCCAAACTTTAAAAACAGAACCTCATTCTCTCGGGTGGAAGATTGTTTGGGTTATGAAATCCGTGTATTGCAACTTCAAATTTTATAAATTGAACCGCGCACGGGAACTTTTTAACCAAAACGCTTTTTGAATCTTTGTTGTTTCGTCCAATTCTAGCCAAAAATCAAGAAACCTTTTGATTTCTCGGGTCTGAAAGTTCATTACCTATTCAGGACTCGATATCCCAACACATCGGGATAAAATTGAACCGAGTCCCATTGGTGCATCTTGAAGTTCCAAAAGAGAGAGAATAGGGTCAAGATCAATAGAAGGGGAGGAACCTTCCATTGATTGGTTTTCCATGGAGAGAGATATGAGAATGGGGAGAACAGTCACATGTAGGGTTTGTAGTGTGGGAGGATGGAAGAGGAATAACACAATAAGAAGAATAAAACACATAAAAAGAAGAACATGACGAAAAATAAGAAGTCCAAGAGGTCGATCTCCTGGACTTGGAATTTTAGGGTGGGTTGTATGTAGGTTTTGTATGTTGTGGATTGTATATAGTAAATATAGGGGTATTATTGTCATTAAACATGAGAGTATTTCTGTCTTCAAAGTTGGTGGGTTGTATTTAGCAAAAATGGGTTATGAATAGTATTTGCGTTACAATTTTTAGGGGACAACTGGAAATGCTAAAAAGAACAAAAAAATTGGGACTGAGAGACTAGTAATTTTGAGATACTACTATTTTTTTTTTTTAAACTTTATTTTTGAGTTTTGACGTAGGATGTCAGCTGTCAGGGCTTCTTCCCTGATTAATGTTGGAAATAGGATAATTCTTGGTGAATTCTAATTGGATGAAGCAATAAAAGCATAGGTTTTGGCTTTGCCACAAAATGTATACATGCTATGTTGTTGGGGTTTTTTTTTCTTTGAAATAAAAATCATAGATTATCAAAGTTTGGACTTTTGGGTTCCCGTAGTGACTTCAAAGATGGGGTGTTTGAAATCTTCATTTGGGATTAGAACTGTTAATTTTTTAAGAATGTTGAACACGTGTAGGGAGGTTAGCGCGTCTGGTGAATAGACATTTGACTGACCCATAATAACTTGCCACATGGAAAGATAAGTCACCATGGACACGTCAGACATTAACAAAAGTAAATGACAGGGGTAAAACCCATCGCGAAGGGGGGATCCTCGCGGAAGAACACAACAGAATTACGAGTACCCTAAGTAAATGATACCTTGAACAAGGGAACCCCATTTAATGGGGATTCACCTGTCGCGACACCCTCAGTAAAGGGAATTGGCGCGACGAAGAGAAATTAATACTTCCGTGTACATGCACATCGAGCTCTCAACTGCACCTGGCCATAAAACAGGGGTAGTGGAGCCATTACGAGTCTCGAGGAAGGTGTTGGTGCGAGCCAAATGGCTCGCGACCATCCCTAGTATAGCGGGAATAAGGGAGATGCAACTAGCTTGGTGGCTTTAAGGGATTAGAGTTTGTTGCGAGGGAATGACGTGCACTGGATAAGCCAGATGAATCTTCCTAACGGCTCGTGATGTCACCCACGTTGCCCAGGTATCGGGAGAGACCACGTGCCATCGTATTATTAGGGAAATGTTTGTAGCCCAAATATGGGACACTCCTTCACAAATTCGCAGATAAATTGATTCATCCCTAAGGCATGAAAACCCTAGAGAGAGAAAGTTATTAAGAGCTCTGGAATCAAGAACATTGTTCTTGTTGGTGCTCGCAAACCCATCTTTCTTCTAGAGCTGTGATATAAGGATGATGATGATCTAGGGAGAGTGGACTGAGTACTGCTGCCTTTTCTTTCTGTGTATTTGGCCTGATTCTTTACCCCTTTGCACACTCTCTTATTCTTGCTCAATCGTTAGTTATTGTTTGCCTCTCCAAGTTAAATTTATTTGACTAACCGATAACCTATCCTACAACACGTGATAGGCACAAAAACTTATGGTATCGGAGAATGGTAGACACACAATTGACACAATTTTTTTTATAGTGTATTCTCCAAATGATATTGACCATCCACATAAATGGTATCCAAACATATGACTATCAATATTCAATTAATTTGATTTTTTACATAAATGATGTACTAAATATTCTTAATAATTGTGCGATTCAAATCCCAAACACAGATTACAGATAACCTATAAATAAGGTCATTATGAAAATGTAGTGACTTGTATTACTACGAGTAACCCAAATCCCCTTAGACTTAGTTTTCCATTTGCTAAAGTCTAATATTTGATATCATTAAAATCTAACATTTGATATCATTTGAATGATATATTTGATATCAGTAAAATCTAACATTTGATATCATTTGAATGATATGTTAGATTTTAGCAAATGGAAAACTAAACCTTTATGCTCGATTGCACCCTGAAACGCAGCAGTTCAGAAAGAAATCGCTGCATTTGATTACATAAAATCCGTGACCCAGTTTTCCAAAAGATTTTAGCACCCAGGTGCTAAAATCATGATAATTCAAATCAAAAAATGAAGTGGTTCCGTGTATTTTTTTAGATTTTTTAGCACCAAATTAAAGTACTCCTCGAGTACTTTAATTTGGTGCTAAAAAATCTAAAAAAATACACGGAACCACTTTATTTTTTAATTTAAAATATCATAATTTTTGCATCTGGGGTGCAAAATTTAATCCAGTACTCTGCTCATTAAACTATACCCCCGGCTAAAGAAGCGTGCTTCGTCTCCTACACCCGGCCTCGCATTACAGCCAATCAGTCGTTTTCGTTAATCTTTTTTCTTTTCCCTTTTCATTCTTTATTATACCAGGCCACCTCCATTAACAAAGTGTGCCCACATCATCCCCTCCCTCAACACACACTCTCTCTCTATAGAATTTTTTAGTGGTGTATTTTTTAGTGCTTCTCTCTATACAATTTAGATTTTCAATTTTCGTGTACTTGACCGTGGAAGGCCCCTTCCAAAATTCTGGTTAGTCACAACATCCTTCCTTATGTATCACTCTGCACTTTCTAGGGCCTATATAGTGAGAGAAAATAAAAAGTAAGCACACACCACGCAACCATCAATTTCACCTCCATACCATACCACACCAAACGAAACAACAATGAGATAAAGGTTTGGTGAGGTGATCTTCAGTTGCAAAAGGTACATTCGTTACTCCCTCATTCCTCCATATCCTACCCTTATCTGTAGTTTTTACTTTTAGGCATGCTATCACCATATATTTATTTTCGTGACGAAATGTTTTTGTAGCCATGTTCTATGTGACCTAGCTCCACCTTCCCCGAAATTGTTGTTACCCTAAAACGGACAAACGCACAATTAATCAGAAAAAAAGAATACCCTTCATTCGGTTCAGTGTTTCAATTAGATCAATTGTTTCTTTGTATCTTGATTGTGATTTTTTCGGTACACGAGTCAATTGATTGGGAACTTTTTGAATCTGACCCACCTTGTTGTTCCAAGGACGAGCCTTTGTTTTACACGTTGACGATCTGTGTGCATTGGTCCTCGATAGTGTTGATTCCCATTGGGTCTTCTTGAATTTACGTAATTTAGGGGTTGTTTTGGTTTTTTGGTCGACGATTTGTGAGTTTGTCTAGTTTTAGGGTTTGTGTTCATAGTCAAATTCACTGAAAGGTCGTGAAAAGCCTAACTAAGATTATTATGCAAGTTTTTTTACAATTATTTGGCAAGTTAAGAATGGTTACTGATTGGTGCATTTTTATGCATAGTTACGTTGTAAAGCAGTTTATGTTCCAGTTCCTATAAAAGCCCTGCAATTTTGCATGAGATGGAGGGCCAGATGTTTTGGACAACGATTTTGTATATTATATATTTTTCAGGGCATTTTTAGTTTATTGTCAGATAGGTATCTTGCTCTTGTGATGGGGCTGGCCATCACTTCACAGTAGCTTGTTTATTAGCTCAGTGTTTTTTTGATGAAGAAATTGGATGGTGTTGAAGTTAAATTATATAGTCTTTGGGGCCAGTCCATAAATAGCTTTTCTCTGACTTTAATCAATTGATGGTGGGATTGGTCCTTCAAGATTAGTTGAGGTGCGCGGAAGCTGGCTTGGACACTTGAGTAAAGAAAAAATGAGCTAATAAGATAGTCTGTGTAAGGAATTTGGCATGGTTAGGTACATTGTTATACATACATCAATTTCTTTCGTTTTGCTTTTTTTAAGGATAGGTTAACGTAGAAATTTATAACTTAAACATACATTAGTTAATTGCCTTATTTTATCCTTCAATTGCTTTAATATAGTCTGTCTAGAAGGAATTTTGTAAACCTTTTACTTTTCAGTATATGTTTAAGTTTCTCCTTTAATTGCTTATTCCAACTAATTTGTAATCTTTTGTATTCTTTAGTTTACATGGCCGTAAATGCTTTCTTATGTGTGGTGATTTTTTAACATTTTTTTCCCCACTTTTTTACGGAGGTGAGGATTGCGATTCCTTTTCTTTTATTGTGTCCGGTTAATTTTCTTTTTTGACATGAACAATGATAGTCTTGTTTTTGTTGTTGTCGGTAATATTACATCCGCCATTTATTTTCTGAGGTGCAAGGGTTTTGGGGAGAGGAGAGTGAGTTGATCAAGTTAACAAAGTTCCCCATTTTTTTTTTTGAGATGTTGTGCATGGGTTGGAGTGGGAGAGTGAGGGGGCTTGCTAGTCAATCACATAACTCTCAATAACTCGGTTTACACTGGACATTGGTCACGGGCTACTGTATGCGTCGTATTTTTTGTTCGGTTTCATTTGGTATCATGGGTTTTTTGGCATTTTGTTCTTCGCTTTAAATTGTGCGGGGGTGGCATCCCCTTGGTGCCTTTTGAATAAATTTTTACTTATATAAGAAAAAAGAACATTAATCACGGTCAATTCCCTTTTGTTTATTTTTTTTGCCTAAGTTTAAAGCTTTCCAGAAGTTAATTACTAGCGTCCCATTATAGATCAACATCTAGATTACAACAAAGACAGAGTTGATAATTATTGATGTCTTTTTTCCCCCATAAAACTTCTAATGATGCCAGTGTGACCAGGCACATTTGTTTTTATATATGCAAAAAAAAAAAAAAAAGGGTGCTGTCATTGGTCCACATAACGTTACACAGTCATTTCATTCCGCCGGAGAAGTGGTTATTAACGGCACAACAAAGAATAGAAAAGAGAAATTTAACTGCCATTTTACCTGTTCCTTTAGCGCGATGGATGCTTTTTGTGGTTTCAACCTATGCCATGTGATTCCCTTTTTAAGCACCCATGTAACTGCGATATAAGCATTTAGGTACTTGTTTATCGTGAATATTTGTTACTCCACAATAAAATTCTTGGAAGCCTTGGTTGCAATGAGTTCATAGGTCTTGCCTGTTTCCAGAAACTTTGTTCTTTGTTGAACTCGATGTGGTGGGTACAGTCTCTTCTTATGGATGTATGGCTGCATGTGGTGGGCCCGTGGGACACTTAAAGCTGGACTTATCAGCTTTTTAACCCCGAAGCAAAATGGATGCTTACTCTTTTTGCAATGGTCTGAAGTTCAACAGAGGGATTGGATTTTTTGTTACAAGGTAGCCTTGGCTGGACAAAACCTGCTTCTTCAAAGCAAATATGAGTCTCAAAAAATGGGGTCTTACATTAGTGTCTGACGCCATGGCAAAAACCAGCTTAAAGCCCCAACCAAAAGGAAGGGGATTTTTCTTATCTTCTGCTTTTCGGTTGATCAAGCCAAAGGAAAACTTCCTGCTTGAAGCCTCAAGCAAAACAGGGCGTGACTGCTAGGATAAATTTTAACATTGTCATACGTAAACGTAATTATAGCCACTGCTACCTTTGGAAGTCGGGATGCTCGTTTGGTTTGGACTCTATGGATTCACTTTGTGGTCTCAACCTGACACATGTGATTCCCTGTTTAAGCAAATATTATAAGTCCGTTTAAGCAGCCATGTAGCTGCAAATTTAGAATTAGTTCCTCTTTTGCCCGGAATTTGATGTTATTTTGAAGTAAACTACTGGTAACCGTTGGCATTGCAATCAGTTCACCATTTGTCCATGGGTTTTTGCCTAGTTTCAGAAAATTTTGATCTTTGGTTGAATTGGATTCAGAGGGACCTTCATCTGGCCGATTCTTGTTAAATTACGTAGTACTCTCCCTACATTGTTGCGATGACCTATGGAAATACATCCTTATAGCCGTTGTAACTATGAAGTATGGACTTTGTAAGCCTGGACGTGCATTTTGTTGGGACTCATTTATTATTGATCCTATTGGCCTTCTTGGATATTGATAATCAAGTGCAATAATATTAACTGGTAGGGAATAATGAGGAAGGTTTACTTTTTTTTTGGTTTACTTTTGAGGGATGGTTTTAGCTACAAATTATTATTTTTTGATCAGCATGTAGCTGCAATCATTTCAGGCGATGTGTGAAGAAAAAATTGTCAAAAGGTTGTTCAGACAGAATGAATGTAGAAGTTTATTTGCATATCCTGTTAATATTTATAGTTTTTGTGCTACTTTCGATTCTTCACTTACTGTTTCTCTATTTGATCGCGTTTCTCGTAATTGTAATATTATGTGGGAGTGGGAAAAAGTTGCGATACTTTCGATTCTTCACTTACTGTTTCTCTATTTGATCGTGTTTCTAGTAATTGTAATATTATGTGGGAGTGGGAAAAAGTTGCGATGCTTGCTTAGTTACAAGGCTCGAGTTATTATGACAGGGTTTTCCAGTATGCTAGATTTTTTTGGTAAATCAGCTTGAAAATAAAAAGGCTAAGCGAATATACAACCTACAAGGGGCATACCCAAGGAGGAAAAAAGGGAAAAAGAAAAGAAAAAAGTGAAATGGCCAAATGGCTACAACCGTAGTGAATGTACGTAAGAGTTATGTATGGATTCCGAAACCTAAGTGTTTCGAACCCATCATAGAGAGGGAAAGGAAACACACTAGAAGATGGGGAATAAAAGGTTATTACTTAAACAAGAGACAGTGAGCTTCAAAATAGACCAAATTACCACCTGACCCAGGATTGGACCAGGCCTTCAATGAACATCCATAATTACTTGGGCTAGGAACACGCCTATGTTGAATTTCCTTGAACTTTGAGGACATGTTAAATAGTAACACTAAGACGTTACAACAGCCAGGAATCACAGTGTTACTCAATATTTGGCGGCCCATGTACTAGATACAACCTTGGAATGCAGATACTAACCCCAACAAAATGGCAGATATAATGTGGCAGGCCTTCCCTTGAACTTTTGAGGCGCATATACTTGAAGACAGCCTTTGTATGCCACCAGACTATCAATTAAGCTAGATACAACAGATTCAAAATGACAGCCCCTTTAATTAGGCATCTCAACGCAGAGATATTGGGCACAATACCATAATGAAATTCTGAACTCCCATGGCACACAGAAGCATGTATGAACGAGTAAGGTATAGAAGATTTACAAAAGGGTAATAATACCATGACAGAACCATGAATTACCAAGGACATTCCCCTTGGATAGGCAAACCACATGTTGAGTCTGATAGCCTGAATAAAATTGTGAGACCAAACTGTAGTGTCTCAAATTTAGAACTCTACTTTTTGAGATAAATTGGCCATGATAAATAGCAACTTGTAGTGAAGAGAAATATGAACCCCATAGCAGGTATGTACTCACACTTCTACACCCTCAATAGGCTCACATTTCCCTCTCTTCTTTTTCATTTGATTGCTGATGGTATTCGTTTACAACTCCCTCCCCTCAATCTCACATACTTCCTGGCTAAATATTACCTCCTCTCTGAATAAAGGAAGCCACCTCACAGGAAGCTCACAATATATGTACCGGCACACTTTCAACATTCACAACTCAATCCAACAAAGGAATACCATTAACAGCTAGAATGGTGGGAATCAACACTTTCCGCGTGGGAGAAAAGGGTTGAAATCTCAACCAGTACACCCAAAAACCTCGAAGAGTATAAGATAAATACCATCATAATGGAAGTAATAGAAGGCACTCAACTTTCAAAGAGGAGAAGGAATGATCAAGGTCCTAAAAAGAGAGAGTTTAAAACTTTGAATTCAAACAAAACTTAACCACAAGCTTGCAGTGGCTAAATAAATTCCAAGCAGACACAAACCAAGTTGATTGAGCCCCTTTAGGAAGCTTGGGCAGAGAGCATCTACAGCGAATATCAGTACAAATTTTGTCAATTATCACAGGATGAGGACTAAATGCATTCTGAAATTTTCTGTAATTCCTCTCAATTCATACATGATGGAGAGAGGTTCACTGAAGAAGCTTCTTGAATTTGGTTTCTCCAAATTTCAGTGCAGCAGAAGTGGTATTAGGGCTTGCATTATTACTCCGGGGTTTATTCAATACTGTTAATTGCCACTTCAGAGACCATATAGAGCATGTAATCCTCGTATTCTAACCTTTTTTTTATCTTCAACTTTCTTTTTTCTTTTTGGAGTCATAATATTTGAAGTTTTGTACTGGAATCTGTCGAGATACTACGTTTACCGCCTCTCGTTCCTGGTCGTGGTTTATTTACTGAGTCAAAGTATAAAGTTGGGCGGATTTGGAAGATTAGTCATGGGACACACTCATTTCGTAATGTTCAGTTTCATCACTGGTTTTGAGTAATTTTGTCCAAAACTTTTCTCAAAACCTTTCAGTGTGATTGTGTCATGAAGAACTGGAAGGCACTATTACTGCTCGTCAAATTTTACTTGAAAGGGTACTTTATGACGGTGAGTTGATTATCCTTTCTTCAACTATCACTGGACGCCCAGAACATCTATTTATTATATTCCTAGTAAAAATACTCAGGAAGGCCAGGTTGAATGCAAACGTTTTTTTTTTTTGGATAATTAAATGCAAACGTTTTTTGACTACTTCAAGTTTGGTTCCTAAGTTTGCAGCTTTTTTAAATCCAAAACATTTGTTTTTACACCAGTTTGTAAGCATTGTACCACTAAGAAACATGGGGGACAGGCAGGACCGGTTTATATGCCACATGATTGATTTTTTTATTTTGAGTTCTAACCTCTGTTAACTACCCGTTCCTTCAATGAGAGTTTCTTAATTGTTTCATTACGGTTGAGTCGCAATTCATTATGTGTGACTTCTTCACGTGGTTGAGGCTGGGCTTTGTTTCCATAGGAGACGTGAAAGACTATAATTGTTGATACTATACACGCTGTATGGCATTACCAATTTTAGGATGCAATTATGGAAGTGCTTTCTTGTTCTGGCATACAGCATGTCAGGGAATCTGATTGCGTGCAACAGGTTTCAGGAACAACTTTCATGTATGGTGCTGAATCAAACTGCATTGAGCGTGGAGAAAAAGTTCAGGTGGCAGATGTTAAAGTTTATGGCTTGGTGCTAAATACTGGGGGGCCTCCGGAAGAGAGACAGCGGGAAGCTCAATGGACTGTTGACGACTTGCCTGGTTCTGAAGTTCATTGTAATGGAGCTTCATATTTTGAGCTTGAGGCGGAGGCCCAAAAGTTTTCTTGTGATTCTCATGAGTCCGAGGATGAGAACTTGAATGCGCAGGAGTTTTTCGCAGAAACTTCTGTGGCCTCTGAGAGCTCCCATTTAATCGTGGATACAATTGATAGCGGACTTTCGGGTAACAGGGAGGAGGAGGAACCTTCAATTTCGGGACCCCAGTGGTTAGAACGCGATGATCCTGTTGCTGTTTGGGTGAAGGTACGCGTTAATATTGTTGCTTTGACTTCTAGCATTTCTCTTTGCACGTCACTAGCTCATATAGTGAACATATACAGGTGTGATAGTTGTGGGATGGTGTTTCTTAAAAATTTTCCTTGTTGGTTTGAGGTTTGATGACAAATTTTAATATGTTTGTTCTGATGAGAAGATCAAAATTTTATGTGGTCTTTACATATGCTGTGGTGGTATTGTTGGATTTTGCTACTTTTCATATTAAGAGCATCTCTAGTGCACTACCTAAAAAATGTTTGCTAAAGTGTACACCTAAGCACATGTGGGGCCCTGCTTTATGTGCTAAGACCTTAGTTAGCTAGTTAACGAAGAATGCACTTTAGTGGGCTACCTATATATATATATATATATATATATATATATATATATATATATATTCATTAACTTTAAGTCTTTTCTTTCTCTCTCCTCTCTCTCTCCTCTTTCTCTCTCCTCCTTCCCTTCTCTCTTTATCTCTCTCCACTTTCTCTCTCCTTAAGTCTCTCCCCAAATTTAGGTAGTGACTTGGGGCACTTTAGGGAGTGACGGGTGACACCTAGGATTTTAGGGAGTCAATTTTTGTGCACTAGAGAGCATTTTTTGAGTTTTTCTTAGTTAACTAGTTAGGGCACTTTAGGATACTTTTTTTAGGTAGTGCACTAGAGATGCCCTAATGACAGAAGGACACCCCAAAATATTCATATTACTCGGTAGACTGCTGATTTTCTTTGATAAATACAGTTTACAAGGTGCCTTAGGGCATACTAGTGCTAGATAGGTTGATATACATTGAATGAATCAGTCTCTGGTTTCTAAAAGATATTGGATTCAAGTCTCTCTCTTTGCATTTGCTTCCCGTTTGCATTATGTTTCTCCTCTTTTCTTTCTGTTGCAATATGTATGGATGTTTGTGTCTCCACATGCAAGCCAAAAAGTCTTGGGTAGTCTTTTTGTTTGCATTGCTCCTCGTCTGTGTTATGTTTCTCTCCTTCGCATTCTTTTGCAATAAGGATGAATGTCAGTATCTTCGCGTGCAAGATGGGTAGGGTGTTAAATAGCTTGATATACATTGTTGGGCCCATTTCCTAACAACTTAAACTTTCGGGACAATTGGTAACTTGACAAATACTCCTTCCGTTCCAAGTTGCTCGACCTTTTTGGGTAATCTTGCATTTGGAACTTGAAAAAAAAATGTATGTATGATAATTTTTTCCAAAAAAGTTTTACGCTATTTTTTTCCTTCTCAATGTAATCTTTAAATTGGTGTAATAATTTTTGGAAAGAAATTTGTGCTAATACCTTATTTTCTTGCATGCAAAAACGCACGGTTCCCCGAAAAGGTCAAGCAATTTGGGATGGAGCATGTAGATATATGCATAATTCATTGTAACATCAAAATACAAAATATGCTTGCTTGGTGAATGTCAAACTAAATATGTCATGGAAGGATCCATATCCTTATCCGTGGGTCCAACATGTGACATTTGTACTACAACACTTATAAGAGTTCATGTAACATTGGTTTCCAGGAAATCAGATTGGTAGCACTCTTGTTTTTTTTTTTCCTCGGTGCTAGTGCCTGTAAATAGTGCCACTTCAACCTTTTGCATCTTAGTATTACACGCAACATCATGGTGATGAATGTGCTGATTTGGTTCTGTATTAATATCTATCAATTTCTCTGGGGTATAGTGGAGAGGGAAGTGGCAAGCAGGAATCAAATGTGCAAGGGCAGACTGGCCATTGCCAACACTGAAAGCAAAGCCAACTCATGACAGGAAAAAGTATCTTGTGATATTTTTTCCACGCACAAGAAACTACTCTTGGGCAGATGTCCTACTTGTCCGACCAATTCATGAATTTCCAGATCCCATTGCATATAGGTCCCACAAAGTTGGAGTGAAAATGGTTCAAGATTTGACTCTTGCTCGACGCTTTATCATGCAAAAGTTGGCTGTCGGCATGCTGAATATTATTGACCAATTACATACAAAGGTGTGTTTATGGTTCTCAATTTATTTGCATCTGTCTCCCTGTTTCTCGAATTTTGGAACTTCCCTTCAAGTTGGTTTTTAATTGAGACCCTGCAAACTTAATTAGGCTCTGGTAGACACTGCCCAAAACATGATGGTCTGGAAGGAATTCGCTTCGGAAGCTTCCCGCTGCAGGAGTTATTCTGATCTAGGAAGGATGCTTCTGAAACTTCAGCATGTAATACCCTCTCTGTTGCTAAATAATGGAGAAATAGAAATATGAAGCTGTTTTCTTCTCATTCCTTAGTTTTGCATAATCTGATTGGTCATTTTGGCGTCCTTTATCTTTATTTGGTTTATTACTGGAGTAGTAGGGGTTAAACATATCTAGTGCTCCACGTTCAAAAAAGTGGCTGACATTTCCTATTATCATTCCAAAGCAGATGAACTGCAAGCACGTTAGCCAGTGTTTAGTTATAATCATGGCTGGAGAGTGGTTGAATGGGAGGTATTGAGTGCAAGAGAAGTTTGATCTTTGGCTTTAATGTTCACAATTTTTAGTTTTTTTTCCTGCTAGTCTTGTCACCTCTGTGTGACTTTAAAGAGGCTTCCCTGCTTGGTCTTGAAAGGTTATATTCTAGTTAAACTCACAGTGGTAGGTGGCAGCCAAGTAATATGTTAATCTGGCACTGTTATAATCAAGAAGAGAGTTATTTCAGTATTGATTTTGCCATCTTCAGATTTTGCGAGCTTTCTCTTGGGGGATTGATAGGATTTTGCATTCCTGTTTGATTTTTGTATTTGATTTTTTTTTGTCTATTTGAGTGTTCCACAAACGGAAAGTAATGTTTGAAATCTGTCTCATCTCTATTTTAGACCTTGTGGGTTCAGTCGGGTTCTGAGTCTCAGCATAGGCACTTTGGCATCAGTACCCCATCCACTGCTTGAATATACCAATTAATAGGTATTATGCAGGTGTACTGGCTTTGAAAATTGGGAAAGAAATCTCTCTTACAGGTGATTAGATGCATCTAAGTTGATATGTTGGATTAGGCCTTCTTTTATGTACAGCGATCATATATAATCATTTCTTTGAGTTGACACCTTTTGTTTCGTTTTAACCTTATAATTTATTTGTTCACAGACACCCGCATAGAAATGCATGTAGAGGGTCTAGTTTATTTCGGTTGTGTATCGGCTGTTACCTTTCATGCTCCTCTATACTTTTGTTCGCCTATGTATCGGCTGATATTGTCCGATATCAACAAAAAATGGCCATATCATTGATACCAATATGCATCCCGATACTGCTATTTAGAATCCTGATTTAGCCCTAATCAAATGTCCTTTCATCTTCTTTAGAATGTGAATGACGGATACTGCCTACCAATCTCCTTTTCTGGAACTTCTTTGCATGGAACATAGGGGATAAGATGTCCGTTGCCAATATTTGTTCCTGTTGGAATCTCTTTTTCTAGACTGATTGAATAATCATTGAGGCAACCTGAATATTAAGGCAACTTGAATAATGAACTGAGAGAATTGCTGGATTGACTTGATTACGATATAACCATCCTCTCTGCTAGCTTTAAGACTTGAGTATCTCTTTCTTCAAAGTAGATTGTGTAGGTTCTTGAAGTTTGTCAGGTAATATTGGCTTAACCACCAATTTTCATATTGAAATTTTTATATTAAATATGACTCATTTGAAATTTGGCACATAAAGACTGATTGCAAATACAGATAAATTTCAGAAGACGTTTTAAATAGGTGAGATGGAACTCTTGTTGTGGTGATAGTTCGCATTTCACATGATTGTTTAATAATAATTAAAGATTTTTTTTTATTTTTTTTCATGAGGCTGTTCATCATGATACCTTCTCAATTTTCTGGCATTAAGAAAGATGCTAGTATATTCTTAATTGCTTATTTCACATGTGACGCATTTTACCAGTTGCATTTGAAATAGAGACCAGGATCGTAGATAGGTAGCCTTAGGTCTGCTAACTACGTTAGGTCTTCTAACTAATTTGATGAATCTCGTGCATCCAATTTTTTCTGTGTCTTTTGAATGATTACAACACAATGTTTTGAAATAATAATGTGTGGTAGTGGACTGGATTCTGTAACAAGTTGAAGACCTTATGCAAGCAAGGATTGATGGAAGAAAAATAGCAAATGATAAAGATTGCCATTAATTCCATTGAAGACAATTGAATTAACATAAATTGATGTGGATTATAGGTGACACATGCATCGGAGATGGCATGCATGATACTTGTCATTATCTTTTTGTTGGACATAGTAGGGAGACAATTTAGACACACAAGTCCTGCTTATAGACACATCTTAGGACAAGTAGGAAAATGCATGTTATGTACTTGGATGTTTGTAATGGCATTGTGAGCATGGTTGTGTTATTTTGTTGATAAGATCAGCTGGTTGCTTTAGTGTGTGTTGAATACTAAAAGAAGCACAGACATTTAAAAGAAGGTGACATGTCTGTGTCCGATACACGTTGGAGACTGCCATTCTTGAACACGTGTCAGATATTCTTCTCTCCATGTCCAGAATTAGGAAATAAAAATCTCAATTCGTATATGTGTCCGACCCTCTAGTTGCAAACTTGCAACATGTCCGACACTTTGTTGGTGTTTATGAGAGAGAAATAAATATGTAGTCGCCAGTCGGCACTTCTTGAACACTAACTTGTGATTATGAAAAGAATTTCAATTTGAGCGATGGGTATGATATAAAAAGTTGAAAAAATAATGATTTGTGGCAGTACTTATATTTAAATTCTTTTGAAATTTACGTTGTGTTTTTTTTTTTTCCCAATAAAGGGTTTCTTGAGGATTCATAGCTATTCCATTGCTATATTTGAGGATGTCTTGAATCCCATGTCAATCTAGATTCTTCATTTTTGATTGTATCTCATCCATTATTGAATTTGGGATATAAAATTGTTGTGATATATGAAACAATATATTGGATATTTAGACTTGAATGTACTTCCAATGTGTCCGTGTTGTATTTGTGTTGACCCTCATTTATGATTTGATTGCTTGGTCATGGTGTATCGTATGAAATCGTGTGATAATAATGTGAACCATACGACTCTGATAACTGAGCCACTCTATTCTAACAATACCAAGATTAAATTCTATTGGGTTTTTCTCTAGGCACCCTTAGTTCATGGGGCCACGTGAGCATTATGTTACATGATCTCGGGTGGGGCTACGGGTGCAAGTCTGAAATTCATCTAGTTTCCATATTTAGGACACTGGGTTAACGGCCAAATATCTTTTGCTATCTCTGTTTATTTTCTTAGCCTCTTAGGTAACATGGTGTTTATAATTCCAAGGTTCCATAGAACATTTCATGCATGATATGTGTGGAGTTGTACACGGTTCTAATGGAAACTTGAATTACTAAATGTGCTTAATGTCTATGTCCAACAGACACATAAATTACTATTTTGCTTTGTGATACATTTGTGGATTACCAGACACTTGTACTTGATGCATTTGGAACATGATACTTTAGAAGTGTCTATGGAACCTAAGCACTGGGTAGTTTCCATCTTATGTCGATCGAAGCTAGGTATTTTTCTAGATTATGCAAGGTAGAATGATACTTAGATGGCAGTATTGGAACTACTCATAGATGTGCACTTATGCAGGTTAAAGAATTGATCATGGTTGCTGTTTACTTCTATTTAAGTGTAAGATGGGCAAAGGAATTCGATTTAATTAACACCTAAGGAATAGCATTACTATTATTACTCCCTCTGTCTCATTTCTTGTTCACTACGGGTACTCAACCTATTAAGGGAACATGCAATTAATGCACATCTCCTTGGAAAGTTTGATTAGATTTCCATTATTACCCCCTATTCTCTACATCTAAAACTGCTTTAAAACTTTTATGAGGGTTAATTTGGGGAAATTTACACACTTTTGCCTTTGACTCTTCAAAGAGGACAATCATTCTGAGACATCCCAAAATCGAATGCTTTTTTTTTTTGGGTAAATAAAAAAAAAAAAAATACTAGACAAGCAATATTTGGATGGAGGGAGTAGTTATTCGTAAGTCATAAGCAGTATCATTATCACAAGCATGAATGCTCTTTCAGTGTCAAGTTCCACCTTAGAGCTAAT
Organism: Vaccinium darrowii; assembly: GCA_020921065.1. Classification (NCBI taxonomy): domain Eukaryota; kingdom Viridiplantae; phylum Streptophyta; class Magnoliopsida; order Ericales; family Ericaceae; genus Vaccinium; species Vaccinium darrowii. The sequence goes on along the minus strand of CM037155.1, from coordinate 28,808,081 downwards.
GGTGGCCTAATATTTTCTGTCTCGCACAAGGTTTATGAAACTTTCTGTTCTGCTTTAATCTGGCCTGTGTTACTGTTAGGTTATTAAAGAGTATGAATGGTAGTCAGCCTACGTACATGCTTGTGTCATGCTGTTAGTGAATTATCATCATGTTTGTAGAATGCTATCAGTGGAATTTTATAGTTCTAGGACTACATCATTGCAGTAATTATGTTTGTATCTTTATGAGTCTGGTCACAATATTGGAATTTAAAATTATATTATGAAAGCACGTGAAAGGGGGAAGTTTGGTTTGATGATTGTGTTTGTTGGTTGCCAGCATTCAATGGATATTCAATGTATGATAAAAATAGAATGTTGTGCTCGGCTCTGTATTTTTTTTTTTTGCTAAGCAAAGAATTTATTAATCTTTGAAAACGAATTACAAAGATTAAAGAGACCCAAGACTAAAAACGCCAAGGGCCCAAAGGGGAAAAAAACAGGGAACAAGAAGGGTGCTCGGCTCTGTATTTGTCTTGGACACTTGAAATGAGTATGAATTTTAGACTATGAATGTCGGATTATGTTGGACATAAAATTCAGTTCTGTGCTTCAGTTACTCGTGATTTTTCCATTTGTGTTTCTGATCAACATTTGATGCTGTGTTTTGTTTTGAAGATGATACAGCAGGGCTGTTTAAATTCCGCTTGGTTACAGCATTCTTCCCACTCTTGGGTACAAAAGTGTCAAAATGCAGATAGTGCTGAATCTGTTGAAATACTGAGGGAGGTAAATGGCCAGCTCTGGATACTTATTGATCTAGCCATTCTTTTTAAAATAGATGGAGCATTCGGAAAATTTGAAAGCCCAACATTCCCCTGTTTTCATTTATTATTCTGAACAACCAATCAGTAGTTATCCATCATATTCTTTTTTATTTTGGTTTGCAATTATGCTTCACATTTGCAAGTTTGATGCATCTACACGTGCAGAGCAGGTTCGTTTTGCATTACGTTACTATAAGTATGCATTTTGAACCTTCATATTACTAGTAGAAAAGGAAGAACTTATTCTTCAATTTGAGCGAATAGAGAGAGTTCTTTTTCATGCAAGCATTTGCTCTTGCTGTGCTTCTACCATCGCTCTTCCTCAGCATCACTATTATGGTTCTACAACTTAAGCGCATTCCACTGTGTGAGCCACTTTATGTGGCCTCCACCACATTGAAAACATTACCACATGGCTGTATCATGATTTCCACTGATGTGGCTATTAGCACCTCTCCCATGGTTTATGAGTACCAAAGTATGATTGTTACCAATGTTCTACTGTTTGAGTGGTGACTTTGTTTCAAGTCAACTTTTGCCTCATTCTATCTTGGCTATGGAGATACTATTTTATGTGTCTACGTTTGTTCCGTGATTACTAGCCAAACTACAAAAAGGTTAACGAGATTTCTTGGCACATTACGTATAGGTCTTGCCAAAAGCAGCCAAATTGGATCCAATTTATTCTAATCTTCCATTGTGTGCCCAATTATTTGGGTTTGGCTGCAAAATGTTGGCTCCTCCTTTACAGTTGGAACTTGGAAATTGGCTATTTGTGGCATAATGAATGCAACCAATATTTTAATTGTGTTTACTGCATTAATATGCGATCATTCATTGGAAAGATGGAATTTAGGAAGGGGGTGGGGAAAAATGAGAAGCTTCCTTTTTTATTATGTTCTACTGTTTGGTCAGCTTAGCTTGCAGCATGTAAAGCATGGACTGGATGGTTCTCTTCTTCTTTTTTTTTTTTTTTTGGGGTAAATAGGATGGTTCTCTTCTGGCATTGCTTCAACGTATTTATTATTTTCCAGTGAGCCGCCTGTCTACTGTGTGATGGCTTAGCTCTAGGGACCTGAACGTTGTATTCCTTATTGGCTAACGATTTCTTCTCTTGAGGACATTTCTGTATGTCCTGTGCTTTTCATATACTATCAAGATGTGAGTTATTGGTCTAGATTAACTACATCTGCGTGTCAATCGTTTCCTGTATTGTGTTCCGATTGTGCTTGTGGGTTGCATATTGGTCTCATTGTTATATGTAAAATTGGTTGAATCTTCTTTGGTAACGAAATTCTTGCCTATGAAAACACAAGGTGATGTCCTAGAATTGTAGTAACGTAATCCCTTCTTTGTCCTCTAATTTGCATCCAATCAAATAACTCCGAGTCAGAGTGACTCTCATTCCTCGTGCGATGCTTCTATTGTTCCTTTCCTATCAAACATAGCATAAGAGATGTGTTATTCTCATAATAGCTTATTTGACATAATAAATTTCTGTTCTGTAGAAATTGTTTTTGCTGAAAATAGGAAAGGTAAGGAAGTTGGCATGCTTCTTACAAGATTTAGGTGAGTACGATGAATGGTCTTAGTGGAAGAACTCCAAAAATCAATCATGTTCCTGAAAAATGGTAGCCCAGGAAGATATTAATTTGGTACTTTTGTCTAGCTCGTACCTTGTATTTACAGTCAGCAATATGTATGTGCTGTTGAATTATGTGTATAATTGTACCTATGGAGTTTGTTCTAGTGAAGAATAAAATGATAATACTGCAAAACTGCCTGTTTATTTGCATCCCTTCTCGTCTCTGTTTTATTTTGAGGTCGTGGAATTAAGCTTCATGAACGCAATCCCCGGGTCAGAATTTCACTTTGGTCTGTTTTGATAACCATCAAAACAAAAAGTTTAGGAACTATTCGAAAATGGTTTGTAAACATGTCAAGATTGCAAAAGCGAAAAACAAATCTGAAAGTATATTGGATTATCTGGAAGCATAGCTTGAAGTATATTTCTAAACCTCCACAAAATTGCAACTATAATATACTCACACAATTCTAATCATATTTTACTATGTTTTGTATAATACGTATTAAGTATTAACAGAAACAATGTAGCATATTGTTTATAGCATTCCTAAATATGAGTATCATGTTTTTGTTTCTGTTTCACTACGTTGTCTTTTGATTTGGACCATTTGGTGCATTTTGTTATGTTTAAGCCTGTCTTGGTTGCAAGAACTAGAGTGCTGTTCGGTTGTGTTTGCTTACTATTTACAAAATATATATATATATATATATATATATATATATATATATATATATATATATATATATATATGTTGTTGGGTAAATTAGCTTGAAATATAAAGAAGGCTAAGCGAATGTACAGCCTACAAGGGGCATACCCCAGGAGGAAAGGAAAGAAAAAAGAAAAAAATGAAAATGAAAGCCTACACTAAATGTTTATATAGGACTAACAGTAGTGCAACAAATGTTTCTCGCCCATCTAACAAAGAGGGAGGAAAAACAAATGACAAAAAATGAAACTTGGAACTTGATCTTTAGCTTCAAAAGAAAGGCAATTGAGTGCCCAACGCATGAGACCTTGGACCACACTAAATAAGTCAACCCCAATGTTGGATATTTGCTTGGGCTGGCCACATCTTCAAGAATCAACAGACCCATAGACCGACTCATCGAACCATAATGTGAACCAGCCTAAAGAGAGAGAGAGTAGATCTTGCTGCATTTGAACATATGAGGTCCATTGTTGATCAACCCACGAAAAAGGCAGAGGGCTATGAGAACTTGCAATACCCCTCCTATGCAACGATAAGCATCAGCGGGAGATAAAATGGGAATAAAATACCAAAGGACATCCCCCACATTTAGGCAATAACGATAATAAAACACGTAATCACAGCCTAGAGGACATCACCCTCTGTATGGGCAAACTGGAGGACAGCCCCCTTCAAAAGGGATATCAAATGCTCCAAGGGACAACCCCCCAAGGATAGGCCATAAAATTATAAACAAGGGGACAGACCCTTCAAACACAGAGTAGTGGAACTGGGTTTGAGTAAAACCCCTTTGGATCAGAAGTTACATAGCCGAATGCTACAGAGACGAGCCAAAACAAAGTAAAGCATTACAAATATTTGGAAATCTGGTTTGTTAATTTTTAAAGAGTTAGAAAACATGTTTTTTTCAAATGATTTTGAGAACTTATTTTGAAAACAAGTGATGGGGTAGATGGAGTGGGTGGCCATAGGGGGTCTCCTGCAAACGAAGACATTTAGGCTTTTTTGGTGGAAAGAAATGGAAATTTTCTTCTTTGACCTAGTCACGGGCAGTTAATTGTGTGAATTATGGTCCCAAGATAACAACAATCTATGTGCAAGATTGGGGTAAGTGAATGGATTAATTACTATGTCGGAGCATCGGTCTTTCCAGTTCTTTTATAGTCTTATTGGGTGTTTACGAGAAATTATTTTTGCAAATTTTGAGATCCTAGGTCTTCAAAATCAGGTTGGAGTGTTTACCAAAAACTCAAGATAACATATTCTCCAATTCTACACATTTTCAAAACGCTAAAAAAAGAATGAAATTCTGAAAGTCTCAAAGCTAGGTTTGGGTTGCTTATAGAGCTTTTCAGATAAGATTTTAGGTTTTTGGTTTTATAAAAGCCGATTTAAACTGTACCAGCTTTTACTGGAGCTTAATCATTTCACAGATATGGTAAACATGTTTATTTGTTTCTACTAAAATCTAAAATCTAGAGAATGTGCACCAAAATCTGAAGCTAGAATCTAAAATCTGTACTCACAGCTATCGCAAACGCGCCCCTAATAATCGAGAGCTCCTTATTGAGCGTGCCTCATTTGAATTGCAAGTGTGGTGCTCTGTGCTGATGTGTGTTGTCTCCAAACTATGGAAGTTGGTCTTTGAAGAAATTAGACTAGGTTTACTGCTAATAGGGCATTTTGTTTCTGTTTTTACTTAGATAGATCATAGACGTAGGTTCAAATGCTATTAGTAAGTACTTGCATTTGCAATTATGAGTTGAACCTCTGACATTTTGTAATTGGAAATTTTTATACTAGTACTGGCTGATGATAAATATTTCTTTCGGATTCAGGAATTGGTTGATTCCATATTGTGGGATGAAGTCAACTTACTCCCAGATGTAACAATGCAGCCTGAGCTGGTTTCTGAGTGGAAGAACTGGAAACAGGAAGTTATGAAATGTTTTTCAACATCCCATCCCTTACCTAGTGGCGGAGACATGATGCAACAGACTGATGGTAGAAGTCCTTTGACCACAGGGCTTCCGATTAGCAGAAAGAGACCCAAGCTGGAAGTTCGCCGTGCTGATTCACATTCGTCCCAGGTTGATACCCAGGGTTCACATCCGGCTATAACTATGGATATTGACACTGGCTTTTTTGATTCTCAAGGTAATAGAGATACCAGTACACAAGAAGACCTGATTAAAGATTCCCCTAGAAAGATGACTGATACATGGGGTGAATTTGTACTCGAAGCGGAAAATTCTGAGGTCATTCAGACTAGAGACGTGGAAACAATGCCTGGGAATGGGGAGGTGTTTACGAAGTCATTAGATTCTGGTAATAAGAATCGCCAATGTGCTGCTTTTATTGAAGCCAAGGGAAGGCAGTGCGTAAGGTGGGCAAACGAAGGTGATGTGTACTGTTGTGTGCATTTGGCCTCTCGTTTTGTCAGCAGTGCTGTAAAAGCGGAGGCAACTCCTCCTGTTGATGCACCAATGTGTGAAGGTACAACCACTCATGGTACCAAGTGCAAGCATCGCTCTCAATATGGTTCTTCTTTCTGCAAGAAACATGGACCCCGTGATGCATTGACTTTCACTTCGCCCGATAATAAGCTCAGGAGAAAGCATGATGACCTTCTGAGCAGATTAGGTTCCACATATTGCACTGACATTGTGTTAATGGGAGAAGTCGAAGCACCCCTCCATGTGGACCCCATCTCAGTTATTGGTAGAGAAGGTTCTAATGAACGGAGCTTGATTGCCTATGAAGGTGCTGCGGTACCTCATTGCATAGTTTCATGTAACCATGATGGCAGTAATCCATGTCTTGAAATACCAAAGAAGCATTCGCTGTATTGCGAAAATCACTTACCAAGCTGGCTTAAACGTGCCAGGAATGGGAAGAGCAGGATAATTTCAAAGGAGGTGTTTTTGGATCTTTTGAAGTATTGCTATTCTCGGGAGCAAAAACTACATTTACATCAAGCATGTGAGGTGTTTTACAGGCTCTTTAAAAGTATCCTGTCCCTGAGAAGCCCAGTTCCCAAGGAAATCCAATTTCAGTGGGCCATGTCTGAAGCTTCTAAAGATGTTAGCGTTGGGGAGTTCTTGAAGAAGTTGGTTTGCAGTGAAATAGAGAGACTCAGGAGGCTTTGGGGATTTAATGCTGAAAAAAATGACTCAGAAGTTGAACCATCAGTTCTAGTTCCGGTGGCTACTAATATTGGACACCAAGTACAAAACACCATCAAGTGCAAAATGTGCTTAAGATTTTTTTCAGATGACCAAGCACTTGGTGCACATTGGATGGATAATCATAAAAAGGAAGCACGGTGGCTGTTTAGAGGTTATGTTTGTGCCATTTGCCTGGATTCTTTCACTAACAAGAAGGTTTTGGAAACACATGTGCAGGAGAGACACCATGTGGAGTTCGTCGAACAATGCATGCTTCTCCAGTGTATTGCTTGCAGTGCACATTTTGGGAATCCTGAGCAGTTATGGTTGCATGTGATTTCAGTACACCCTTCAAATCTCAAGACGCCAGAAGTTGAACAACAGTATAACATGTCAGTGGGTGAAGATTCTGTGCAGAAACTTGAGCTGGTCAATTTAGCTTCGGTAGATATTAAGAACACCGAGAGTCAAGGTGGTGTTAGGAAGTTCATTTGCAGGTTTTGTGGGTTGAAGTTTGATTTGCTGCCAGACCTGGGCCGTCACCATCAAGCAGCCCATATGGGGCTAAATTCTGTAGGCCCTCGCCCCTCAAAGAGGAGCATCCGTTACTATTCTTACAAGTTGAAATCAGGTATACTGAGCCGACCTAGATTCAGAAAAGGTCTAGGATCCGCAGCATATCGTATTCGGAACAGGGGCAGTTTAAGTATGAAAAAACGAATCCAGGCATCAAATGTTGTTGTTACTGGGGAAATGAAAGTGGGATCTCATTTAACTGAGGAAGGAAGTCTCGGTAGATTGGCAGAATCTCAGTGCTCAGCTGTTGCAAAGATATTGTTTTCTGAAATGCAAAAAACACAACCACGTCCAAATAACATTGACATTTTATCCATTGCTCGCTCTGCATGCTGCAAGGCCAGCCTCCAAGCCTCACTGAAGGAGAAGTTTGAACTATTGCCAGAACATTTGTACCTAAAGGCAGCAAAACTGTGTAGTGAGCATAATATTTTGGTTGAATGGCATACAGAGGGGTATGTTTGTTCTAAAGGATGTGAGCCTATGACAAATGAATATGTGGTTCCTTCCTTGATGCCCCTTTCAGAAGATGTTTTGGGGCTGAGATCTGAGCTTCAAGCGGATTCTGTGAACCCTGAATGGGAGATGGATGAGTGCCACTGTGTTATTGATTTCCGGCGTTTTCAAGAGAATTCATTGCCGAAAACCTTCGTCTTGTGTGACGACTTAAGTTTTGGATTGGAATCAGTTCCAATAATGTGTGTAGTGGATGAAAATCTTTTAGATTCCGTACGCATGGTTCCAGATAGTTCTGGTGGCCAAGTTACTGCATACTCTATGCCTTGGGAGAGCTTCAGATATGTCAGGAAACCATTGCTTGATCGATCCCTTTGTCTTGGAGCGGAGGTACTGTCACTCGGCTCATTTAGTCCATGATTATATTATTCTGATGTAGTTTATTTAAATTTTCACATTTTAGCTTGATTTTAAATATAATATTGATGACTGCAGTCAGTGCAGTGTACCTTAATGTCTTCATGGCAATGTCTTGAAAAATACCTTATCAAGCACCCATCAGAATGTGGGATTGAATCTTTCTGATTAAAGTGTGAGACTGTGGGTTATATGTGGTAATTTTTTTTTTTTAAGAAAATGGTAAAATTAGATTACTGCATCTTACACAGAGGAAGAGTGGCCTCCGGTCATCTATATCTGAGTACCACTAGATGTAAACTGTTAGTATAATGAAATTTCTGGTCGCTCTTTTTATGCAGAGTTTGCAGTTGGGGTGTGCTTGCGCTCATTCTTCATGCTCTCCTGGAATGTGCGATCATGTATACCTTTTTGACAATGACTATGAAGATGCAAAAGATATATATGGCAAACCAATGCGCGGCAGATTCCCATATGATGAGAAGCGGCGGATAATTTTGGAGGTGAAGTAAATTATTTTTATTGTCTTCTACAAGCAATATTCTTCTTTGATTGTTTTAGCACAACTACCATACTTGTAGATACTCATACACGTACACATATATACAGAACTCCCTAGGGTTTTAAACCAGGACAATATCTGAAAAGCTTATTGTGCTGTGCTAGCACTCCTAATCTCTTTTGAAAGAGCAGATCTGCAGATCTATGACATCCTGTTCTATTTGGATTTTGTATCGTTTTACATATGTCATTTTCTCTTCCCCAGCCATCCCTACCCTGTATGAAATTATGCATTTACAGGTTTTATGTTTTTATCCAACAGAGCCGCATAACTGATCCGGTCTGCTGCCTGTAAATTTTTATGTTAAAAGCATGTGGTAGAATGATATAATCTTCTTCATCCACAAGATCAATGTGTGTAGTGTAATTTAGGGTTTTAGTTAATTGTTAGGGTTTCAGTTAAATTATCAGGGTTTCAGATAATTATTATTTATCTTTTATGTTTGGGGTAGTTTAGTCCTTTTTATGTTATTAGGGTTTTGATAGGGTTATTAGGGTTAGCCTTTATAACCCTTTCATTAGTCTTGTAATCTTTGATGCTTTTTTAATGCAGTAAGATTGTTTTGTTACGTTTCTCTTCTCTCTTTTGCAATGTCACATGGTATCAAAGCCGGAATAGGTTAATCTAACCTCTGTTTTCGCATCTCTCTGTCTCTCTCTCTGTCTCTCTCTCTCTCTCATAACCTGATAGCATCTCTCTCCCTCTATCCATTCGAAATCCCAAGTAGTAGTACAGATCGCGTATCTCTGTCTCGCCTGATCTCATATCTTTGTTCTCCCCGGATTGCATCTCTCTCTCTCTCTATCTCCCCCCCCCCCCCCCCCCCCGCCCCCCCGCGTATGTCTTCTCTGAAATCTGCATTGTCAATCAGTTTTTGTACTCCGGTGTAGAAATCTAAAATCTGCGGCTGAATCTATTCGGCATTGGTTCTTCTTCCTATTTGCATCTGTTCGGCACCGGTTCTTCTTCTTATTCGCATGTTCTAGTTTTCCACCGCTCAACACCTTCGCAGTAGTTGATTTGCAGTAGTTTATTCGCAGCAGTTGACTCGTAGTAGTTAATTCGCAGCAGTTGATTCGCAGTAGTGGCTTTGCAGTAGTTGATTTGCAGTTGTTATCTCCTTGGGAAACTCACGAGGCTCTCCGGCTTCGCATCAGTTAAATTGTTAAGGTTTCAGTTAATTGTTATTTGTCTTTTATTCGGGGTAGTTTAGTCGTTTCTATGTTATTAGGGTTTTGCTAGGGTTATTAGGGTTAGCCTATATAATCCTTTCATTAGTCTTGTAATCTCTCAAGCTTTTCTAATGCAATAAGATTGTTTTGTTACGCTGTTTCTCTTCTCTCTTTTGCAATGTCACACAATGGGTTATGAACTCCCAAATCCTGTTTTGGCAGCTCCATTTCTGCTGTATGACAGGCAACTACGGCTGTTTAGCCTGTTTTTCATGCATAGCGATTTGAACTTTCAAGTTGTTCTACAACGGATGAATCTCCATCAAACACTTGCATTAAGTTTTTGTTTTTGCAGGAGGGTTACTTGGTCTATGAATGCAATTACTCATGCCGCTGCAGTAGATCTTGTCAGAATAGGGTTTTGCAGAATGGCGTACAAGTCAAGCTAGAAGTCTTCAAAACTGAGAAAAAGGTTTTGTTCTTCTTTTCACTCTTCTTTTCATTATTTTTGGTTATTATAAGTTCTAGATCAATTTTATCTCATGTTTGTTCACAGGGTTGGGCAGTCAGGGCAAGAGAAGCAATCCCGAGTGGCACATTTGTGTGTGAGTATGTCGGGGAGGTTATAGATGAAAAGGAAGCAGATAAGCGGCGGAATAGGTTTGACATTATGTCAGAAGGATGTTTTCATCTGCTAGTTATCGTACAGTCTCCTTATATATTTTATACTCTGGTGAACAATCAACCGTTTGTGTATTTCAGGTATGGAGTAGAAGGTTGGGGATATTTATATAACATTGACACAGACAAAGGTGACATGAGCAGATTGATTGGAGGGCAGGTCCCATATTTAATTGACGCAATGAACTATGGAAATGTTTCTCGGTATATCAACCACAGGTGAGGGAGTAATCTGTTTTGGTACCATGTGATGGACTTTATTTTGGAGCTCTCTCTTGGTAACTCAGCAACATATTCATGAATCATAAGGATCACCTGCATCCTGGAATCTAGACATAGAAGTTAAGGCTCTATTTAAGCCTACTAATTTTCAGAAGCTATCAAAGCAATATCTGGAAAGCAGCATACCAAACAATATAAATGCGACCACATTTTCATGCATGAGCTGCCATTTGTCTTTTGCTTTTTGTGAAAAACAAAGGCACACAACTTGCACTATGCACCTTCATAGAGCTTCTTACGAAGAAACAGATGTCAGCTATATGAAACAAATACATATTCATATTCATTAATATATCTTTTGGTCCCTTCAAATGTTTTTTTTTTTTTTAGCTGAGGTGTTAGTATTGGCAAATTCAGATGGTTGAGCTTCCTGACTTCATTTCGAGGATTTTTTTCCTCACACAAATGATATGAATACACTTTTATAAATGGTGGACCTCTGATACGATCTATTCATAGTACAATCCTTATTGTTGAATTGAACTGCTTCTTGATTTCTTCGAGTCTTTCAGTCAAGAAGCTTGAAGACAATGAGTTTGGTTGAGTGCTTTAATTGCTAGATCTCGAACACTCACTGTTCAATCTCTTGAAGGGAGAGTTTAAAGTTGAAAGCTCTATGAGTTTTGAGACGTAGACGGCGTTGTTGTGAGACTCTTAGGAGGATCAGGATGTTGCTCTGGCGGGTAGTGATCCTCTACAAACCTTGAAAAAGCTTCAATTCTTGAAGGTGTTTGAGACCTTGTGCAAGAGTTAGCCAAAAGGTTTTTCTCCATCATACGAGCCCTCTATTTATTGGCCCAAGACCAACGGGAGGGGTGTTAATTTTGGCAGGATCTTGGAGAATTATCTAGATTGGCTTGGTTATGCTTCATTTCTTATAAAGGAAATATTTGACGACTCTTAAGGAAATGAAATCAAAGAGAGAGTTTTCTCCTTGTTATTTTGACTTGGGGTAAAATTGAGTGGGGACAGTGGGCCACATCTTTTGGATAGTCCAAGCCCTGATTTCACGTAAGAGAAAATGCAGAAAAGCAATGAAAACATGTACTTTTATTTGCATCTCTTTGATTGATTCTTCCTAGTGGAAACATCATTTTCTTTATAGAATCTAGGAGACCGTGCTGGAAACCCCCGTCCATTCAATTCCCAGAGTAAGTTGTCTATGCAGCTGTTTAAATTATTTATTGGGAGAAAGAAGAAGTGTAAAGAGTTAGCATTCTCAAATCTTGTTCCTTAAGGATCCAACGTAGTCCTAATCCGAGTAACATTAGACACTCACTTTTGGTGGAGTTATGAGATTGAAGTTATTTAAGTCTTAAGCAAAACTATACAAGGGAATTTTTGAATCTCATTGAAAATGACATTCTTTGTTATTCCAACATCTGTGTATTCGTTGATTTAGGTATTTTGTGGAGTTGTATCCTAAGAAGCAATGAACACTTGAGTAGGTACCATGTCTTGTCGAACCCCATGTTGGACACTAAGAGACGACAAGCCACTCAAATTTTTTTTTTGAATGGCTACCCGACACTCATTGGACAGGTCCTAAATAGGTTTGTTATTGTCTTCCGAACGTGTTTTGTGGTTGTCTTACTTCTCTCAAACTAGACATTATTTAGGGGTGGGCGCCGTGTCGTGCCGTGTCGTGTCGTGTCGTGTTATGCTGTGCTCGTGTTGTGTCATTGCAAGTTTCGTGTCTTTTCGGGTTCGTGTCAAAATACATGTTAACATAAGAGTGTCAAATATCTTGACACTAACCCGACCTGCTTCAAACTGTGTCATGTTTGGGTTTGATGCTGTTAAGACCCTTGTAATTTTTTTTTTTTGGAAAATGTACATACATTTATACATTTAGCAATGTCGCGCATGAATAGCTTATTTAATTCAATAACAAAAATGAGGACATTTTCAACACTATCGTAATCGCATAAATGATAACAGTAACAAAAAACATAGTGAACTACATAAAATATTGGCAATGTTGAGCATAACAACAATAGCAGAACCCATCTAGTCCCCAATCATTGGGGGTATGGGTGGGGATGATTGGAGACAAACCTAACGTTTGGCAGTATGCACAAAGTGGCTGCTCTCAAAATACCACTGAAATAGTGGCCCCTAAATCTCCAAGAACCGAGGAACTACAGTGACGTTTTGTTGCAGAACCATATCCCCAATGAAAAGCATAAGAGAGGGCAGGCCTAGAGACCCAAATCAATTTTTGTGGTCATTAACATGCTTCCCAACTTATTTAATTCGATAACAAAAATGAGGACATTTTCAACACCATCGTAATTGCAAAAATGATAATACCAACAAAAAACATAGTGATCAATAACCAAATCACGAACATTGAAAAATGCCTTATGCCACAACTAGACGTACGTTCCAATTTTGCTCGGGAATTAATGGGGCAGTGGCACCAACAACTATAAAATAAGAATTTTGCAAGAGAATTATTGAGGACACTAACCTAAATTAATTTAATCAATTTTGGACTTTTTAGCATGGAAACACGATGACTAAAAACTTCAATGTTCAATTGGTTTTGATCTGGAAAAAAAAGGTTCTGTGATGATTCTATAATAATATGCATGTGTTGTTTTCCCCATAACTACATTGATATTTTCTTACAAGTTGATCAAACATAATTTTGGGAGATCAGATATATAAGGAAATTTAAAAGGACTAATCTTTAAGGAAATAAAAGTACAAGCTATTGTTGGCAAACTACAGGCTATGGGTTGACATAGCCTGGCACTGTGTCGTGTCGTGTTTGAGTCGTGTTGTTTCGGGTTAACGGGTCAAACCGAAAAATTAAACAGTTATCTGTGTTCTAATCTAGTTATGCAAGTCGTATTCGTCCTGTTTAATTTTGTGTTGGTGGGTTGGGTCATATTCGTGTTCATGTCAAAAAGTGGTCGACACAAACGTTGTGTTGTGTTCGTCATGCTAACAGGTCGCGTCCAGAATTTCCACCCCTAATTATTCTGACACTTAGGAGACATGCCAATCAATTTTAGTTATATCATACCTGTTGCAAGGTTTAAAACAACTTGGAATACAATGATATAGAGCAAACCAATGTCGATTTATGTCTTTTGATCTCTTTCATTAAACTTACTTATACGAGGACTGTTGTGTAGAAGTTTGTCTTCCACGACATACAAAGTTATGTGATATCCATATTTTAAAGTTGTATGCGACCAGTCGTGACCTGAATTTTTCAGAAGGCGTATTGCGGGTCCGTGTCCATTTTAGGTTGTCCTCACATTGGAGAAAAATAGTAAGATAGTAACAAGGATTCATTGTATTTGTCTCTTGTGGTTAAATGCCATGCGTATATGATTAACTTTTGACTTTGTTGTACTTGTAGCTGCTCACCGAATCTCGTGAATCACCAAGTTCTTGTGGAAAGCATGGATTCTCAGCTTGCGCACATTGGTCTCTATGCTAGTGGAGATGTATGTTCAATACCCTTTTTGCCAAGTTCCTCAACATCTGCAATGCTATAAACCTAGGATGACAGGAGCGTAATTATAGTCCATTTTGCTTTCCCAGATGAATGCTCCAGTTCATGTGGGTTTTGGGTACTTGTTTTTTACCTTCAATTTCTCATGAGCTCAAGATTATCTGGATAGGACTATCAAATTGAAGGTCTTGACAGTTGACACCATACCTTCCACGGAGTAGATATTGGGTGCAGCAGTGACAGACTAAGATAGGGAATCTCTGAATTGGGACAGGTGGTTCACTGATCAGTTGGATGGTTAGATGATAGACTACCACGTTTGGGGCTTCCAGTTGGTTGGTGACACCACTTGGGAGAGTGTCACTGTTGCACTTATTATTCTCTACCATGGCCACCCAAGGGTTCTAAATACTAGCCTTTACTTGTGCTACCGCCTGATATTTAAGGGAATTATTTATATCCAATACTACAATACAGATGCTTAGAGCTGGTTGACAGTCCCAGCTTTCTCCACAAAGAGACCCACTTCTGTCAGAGTATGTTCAAGCCTCTAAATTTGGTCAGTGGCTGGTTTGCCTCGCCTTTGGCAGCAAGGACATGCCCACTGAGAAGTTGTGGGTTCAATTAATCCTTTGGACTATCTGATATGGGCTAATAAAATACCATATCACCTATAAAAAAATGTGTCCTGCTACTGCAGTCTAGAACCCTGTAGTCAAGTAGCAGGGAGGTCAGCAATACCTTGTCTAATAAATGATTTGGCCATTCACCAGCTAGTTTGATTCTAATGCTGATTGATTAATATTTGTGAGCAGATAGATGCGGGTGAAGAACTGACATATGATTACCGATACAAGCTGCTGCCTGGAGAAGGAGAGCGGTGCCACTGTGGAGCTCCCAACTGCAGGGGCCGCCTTTATTGAAATGTGAAAGCTATTTTGTGCCCTGGTGGTCTCTGCCTCGTAAATAAAGAACGGCAGACCCATTATGTGCTTTGCTGTCGGTGTATTGGCTTCTCTTTTCACTAGATTGTAAAAATACTCCTTTGTTTCACACAATGCACTTAAAGAGGTGATGATTAAGCCTCCTACTGTCTTTTTTCTTCCTCTCTTGGGTTAATTTATCACTGGTTGGAGTTGAAACTGCTTGAGTTTAGTGATTCACAGATGCATTTGTGTAACACATTCCTGTTAGGTAGTGTTGTAATGGATGGTTTAGTTGGCGAATCTTCACTGTAATCTTAGGGTTATTTACTGGGACACCCCCTGTAAGTTAACGTTTTTCACCAACACCCCCTGCAAGAAAAAAGACTACGACGAGACCCCCTCTAACTACTAAAACTTCTTGACCTCTAACTCTGTTAACGGAAGAAGGTAACAGACGTATTTGCCCCCCACTATATAAAATATGAAGATAAATGGTGTTGCAGCCTTCAACGCATTCATCATCTATAACACCAGAAAATAGAAGAAACAGCAAAAACTTCTCATAATCAACACAGATCTAAGAGAATCGCAATCAATACTAATGAAAAAAACACAGAAAGAGATACTTAATAGAAAGAGATAGAGTAAGATCATGAAAGTAAAAGATTCGCCCGCGGTGTTATCAAATAATCAAGGATAGGCTAAGGGTAGGTGAGCTCCCCAACCAAGCTAAAGATCATGATAGATAGAGCCAGTCCCAAGAAAAATCCCCGGATCAGAGAAAAAAATTTGACTCTTTTTTTTAGGTAAATCTGAGAAATCAGATCTTGTTCGAAGAATACAAAAGTAGCACTGGTTTTTGATGCACATATTTTGAATCCCCAATGAGACCAATTACTTCTTGCATCCTTCGGTTGCCACAAACAAAGGCTAAACATACAGCACCGAGATAATTAATTTCATGGGAAGAGTGAGAGCACCCATGAGTGAATCGGTGGTAACTAATATCTAATCTTCGTGTCCTTGCAAAGACCCATTTCTACAATAGTAGAACATAGACCCAGCAAGAGAGAATGATAATAACAAAAAATAATCCATACAAACAGAAAGTTTGAAGGATTTCAGTAAAAAAATATAGTGATGATTCAAGGGGGAGTGCATTCTCTCTCTAGAATGGACAGAGAAGTTCTCAACCCCTTTTTGTCACTAAACTTGAATGAATTTCTATATCAATGGAACGAGGGCTTTGGATTGGGAATAACCTCTAGTGAGAGGGCAAAAATAGAACTTCACGTGGAACTAAGGACTTCAATGAAAGTTTGGAGGTTTTCCATGAGGAAGATTTGGTGCAGCGAAACTTGATATTATCCTACCTTTATTGTTATCCATATTATAGGCTATTTGAAGAGTCAACTCTTTAGCAACTAGCAATGTTGCGACTTGGATCTGGTAAAACTGTGAATTTTTTGAGACAATATGAATATGAGAGATTCTGAAGAAAAAAAAAAGAGAGAGAGAGAGCTAGGGTAGGTTTTGAAACATTTTTGGCAAACAAGATGGAATTTGCTAATTCCCCAGGATGTGGAGTAGGGATCTTGAATCACATCTTGTAAACGTTGGAGCCTCGGTATAGCCTCTACAAGCTTTTTTTTTTTTTTGGGTAATTTAGCGTGAAATTAAAAGGGGTTAAGCGAATGTACAGCCTACAAGAGGCATACACTAGGGAGGACAAAATGAAAAGAAAGAAAATTGCGTGCTCCCCAGCACAACCCGCCGGGGTGGAAAAATTATTGGTCCTAGCACAACCCGCTAGGATAGGAATAAAATTAATTAACAGGCACAAAGGCCTTTGTAGGTTTTCGGGCACAAAGGCCCACCATTTGATTTTCGGGCGTCCTGCCCAACTTTCTATTAACTCCAACGCCCTAGGTGGGACCAAGGATGTGGACATAGAGACAACCTGTCATGGATCTCACAGTACAGTGTGCGGCCCAAGACAAGCCTTGCGGTACAGCTGGATACTCAGCCTTTTTCCAAAGAACATTTGCGTGTAATGGACCAAGCAAAGGACCGCGGTCCACACTTTTCCAGAATTTCTCGGTTGTGGGTGAGTTTGGCTGCCCCAAACGTGGTCTGTCTGCTAGGCAAAACCCCATGGTTTCCAATCCAGAGATAGCCCAGTCACGGATGAAGCGTGAGATCCACTCTCTTCTTCTCCAAACTCATCTGAACCCAGAAAATGAAGAACGGAACCCCTTGCTTCCACACAACCGAAGTAATCTCTAGCCAAGAAAACCAGAATTTGTTTTGAAGGATTGTCAAAACCCATTGGTAGTTTCCTCTCTTTTACATTTCTAGATTGGGAACAATTTAAACCCACAACTCAAAACCCCCAAATAACTAAAAATCAAGAGATTATTAATCACTATTAAGCTTAACCATTGAGTTGCTTGCGTACCAACCTGCATTAGTACCCATCGGTCTTCTACAAGCTTGTTGGATATGAAATAAATGAGTAAAATAATCTACTCTTTACCACAACCCTTTTTGGTTTCACTATGGAAAGTAGGCATTCCGTAATGCTTCATTCTACTCTTTTTATCACAGCCCTTTTTGGTTTCGCTATGGAAAGTAGGCATTCTATAAAGCTGAGAAGCAGTTGAGCACATTTGTTTTGTGAGCTCATTGTAAACTTTCCACGTCATTGTATGGTTCAAGATAACAGGTTCTCTACATCATTGATTCCCATTCAAGTTATCAGCGTCTTGGTAGTTATCTTTTTGTTTTCCATCTTTTGTTATTTGGTTCGTTATATTGCTGGATATTACCAAATATTTGCAAATTGGAATTGGCAACCATTTTTCTTCGTACTAGTGTTTTTTTTTTGGGGGGGTAAATAAGCGTGAAAATAAAAGGGGCTAAACGAATATATAGCCTACAAGGAGTATACCCCAGGGAGGACAAAGAAAAAACAAAAGAAAAGAAACAGACAAAAACTTCTAAGGCAAAATTGCAAAAGAAAGTGGGGAAGGCCAATTGGCTACATGGAGTGAGGGGGTAGAGTGTTTCTCCCTCATCTAGAAGATGAAGGAGAAACACCCCATAGAAAGCGCAACATGATAACTTTACAAAATGTGGGACAACCTCCCATGTCACGCCCTCAATTTCAATAAGCCAAATACAAATATAATCCACGTAGGATCGATCAAAGTCAAACAATTTCCCATAGAAAGTCGAAGTTAAAGTACAATGTGCTTCGGCTCAAGGGTACCCGTACCCATGCAAAAATAACAAAGTTTTAAAGTTATTACATAAGTTGAAATAGTCAAAAGCTTGGAGAAATTAAAGTTACAGGATCATCTTCCAAAAATGTACTTTGTATGAAGATGAGAATATAACTTCATGATCATAAAATTTTCATGGCATGCATTCACACTCCAAGCATTAGATCTCATGCTCCATGCCGTGTACCTGGGAAAGATAGGGTGAGCTCACTAGCTCGTAGGCAACGTTTCTACCAACACTAAGGGTATAGAGAATGAATGATGCACATGAAGGTATGACACACTTGAATGAATAAGCTAAGATGGACCAAGATAAATCAACTCGATGACAAAGTATCTAGGAGATGCCTCAAAGATCTAATGAAACCAGAATATCCATAAGTTTCCTCATAACCATTACATTTCGTGTCGTGGATTCATTCCCTTCAAAACACAGTCATTTGCACAAACATTTCATTTCACAATACTTCACAAATACCCAAAACATCT
Organism: Vaccinium darrowii; assembly: GCA_020921065.1. Taxonomy (NCBI): domain Eukaryota; kingdom Viridiplantae; phylum Streptophyta; class Magnoliopsida; order Ericales; family Ericaceae; genus Vaccinium; species Vaccinium darrowii. The sequence continues at coordinate 28,789,491 of CM037155.1, read as the reverse complement.
AAAATAACCCAAGTATCCTTTACATTTATCATATACATCTTATTCCTTTTAAGCATTCGTTTATTCTCCGGGCATGCCATATAGGCCCCGTGTCACTCCGAGCATACCATTAAAGGCCCCGTGTCACTCCGGGCATACCCTTTCGGGCCCCGTGTCACATATTTCACATTTACATTTCCACTTATCAATTCATACATTCAACTTAGTGCTCAAAGCCAATTCACGTATCACAATACCCTTTCACAAGTGTCCAAAATATTCACACAATCATCTTTGTTCAAAAACTCAAAATGTGTCGGTAATGGTCAAGTTAGCACGTGTCCAAGTGCGTGAGAAACCAAGACAATCAAAACAAAACATAAAATGCACCATGATAGGTTACCGACTCTTAGAGGTCAATTCAAGAAGCTTTGAAAGGACCAATGAGGGCCCGGAGCAATGGAACATGAAAATGGAGTTATAAATCTCAAGAAAATACGACACGCTGATAGTAAAAAGCACATATCTCTCAAAATACAAAGTCTATGAATATGAGATCAATTGGGTTTGAAAGTAGACTCATAGAGCTTTCCAACGGTTCAAGAATCACCTCAATCGGAGTTTGGACGAAGCCGGGGCATGCCCGCGAAGTTGGTTCAATAATCTGCCTGAACAAGAGGAGTCTGGATCGATCCAAAGGTGTTTGGATCGATCCAAAATGGTCCGGGAGCCAACAGAAGGTTTTGGATCGATCCGAACAATTTTGGATCGATCCAAAATGGTTCAAAACACCATCAGACTGTTTTGGATCGATCCAACTTATGTTTGGATCGATCCAAACTGGTCTCGAGTGAAATTTTGACAGCTTGTTCCAAATGAATGGGGCTTCAATCCAAGGCAAAAATTGAGGTTCCAAAGCACAACTAATCAAGAGAGAGGGACATATCAACAATCAATTTATGGATTGATCAACTAAACATACAAAACCCAAACTCAATCAACTCCAAACTCAACTTCCATGGTGACAAACAAGTGAAATGAAAATTTTAGGAGCAATAACAAGAGTAATGCATTAATTCACTCAACATACAATTAGAGAAGGTAGAATGTTGTTCCCTACCTCAATGGTTTAGCTCCAAGGATGAGAGAGTGAAAGCCCTAGCTAGTTCTTGCAACTCCAAACAAAGTGAGACCTCACCAAGCAACTCCAAAGAAACCCGGACTCCAAATCGTGTGTAGATGACGAATATGAAGGTAAATCTTGAAGAAATGAGGTTTGGAGGTGTGAATCTTGTAGAGAGATGGAGGAAATTTGGGAGAAGAGTAGAGGGAGAAAGTGGCGTTGGTTTTGGGGGAGGAGAAGAGTGTTTTTCTTGCTCAAAAATCAGCCATACATATCTATATATACTCCCATAAATCACACTAACACCCCTCATGTTCATAATGCATCTCACAAAGACCCAAATGCAATACTAACTTCACATTGACCCTATATTACTCTATTTTCATTTCCTCACACTTTCCCAACATTAATTTTAGAAAAATTATATAAAATTACAAGTCCTTACACCCCATAGAGCATTACAACTATAGAAAATAAACAATACAGCAGCAGAAGGTCATCACAAAACAATCAACACAGTACAGCAATACGACCTCAGGAACTTAGAGAAAAGTCCCTTACTGGACTTTTGATTGCAGGAAGCCGGACAATGAAGTGAAGCAATCAACCAAAATGCTACTATCCCAACAGCAATCCTTAGCAAATCCCAGAAGTGCAGTAAATGAGATGCAGATGGCAGCGAGGGGTGGGTTCATTAAACATCATAGTTTTTGACTTGAACTTGATGAGGGCTTATCCCATTTGTAGCAGATAGTACGGGAGGACAACCCCCTCCCCAAAGGGTATCAAACAAGCCAAGGGACAGCCCCCCAAGGCTAGGCCAAAACACCACACATGAAGCAAAACACCAAACATACATCAAACGCATAACAGGAATTGGACTTAACAAAACAACCCACTCATGAACTGGGGACACACACACTGTATCCAGAACACAATGGATGCACAGTGAGGGGAATCTAGGTTTATACAGCATAGCAGACAACAGGTCGTAATAAGATCAAACTGTATCCAGGATGTTCGAACATCAGCACATTCAACAGACATCAATCAAATCAATTTTAGGAGAACATACTGAGGTCCAAGTCAATACATCCATGCAGATAATGATCAATGGAGCAGAACATTCAAAAGCAGGTATCAAAATGCAGCCAATTGAGGAATAAATGAGCAGCAAAGCATACATTATGAGATCCTAGAAAGATATCTGGCTCACCTTCACCACCCTAGGAAACTCACAACTTCTTATTCTCTCTCTAGAGCTCCAAACTCCCTCACCTGATCCTTTCCAAATTCCCCCACTATATATTACTTCCTCTCATGAAAAAGGTCTGAGGCACAAGCACACAACTCACTGGAAATCACATAATTTGGTAGGTCACTCAACTCAATAATAGGTCCACCAAGAATAACACTAGCCACTTAAGGCTCATCACAGACAGTTTGCAGCCTTGCACATTTAGAAAATTGAAGATTAGGATAACATACCCAGATATCTAGAAGTAATAGCCATGAGTCTGACTCTTCAAATGACAATACTAGTGTACCAATCAGTCATTGCAAATTGTTCAGAAAATTAATTGTTCCCATCCTTTTGGGTTTATCATCAATCTAATTGTAGTTGTACTTCTTTAGGGATCTGATTTCTTCTTCTCTAGACTATACTTGGTCAAGTGAGTAACAACGACCGAAGTATTCGTTGTTCTTGCTTCATCCGATCTGGTGAGACTCTATTATCTTTCCTTAGCTTTCTTTGGATTTGTATTTGGTTTTGTTTCTCTTCTTAAAAGCCCCATTAATTTTTTGACTCTGCATTATCTCTCTCAACTAAACTAGCATCCCTGCAGACAAGCAAGCCATCGATTAATGGGTGAGAGAAAGAAGTTGATTTTGCAAGTTGTTTGCATAAGAATGGAAAGCAAAGTTGCTGTGATTTTTTCTTCGGATTTAAGAAATGGATTTCCTTTTTTTCTTTGCTCCATCTAAGAAAAATATGTCCAAAATGAAAGCAAGACTTGAGCCCTCGTCACTCTTCAATTCGTACCTTCGGGGTGAAATTTGTTACTGTGCTTTTATTTTGGGTAAATAATTTGTTACTATGCTAGGTTTCATATTTCTGTTCTGATGTTAAGAACTGGCTTCTGATCTTGCCATCTTATGGTAACAGTCCTGTGACATTTTATGTAGGGCATTATCATACACAAGCATTGCTTAACATAAGGATGATTGACCACCATGGACATAACCAGGAGGTCTGCTTGCAAAACTTTGCTAGAGTATAGCAGAACATGGTAGGGCTTCTATAAGATGAGAATTAGGCCAGATTGCTTGATCTGATTTGTCTGACCCAATATTCGACTCCCCCAACCTTTTCTTATTAAAAAGAAGGCTACAAATTTAAAGCCTTGTAGGCTTGGTCATCTCATTAAAAGATTTGGAGATAGAGTTACTTACGATTGAGGTTGCCCAAAGGATTCTGTAGTCTCTCAAATCATTCAAGCTACAAGTTGGCATTTTCCAATCACCCAAACCTTGGAACTCAATGAGATAATTGTGGCTTCCAATCTGGACCAAGATGACCATTGTACATGGTCTCTTACTCCTTCTGGAAAATTCACCATCTCCTCATTTTGGGAGTCACTTAGGGTCCACTTTCCTTGTTGTCCTTTGGTATAAACTAGTTTGGTTTCCTGCTTACGTTCCTAAATGCAGTGTCATCACCTGGCTTGCTATATTAAATAGACTTTACACTATGGATAGGCTTGTGTTATTTGGTACCAAAGCTATCTCCTGTTGTAGTTTTTGTGGTGGTGTTGAAAGTCATGACCCCTTGTTCTTTAATTGCCCATATTTTTCCCAAGTGTGGAATGCCATTAAAGTATGGGTTCCTCTCCACTTTTAAGGGTAAATCCTTAAGACTCACCATAAAAAAATTAGTTTTCACGATCACAGTTTACTATATTTATATTGAAAGAAATCTAAGGAAATTCCAAAACACAGCTTCTCCATTCACTGTGGTTGTGCATAAAATTTGCTTGATTGTAAAATCTAGATTATTATCCTTGGTGTTTTCCAAAGATTCACAATCTGAAAAGAGAGTGGGAGGTCAGATTTCGAGGGTGTGTAGATGGTGAGGACTATATCCTGAGGAATTTGATCTTGTCTTATTTCCTTTACTGCACCTATTGATGTTACACACCCACATTGTTTGATGTCATCTCTGCACTAATTCTACTCTGTGCTACACTGCTGCTGCCTTTAGTCTACTATTAGCTTTGCATTGCATGTCCCACTGCTCATGGTGCATTTGTTGGATCTGCTGTGTTTGCTGTTGGGCCTACTGTTGGGCCACTGTGGTTCAATTCTATTACACAGCTGCTGTGTTTTGGTACACCTATTGTGTGGTGTATTTCTATTACATTTACCGATTGCTACATTTGCTGCTGTGATGGATTGATTCTATTCTAGTATGCATAGCAACTTCATCTGCTGCTGTGGTGCACGTTTTACTGTTACATTTGTTGTTGTTTATGGCTTACATCTGCTGCTATGTTTTTCACTGTTAGACTGTTTGCTTGTTGGGCTGCCATTTTCTGGGCAGCAACATTGATTCTGTGCTGCCATTTTTTGGGCAGTAGCTTTGATTCTGCTGCTATGTTGCATGTTATGCTATCATTCCCGAGCAGCGATGCCATTTTCTGGGCAATAGTGATGGTATTTTGATTCATCACTTTTGGGCTTTAATTGACATTTCATTTTCTGGGACAGATGAATTTGGTAAATAGATGAGCTGCTCTCTATGACATGTCTATTTCATTGTATCACTACCTATCCTTGGGGGATTGTCCCTTGGAAAGCTTGAGATCCCTTTTGGAGGGGGACGTCCTCCAGATCTTTTATGTTACCACTGTGCTGGCTTATTTCTATTAGAGGGGAATGTCCTCTAATCGTTTTGTAAATGTGTTGTCCTTCTTAATTCATTCCAATTATTTTGTTACACTTTGGTTTGCCTATCTTGGAGGGGGATGTCCTCCAATTATTTTGTTGCCACTGTGGTAGTCTTGGTCCAATAGAGGGGAGTGTCCTCTATGTTGCAAGTGGTTCTCCTCACATTGGACTAGTCCAAGTCGATCTTCACCTATCTCACCCATATTACATCATCAACTTGGCTGGAGTATATCAGGATTTTGGATGTTTCTTTGCCCTCTCTCACAGATGGCTTAGAAACATTTCATTAGTTAGTTTCTTAATTAGATTTAGACTCTATTCCACCATTGTAGTGTATCCTATCCCTTGTAGCCGTTTGGCCTCCCCATTCTTCTTGTTTTCCTTTTCTTTTCTTTCTTGTATTTTGTCCTCCCTGGGGTATGCCCCTTGTAGGCTGTATATTCGTTTAGCTTTTTTTATTTTCAAGCTTGGTTTACCCAGAAAAAAAGATTTACAATCTAGAAGGTTAATCAGAGAATGGGGCCTTAATCCCACTTGAATTGTGATCATAGTAGTTACTTTTCCTTTGCTACTGATGTTGCTTTCCTCAATTTGTACTGTTATTTAGGTACAACTCAGCACTTGCATATAGAGGATGGATCCCGAAAGGAAATGGGTGATTCCCATCAGACCAACTAGTGCATGCATCAAAACATCATTGTTTCTGTGGTGGTGTTAAGCTTTGTTGTAAGGCCTTTCTTACCTTTCGTGTACGGTTAGATCTCAGTCAGAATTGCTGGTGTGGAAATTATATTCACGGCTATTGTTGGGATTGTTTTCAACTAGAAGTTGAGTTGTGTGATCTACTACATATGTGTGATACCCCAAGTGAGGAGAGTGTTTGAACCTCTACCTTCCTTTGCAAATGGAGGTAATAAATCGCGGGCAAGTTTTTTGAGGATAGTGGATGGAGTTCGAACCCTTTAGAGAGTGATTAGAAGAGGTGAGCTTTCAAGGAAGATGTAGTGTGAGCCTCTTTAAATTTACAACAATGATACATGTACAACAAAAGTCTCCAACACACTCACACAGTGTGTGGAGGGCTCCACACACCGTGTGAGTGTGTTGGAGACTTTTGTTGGAGATTTATCACTTTTGTTAAATTTGGGACTCCATCTTCAGTGTTCCCATTACATCTTTGTTGAGCACGTTTTGTTATGATATTTTTGATCAAGTAGCATCTTACTCTGTTCGTTGTGAGCACATTCAGTCATGGGTGCCATTTTTCCTTTATTATGTGGTACATGGTATTGTAATCTTTTATACTCGATTTTGAGCCCCATTTCCAGGTTCTAGTTGGGTACGAGTGGTATGCAAGAGTTGTTTTTTATCGCCTTTGAGGACCCAACTGCTATAATTTTTGCTTGTTGTTTAATGGTGTTGGTTGCATATTACTGTCCAGTTAGCCCCTTTGTATCAACTGGAGTTTTGATGTGGAGAATCACAATCGTTTTACTCATTTTCTGCCTACCTGGTTGGGGATGTCATAGGGGAGTTATTCCTTTTAATTCGTTACATGTAATATAATGTTCTCCACTCGGTTATATAGCCTAACACTAGGGGGCTGTCCTAGTGTAATGCAGGTGGTTGTGCATGCTCTAGAGTTGTTGCATAATCCACATCATTGTGGAAGTAGAGTTAACAAGTTAAAGTTCCTTGCAACCCCATGGTTGATCCAGCCCATTTATTATCATGATCAATTCGGCCTAGCTATAGGTCCTAGGCCCAATCAGAGGAAGTTTGCACCAAGTTTTGAAGATTCCTCCAGACTACTCTTGCTTCATCATTTCGACCCAGTAGCAATCAGTCCATGGTCCACTCTAATATGGGCTTCATTACATTTATGGGTTGCAACTATGGGCCTCCTTTTCTCAGAATCCGCAATAGCTCACTCTTGGGGGCTTATTTCAGCAATTGTTACATCACTCGGTTATAGTCTTTCAGTGTGGGGCGGTCACAGGCCTTGTCCCAAGATTGATTTTCAAGTTTCGTAGTCTATTCGCGTTACTTTTGTCATGTGTTTCCATTCCCTCTTTCTAGATGGATAGGAAACACGCGTTGCTTCATTTGTGGTCTTATGTAGCCACTTGGCATAGTTTCCTGCAATTTTCCTTTTCTGTTCTTTTCTTTCTTTTGTTTCCTCCTGGGGTATGCCCCTTGTAGACTGTATATGTAACGCCCCCAAAATTTGAGCACGTTAATTATTTATTACAAACCATAATAAAGTTTACTCTTAAACTTTAATACAAATAATAATGTCTCCAATTACTAAATAAATAACAACCGGGGTGATTCTAGGTCTTCTTCTACCCCTACGCTGGGTCATTCCCCACTCTGGTAGAACTGCCTGCTCCATAGGACTAATCTCCACTGTATTGGTCTTGTCCATCTAGATAATCTGACATAATACGTCAGAGTCGCCCAAGCAACATCGTGGTATTATGTTAGGGTTACACAAGTGCAACACCATGAGCAAGGGCTCAGTAGTTCACTCTACTAAATTTCTAAGTAGCAATTCTAGAACAATAAGTTCAAAAATAGTATATGAATCTTGTGAACAGTAAAACTATGTGATACACCGTGCGTGTCTATGCGGATCAGAGTAAACATGTGTAGAAAGACAGTATTTCATTTCCAGTATCTCAAAAACAGTGCCACGTGTCATTTTCTCAAAACAGTTCTCATTCAGCTTCTCAAACATAACTCATTTATCAATAGTTTTTCCCAAAATCAATTTTCTCATATCAATGCCTCTTTCAGCATTCTTCTTCACATTTCATATATCTCCCACCACTCGAAAGTTATTGGTCCGCTTAAGTCTCCTTTCAACTGGCAGTGCCAACCTTTCTGCTCGAGGCTCCGGCTATCGTGCATCACTGAACTTAACAGCCTATTTGCACGGTCCGTCCGCCCAGCGACTCACACAACATGGTCCCGGCCGTCTCATATCACTGAACTTAACCAGTCTATTTATGAGGTCCGTTCACCGTGTGTTGTGCACGCAACCAAACCTCCAAGTCCTCCCCGCGGAACTTGAGGTGGTGCTCTCGCTGCAGTGCCGCATCAAACCCAATCCTCCAAGTTCTCTCTGCGAACTTGAGGTGGCATCAAACTCATCTCATCACATCACATTTCATTTCATTTCCCGAAAATTTCATTTCTCTTTTCAAAACTCATTTTCATTCTCATCTTTATTTTCTCATCAACAACTATTCAATTTTTCTCATTTACTGTGTCGTAACGTAATGTGTACGTGCTCAATGCCACATGCTCAAAATTATGCTCATGCAACATTTCATAAACTCTTCTCTAGAATTTATATTTTCTCAATGAACATTTTCCCCATAAAATCATGCACTTTAATGCATCACTTTTCTCATAAATAATATTTCCTCCAAAAAGAATTTTTCTCACATAAAAAATCATGCACTTTAATGCACCAATTCCTCAAAAATTACCCAATTTCTTTCTAAGTTTTATTTCTCATAAAAAATCCAATTTCTCTCTTTTTCTATTTCAAAACCATTTTATTTCTTCTAAAAGAAATAAAATTTAGTCAACTTATTCTTTCTAACAAATTTCTTTTTTTAAAAATAACATTTCTCTTTCTAGAAATTTCATGTCCAAAAATTTAACTCAACTAGCCATGAACTTTCTAAAAATAAAATCTTCTTTTTAGAAAATTAAACCTCTCCCCAAAATATACTCTTTATATTTCTAGAAAACTTTCTTTTTAGTAAACTTCAATAAAATCAATTTTTTTTCTCTACATCTAGCAAAATCAACAACTTCCTTTTTAGGAAAATTTTAGGCAACTCTTGATAATCTTTTTTCTCACCACAACAATAAAATATATAGTCACTAATTAGTTAGTAACAATTTTCTAGAAAGAAAATTACTAAAACTTCTATTTCATATTTATTTAGTTAAAACTTCACATTTTTCTACAAAAATTTTCATAAATCAAAAGTAAATTTTTCTAGTAAGAAACAAGTCCTTTATTAGGCATAGTTAATCTACTTATTTTAGGAAAAATTTTCTAATTAACAAACCAATGATTTGATCAACTTGTATCAACTAGTTCTTCTAAGAAATATCAACAAAAATATTACTAGAAACTTGTTTTGAAATTTCCATCTTCTAATCAACTTAATCGCATTAAACCAACTTCTAATTTCATGTAGAAACATTCTAATTAGAAACGAATTAACACTCTTAATAACTTTTCAACATGAAATCCTCTTTCTTAAACACTAAGTAACATGCTTAGTAACTTAATGCATGCATAAATTAACCCAATCAAGCTTCAAAACTAAGCTTAGAAAATTAATTAGAACAACTTAATGAAACTAGAAATAACTAAATAGAAAGTTAGTTTAGTAAACCACCTTGATTTCCGGGTGTAAACCGGAAGCCGATTAGCAATCCTTGGTGTGGAGGATTCTTAATCTACTTAACTTTCTTACTAATTAACTTAGTAAGAAGTTAATTAAGGTCTAAATAGGTTGACTTTGTGGTGGTAGAAGTAGGTGGTTTGTTGGGAATAAGGGGACATACATATATGGAAAGTGTAAAGGTGGTCCAAAAGAACAATAGGTAGGCTATTTATAGCAAAACAAGGTTCCTCTCCCTCCCTCAAAAACTTTTAGCCCCTCTCTCCTCTATGTTGGCTGAACTACACCCATGTGGGGAGTAAATGTTGTGCTTTGATTGCACATGGGAAGTACACAAGTTGTTCCAACTTAAGACCTCTTGTTCACCCTTACATTAAGCATGTCATTGGAGATGGCCATCTTACCGCTCTTTGACATGATAATTGGCACCCTTTGGGCACACTACTTCCAAAGTATGGCCCTAGAATAGCACATGACTCTGGGATTCCCTCTGATGCAACAGTTAGTAGGATATTGAGGGGCCACAATTGGGCCTTCCCTATCACTCAAACATTTGAGTTGAATGAAATCAGAAATTCCCTTCCAACTCTTGGAAGTAGTACCAATACTAATGACACACACCTTTGGACAGTCACTTCCACCGGTAAGTTTACAATCTCCTCCATGTGGAATGCTCTCAGGATCCATTATCCTCAAATACCTTGGTATCATGTTACCTGGTTTCCTGGGCATATCCCCTGGTGTAGTGTCATTGTTTGGTTAGCTCTGCAAAATAGGCTATCCACTGAGGATGGACTTGTCCTGTTTGGGATCAAGCCCTCCTCATCTTGTGTATTCTGCCTGGGGTCTGAGACACATGAGCACCTGTTCTTTGATTGTCCGTTGACTACTCAAGTCATAATCATGTTGTCTTCTAGATTCCCAGCTAATTGGAATGTACAATCATGGAATCATTGGATCAATTTAATGAGCAATTTGAAAGGAAAATGCTTGTCCACTGTCATCCCTAAACTGTTATTCACGGTATTTGTATATCAGATCTAGTTGGAGCGTAATTATAGAAAATTTCAAAATGTAAGCTGCCACCCTAACCTTATAGCGACTAAAATAATTAATGATGTGAGATACAAGTTGCTATCACTTTCTAATTTGCCCAAAGACTCTCACTTTTTTTTTTGTGGATAACTTAGCTTGAAAATAAAAGAGGCAAAAACGGATATACAGCCTACAAGGGGCATACCCTAGGAGGACAAAAGAAAAGAAAGAAAGAAAAAGAAAACAAGGAAAAAATGGCCAAACGGCAACATATTGAGGGAGGGCCAAATGGCTACAATAGGGATAGGGATACTAGACTGATCTAGAACTACTAGTTAAACCAACTTAATACTTCAATTTACGGAAACTACACTCTATTTAAGAGTTTCTAAACCATCTAGCAAGATGGGACAGAAACTCCAAAATGGGAGATGTAACTCTTGACTATGCTTGAACTTGGTCCGCCTGCTTAACCATCAGCCTAAAAGGAATAAGCAAACTAACTTCCCTAGGGATAGCCCCCCTAGGGTAAGCAGTATGAAAGGGAACAAACCCTATATAACCAGCAATACCATCAGCAAACAACACGGGAAAATTTGTCAACTCAATCAAACCCAAACCGGCAGAACCAACATAATCTATCAAAAAGACTCTCACTTTGCTTACTTGGTTTCATTTTGGCAACTTAGGTGACTGAGATTATTGGTTACATAGTCCATATTTGTTGATACATGAGCAATCTGGTTTTTCCTACATGCTTATTGGTTACATTAGTTCATATATAGTTGTTGCTGCCTTAGCATTTGTGATATGTCCAGGTATCCAAGTCGTATTTGCTACTCGGGTGGAGCTCATTCTTGCAATATTGTTGTTGCATTAGATCCACTGTGTCCCCATTCCAACTCCTCTCACGGTTGAGGCTCCTAATACTCCTAATACGGATGGTAAGTACCTTACTCCCATTCGTTTTATAGTGGCAGGGACCTCCTATGGTAGTGTTGGTTCACATGGTACTTGGCTATATTTACAGCATTCTTAGTAAGGATATGAGTTGTGCGTCCCACCATATGTGTGATCCCCAGTGTTTTCTGTGCTAGAGCCTCATCAATCCTTTGCGAGTGGAGGTAATACTTTTTTTTTTTTTTGGGTAAATAAGCTTGAAATAGAAAAAAAGGCTAAGCGGATATACAGCCTACGGGGCATACCCCAGGGAGGACAAAACAAAAGAAAGAAAAGAAAAAAGAAAAGAAAGGAAAACAAAAGAAATTAAGGAGCCTAAAGCCAACTGGCTACAAAGATATGGGAAAATAGAATTATAAATAGTAGTGGGGGGTTGAGAGCTTCTCTCTCTAGAATCTAGAGAGAGAATGCACTCCCCTTCTTTCTCTGCCACAATTTTTACAAAACCCAAACATTCTGTTTGGTAAATTATCAAACCAGCCTTAAGAATATGGGGTTACTCCACAAAATCCAAACGATCTGTTGCACGAGAAGGTATAATGATTTTCGGTTCATCCATGGAGGTCATTTCCAGCTCGAGCAAAGTTTTGCAAGGGGGGCTTCACACAGAAACGTATCAGATCTGAGGTTCACTTTCTGACATATGGCTCTTCCGTTGTAGTTTAGTTCTCTCCCGTTAGGTGTCGATGGTGTCACGGCAGAGGAGGTAATACCAATAAGGGTTCTGGGTTTGCATAGGTGAGTCACTATAGAAGATGACTTCAGTTCTCGCATGGTTCTGCCATGGAGTGGGTTTATGGAAATTGGATGCTATTCAATATCTTCGAATGGCCCTCTCCTGGACAACACCCATTTGTGGAGTTTGAGGTATTTTATTAACATTTAATCCAAGTTTTTCCAGCAAATGAACTTCATATTTCGTATGCTCATTTTCTGGTACTGTTCGGATGAGCTGATGAAGATTGGGGAAGGAGAGTGAGTCTCACTTTCTTTTGTGAGGCTGGGCAATTATTTGCTCACCATGGTACTTGAAAAGGCATATTTTATTGGTGGCCCCCTCCTTTTCGTTGGGCCACACGCAAAAGTCATATGCAGCTGTCTTGTACTGATTTTGAATTCTAATGGGGTACAGCTGTATTGCTTGCAAATTTTCTCCTAGCAAAATTGTACTGCAAGTGGGTGTTTGCATTTTATTATGGGACCCAAAGGATTGACTTCTCTAGTTTTGTTTGGACTTTGAGCATTACCGAGGATCATCCATCACTGGTCATGACAGCAACATGTGACATGGGGGGTCCACCACTGGTCCCTTATTCGGTTGAAATTATTCAAACAATCTAGCTGTCCACAGTACTTGTTGCTGGACCGAAAGGTATACTCAATAGTGGTCCACAGCTGCGCATAAAATTCAATTATCAAACCGTGGGCCCGTGTAATGGTATTCGAGTCAGTGGGCTATGCTACCAGTTAATTTGTGCATACAACATTATATACATGGGACAACACACCAAATTAATTATGGGCCGAACTCAAATTTAGCCCATTATGTGCAGACTTTGTGCACAAAGTACTATTTTGGTATACTACATACAAGGTTTGTAGTCCTCGATTGGGTTAGATTGAATTGGAATTTGGATATAGTAGTTGGGAGCGGGTGACAGACTAAGCATGTGTACCCGCGGGCTGGGGGATCCTTGAGTCTAGCTGAAATGTCAGGGGCTTATCTCTATTAGTCTGAGTTCTTTGTTGTTGGACCCTCGTGTGACAGACATTCTATGTGTTAGATAACCATAAAGTTCTATTTTCTCTTGCTTGGTTTTGGTTGTGCATTTGGAGTTTGGATGTGGCTATTTTAGGTGTTGGGTGAAGTTTGACTTTGGTCCGAAGGTGTGGTAACTTAGGTTTGATGGGCCTAGTTCTGCGGGCTGGGGTTCTCCGAAGGGCACAGAGGTTACTCTAGGGCTGGCCCTAGTCATGGTTTTGCCTTAGCACGGTTCGGAGGTCTCATCCACCTCTGACCCCAGATTTTTTATGCGTGTACCATTTCCATTATAGGAGGCACCTTTACGTTTACCGTGTGTGGGTTTTATGGATTAGGATAGTTGCACCATTTGGGTGATTGTGTATGTGCAGAGCCGGATGGCGGAGATTGCCATAAGATGTGTTCTACATAGTGGTGACCTGGGTTTCTCTGATTCGAGGATTATTCTTTGGGGCTGGCTTTGTCTATCATGATCTTTAGCTTGGTTGGGGAGCTCACCTACCCCTAGCCTATCCTTGTATGACTACACCGCGGGCGATTCTTCTACTTTCATGATCTGCTCTCTGTTATGGGTTATTATGACGACTGTGGAACTTGGATAAGGGGGTTTGCAGCTTCGGGTGAACTAGGCTTATGTTCAGTGTAGGGTTCTATGGGGGGTTCCCTTGGGCTTTGCCGATGTTCCACTAGAGACTCGTACCCTTGGCGCCGAGTTTTCTGTTATTGTTACTACCGTAGTGGAGATCAGGCGGATCTTAAGCATTTGAGTTGATGTGTTCATCGCTCTTCGTACCTCCCTTACTTTGGGGAGGCATTTGACATTTTCACCACTTACATATGGTTCTTCCGCATTGCCCTTGCTCATGTCCTTGATGCCTCTCTTTCCTTTGGGATAGCTCGGCTAATGGAACGCGAGCATGGGCGACATCACATTCCTTACATTGGGGTCTTCTTAGATCCACTACTTGTTATCCATTTATGTGCATGTTTTGCTATTATCCTAGCCTTGTGGGTTGTGCATGGTATTAAACAATTATCTACTTCACTTATTGCATGCTTTTGCTTATTTACTCCTATGCTGGCGGGATGTACCAGTAATTCTTATTTTTCCACCCCGGCGGATTGTGCCGGGGACCACGCACTTTTCTTTTCTTTTCTTTCCTTTTCATTTTGTCCTCCCTGGGGTATGCCCCTTGTAGGCTGTGCATTCGCTTAATCTCTTTTAATTTCAAGCTTATTTACCCAAAAAAAAAAAATAGAATTATGATTTCTTAACTAAGACTAGAAACTGAAGTAGAATAAAGGTCTAATTATAAAGAGTTTCTAATCCTTCTATGTAGACGGACTAGAAACTCTCCCAAAACTATTGGATCTTCCTTTGGGATGAACTTGATAGTGTTGAACCACAGTTGATGATGCCCGGATTGATGCTCGATGTGTGCTGTTGATGCTCGATGATAATGTTGAAACACGGCTTACAATGCACGGCAGAAACGCCCAACCGTAGGGAGGAAACGCCCCCTACAATGCACGCCTCAGTAGGGAGGAAACGCCCCCTCCCAGAAGGGACTTATACAATGCCATGGGACAGCCCCCCATGGCTAGGCCAAAAATATCAAAATCAGAACAACTTTCAAGATGATTACTCGCTGTGATGATGCTCGGGTTAATGGTCCAGAATCTGTCACGGGACTGGGACATGTAAACTGGACTTGTAACCTGGGAACTGGGGGAGCATTGTGAGGATTAGTTGAGGGAGATCGGACCCTTAGAGAGAGATTTGGAAGTTGCAAGCTTATCGAGGGCGTTGTAGTGAGAGCCATATATAACCTAGGCTTTCAGATTGTTCACTATGTTTGTTGAACTTGTTTCTCTGAGATCTACTGGTACATGGGCAGATTGCTATTGGCCAAGTTGTGTATGCCCACGGTGATTGCCCACTATGTTTAGCTCTGTTGTGTACTGCTCTTTCTGCATTTGCGTGCTTTTCTTAGTTGGCTGTGCATATGTCTGACAATTCTTTAAGTTGCTGTGAGCAGATTTAGATGGTTATTACTATTGGGGTTGCCTTAATTGCTTGAGCAGTTCTATCTTACATGATCTGGGATTGAGAGTGATACTGCTATTGTTGTGTTTGTGTAGTACTACTGCTGCCGTATTTTATTTTGGACAGCTTGTGATCAATATGTTTGTAACTCCGATGTTCTGGGCCTCTTTATTAAGCTTTTCTATGTACTAGAGAATCAATCTAGTTGCTGTTTCAAGATTGATTTTCTTCCTAAATACTCGGACCCTCTAGATTGTGCTATGCACATTGGCATGTCCTAGCCTTAAGGGGATGTCCCTTGGCAACATTTGATTCCCTTCTAGGAGGGGGATTTCCTTTCCTCCCACTGTGGTGTTGCTGCACTCACTTTCGTGGATGGAACTTATCGTTGGGGGGTTGTCCCAGCGTAATATAGGACATAGATACTTAATCGGCTGTCACTTGTCTCGGACGGCTCAATTCTGGAAGCTTGGCAATGTTATTCGATCAATGCCTGGGCTGCCGTGTAATCCACGATCATCTTGCACCGGCCCAATTAGCTGGGCCTCTTGAAGGCTGTTGAAATGTTAGTTTGGGTTGCCATATGCTCCATATGCATCTTAATCAGGCCCAGGTGTTTTGTTGAGTCTAATCCCAATGCGGGTTGTAATTTTTGTTCTAGTTTACCTGGGTGTTTCCGCCCCATCTTTTAGATGGAGATGAAACATTTGCTTGTCTCCTTTGTTATTACATACACCCCTCTGTAGCCGTTTGGCCTCCCCTATCTTTTTGTTTCCTTTTCTTTTCTTTTCCTTTATCCTCCTTGGGGTATGCCCATTGTAGGCTATACATTCGGTTAGCCCCTTTTTTTTAATTTCAAGCTGATTTACCCCCCAAAAAAAAAAAAAAACTTACACTATAATTTTAGGCTAGGTCCTAGGCTTAGGGTGAGTTTCCGAATGGATTTTATCTAGATTTTATCAAGATTTGATAAAATCAAGCCTTGATTTTATCCATTCGGAAACTGAGTTGATAAAATCTTAGATTTTTGAATGCAAAAATCTAAGATTTTATCAACTCAGCTTCCGAATGGATAAAATCAAAGGCTTGATTTTATCAAATTTTGATAAAATACATTCAAAAACTCACCCTTAGACATGTACTTAGGTTGCAAGTTGGGGGACTCCAAAGGAAGGAAGTAACGTGGGAAGTAGGGTGGGGGGAAAAATATGCCTTGTTGTGTAGGTTTTTGCATGGTCACCTTTGTTGTGGGGTGTTTTTTTTTTTTTTTTTGGGTAAATAAGCTTGAAATAGAAAAAAGACTAACCGGATATATAGCCTACAAGGGGCATACCCCAGGAGGACAAAGAAGAAAAAGAAAAAGGAAAAATTCGAAACTGGCAAAACCGGAATGGGGAGGGCCAAACTTGGCAACATGGGGAATCCTAAATGAAAGGGAAATAACAGAAAATCAAACAATACAGTAACAGGACAATAAGTGAAGTGTTTCTAAGCCATCTAGGAAGAGGGTAGAGAAACACTCAAAAGGGAACTAAAGTGATCTTCACTTGACACTATGAACAGTGACTTGATTCCGGAGAACTTCCAACTTGCAACTTGTGTTGATTTCGGTTGAGTAAATTATTCCAGAGGACATCCCCCTCTGGCATAGGTGAAACCACACAGTGGGATGAGGATGAGTTATATACCTAGCTTTTCAATTGAACCACACAACATGACTACAAGGTTAGCTGTGCAATGTAGTAGTAGAGCACCAACAGAACTACAATCAACATCTAGCAAACCGCACTACTTGGCCGTGTGACAGCAGTAATGTGAACAATCCAATTGGGCTGCAACCGAGCAGCAACAGTAATGTGGATAATCCGGTCAACAATCACAGCACTTCCAGCAGTAAGATGGATCTTGGTTCCTAAGAACGAGGAATACCAATAAGGAAAGGGAGGACGCCCCCTCCCGAAGGGGATCAAACGTGCCAAGGACATCCCCTCAAGGCTAGGCATTAAAACCGTAAGCATTCACTCATATAAAACTCCAAGCCAACCGTAGCAACACAACAAACTGAGCAGCAGTAAAATTGAGCAGTAGCAACCAAAAACTGAGCATATTTCGTGTCAATTGAATCTGGGTAAAATTGGATAGCATTTTGTTTGTTTTTTTGCAATCCCAGCACACGGCTGCTCATTTCCAATGCAAACAACACAATGCAGGCAACAGTTCTGCCCATATGCAATGCAGTCTACCATAGTAGCATATGCAACAGAAATACCACTATCGCAAATAGAATAGATGAGTGATGTAATCTACCACAACAACGCTGCCTAGGAGATGGCAGCCATAGACATATCAGATCACAAACATGTAATAGCATCCAAACAAAACAAATGCCTAGTATATGAAAGGCATATTCCTAAGTTAAGTGTCTCACCCTTCACCACCCTTGGAACCTCACCACTTTTGTACTCTCACTAATGGGTCCGAACTCCCTCACCTCACACTCACAAGATGCCCCCACTGCTTATTACCTCCACTCATTAAGAAAATCTGGAGCATAAGCACTCTCTCTCCAAGGTAAACACACTTGTGGTAGATCACACAACTCAAAGGAATATGGCAAGCCATTGAAGCTTAACGCAAAGCTCCAAACATAAAAGCCTCACAAGAAAGTTTTAAGAGAGTATAAGCTAACTTACCATATACTTAGAAGTATTAAATTGGTCTGTCCTACCCTGTGCATCTACTGGATACTTACTGCTGGCCGCACACACCTCTGATGTACGACAACCTATCTCATAGAAACTCAACTCCCCACAAAGGCCTCCAAAGCCTTGATGAAAGATGTACCCTGCTAATAGAAGAACTAAAAGAAGCCCTTCCATGATAAAGTGATTACCTGCAGAAACAACTTGTCCAAATGGACCATAAGCAACAAATACCTTAGTCCCATGCTCATCCAACCTGCCACTGAAGATTTAATCATTAAAACCAACCAAAAGAGATAATAGCTCAGAGTACAACCTATTATTGCCATCTAAACAGTGAGATTAGCATTTAAATTCCAAGAATCATTTAGATAAGAAGAGCCTGTGGGAAGCTTAGAAAGGGACATTAATCTATATCTGATTTCTGCACAAATTTTGTTCACCACTGTTGGGATTGGATTTTGCACATTTTGAAACTTCCTGTAGTTCCTCTCAATCCAAATGTGGTAGAGAGTGACAGTGAAGGAGAGTTTAATTAAGGTGCTCCGAAGTCCTTTGCCCTTGTTGTTGGACAGAAGAGAGACCAGACTTTGGAGAGATTGTGGTTGCCAAGTAAGGTGTGACTTTAAAGAAACATTGTCCCAAACTTCTTTGGTAAAAGGACAATTAAAAAATAGATGATCATGGTCCTCCTCCTCATTGCAGAAGCTACAACAAGAGGAATCCTTAATACCAAACAGCACAAGCCGGTCCTCTGTAGACAACCTATTTTGAACGGCAAGCCAGCAGATTAAACTGCATTTGGGGATGTGAGCATGAAACCATACAATATGGCTCCACTCAATAGGGGGAAAATGAGTTCTAAGATGTTCCCAGAGAGAGGAGACAGAGAACAAACCATTAGTACTAAGGGACCAATTACATGAGTCATGCATGGAAGGAGGATTGGCTATCACAGGAAGAGCATTCCTTATCTCATTTAATTCCCAAGTTTGAGTGATGGGAAAATTCCACTGTGAATGGTTATTGAAAATGGCAGAGACTTTGGTGTCACCAGGAAGACCTGAATCATAAATGACACGACTACCAAACTTCTCAACCAAAGGGCCTAATGGGTGCCAATTGTCATACCAAAGAGAGATAGAGTTGTCATCACCAATCCTATATAGGATAAAGGGTTGGATGATAGGACGAAGTTGTAGCAACTTTCTCCAAGTCCAGGATGGGTTACTAGGCATTTTGACCTTCTAGAGGCTCTTACCTTTGAGTAAATAAGATTTGACCCATTGACACCACAGAGATTGCTCCCCACCAGAGACAAGGTACCAAATGTGCTTGGACATAGCAGCTTTATTCCAGACTTGGAGAGATTTAAAACCAAGACCTCCCTCCTTTTTAGGAGAACACAAATGTTCCCAAGAAACTTTGGCACTAGAGTGCTTAAGGTTAGATCCAGTCCAGAAGAAAGCTTTGAGAATGGATTCAACTTCCTTGATAACTTTCTTAGGAAGAATGAATATGGACGACCAATAGGTTTGCATTGAAAATAGAACAGATTTGATCAATTGAACTCTACCAGCATAGGAGAGGTACTTGTTAGCCCTAGATTTGGTGCGCCAATGATTCTATCAATGAGTACTTGACAATCAGAGTATTTCAATTTGGTGGAAATGAGTGGGACACCCAGATATTTCATAGGAAGGGTACCTTCCTTGAACCCAAGAGTGACTAAAATTGAGGCTTTAACAGTGGAAGGAACCCCAAAGAAGAAGGCATTGCTCTTCCCAGGGCTAGGGACAAGACCAGAAAGAGAGGAAAACTCAGTGAGGGCCTCTTGAATGTATTTGATGGAACTCAACTCTCCTTTACAGAAGATCATAAGATCATCAGCAAAACAAAGGTTGATAATTTTAGTTTTATCACACCTCCAATGGAAGTGAAATGTGGAGCTGTGAGACTGTTCCCTGAGGAGCTGAGTGAGAACTTCCATGACAATAACAAAGAGATAAGAGGATAAAGGGTCTCCCTGCCTTAAACCTCTTTTCCCCATGATATTGCCAATGACCTCACCATTAAAACTCAGAGAGTAGTTAGTAGTGGTAATGCAAGCCTTGATCCAATTGATCATAACAGGATGGAAGTTCATGGAATGGAGGACATCCCATAAGAATTCCCATCTGACATTATCATAGGCTTTCATGATATCAACTTTCAAAGCACATTTAGGAGTGGATGAGTGCTTGTGATAATCTCTCATGATCTCCTGAGTGAGAAAAATATTGTCAGCAATCCTTCTCCCCTTGACAAATCCAAATTGGACAAGATCAATAAGGTGAGGGAGAGCAACTTGAATCCTATGAGCAAGAATCTTGGCAATACATTTGTATATTGTATTACAACATGAGATAGGCCTATAGTCCCCTACCTTGGAAGGGTTAGGGACTTTAGGAACCAGAGCAATGATGGTGGAGTTTGCCTTGGTGAGAAGCCTGTCAGACCTAAAAAATTTCCTGACTGCAACGGTAACTTCATGTCCCACAACATGCCAGGTCTTCTGAAATAAGTCTGCATTATAACCATCAAGGCCAGGGGCTTTGCTAGGGTTCAAGGACTTGAAGGTGTCCTTGATCTCTTGGTTAGAGATATCAGAAACCATAGCCTCTTTCTGATCATTGGATAGCTTAAAAGCTACCAATTGATTCACTCTGGCAGCACCATCATACTGAGAGGAGTGAGGTTTACCCAGTAGCTTAGCGTAGAATTCCACAAAAGTAGATTTGATGGAAATAGGATCATGAGTAAGGCTGTCATCAGGAAGGACAAGACTTGTGATTTTATTCCTATTTCTCTTATGAGTGATGGATTTGAAAAAATAGGAAGTGCACTGGTCTCCAAGTCTGAGCCACTGAACCCTAGATTTCTGCCTGGCAGAAACTCTCCTCAGCTCTAGCCAACTGGACATATTGCCTATACAACTCTCTTTCAAGAATTTGCTTGGAAGTGTTGGTAGGATCAGTGCTTAACTCTAACTGAATAGAATCCAGCTGATTTTTAGTTGCCAAGGTTCTAGAAGAGATCTCACTGTAATCCTTAAGAGTTAAGTTTTTTGAGTTCCTCTTGAAGGAGTCTGAGTTTTGTACATACTACAAACATAGGATTGCCAATGATAATCCTAGTCCAGACTCCTTGAACAATAGGGATGAAGTCAAGATGGTCAGCCAAGAAATTGAAGAACTTGAAAGGTCTCTTAGCTTTCTTAGGATCAGGATTTAATGAAACCACAATAGGAGAATGATCAGAGATGCCAAGGGCAAGAAAATGAGCACTAGAATAGGAGTAAGTCCTCATCCAATGCTCATTAACAAGAGCCCTATCAATCTTGGTGGAAACAAAATGGGAAGAGTCCTGTTTATTAGACCAAGTAAATAGCAACCAGAGTATTTCAGGTCATCAAGGTCATTGAGAGATAAACACTTATTAAAGTCTTCCATATGGGGAGGCCAGTGACTATCCCCACCTATTTTGTCAGATTGGAATCTCAGTGCATTGAAATCTCCCAATATGATCCAGGGAGCAGAGCTACTCTAGGAAGTGATAGACTGCCACAGTTCATTTCTCTCAATATAATAATTGGAGCCATAGACAAAGGTGGCTAGGACTGGGTGTCTCTAGAAAGAGACTGAACTTGGCAATGAATGGCTTGACTGGAGTGACCAAGGACATTCACATGGACCATGGCAAGATCCCAAGCCACAACAATTCTGCCACTGGGGGCATGAATGTAATTATGAAAAAAATCCCAAAAGGGGAGCATTGAACTCAAAATTCTAGAATAGTTAATGTCCCTTAACTTGTGCTCCACCAGACCCAAAAGGGACAAATTATTTTTGTTAACAAAAGCTTTAACCTCTTTTTGCTTGATGGGGTCGTTAAGGCCCCTCATGTTCCAACAGCCAAAGTGTAGAGGGTTTATTGATAAAGACATAAATAATGCCAACAAAAATGGCAATTATAGGAAGTATTAGTAATAGCCAATCAAAAGTAGAGAGATAAGAGTTACCTCCCTTTGTTTGGGGAATTTAGAGTACCCCCTTTGCTGTCAATTTGAGCAATCTGCTGTGCCTTCTTTTTGTTCTTCTTCTTCTTCCTTGATTTGCTCCAAGAATCTGGAGGATCTGGGGGTTTGATACTTTGAGGGTTCAGTAGGCCTTTCCCATTTAGCTTCTCCAGGCCCCCAATGCTCTGATTAGTGGGAGGAGCAGCTGCTAGGGGAATCTCTGATTGCTTCACTAGGGAGGGAATAACCTCAATGCTAGGAGGGTCAAGTGCTTCCTGTGGGATATCAGGTTTTGCCTCCTCGTGTCTAACTTTGTTGACGGAGGAACTGCCAAGCAAAGTTGTAGAGGCTACTTCCTTAGCAGACTGAGTTGGAGAAACAACCTTGGTAACTGCAGCTAGGGCATCTCCACCTCCTCCAAGGGCTTCCCCAATTAGCCTCCATGCTTCTTCATTATTGGTAGCTACTGGATTAGCTTTCGACTTGCACGTGTGCCCAAACACTCTACAGGCATTGCATTTGGGGGGTAACCATTGATACTCTACAGGAACTGTAACTGAGTTAAGTCCCATGGTGATTTGAATTTCCTTGGGGAGATCTGTTTCAGCAGAAACTTCAATGCATACGCTAGCAAAGTCAATTCTTTGTAGCTGAGCAGTGGCAACATCCACATGAAGAGGTTTACCAATGGAACTAGCAATGCGACTTAGACCCTCCTCTGTCTAGCACTCTAAGGGCAACTTGTGGATCTTAACTCAGGCGGGAATGGTAGGAGGATTAGAGGGTACTAACATCCTGTGCCAATCTTTGAGAACAAGGTATCTCCTGGAGAAGAAATAAGGACCTGCCTCTAAGACTTTCAACTTGGTATCCTCATCCTGGAATTCAAAGAAGAAACAGTTCCCAATCTGTTTGATATTGATTCGTCCATAATCCTTCCAGATTTTCCGAGCTGTGGAACTAAGAAGAGGAAAGGGCATCCTCCCATCCAAGAAATAACCAAATAAACAGTTGTTCCATGTCCTATTATTGACGTCAGATTCGTCCAAATCTACCACAGCATTAGCTCCTTGTTGGAGTTCAGGATAGTGGCATAGCTTCATGACCTTAGAGGGTCCTTGGGTGTGGAATAGGGAAGCCCAGGCCTTAGCATTGGATTGCTGTGTAGCTTTGGGGGTATTGCTTTGAGGATTGGAAACAGATGAGATTTTTGGATTGGGCAAGGTGTTTGCGGGATTGTGAAAGCCAATCTTTAAATAATTACCTGACGCAGATGTAGAGGAGGAACCTGGATCATTTGGATCAGTCTCCTTCTCTCGGAGTCCGTTGAGTTGGTTCTCTAGTTCCGAGCAGTCAACCTTAATCCCAGACCTCTGCATTTCTACTTCAATAGAATGGAAGAGAGATGCTAATCGTTCCTTATCATCCAAACGGTCCTTTTCTTCTTGAAAAACCTCATGTAGTTTGCGGGCAGAGTTAGGTCTCGATTTAGGGGAACTATGGGGACCAGTCGCATGATTTGGCTCCGGCGAAAGAACCTTGGGGGGGCTCGAAGGAATTGAGTTTTGGATCTCACTAATCTTGAAAGTTGAGTCAGCCACACACCGTAGGGGGGGAGGAGGTAGGGGTAATGGGTGAGATAGAAGAAGTGATAGGTGAGAGCCATGGATTACTGGCAGGTTTCGGGGCAACGTTGGAGGAAGAAGATCTCGATGTGGCAGTGGGATTGGAGAGATTAGGATTTTCAGAGAAATCTGAAGTTTTGAGACCATATGGGTATAAATCAAGAGGTTTAAAGGGACTAAATTTGGTGGGCGCTGAGTATGTGGTACCTGCTTTCAACAGGTTGCTGTGAATCTGTTGTCCATCTTCTCCGACACCAGAGATGTGAGTAGAGTGTAAGAGGCCGACTTGCTTTCTTCGAACTACATAAGAGTCCATTGCTATAGATCCTAGACTGTTGGTAGCTGTACTGGTATCCTCATCCATGGTTAGGGTTTCTCCTGGTACGAATACCAGAATCACCTATTGAGAAGATGGAGCCTCTCTCTCTCTAACTCATTGCTTGTGGTGGGCCTCATTTGTTGTGGGGTGTTTTTAGGGACTTATATACACACAATATGCATGTGCTTGCAAGTTATAGCTAGGAATAGGGTTCAATAGGCTCATATAGGAAGAATATTCTTCCTTAAAACATGGAGCCATGTTTATGGAACCTTGGAGGCCAAGCCCTAGTCTATTAAGGCCTAGGTTGTGTAGCATGTGTTCTTATACAAGTATTGTGTTTGTATGTATAGGTTTCTCCTAAAATAGTAAGGCTTGTTCTAACTAGGGGTGTACACGGTCCGGATCGGATCGGATTGGCATGAATCCAATCCTAATCCGCGAGTCACGGTTTTTAGAAAATGCAATCCGTGTCCGGACCAAAAGTCTCACGGTTCGGTTCCAATCCGAACCGCGAGTCACGGATCGGTTCCGGTTTTATCCACGGATTACATGTTATATAAAAAATTCTTGTCTATGCCATAACTTTATGGTAGTCGTAAGCAGTAGTATTTATCAAACACAGGCAGTTTATACAAAAAGAAAAAAAGGCAGTTTATACAAAAAGAACAAAGGTAGTACGGCAGTAACTGCTCTATGCTCATGACCAACACTGCCTGCAGCAGCAGAAACAAAGATAGTTTATACAAAAAGAAGGGCAGAGAGACCTAAGTACCAGTATTTATCAAACACAACAGCTACTGAATTCAGTTACATTGAATAGAACAAGTACAGAATGGATCAAAGTCTAACAGAAATGCAAGGAAATGGAAACAACAGAAATACAAGGCAGTGGAAACATTTGATGCAAGGCAAGCGCAACCCGAAACCGGCAGCAAGTATCACTCTGGAACTGGATGAAGTGAAACCTTTTGTAGAGCTGCAATTAAATGAATAAAGTTAGTAAAATGAAACTCTAAGCATAAAAATTTACTAAGTTATATAATCGAAATTTTACCTAATTCAAGCTCTTGCATTTCTTCCATATTCTCCTCCACTTCAAAAGGCAATGGAGTAGCACGCAACCAATCTTGCATACAAATCAAACACTCAACAAGCTTTGGAGAAAGAGAACTACGAAATTGGTCAATAACACGACCTCCGGTACTAAAAGCAGCTTCAGAAGCAACAGTTGAGACAGGTATGGCTAAAGCATCTCGAGCAATTTCAGCAAGAACAGGGTACTTACAAGCATTCAACTTCCACCATTCCAAGATGTTGAAGTTTGGAATTTTCTTTTGACAGCGTTCTTCTAAATACTTGTCTACCTCTGATTTCCCCCCATCATCTTCTTCTTCCAATTGTTTTTGAAACTTGGATTCCAATGATGCTCCCCCCTTCTCACTTCCTCCACTACATGGTCGGTCAACCTCCATCCCACTACTATTTTTGGTAGAAAATGCAGCTCTTATGTTAAACTTTTCGTACTCAAGAAAGACACGATCCAACACTTCCCTTATCATTTGTGTCAACTCCTCCTCCAACTCAGAATCAAATAGTTCACTAAAACAAAATTTCACATACCTTAACTTATAACGGGGATCCAACACAATAGCAATGAACATGAGATAAGTAGAATTCCAATGCCTTTTGATATAGTAAAGCTGTACGTAACATGAGATAAGTAGAATTCCACCGAGTCGGAACATCAAGGCAAACAAAGTTTTTAGAAGTTATTCCCTCACTCACCACGCAACCCTTGAATCTTTGTTCTCTTTGTGGAGAACTCCTAACATACTTCACCACATCACGAATCCGGGAAATTGACTCTTTAATCTCACTCAATCCATCCCTCACAATTAAGTTTATAATATGAGCACAACACCTCATGTGAAGAAACTCACCCCCTAAAATCAATGCACCACTCTTCTTAGACAATTTCTTCTTTAAATATGCAATTGCAACATCGTTGGCTGATGCATTATCCACCGTAATAGTACACACTCTCCCCACACCCCATTCAATCATGCATGTTTCTAGGGCCTTACCAATTGCCTCACCTTTATGACTTGAAATCACACAAAAGTTAATTATCCTTTTATGTAGTATCCAATCTTTATCAATGAAATGGGCAGTAAGACACATGTAAGACAGATTTTGAAGGGATGTCCATGAATCAGTAGTGAGGCAAACTCTTTGATTTGATTTCCTAAACAAATTCTTTATTTTGGTTTTCTCACTAGCATATAGATCCACACAATCCCTCGCTACTGTAACACGTGAGATTTCTTTGAAAAGCGGTTGCAACACACGACAAAAAGCACGAAATCCCGCGCGCTCAACAAACCTAAAAGCTAACTCATCCATGAGAATCATCCTAGCCAAAGCATCTCTACAAGCCTTTTGGTCAAATTTCCAAGTCCCAAGTCCACTCTCATCGCATCCTCCCTTTGCTTGAGCATATGATGCTATTGATTTCTGTCTCTTAGCTTTAATATTCTCAGGATTTTTTGAGCACCTTTGCATGTGTTTTTTTAAGGTACTAGTTCCATTCCCACTTAACCATTTATAGTCACTTCTACAATACTTGCATTTAGCACGATCAGGTTTCACTTGGCCTTTCCTAGTGACTTGATCAAAGTGACGCCATACAATAGAACTAGGTCTGCCTTTGGATTTAGAACCAGTTACCTCATCTTTGTCATCATCGGATAGATTGATTGTTGGCTCAGACATAGCATCACCCTCCATGAGATCATCATCCTCCTCAGTCCTTTGGGTGCTACCAGTAACATTTTCTGCCTCTCCAATGCTTGACATCTATCAGCAACAAATGTAGTTCAGATTTCAGAAAATACAATAGTCAAATACTCAAATATGTAAAACTCACCTTTACATTTTACAAAGGTTAAATAACCTCATTCTCCCAAACCAAATAGGGTCACAACAACACATTTCAATAGAGAGTTTCCAAAGGGGTGAAAAATTACAGAAAAATGCATTGGTTTCTGTCTACTGTGACACATGCTTCCAAACGGATTTCTCAAAGACTAATCACTTCATGCAGTAGGAAAGAGAGAGAGAGAGAGAGAGAGAGAGAGGGTGAACCTGATTAGTATTCGGTATTCTGAATTTCTGATGAGTGATCGGTGATTCGGTATGGAGTATGAGAGAAACTATCGAACTAGAACTCTCGAACTGGAGATCGGCGATTGGTATGGAGAATGAGATGAACTCTCAAACTGGAACAGTGGAACTCTCGGTAATCGCCTAATCGGTATGGACTATGGAGTATGAGGGAGAGAGAGGGAGAGAGGAACTCTCGAACAGTCGAACTGGAAAATTAGATCTGGCAGTGAAGTGGAGGGAGGGAGGCGGCAGAAACTAAAAATTAGGTTTAGAAGACAAGTAAAGTATATATAGTGAAAGTAAAGGTAACAGTTTAACCCTTAACTTTTGAAAGATTTTACAGTTTACTCCCTAGCTTTTGTAAAATTATGTGTGTGTGTATATATATTAATATATATATATATATATATATATTTAAAAATATATATATAATAAAAATCTCACGGTCCGGATCGGTTAATCCACGGTTTCGAAATCAAAATCCGTGTCCGAACCGCGAGTCACGGTTTACTATTTTTTCAATCCGTGTCCGGACCATTAATCCACGGTTAAAATCCAAAAAGCACGGATCGGTTCGGTCCGGACCGGATTCACGGTTCACCGGTTTTTTTGTGCAGTCCCTAGTTCTAACTAGTTTTGGGTACAAAACTTTAGCTTGTAAGACTTCCCTCATGCACCCTCTTTGCTTGCACAAGTGCATAAACATTAACTCTTGCATGTGCAAGAGTACTTGCACAATACACAAGCACACACTCCACTCTCTCTCTCTCTCTCTCTCTCTCTCTCTTACTTGGTCAAAACACCAAGTTCCAAGGCATGAATGTGGGGTACTTGGCAAGCACCGATGTGGTTGGAAATAATAAGGATGGTGGTTGGGATAGTTTCGGGTATTAAAAACGGACTCCAGGTGCTACAGTAGTGTAACGGGTGTGTTACTCGGTGTCGTACGCTTGCATGCATGGCTCGAATTCTAATTATTTGAATTAAAAGGATTTATTAATAATTTAATAGGGAAATATTCCAATTAATAGAAAAATAAAATTAATTTATCAAATTATAAAATGAAATTTTTATTTACAAAAATTCGGGTCGTTACAACCTCGGGTAATTGATTCTCATAGCCTCTTCTCTTTCCCACGTAGTTTCTTCCATTCCTCGGTGCTTCCATAACACTCGCACTAGACGAATCGTCTTATAACGGATGCGTTTCTCCATCATATCCTGTATTTCCACTGGTTCTTCCTCAAAAGTTGCGTCTTCATCGATGCTGAGATCTTCCCAATTTAGCACGTGCGTAGGCAGTGCTAAGTATTTTCGCAACATCGTGACGTGAAACACATTGTGCACCCGATCAAGTTGTGGCGGTAAGGCTAATCTATAAGCCACTTCCCCGACTCTTTCCAATATTTGGAAGGGTCCTATGTATCGTGGTGAAAGCTTGCCCTTTTTCCAAAATCTGATCACTCCTCTTCGAGGTCGAATCTTAAGAAAAACGTGATCTCCTTCTAAAAATGACAAGGGTCGATTTCTTCAATCAGCGTAGCTTTTCTGGCAACTCTAAGCGGTGAGTAACCTTTGTCGGATGGTTTTGACCTTCTCGGTCGTCTCTCTAACCATCTCTGGTCCCAATAATCCTGATTCTCTGGTGTCAGTCCAACTGACAGGTGATCGACAAGGGCGGCTATACAATGCTTCATAAGGCGCAATCTCAATGCTAACCTAATAACTGTTGTTATAAACAAACTCTACTAGTGGCAGGTGTCGCTCCCAATTTCCCGAAAAATCTAAAGCACAAGCTCTTAACATATCTTCTAAGATCAGATTGTCCTCTCCGTTTGTCCATTTGTCTGTGGGTGAAAAGTAGTACTGAGCCACAGATTTGTTCCTAGTGCCCTCTGTAGTCCACTCCAAAACTGAGAGACAAATTTGGGGTCTGATCAGATACAATGGACACAGGTACACCATGAAGTCGAACTATCTCTTGGATATAAAGTGTTCCCAACGCTTCCATGGTCTCTGTCATTTTCACGGGGAGGAAATGAGCTGACTTGGTGAGGTGATCCATGATCAACCACACAGTTGTGTTTGACTTCTGTGATTTAGGTAGTCCTGTCACAAAATCCATCGAGATATGCTCCCATTTTCATTTAGGAATCGGTAATGGTTGCCAATCTCCTCCAGGTCTCTGATGTTTGGCTTTAACTTGCTGACAAACAAGGCCGGTTGAAACAAATCTAGCCACGTCTTTCTTCATTCCTTCCCACTAGTAAGTTCTTCGTAAATTGTGATACATCTTAGTGCTACCTGGATGAACGACGAAATTCGAGCGGTGAAATTCCCGAAGTACCGCTTCTTGGAGTGTACCGATATTGGGCACGAATATCGATCCTCGAAATCTCAAGCTATTATCCGCAGTGTGTATCGTCCATTCTGTCAATTCCTTCCCCATTCAGAGCTGAGATCGGATAAACTCATAATCTTGCTCGAATGTCTGGGCTAGGAGGATTTCTTGGTGTAAGGTTGGTTCTGCGGTCAGTGCACATAGACGCGCTTGTTCTCCTTCCGACGAGAGTTTAAGGTTAAACTCATTGAGCGTGTCTATCATTTCCCATTCCTTCATAGCTACCTTGGCTTTCTGTGCTCTGTCCTTTCGACTTAGGGCTTCAGTGACAACATTCGCTTTGCTAGGGTGATATGACAGGGTGAATTTGTCGTCATCTAGGTATTCCATCCACCTTCTCTGTCTCATGTTCAACGCCTTCTATGTGAACAGATATTTAAGGCTTTTGTGATCTGTGAACACCTCAAACTGCTCACTATAGAGATAATATCTCCATGATTTGAGAGCAAAGACTACGGCTGCTAGTTCCAAGTCATGGGTAGGGTAGTTTTTCTCTGCGGTCTCAATTGTCTTGATCCATATGCCACCACCTTCCCGTTTTGCATCAAAACGCAACCTAATCCTTCCTTAGAAGCATCACAGTATACCTGATAACCAATATCTCCCACGGGAATGATCAAGATTGGTGCACTGGTCAACCTCTTCTTCAACTCTTGGAATACTTTTTCACATTTATCAGACCATTCAAACTTGATACCTTTTTGGGTCAATTGGGTCATTGGTCTGCCTAAGATAGAGAAATCTGGTATAAATCTTCGGTAGTATCCCACCAATCCCAGGAAACTGGAGTGGGTAAAATCCGATTACCCTACCACTAGGCATAGCACGTGCCTATGGCAGTCATCACGAGAGGATGAATGGCTCGACACCACATAGGGAGTCCGTAAGCCCTTTGTCGAGCTGCACTGACCATGAGTAAGGTCAGAGTAATTAAGTAAACTGATATATCAGGATGCACTAGCTCGGCATAAGGCAAAAGGATGACTCTGATATGGCCGAGCTAGGAAGGCTACGTATATAGCTTAAATAGCGTTCTGGAATACATAGTTCAGCTCGGCGTGGTAAGCTGGGCTATGTACGGGTTACTCCGAGCTACGTGGAAGCACAACACCGCCACAAATGGGGCGGTGAGACATTCCAGAATATTCTGTAGAGGCTCCTCATGAGATGAAGAGCAATCCTGTAAAGTAGGGGATTGATATGGGAAATCCTAACGTGATTAGGAGTATACCCCATATAGGAAAGAATCCTATATGGAAAGGAAGACTCCTGCTAGACGAGATCTAGCAGGATATGGAGACTCGTCCCTAATAGGAAAGTCCTATTAGGAAAAGGATTCCTAAACCTAGTAGGAGACAGCGGCACGAGATGCCCAAATCAACAAGCTATCATCACCTATAAATACAGCACCATAACCATGACAAAAGGTACGCTGTGAGAGCCCTTTTCCTACGCACGTGATTTGAGAATTCTAGTACGTAATACTAACTTAGGCATCGGAGGGCCTTTGCCGACGAGAGGCAAAGGTGCTCTAACCCTTTTTCTGTCTTGCAGAGTTAGGGTTGGGCTAAGGAAGCATGTGATCCAGGGCTATGTGGATTTTATCCCCGTACAATTGGCGCCGTCTGTGGGAAACGCTTACGAAAAAGCTTTGTTCTTTTCAACAATGGTGGTTTCAGAGCCTATCTTGTGCACCCCACGGAGGAAGGACGTGGAAGACGATGGTGGAACCACTCTTGTGTATACTACGAGAAAGAGCACGAGGGTGGACAAAACTCCTGCGATCCTAAAAGCACCACAGAAAAAACCAGCAGCCAGGAGGTTCAATATAGGGCATGTCCCTGAGATTCCAAAGTTCAGGGATGCACGCCTGATAAACTATGACTCTCCAAGAACAGACGAGCGACGAAGACGCTCAAAGTCACCACTGAGAGGCGGGGAAGCCTCCATCTGATGTGAATGGAGGAGGAGCCCATCGAGAAAGGATGATCATAGGCGAGCAAGGGGTCACGAAGAAGAAGGCAGCCTCAATAGAAAAGAACAGGAGGCAGAAGAACTGGCCCGTGAAGTCACCCGACGAGAGCGGGAGATTCAGGACCTGAAGAAGCAGCTTCAAGAAAAAGAAAAAGATCTACGCTCACGGACGAGATTCGTGCATTATGAGAAAGAAAAGAAAAGTCGTCAACATGACAACGTCTCCACTGACCGAGCAGCCTCTCCACGAAAAAGGAGAGATAGGAGCGTTTCTGTCGAAAAGGGAGAAAGAAGGAAGCATACTAGGGACAGATACGAAAGATCTGGTTCCAATGAGCACACCCCTGAACAGTATGTAAGAAGGAGGGAGACCGGCTGAGCGGAAGGAGGACCTAAAATTGCACGAGAGGCAGCTAAAGAAGCGCTAGGCCAAATCTCTAAGTCACCACTGGCCCACTGGATCCGAACAGAGAAGACACCAAGCAGGGTAAAACACTCAGCCTTCATCCCTTATGAAACCAGCACGGATCCTATGGCTCACATTCAACACTATCAACAAGCCATGTTCATGCATGAGCAAGATGATGCCTTGTTATGCAAGATGTTCCCATCCAGCCTGGGAAGAGTGGCTCTAAGTTGGTACCACAAGCTCCCAGAAGGGTCAATCCTTTGCTGGGCTCAACTAGCCGAAGAGTTTACTGCTCGGTTCCTAACAAGCCGAGCAGCCCTAAAAACTTTTGATGCATTAACTTCTATGAGACAGAAGGACGATGAGACTTTGCGGCAATACTCCAAACGCTATTGGGAAACTTTCAACGAGATCGAAAACTGCAGTGAAGAGTATGCTTTGGCGACGTTCAAGACAAGCTTACCTATGCATGGTAAGCTACGAGAATCGCTCACCATGCACCCAGTAAAGACCATGGCCAAGCTTATGGAGAGAATTCAGGAGCACGCACGGGTGGAGGATGACATCCTGCAGGCTGGGGGAAAGATCGTGGCTGGACAACCTCAGCTTCCAGAAAAGAAAAAGGTGGAGTCAAGAGTATACAAAAAGGATTTCACAACGGGAAGGAAGGACTACACGCAGCAGAAGAAAGATAAAGCTGATCCAGACCCCAAATCGTACTTCAGTGTCATGGCAACATTCAACATCCCGATCTACAAGATGTTGTACAGGATCAAGAATGAACCATGGTTCAGAAGACCCCCAAAGATGACAGGGAATCCGGAGAAGAGAAGAGCTACCAACCAGCACTGCAGCTATCACAGAGATTGGGGACACATGACTGAAGATTGCGTGGAGTACAAAAAATTTCTGGATGTAAAAGTATCGGAAGGCCATCTTAAGGAGTTTTTGGCTGATAGCAAGAACGATGCTGACCTGATAGAAAAAATGGATTACGAGAAAGGTCCAAAGGGAACAATCCATATGATACATGGATTAGTTGCCCCGTACACGAATAATGAGATAAGAAACATTCAAAGGGTGAATGGCCAGGTTAAACAGGTTATGAAGCTTGACATGAAGAGGCCGAGAGCTGAAGGAGTAATGGAGGCCCTCATCACCTTCACTGATGACGATCTAGATGGGGTATCAGTACCCCATAATGATGCATTGGTGATCACCCTACGGGTAGGGGATTACGGCGTGGAAAAGATCCTTGTGGACCAGGGAGCTAGCACAAAAATCATGTACTACCATACTTTCAAGAAGATGGAGCTCCCACCAAGCTCGCTGCAGAAATGTCTAGTACCATTAGTTGGTTTTAGTGCACAGACAGTGTGGCCTATGGGAAAGGTCATGCTGCCTGTCAGAGCAGGTTCGGTTGTTCTTAAAATTGATTTCTTGGTAGTGGATTTGCCGTCCTCCTATAACGTGATTATAGGGAGAACATGGATGCACAAGATGAAAGCCATCCCATCCACCTATCACTAGAAAATCAAGTATCCAGGAGCGGAAGGCATAGAGTGCATTAGAGGAAATCAAAAGGTAGCCAACCTATGTTTCAACATGGTCTTGAAAAAATCCTCGAAAACCAAGCTTGTGCAGACAGTTGAAGTCCCGGATCAGTCGACCTTGGAGGACGTAGGGAGTGACCCGACCAAGAAAGTGGTGGAAGGCTTGAAAAAGATATAGATAAAGGGAGATGATGAGGAGCGGTACTTCTTGATCGGCGAAGCACTTGCCGAACAGGAGGAAAGAGATCTAGTGGCTTTTTTGAAAGACCATACAGACGTTTTCGCTTGGACTCCCCAGGAGATGCTCGGGATTGACCCAGAGGTAATTTGCCTCCATTTAAACGCTGATCCTCAGCACAAACCGCTCGTGCAAAAGGCGAGAAGGTCGGCGCCGCAGCACGCAGACGCTGTGATTGAAGAAGTGGATCGACTACTTGAAGCAGATGCCATACAAGAGGTGAGCTATCCAGAATGGCTGGCTTACACAGTTGTGGTCAAGAAGAAAAATGGAAAGTGGAGAGTCTGTGTGGATTTCACCAGTCTCAACAAGGCATGCCCCAAGGACAGCTTTCCACTCCCTAGAATAGACCAACTGGTGGATGCAACTTCGGGCTATGAGAGTATGAGCTTCCTTGACGCATATCGAGGATACCATCAGATAGCTATGTATGAGCCCGACCAGGAGAAGACGTTTTTCATCTCCCCAAGAGGTCTCTATTGCTACAAAGTCATGCCATTTGGGCTGAGGAACGCCGGAGCAACCTATCAGAGATTGGTTACCAAAATGTTCAAAGATCAGCTCGGCAAGATCATGGAGGTCTATATCGACGACATGGTGGTAAAAAGCAAATTGAAGCCTGATCATCTTGTCGACCTGAAAGGAAACTTTCAGTATTCTAAGAGAATACAAGTTAAAGCTGAACGCCTCAAAGTGTGCTTTTGGAGTAAGCTCGGGAAAATTTCTCGGGCACCTAGTGACTAAGGGAGGGATTGAAGCTAATCCGGACCAGATCACTGAACTTCAGAATCTCCAAAGCCCTAGGACCACGAAGGAGGTCCAAAGACTAATAGGGATGGCAGCAGCTCTCAACCATTTTATTAGTAAGTCCTCAGATCGTTGCAGGCCATTCTTTCAACTTCTAAAGAAGAGAGAAGGATATGAATGGGGAGCCGAGCAGGAACAAGCCTTCCAAGAATTAAAAATTTACTTGTCATCACCACCCTTGCTCTCTACTCTAGAAGCTGGGGAGCGGTTGATACTATATCTAGCAGTATCCTACCACGCAGTTAGCTCGGTCCTCCTACGAATAAAGGGAATAGAGCAGGCTCCCATCTATTTTGTGAGTAAAACTTTGCTAGAAGCAGAGACACGGTATCTACCATTGGAGAAATTGGTATATGCTCTTATCATTACTGCAAGAAAGCTGCCACACTACTTCTTAAAGCATCCCATCACTGTGTTTACTGAATATCCACTAAGGGCTTTGCTTCGAAAGGCAGATTTCCCTGGAAGAATGTCTAAGTGGTCCATTGAGTTGAGTCAGTTTGACCTTGACTACCAGCTTAGGACAACAATAAAAGGACAAATTTTGGCTGATTTTGTAGCCGAATTCACTCCAACAATAGCTCCACCACCACCGACTCTCCACGAGAAGGAGCAAAACGTTGTCCCTGAACAGCCAACGAGAGTGGCCAGTCTAGACCCAGAGGAGTGGAGGCTTTATGTTGATGGGTCAGCCTACAACAAAGGGTCAGGAGCAGGAGTTGTGCTTTTCTCTCCCGAGGGATTGGTATTGGAGCAGGCCCTAAGATTGGGATTCAATGCAACCAACAATGTGGCAGAATATGAAGTCTTGCTGGCTGGATTAAGGAGTGCCCTGGAACTCAAGGTAAGTAAATTAAGAATATTTTGTGACTCACAGTTAGTTGTAAACCAGCTTTCAGGAGACTATACTGCGAAAAGTGAGAAGATGGCTGCATATTCAGAGATAGCCAAGGACTTGCTTGACAAGTTTGCTGAAGTCCATATCCAACAAATCAGCTCGGGGCAAAATGCACATGCAGACTCACTAGCTTGCTTAGGCTCAGCAGTCAATGCGGAATACCGACGGACAGTAGCGGTGGATTACTTAAGCGAATCGAGCATTGGCCGAGCGGTTGAATTAGTGATGGAAACAGAGCTTGGGCCGAGCTGGATGGATCCTATAGTGGCATACCTACGAGATGGGACCTTGCCAGAAGACAAACGAGAAGCTCACAAGATCAGGACCAAGGCTGTACGCTTCTGGCTCTTTCCAGAAGGTAAGCTTTATACAAAATCTTTACTTGGTCCATATTTACTGTGTGTACACCCAGCTCTTGTTCAAAAATTCCTCCATGAGATCCATGTTGGAACATGTGGGGACACACTGGTGGAAGATCCATAGCCCACCAAGCAATAGCCCAAGGATATTGGTGGCCTTACATGTAAGAGGATGCAAAAGTCTTTGTCAAGAAGTGTGAAAAGTGCCAGAGGTATTCCCCTCTCATCCGAGCCCCAGCAGAAGATCTTCTTCCTTTAACAAGTCCATGGTCATTTGCACAATGGGGGTTAGACATCGTGGGTCCTCTCCCCATGGCAACAGGGAAACGAAAGTTTCTTCTCCTTGGCACTGACTACTTCACCAAATGGATAGAGGGTGAAGCCCTGGCAAAGATCACAGAAGCTATGGTGGAAAAATTTGTGTGGAACAAGATAATCACAAGGTTTGGAGTACCATACTCCATCATCTCAGATAATGGGTCCCAGTTCGGCAAGAAGTTCAAAGCCTTCTGCGCCCAATACGGTATCAGAAACTACTATTCAACCCCAACTTATCCACAGAGCAATGGGCAAGCAGAAGCCTCAAATAAGACCATCCTTAAGAGTCTTAAGAAGAGGTTGGAAAATAAAAAGGGAAAATGGCCAGATGAGCTACCAGCCGTGCTCTGGGCATACAGGACCACTCCACGGCGGTCTACGGGAGAGACGTCGTACTCCCTTGCTTATGGGACAGAGGCAGTGATTCCATTAGAGATTGGCTTGCCGACCAATCACACTGCTCTCGTAGAGTCCGGAGGCAATGACAAAGCCCTGGCCGAGCACCTCGACCTTGTCGAGGAAAAGAGGGAGCGTGCACTTATCACCTTGGCAGCATATCAGGAGCAGCTACGAAGAAGCTACAATAAGAAAGTGCAGCCAAGAGAGCTCAAGATTGGGGATTTGGTCCTAAGGGAAGGTCTTGGCCAATACAAAGATATCTTCTAACGGGAAGCTTGGGCCAAACTGGGAAGGCCCATATAAGATTATTGGGATTGCTGGCATTGGAGCCTATCGTTTGGCCGACCTGGATGGAAACCTAGTACCACGGCCATGGAACGTCTAGAACCTACAAAAATTTTATCAGTAATTCAATTGTGTGATTACGAACACAATCACATCTTTTGAATACAGAAAAGTTCACATTTATTTTTAGCACGTAGTTGGGATTACGAATGAAATCACCAACGTTATTTATTCAGATTTCTGCCTCTGTTGACATTTCGAGCATTAATGCAATTTCATCTTTCCTTATTATAGGTTTGATTAATACGAATCAAATTTTGTCTTAAAATTTAGATTCCTATTGGGGAGCAGAGAGTACGTATATCCCAATTATCCTAAGTATGAATAAACTTAGATTTGCAACGAACATTGCAATAAAACCCTAAGTACGAATAAACTTAGATTTTTTTGCAACGAACATTGCACTAAAACGCTAAGTATGAATAAACTTAGATTTGCAACGAACATTGCAATAGATCCTAAGTACGAAGAAACTTTGCAACAAATTCCTAAGTATGAAAACACTTAGGTTGTAAAAAGTTCAAGTATGAAGACACTTGAACACTTAGCATAAGTACGAACATACTTCGAAACACTTGTAGAAATACCACAACACCAAACAAGGTCACGCAAGACCAACTATCAGAATCAGTCAGCAAGTACGAGAAAAACTTAAATAGAG
Organism: Vaccinium darrowii; assembly: GCA_020921065.1. Classification (NCBI taxonomy): domain Eukaryota; kingdom Viridiplantae; phylum Streptophyta; class Magnoliopsida; order Ericales; family Ericaceae; genus Vaccinium; species Vaccinium darrowii. The sequence continues at coordinate 28,751,971 of CM037155.1, read as the reverse complement.
TACCAACATCAAATGTAATAAGAGTACTGAAAAGGCCACATCCGGCCGAGCAAAGCCTCGCAGGGCTGATCATCAAAGGCGTATAAAGGCATTAAGCCTCTTCACTGAGCCTTGCGGCATCGGTGGCAAGAGTGAGATCAGGGTTACCTCCAACAATGCCGTCCACAGAAGCAGTGAGATCAGTTATGGCTCCATCTGAAGGGGTTTGCTCCGAGTGGGGTTCAGATTGCGCTTCAGGGTTAAGAGGAGACTGATCGGCGAGTCGATCCTGAGCAGCTGCCACCTCGCTCGGTAGTTCCATATCAGTTCAGTGAGGGGATGACTCATCTACGCCGAGCTTGCCGAGGCATCTTCGCCAGGCCATCCCCCATACAGCATCTTTCACTGCCGGCATTTGAGCTCGGTAGTTGTCAGTGATCACCACGACAGCTCGGTCGTACTCTGCCTCCGCTTTGGCCTCCGCCACAGCTAGTTGCTCATGAAGGCCATGCTCGATCTCCTCCGATCTCCTTTTTAGATCAGCATTCTCTCCCTTTAACACCTCCATTTCCGCTTGGGCTTCTTTTAGAGACTGAGAGTATTGTGTGTTTTCCTTCTCTGCTCTCTCCGCTCTCTTCTGTTCTTTCTTTAGTTCCTTTTCAGCATCCTTGGCTCTCTCAAAGCCCACAGATGCCTTCTGCATAATCTGCAAAACAAAAAACAAGACATAAGGAGGGATGGAATTCTAAGTACGACAAAAAGAAAATAAGGGAATCTTCTTTACCTTGGCACTCGACTGAAAGATTGATTTCATCAGCACCTCATAGGAGCTACTTCTTTCTCTCTCTATGTCGTTTGGGAGAAGAGCGGCCCTGGAGACACCGAACACCACATCGGTGGAAGAGATTTTGTCAATCATGTTCACAGGGGTACCATCAGGGCGTGCAAGCACTGGGGCCCAAGGCTGCACCAGAGGTGGTGGATCAGTGAGGGGTTGGCTCGAGCTCGTGTCCCCAGTCCTTCTCCTTTGTAGGGGAGGTTGGGCGTGCTGAGGATTCTCTATCGGCCTCTTGTCCCTTTGATGCTCGGGGAGAGAGACTATTGTTGATGAGGGGGGATTGACAACTTCAGTGGTTGGGGGAGCACGGGAAGCCCGTCCGCCAAGGTTCAGTTCATCCAGCAAGTTGATCAGCTGAAGAAGCATTTCTTCTCGATCTGGGGAAGGTGAGTACCCCGAGGAACCGGAATCAGCCAATAAGGTGGATTGCACGACCAGTGAATGAACAATGGCACAGTAATCAAGCCCTTGTTCTTGTTCTTCTTCTTCTTCAATCAAAGCCCTCCCCGATGTACTCGGCCCTTGATCAGATCGAACCAAGATTGGGATGGCAGTTGGTATTTCAGGAACGTGGGCAAAGGTGATTTGATTTTGCAGGTCTCTAGAGGCACGGGAGTGTCTTGGTCCCCTTATAGCTCGGCTCCTACGAGGGTGGGAACTTCTTTGTTCGGCAGGAGGGCGTGTGGCGATCAAAGGAGCCGCTGGAGGCCAGGGATGTCTGGATCTCGGCTCTCCTACTCTTCTAACGTTAGCCCAGTATGATGGGCTATAGTCCAGTAGAAGGTGAGCAGCTCGGCCAAGTCCCACAGGTGTAGGCGCGAATCCGTCAAAATACAAGGCCCGAGCAATATCCTCGCGGTGAAGTTTGCCGTGGATCAGACAACCGCCGTGATTAAGGTTGCTCGCTGCAAAACAACATGATGAAGAAATGATCAACTACAAGTTTCTAAAAAGAACAAAACTTAAAGAAAGAATACAGGTATAAAGTACTAACGTGGTTTGCCTGCGGCTGTGGGGCAGGCGAAGCCGATAGTGCTCCCCTCAGCATCCCTCGGCTCCCAATTGCCGGTGACTACGAGATAGTCATCCGCCTCACCCTTTGAGGAGTTGGGCAGATCAGTAATGAGCTTCTGCTCGGGGTCCCTAGCCTTGAAGTAGTAGTTGTTATCTGCTGTAGGGACTACACTGTAGAGGTAGTGCAAGTCCCACCAATCAAGGCGAAGACCAAAGAGCCTATTTAGGGCAATTGTGCCCATAACCACCCTAACAAAATTAGGGCACAGCTGCATTGGATTGAGTCTGCACCTGCTGCAGACTTCTCGAAAGAACGGGTGTAAGGGGAGCCTAAGGCCTCCCTCGACTATAAAAGTTAAGGGTATATGGATTTTTGTTTCATCCTGACCCTCTTCTCTTCCGTCATCACGATTGTTTAACCGGAATTGTACATCGGCGGGGATTTCGTATATCCTACGAAATTTTGCCATTTTCTCAGGGGTACTCAGAAGTGCCCTATGCCTACCCATGACTACCTGAGCTAGGGTTTCAACGTTGAAACCCAGGATAGAGAAAGTAGGAAGATGATATACATGAAAATCGAGAAAACCTAAGAAGACGAACGCGTGGTGGAAATCTAAGGATGAGAAAGAAGATACTTACGTGAAGAAGTATGAGCCTAAAAGAGGGTATCCGACGAAGAATGGGGACGGAGTGACGGAAGTATGAGCTCTGAAAATGGCGAAAATGGCGGATGAAAACTCTTCTTTCTCTCTCTTTCTCTTTTGCCTCTAGTAAACTAAGAAAATGAAGTAGGAGGGGAGAGGTTTTTCGAGACTTGAAGAGTTTAGGGGGGAAAAGTGATCATTATCCCACTCGAAATCCCATGAAAGTGGGGTGTGACACGTCTGAAACGTCAGCAAAGCCGTCCTTTGGGCTTATCTGGTGACCAACGGTCACTTCGCATTTAATGCGAAAACAACCCTGTTCCCCATGTGAGGGGGAAGGCGTGCAAGAAATGCACCAGGGACCGTTGAAGCTCTGCGCACCGCTGATGAATGGCAGCAATGGTAGAGCTGGGGAGCAATTGGAGTGGGTAAAATCTGATTACCCTACCACTAGGCATAACACGTGCCTATAGCAGTCACCACGAGAGGATGAATGGCTCGGCACCACATAGGGAGTCCGTAAGCCCTTTGCCGAGCTGCACTGACCGTGAGTAAGGTCAGAGTAATTAAGTAAACTGATATATGAGGATGCACTAGCTCGGCGTAAGGCAAAAGGATGACTCTGATATGGCCGAGCTAGGAAGGCTACGTATATAGCTTAAATAGCATTCTGAAATACATAGTTCAGCTCGACGTGGTAAGCTGGGCTATGTACGGGTTACTCCGAGCTACGTGGAAGCACAGCACCGCCACAAATGGGGCGGTGAGACATTCCAGAATATTCTGTAGAGGCTCCTCATGAGATGAGGAGCAATCCCGTAAAGTAGGGGATTGATATGGGAAATCCTAACGTGATTAGGAGTATACCCCATATAGGAAAGAATCCTATATGGAAAGGAGGACTCCTGCTAGACGAGATCTAGCAGGATATGGAGACTCGTCCCTAATAGGAAAGTCCTATTAGGAAAAGGATTCCTAAACCTAGTAGGAGACAGCGGCACGAGATGCCCAAATCAACAAGCTATCATCACCTATAAATATAGCACCATAACCATGACAAAAGGTACGCTGTGAAAGCCCTTTTCCTACGCATCGTGATTTGAGAATTCTAGTACGTAATACTAACTTAGGCATCGGAGGGCCTTTGCCGACGAGAGGCAAAGGTGCTCTAACCCTTTTTCTGTCTTGCAGAGTTAGGGTTGGGCTAAGGAAGCACTGATCCAGGGCTACGTGGATTTTATCCCCGTACAGAAACTACGGATTTCAAATACTGAGGTCGGTCGCTTCCAATTCAACACAGCCTCTACTTTGCTGTCATCCACCGCTATTCCTTCCTTAGACACCACGTGTCCTAAGAACTTAACCGTTTCTAGCCAAAAGTCGCACTTGCTGGCCTTGGCATAGAGCTGGTTGTCTCTAATTACTTGTAGTGCTATGCGGAGATGTCCTTCATGCTCCTCTCTACTGGCTGAGTATATCAGTATGCCATCAATGAAAACTACCATAAATCTATCTAGATAGGGCCGGAATATCTTATTCATGAGACACATGAATACTGTTCGAGCGTTTGTCAGGCCAAACGGCATTACTACATACTCGTAGTGTCCGTATCTAGTTCTGAAGGCAGTCTTAGGAATGTCCTCGTCTTTAATTCTTAACTGATGATATCCTGATCTCTAATCAATTTTTGAGAAACAAGTTGCTCCTCTCAACTGATCAAACAGGTCATCGATTCTAGGCAATGGGTAAGGGTTTTTAATCGTCACCTGGTTCAACTGCCTATAATCAATGCATAGACGAAGAGTTCCTTCCTTCTTCTTCACAAATAATGCCGGCGCTCCCCACGGTGAAGTACTGGGTCGAATAAATCCTTTATCCAATAGTTCTTGTAGCTGAATCTTCAACTCCTTCAGCTCAGCTGGCGCCATACGGTATGGGGCTATTGAGATCAGTGCAGTCCCAGGTTGCAACTCAATGGTGAAATCTATCTCTCTCCTAGGTGGTAATCTTGGAAGTTCTTTCGGGAACACATCTACATACTCACAGACAATGTGTGGCAGTCAAGGCTTCTCTTGGTTAGATTCTTCCAACTAGAGACTAGCAAGCCATCCACATAGTTGGTTCTACCCTTTCGAGCGTCTAGTCATAGAATTCACAGTCTGTCTATCCCCCTTAAATCGGAAACGAGTTCCCTCAGGGGTGAAAGTCGTTACTATTTTCTAACGACAGTCTATGTCTGCTCGATGCCTAGATAACCAGTCCATTCCCAATATCACATCGAAATCCTTCATCTCAATCACACGCAAATCACAGGTCAGTCGGACATTAGAGACTTCTATCTCGCACTCTCTACAGATGAGTTTGACTGGTATCTTATCCCCTAGTGGTGATGCTATCGTCATACCGATTCTTAGGGGTTCAGTCTCTAGTTCCAGTGTAGATACACACACCGAAGAAATAAACGAATGCGATGCTCCAGAGTCAAACAAAGCTTGCACCCAAGTACTGAATAGCGTGTATCTTGGATCACAGTTGGGTCCTGCTCCTGATCCTTAGCCTGCAGTGCGGAAATGCAACCTCCCGCACTTGGCTGTGCCTTGTCTGGCTGCTTCCCGTTCCACTGGTTCAGGGGTGCTGGCCTTGCGATCTGTTGCATAGGCTGTTTTCTGAAGTTCTGATACTGCTGCGGCTGCTGGTTCCCAAAGGTCAGTTGTCCATCCTTCCTAGGGCGTGGGCAGTTGTGGCTGATATGTCCATAACTGGAGCAATTGTAACAGTGCACTAACTGACTCTCACGTCCCATACTTGACGGTCCTTGTCGATTGTCGTTCTTCCTCCAGTTCTGGTTCTAGGAATGGTTAGCGTTGGTTCTAGCTGGGTAGGGTCTACGGTTGTTGTTGGGTACCAAAGCCCAGCTTATCATTCCGACATAAACAAAGAATCCCGCTATGATATATCCAAGGAAAGACACTCAATTAAGCAATGGTAATAAATAAAACTCATTACCAATTTCTTACTGCGGAAGTCTTGCTCCTCTCCGCTCTAATCTCAGCGCACAATTCACCACTTCTGCATAAGTGGAGAGTCCGAGTCCCACAATAGTTCTGCGGGTAGAGCCAAGTCCCCATTCAAATTTCATTGCCTTTGCTTCCTTAGTGGGAATTAAGGCAGGAGCATAGCGGGACAACTCCTCGAACTCTGCGGCGTATTGAGACACGGTCATAGAACCTTGGCGCAACTCTTGGAATTCCAGAACCTTGGCTTGTCGGACCGGAGAAAGGAAAATACTTATCGAGAAATAGATTCTCGAACTCCGCAAATGTCACAGTGTTGACATTGTGGGTACTTTCAATCAACTCCCACTAGTATCTAGCTTTTTTTTTTTTTGGGGTAATTTAGCTTGAAATTAAAAAGGGTTAAGCGAATGTACAGCCTACAAGGGGCATACATACCCCAGGGAGGACAAAACGAAAAATAAAGAAAAGAAAGAAAAATTGCGTGCTCCTCGGCACAACCCGCCGGGGTGGGGAAATTGGTGGTCCTAGCACAACCCGCTAGGATAGGAATAATGGGCACAAAGGCCAACTTCACGTTTACATAATACAAAAACATCGCGACATATGTTGGTTTTCGGCCACAAAGGCCACCATTTGATTTTTTGGGCGTCCACTACCCAATTGCATTCGAAGTAATTAGTCTTCAACCATACCAGTTGAATAGGTAAGTGGGGCCCAAGAGACAAGAACCCTGCTGAACATTGCATGTGACCCACTTCTCGGTTATTCACGCTGAGAAAATCCCATGTGATTTCATGCTGCAGCAAACGTGGGTCCATATTACCACTGATGGTACAGCCTGCACCCAATAACCCACTGCTCGGTTATTCACGCAGAGAAAATCTGCACCTAACAAGTGGGACCCAACATGAAATGCCATATACCAGAACCACTTCTCTGTCCTTTGCAACATTAAACCATTATAATAGTTAAAGTACCGCTATTTTCTTGAACAAAGAAAGGTTGATTGTGACAAGAGAGACTAAAAAAGTACTATGCTCTGCCACATTTTGGGTAACCAAAGACCCACTCTTTCATTTGCTGCGTGAAATAAAAAGCAACAAAAAGTACAGCTGTACCCCATGTTCCCTTTGTAGATATATTATAACGTGCAGCTAGGAATTTGCAGCGTGAAGTCATAGACGTGTAATGGATCAAGAAAATTACCATGGCCCCACTTTTTCTAGCCTTTCTCGGTTTGTAGGTGAATTTGGCTGCCCAAAAAACCCACTTGCATGGGAGAGAGTGAATCTCACTCTCTCCTTCTCCAATTAAATTTCCAGGTAATCTATGGAAGACAGACCTGTACGAACCAGCATTTTGCCCAAAACAAGCTACAAATGAAAGCATAGGAGAGACGAGGACCACCTCATTGAGTTCACCTTAGCAGCCAGAACCGATTGTGGTATTACCCCAACGCCGTGACACCAATGACACCTAACGGGAGGAACTAAGCTACAGAGGAAGAACCAGCTGGAAAGTGGACCCCGTGATCTCACAATGCCTATGTCTGAAGCTTACTTTTGGTGCTGGTAATTATGGTTGCTGTGTAGTCCATCAAAACCAGACCACTTTGAATGAAAACCCCCATGGTGAACATGGATAGCTTCTGCCTACGGCCTACTGAATGGAAGGGGAATGGATCCCCTTTGGTTGAGCCCCGGATGGTCAATGTTGAACAAAGCCATGACAGTAGATGGCCCAAAGATGGGCATGAACTCAGCATCAGAGGACAGAGGATGAGGGACGAACCCATCTCAGATCCCCTTTGTTAGTTCATAGAAGGAAATCTGAAAAAACAACTTGTTGATGGAACCATTTTGGTGATAGGTGTGGATCGAATCCACACTGGATGAACAAAATCCAAACAGAATGCTTGGTGATTGGTAAAAATTTGATGGGGAACTAAGAGGAGTGCATTCTCTCTCTATTTCTAGAGAGAGAAGCTCTCAACTCTTTAAGTTAATGTGTCTGTATCTAGCTTCTCCTTGTAGCTGATAAGCTGCAAGTGCTACACAGTGTCCATCTTCTTCAATTCCCAAGGTACTCAGAATAACCTTGATGCTTTTAAGCCAAGCTTCTACTACAATTGGGTCAGGCTCTCTGTGAAAGGTAGGGGGTCGGCGCTTACAGAACTAGTTTATGGCTTGCATGCGGTTCATGGGGGTAGGTGGGTGGTTAGTATTGGCAATGGGCGGGGGTTTGTTAGTGTTAAGTGTCGCAATAAATGCTTGCATTAGTTGTGCAACATCAGCTCCGTTGGTCCCGTTTGAAGAATCATCTTCGTTTCTACGTCCATTCGGCGTGTTTGCCATCCAAGTGCTAGAATTTGTTTGGGGGAATATGTCTAATGAGTAAAAAAAATCGGTTATTTTGAACTAAAATTTGATATTTTTATAGATATTCGAGTCATGCATACAATATAATATCCGTGGCATGATGTCGATACAACGGTCAAAACGTACATCAGCCAAGTACTACACCTATTACAACTGGTTAGATTAAAATACTAGTCCTACTACAATGCGATAATGTCAGCTTATACTATGCTAGCTAAAGCTGTCTACTGAATATGGAAGTGAGCTTGAGAGCCTCTCCATGAGCTCGCTCAGCCATGGTCAACTCAGTCTCATGGCGCTGTAGGATCTGCTAAAAAACTTGGTTTGGGGTAAGCTGCGGCTCTTCCACTAGCAGCTCTAACACTGGAATCTTGAAACAGTACGACTCAGCATTGAATGGTGCTAAGTTTGCCATGGCTAGGTCGAACTGGTATGTTGGCTCTATTGGTGCAGGCAGAGGCGGTAGCTGCTCCATCACAGGGATCTCATACAGATTGCATCTTAAGTCTTGGTCATAGATAAGTCTGGGCTGGTACATCACCATTGGTGGTGTAGTTGGCACGATAAAAGGACAGTACTAGGACGACGTAGGGTCCACTGGTGCACGGTCTAGCAAAGTCATCAGCTGGGTACAGGACAGACTGGCGGTATACTCCTCTCCAGGCAGGGCAACAAAAGCCATAACCTACAAAGATGGAATTATATATTAGACTTAAAGCATATAGACATAGATCAGTATAAATTCTATGTACAGTGCTATAGAACTGTGAATTCTAGAACTGGAAGTGCTACTTATTATTACAATCCGACAAGTCTATCGACTTGCTACAAAATAGGGTCTAAGATCAACCCTTACAACCACTACAATAGAGATCCAAAATAGTATAACTGCTAATCATCATAGTCTCCAAATACATAAATCTCAAATAGTTAGCCTAACTACTGTTAGGTCCTAGCTACAATCTCCACAAGATTTCATCCATCTACAGAAACATCCCTAGGTAATGAGTTTTCATGGTGCTTTCCTTCTCCACTATCACTTCAGTCAGTCCGAAACACCTCCACGTGATCCTCAACCTCGAGTCTTGATAATGGCGTCCCGTTGGGTCAAGGTAAGACTCTTTGTGTATGGGCACCTCAGTATAAGTCTCTAGATCTCCGAAATCCAAGAAGTTGGAGATGATGTGGTGCTCATCAGTAGGTCGGGTACGGAACACTCAGGTAAACAACACCTTGTTGGAATAGACATCAACATAGCCTTGTGGTAAGTCCAGAGTATAGTGGTGGTTCACACATGGCTGAACAATGCAGATCGGACCCATAAAGTATTGTTGGGTCTATGGTTTCAGTGGACAGGGATAGATCGGGAAAACCTCAATGTAACAATATGTGTCGGGCTGTATGCTAGTCATGTGGCTATGCCAAGAGGCGAAATGTGGTAACACAACTCCCAATGGATAAGGTATGGGGTCTTCCACTTCACTCTCGGGTTTGGATTCCTGGGACACTTGGTTTTCCTCCTGGGTAGCCTCCATTTCTATGGCCTCATAGTCGGCCAACAAATCATTAAAATCGAAACCCGGTGGGGGTCCATCTTCCTCTTCATAAAGGTCCTCTTCATCCTCATCACTCTCATCATCATCATACTCCGGGTGAGATATATACCCTCCTTCATCTTCCGGTTCCTCCGGATCACTCTCGGAGTCACTAAGGGTAGTGGACGGAAATGTGCCATGCTCACGGAGATAGGCTGTCATAAGCGGATAGTGGGTCATGTAGTCAAAGTCTGGATCAAGGTTTACTAGTGATATGCTAAACCTCCTCTTGAACTCTCTGATCTCTGCTAGTAACTCGGGGCTCAAAGGGGCCATCTACACAGAAGAAACATCTAATCAGTACTAACATATAGACCCAATATAACACTAAGGAAAATAAATCCTATTGGGTTCTATCTTCTTGTTTTCTTTAGTCTTTTATTACTAGCCTAGTGTCTACTCATTTACCAAAGGCCGGGGGTTGAACCTATGGCTCTGATACCAAGCTGTAACGCCCCCAAAATTTGGGCACGTTAATTATTTATTACAAACCATAATAAAGTTTACTCTTAAACTTCAATACAAATAATAATGTCTCAAATTACTAAATAAATAACAACTAGGGTGGTTCTAGGTCTTCTTCTACCCCTACACCGGGTCATTCCCCACTCCGGCAACACTGCCTGCTCCATAGGACTGATCTCCACTGTATCGGTCCTATCCATCTAGATAATCTGACATAATACGTCAAAGTCGCCCAAGCAACATCGTGGTATTATGTCAGGGTTACACAAGTGCAACACCATGAGCAAGGGCCCAGTAGTTCACTCTACTAAATTTCTAAGTAGCAATTCTAGAACAATAAGTTCAAAAACAGTATATGAATCTTGTGAACAGCAAAACCATGCGAATGCACCATGCGTGTCTATGCAGATCAGAGTAAACATGTGTAGAAAAACAGTATTTCATTTCCAGTATCTCAAAAACAGTGCCACGTGTCATTTTCTCAAAACAGTTCTCATTCAGTTTCTCAAACATAACTCATTTATCAACTGATTTTCCCAAAAATCGATATTCATCATATCAGTGCCTCTTTCAACATTCTTCTTCACATTTCATATATCTCTCACCACTCGAAAGTTATTGGTCCGCTTAAGTCTCCTTTCAACTAGCGGTATCAACCTTTCCACTCGAGGCCCCGACCGTCGTGCATCACCGAACTTAACAGCCTGTTTGCATGGCCGGTCCGCCCTGCGACTCACACGACACGGTCCCGGCCATCTCATATCACTGAACTTAACCAGTCTATTTATGAGGTCCGTTCACCATGTGTTGTGCACGCTTAGCCCAAACCTCCAAGTCCTCCCCACGGAACTTGGGGTGGTGCTCTCGCTACACTACCGCACCAATCCTCCAAGTTCTCTCCGCGAACTTGAGGTGGCATCAAACTCATCTCATCACATTTCATTTCATTTCCCGAAAATTTCATTTCTCTTTTCAAAACTCATTTTCATTCTCATCTTTATTTTCTCATCAACAGCTATTCAATTTTTCTTATTTACTGTGTCGTAACGTAATGTGTACGTGCTCAATGCCACATGCTCAAAATTATGCTCATGCAATATTCCATAAACTCTTCTCTAAAATTTATATTTTCTCAATGAACATTTTTCCCATAAAATCATGCACTTTAATGCATCACTTTTCTCATAAATAATATTTCCTCCAAAAAGAATTTTTCTCACATAAAAAATCATGCACTTTAATGCACCAATTCCTCAAAAATTACCCAATTTCTCTCTAAGTTTTATTTCTCATCAAAAATCCAATTTCTCTCTTTTTCTATTTCAAAACCACTAATTTCTTTTTCTTTTTTTTAAAAAAACATTTCTCTTTCTAAAAATTTCATGTCCAAAAATTTAACTCAACTAGCCATGAACTTTCTAAAAATAAAATTTTCTCCCAAAAATATAATCTTGATATTTCTAGAAAACTTTCTTTTTAGTAAACTTCAATAAAATCATTTTTTTCTCTACATCTAGCAAAATCAACAACTTCCTTTTGAGGAAAATTTTAGGCAACTCTTGATAATCTTCTTTCTCACCACAACAATAAAATATATAGTCACTAATTAGTTAGTAACAATTTTCTAGAAAAAAAAATTACTAAAACTTCTATTTCATATTTATTTAATTAAAACTTCACATTTTTCTACACAAATTTTCATAAATCAAAAGTAAATTTTTCTAGTAAGAAACAAGTCCCTTATTAGGCATAGTTAATCTACTTATTTTAGGAAAATTTTTCTAATTAACAAACCAATGATTTAATCAACTTGTATCAATTAGTTCTTCTAAGAAATATCAACAAAAATATTACTAGATACTTGTTTTGAAATCCCCATCTTCTAATCTTCTTCTAATCAACTTAATCTTATTAAACCAACATCTAATTTCATGTAGAAACATTCTAATTAGAAACTAATTGACACTCTTAATAACTTTTCAACATGAAATCCTCTTTCTTAAACACTAAGTAACATGCTTAGTAACTTAATGCATGCATAAATTAACCCAATCAAGCTTTAAAACTAAGCTTAGAAAATTAATTAGAACAACTTAATGAAACTAGAAATAACTAAATAGAAAGTTAGTTTAGTAAACTACCTTGATTTTCGGGTGTAAATCGGAAGCCGATTAGCAATCCTTGGTGTGGAGGCTTCTTAATCTACTTAACTTTCTTACTAATTAACTTAGTAAGAAGTTAATTAGGGTCTAAATAGGTTGGCTTTGTGGTGGTAGAAGTAGGTAGTTTGTAGGTGGTTTGTTGGGAATAAGGGGACATACATATATGGAAAGTATAAAGGTGGTCCAAAAGAACAAGAGGTAGGCTATTTATAGCAAAACAAGGTTCCTCTCCCTCCCTCAAAAACTTTCGGCCCCTCTCTCCTCTATGTTGGCCAACTACACCCATGCGGGGGAGTAAATGTTGTGCTTTGATTGTACATGGGAAGTACACAAGTTGTTCCAACTTACACTCTATAGTTTTAGGCTAGGTCCTAGGCTTAGACATGTACTTAGGTTGCAAGTTGGGGGACTCCAAAGGAAGGAAGTAACGTGAGAAGTAGGGTGGGGGAAAAATATGCCTCTTGTTGTGTAGGTTTTTGCATGGTCACCTTTGTTATGGGTTGTTTTTAGGGACTTATACACACAATATGCATGTACTTGCAAGTTATAGCTAGGAATAGGGTTCAATAGGCTCATATAGGAAGAATATTCTTCCTTAAAACATGGAGCCATGTTTTATGGAACCTTGGAGGCCAAGGCCTAGTCTATTACGGCCTAGGTTGTGTAGCATGTGCTCTTATACAAGTATTGTGTGTGTATGTATAGGTTTCTCCTAAAATAGTAAGGCTTGTTCTAACTAGTTTTGGGTACAAAACTTTGGCTTGTAAGACTTCCCTCATGCACCCTCTTTGCTTGCACAGGTGCATAAACATTAACTCTTACATGTGCAAGAGTACTTGCACAATACACAAGCACACACTCCACTCTCTCTCTCTCTACCCGATCTCTCTCTCTCTCTCTCTCTTACTTGGTCAAAGCACCAAGTTCCAAGGCATGAATGTGGGGTACTTGGCAAGTACTGATGTGGTTGGAAATAATAAGGATGGTGGTTGGGATAGTTTCGGGTATTAAAAATGGACTCTGGGTGCTACGGTAGTGTAACGAGTGTGTTACTCGGTCTCATACGCTTGCATGCATGGCTAGAATTCTAATTATTTGAATTAAAATGATTTATTAATAATTTAATAGGAAAATATTCCAATTAATAGAAAAATAAAATTAATTTATCAAATTATAAAACAAAATTTTTATTTACGAAAATTCGGGTCGTTACAGTATATTTAGTTAGCATTTTTCTATTTCAAGTTGATTTACCTAAAAAAGAAAAAAACTTTCGTTCACAACTAATTTTCTATGCGTCTTAACAAATTATGTTGGTGTCACCTTTATTATTTTATATATGTCTCCCATCTACCTCTCCCAACCTAATTTTATTAGTTCCACCTAATTTTTCAAAACTTTAAAAATACCAAGCATATGTTGAATAAACAACACACAACACAACAAGCAAATTAAATTAAGCAACTATTAAGGAGATTTTGACTCTTTATCTAATGATGACGACGATCGTCGAAGAAAAATAATCACTACGATGCCATCGGAGTAATACAGAAACACCCCAATCAAGTCAACAAAGCAAACATGGTGGCTCTTTTTTTTTTTGATAACCGAGGAACAGCCCTACAATAGTCCACTAATTGGACCCACTGTACGACCCAAACCTCGGGGGGAGCTGGCGCAACCCACACCAGTTATGGCCCCCCACTTAGCACAGGTAATCACCTTGCGGGGAATCGAACACCTGACCAAAGGGACTACCCCTAAAGTCAGGCACCCGCCCTAACCACTGGGGCAACCCCTGGGTGTGTATGGTGGCTCTTAATGCGGTCGCTGACACATCCCTCGAAATGGAGTCGGTGCGAACGAGCAATTAATGAGAGATTACTTTCTTTAAGATCAAGTCTTTCCTGTCGACAAATTTCTATGGCAGTTTTGCATGATTTGTGAATTATTTCTCCGCATCCTTCGCACTATTCAACAATACAACGTCTAATTTGTTAAAAATGTAGACACAACGGATATGTCGGAATATATAGGCATCAGAAAACAACTGCAATGTTCATATATAGGCATCAGAAAACAACTGTAACGTTTAGGATGCTTGAATACCAGATGAGTACGTGAAAATTGCTAAGATACTACCATTATGGATGGCCTCCGGAAACAGTGGAGGAATGATGGCTTTGGAGCTTGGACTGTGATGTTTGGAGCGAGTGGCAAATTAGGCATGTGTTCAATATAATGGTTCTATGGGAGGGTACCCTTGGGTATAATTGCTTACCGAACTGCTAGAGACTTATCTCGTTTGGTCCGGTTACCCTGCTGTTGTTGTTTCTACTGTTGAGGGTTGACCGTTTCGTATTTATCACTTTACACAAGCAAGCAATCACATGCTTTCCATGTATTATGCAGTTAAAACATTTTGCTATTTATCCTAGCCTTGCGGATTGTGCATGGCATCATTTAGCTATGCTTACTTATCTATCCTATCCTAGCAGATTGTGCTAGGACCTCCTATTTTCCCACCCCGGCGGGTTGTGCTAGGGAGCATGTACTTTTTTTCTTTTCATTTTGTCCTTCCTGGGGTATGCCCCTTGTAGACTATACATTCGCTTAACCTCTTTTAATTTCAAGCTGATTTACCCAAAAAAAAAAAAATTGATAAGTCAACGATGCCTCCACTTGTAGCTTGATTGTAGCTCATATCAACTTGTAGGAATCGGAGAAGAATTAGGGGACCGAGGGGCAGAATCTCTTTTAATGTGAGTTTGTGGTTGGAGGTTCCTACCACGTGACACTGTCTTGCAACTTTTCCAACAATGATCGAAACTAAATGCTTTTGCTTCCCTTTGCAAATATAATTCTTTCGCTTCCCGAACCCTACAAGATTTGGGGTTGCCATTGTGCAGCCTCGTACATAGCAGGTGCTGTGCACATCAGAGCCGTCCGTTACTTGGATGGACGGCCCAGAACCTTAGCACCTTTGCATCTAAACCGTTCGTTGTCATGCATGCAAGATAAAATCTGGGTCGTCCATCTGAGCAACGAACAACCCGGATGTGCACAGCACCTGCTGTGAACAGAGTTGCACAACAGCAACCCAAATTGTAAGGACCCATATTTTTATGCATTAGTCCGAAAATAACATTTGGAAAATATGAGGAAATGAAAAGATTAAAGGGGGTTAATGTGGACTTAGTAATTACACATGGGTGTCTGTATAACGCATTTGGAACATGAGGGGTGTATGTGTAATGTGGGAGGTTTATATTGGTTGGGATTTTTTTTTTAACAAAGCAAACTCCCTCCCTCTCCAAAATCAGCTGACCCCCTCTTCTCTCTCCCCCCTCTCCAAAATATCTCCAATACTCCTCAAAATCAACCTCTATCACGCAAACACTTCAAGAACCTACCATAAATCCTTCACCTACGCGCTATTTAGAGTCTGGGTACCTTTGTTTTAGCTTGGAGGAGGTGTATTTTGGTTGGAATTCAAGAACAAGCATCGGGGTTTCATTTCTCCCATATTGGAAGCTTGATCTTTGAAGTAGGGGACAAATTTCTACTCCGTCTAGGTTATATTTTGTTGAATTGTTGCATATATGTTTGTGTTGCCCACAAAGTTTTAGTCAATCTTGAATATCACCATAAATATGGGTTTTGATCTTGAATATCACCATGAATATGGGCTTTGACCTTGTTTAAGCTTTGATCTCTACTCCCTCTAAGTGTTTGTGTAGTGTTTTGATCCATGTTTTGATGAATCTCAAGTTGTTCTTGTTTGGATTGAAACCCCCACCAAATCTGAAAATCTGTCAAAAATTTCCATGAAACGATCTGGTATCAATACCCCTATGTCTGGGTATTTATACTAGCAGATTCTATTTTTCTGCTGTGTACCTGGTATCAATACCCCCGCGTTCAGGTATCTATACCAGCAGTTCTATTTTTTTGTTGTGCATCTGGTATTGATACCCCATTTTTGGGTATCTATACCTGATGGCTTTGAACATCAAAATTGCTATGAGTCTTTTTTTTTTTTTTTTGGTTGTTTCGGGCCTTCTTCCAATGATTTTTTTAAACTTAAATTTTACCTATTATCGACCACCTTGTTGATTGGGTTGTTTGCTTGGCCCTCCTTTGACCTCCGGTCGGGTGGTTTGACCATGTACTTACCTAATTCATCAACTACATTTCATGGCTTTGTTGAAAACCTTGTTCTAAGTAAATTCTTGTACCTTTGATTGTTTTTCTTAAATCCCGTGATATTTGAGCATATTCTTGGACACTACGTGATGACGCAACGTAATGGACAATTACATGGTTTTGAAAGAAAATGAATCTGTTTTGATGTGGACAGTTAAAGGACACTTGAGGGACACGTAGCTCTTTAAAATGGAAATGTTCGACTACAAATTGGTTTGTGATTACCTGGGCCACCATTGGGTGAGTCTCGAGGCATGAGTTCCACGAGGCTCAAAAGACTAGGACAAGGGTTCCAGTGAGTTTCACGAGGCCCAAAGGACTCAGGCATGGGTTTCACGAGGCCTAAAAGACTCAGAAGATGATTTCAGTATCAACAAGCTTAAAAATGATGAACTAATGACATTTATGGTTTCAAATGTGAATATAGTTTGATGTGGGCACTTGACATGTTTGTGATGACATAAGGGTTGACGAATGAGCTAGATGGAAAATTGGGTTATTTTTGGATACTTTGGTATTTCTTTGGACACATGTGTACTTTGTGGTCATTTATCACTTGTTTTAGTCCTCTTTGTCATACTTTGTTCAAATCATTCATGGTGTTCAACTCACGTGCACATATCATACTTTATACATCTAGCGATTGTATAATGATTTCCCTGCTGGGCTAGTGAGCTCACCCTATCATTTTCAGATAATCGGCAAGGAGCATGAGACGGATGCTTGGAGTGTGAATGCATGGTTTGAAGCATACATGAATCATGAAGTTATTTTGTCATCTTGATTTTTTTTGTGGGTAATTTAGCTTGAAATTAAAAGGGGTTAAGCTAATGTACAGCCTACAAGGGACACACCATAGGGAGGACATAATCAAAATAAAGAAAAGAAAATTGCGTACTCCCCGGCACAACCCGCCGGGGTGGGAAAATAGGATGCCCTTGCACAACCCGCAAGGATAGGGATAATTATACATAACAAGCATGACAAAATTTGTGTGCACTACCATAATATTGGGGTCCCACATGGAAAGGGACCGACTAAAAGTCCTTTAAGTCGACAAAATGGACAAGGAACACACTGTCCATTATATGAGTAAATTGTGGTACTTCTCATAACCCACGTGAAGCACTTGAAGTAATTTTTCAACCATTTCGGTTGAGTAGAGAAGTGGGGCCCAAAAGACAGCCCTCCGTTTTTGTAAACCCGCTAGTCATTGCACCATGCAACCAGCTGTATGCCTTGAAATCCCCATTTGGGCAACTGTAACCCTTGACCACCATGCGTTTTCATTGCTGACCCACTTTCCCTCATCTCATCTATATACTTAATATTTTTTGGAAGATGATAATGTAAATTTTAATTTTCTTAAACTTTTGACAATTTCAAGTTATGTAATGACGTCAAACCCTTTTCAAACTTGTGTATTTGGGTATGGGTATCCGGTACCTAGAGACATGTTGAACTTGATTTGGAATTGGATATTTCACTTTGACTTTTCAATGAATATATGTATGACTTTGATCTATCCTACGTGGATTTTATATGGATTTTGATTATTAAAAATGAGGGCGTGACACAACTCCCTACATGTGTTAGATCCAAAAAATTAAGAACGGGGCAAAATCTATAAATTAGAGATATAATATTAAAAAAAAGCATTACTAAATTCCAACAATGTGAATGCCACAAAAGGAAAATAGAACCAAACGGAAAAATGAAAAACCTGAACAAAAAAAAAAAATAGTTGACTTCGAAATTTTTGAAATATTTTTCATTTTAACAAGTGACTTGACTTTGATAATTGGAAGTCATCATCTTGGAGATAATAACTTTATCAACAAGAATTTCTAGTAAACATAAGAGGATTAAAAATAATTAAATCTCACCACATCAGTTTAAATTATTTGCACTTTGATGCCGATCTTCTACTTGCGAGAGAAACCCAAATATTTGCTACAACACCTACTAATTATCTGCACACGGTCCGTACTGTATACCTTCATGCAAGAAACGAAAATTCTCAACAATTCGCTTCCAAAAACACAAATTGGGCTTGCGAATTACTTATGAGTGAATATTGAGTAATGCATAACCAATCACTACAAATTGTGACATTTTCCATTTTCCAAAATGATTTTCCTCTCTGTTTTTTTTTTTTTTGATATGGATGATCCACGATTTTTTTTTTTTAAAATTTAACCGTTGGGAAAAAAAAAGGGTAACTAATGTAGTTTTTTTTAAACGTTTGGAGTATCTTTGTTACCGTTGGAAATCAATTGAAGTTAATTTGGACAGTTGAAGAAAAGCAAAACTCCCAGTTTACTCTCTCTCCCCTCTCACTCACCCATGACAGAACTCCCAGTTTACTCTCTCCCCTCTCACTCACCCACATTCTCTAGGTCCGGTTCTACATTGCCGTGAACAAAACTCACAACTCTCTGTAAAAATTTCACTTTCTCTCCCATAGTTCCTTCCATCACTGAGAAAACATAAACGGAGACGATACCGCAATTGGCCTACAGAGTTGAAGTTGGACTCTACAAAAAAAATCAGTAAGCTGCAACATTTTGTAAGCCTGATATTTCACACACTATAGACTCATCTTTGTGTGTCCGTTGACATTTTTCTCTTTCTCTCCCACAGTTACTTTCCACCAACGAGAAATCCTAGAGCGAAACGATACTGCAATCGGCCGGCAGAGTTGAATTTTTGTTTTTTTTTGCTAGCAGAGTTGAAGTTGAACTCTACAAAAATCGGTAAGCCTGATAATTTACTATAGATTCTCTCTCTCTCTCTCTCTCTCTCTCTCTCTCTCTCTCTCTCTCTCTCTCTCTCTCTGTGTAACGCCCCATGTAGATCACTAGCCCAATACCTTGAATTGATCCACAGCCATACCACATGGCCCAAAAATGCTTAAGCCCAAGGTATTAGTAGTAGCCCACATGATTTGTTATATACGCAAGATCACTCATGTAAACAACCAATGTGGGACTAAACACCATCTACCCCCAAACCTGGGGTATTACAATCTCTCTCTCGGTGTGTGTGAACCATTTTTGTGTCAACCATTAAGCACTCCAATTGTTCGATGAAATGTGTGAACCATTTATTTTGTACCTCTATTTACATATAAAATTAACAAATCCAGTAATTAATTGACACGTAATTAAGAATGCCAAACGTTGGCGGCTTAATATTTATGAAAAGCACTGGATTAATAGGCTATAAATGGGTCAATACGATGACGTGTCAGTATCCAATTTGAAAAGCAGTTATTGGCAATTAAGAATCAACAGACAAGTGATAAAATTGGTTTTGAAGCCACACTTTCAACGGCCAAATGCATGAACTCCACATGCAAACATATAAAACAAGATAGTTGACTAGTTGAGACACATGAAGTACGTCGTACAAGGTAGTTATTTCCTTAACACTAATCATATGAGTTGTTTGAGTAACCGTGCAGATTCAAACTAAAATTTCTGAAGGAAGATCAAGGAAAGTCAAGTTCAGATGTTGTTGGAGGGAAGAAACCTCTCATTTGAAGTGCAATGATAGAGTTCGAAGCAAGCCAAGTTCAAATGATTTGAGCGGGAAGTTCAAATTACAAACAAGGTCTATAAATAGAAAAAGTTGAAGAATGAAAAACCTCCGGACAAATCTTCAACAAATAGCTATGAAAAAATGATGCGTGGTTTGTTCATTGGCAAGTAGAATTAGAATTTCGACTCAATTCAAAGTAGATTAGGAAATAGTTTAGGAGGTAAATTTTGGTTGTTTTTGTAACAATCAAGTGTTCGAAGTTCTTGTTACCTTTTATTTGAAGTTGAAGATGATTTTGAAGTAAGTCTACCTTTGATTTATCAATCAAAGTATCTTGTTTCTTTGTTGTTCTTTGATTTTCTAAGTATATTGGTTTGTATTTCTTCACTTTGAAGGAAAAATCCTCTTAATTGAGATAAATGAACCATTAAAACACAATCGCCTGATTAGATTTGGTTTTCCAAAGTTAATCTGTGGGAGAAGATTTAAAGGCTCTTTATGGCATGCTCACATACAATTATTTTCCATTGCAAAGAAGTAAAATAACCAAACAACCTCGGCTTCATGTAGAGCATGAAAAAGAGGGAGATTGATCGTTTATAGCTGGTGAGAACTTTCAAACTCAATAGGAAACTTCTGCAACTGGGCTGTTTTGGTTTTCAGTGGTGTCTTTGTATTTGCATCAATTTAGTCAGTGAACATGGATGCTGTTCACTGGTGTGGAGGGGGAATTAGTCAAACTTCTCAAGGGATGTTGTTCACCGGTATTGAAGGGGAATCAGTTGACCTATTGATGGCATTGAGGTGTAAGGCTGGGGAGAGTGAAAGGCCGTTCCTAAAAACTTGTAGTTTTCTGAACACTTTCAGATTATTATCCTGTTTTGTCACCATTGGAAATCTCGAGAAGGAGGATTATATATAACAGATTGGCATGCATCATTTTGTGACTCTTACCCGATGGATTTCTTAGGAATCAGTCAAACCTTTGATGATATATTTCCCAATATTGGTTTAACAAGATTATTAAGACCTGCTAGCTCATCTCAGGGTACCATTTTTGGTTAGGTATGTTATTCAAAAAAGTATGCTACAAAGCGAAAAGAATTTGACTTTATTCCATTTTAACATGACACATCGTAATTTTTTCGTTATGAACAGATAAACAAAGATTTAAGGCAACTGTAATTCCTCCTTCACTTTTTTTAAATGTTATTAATCATTTCAAATCACTTTAAATGCGTAGGTTAAACCTCTTCGGAAAAAGGAATATTCCTGTCGGTATTCGTGCTAAGCGAGAACTAAATTCCATGCGTATCCGACATGTTAACGAGCATTGGGTACTAAGTCACTAGAAATATTTTGTATGCAGCTAATTGTGGAACTCATTTGTTGAAAGGAAAACAGAAAACCAAAGGCAAGAATAACTAACTCAACAAAGACAAAGGGCTACCATGATACATCAGGGAAATGGCAAATCAACATGTGCCGGGGTGAAGAAAACACTAGGGTATGATTCGAGTGACTAACATGTTAAAAATGTAGTGTGTTCAGAAATCTTTTGTTATTTCAGAAACTACGAAGGAATGTGATTGGATCGAGTTATTATCTCTCTTCTTTATTGATCATTGATACCATGACTTTGAGCAATGCATTAATTTTCCTTTGTTTTTACCATTATGAGAAATCCTTTACGAAACATCATATTAAAATTTTGATTCTATCACATCCCATTTGAAATAAAGAATGGATATTCTGACTTTACTTTTGCAGGTTTGATTTAAATAATGTTGGTTCGTCATACTATCTCATGACTAATAGGGAACTCTAAGGCCTTCATGGCACACTTGCTTTACTATATCAATCCAAGAGTTTTGTTTTATGTTTTCTCCTTAGATTCACTTACGGGGATGAGGCCAATGTAGAGATTAGGTTAAATCATCATCTTTTGCCCAGTTCGGTTTTGGTGATTAGTATTCTTTGGATTCATGTTGGACTAATAACTGTCTGGAATGTTTTTTATTGACTTGCTTGGAATGTCATTGTCTTTAGGCGATCATCTATGTAAGCATTTTTAAAAAGAAGATCAATTTGATGCCATTACCTTATAGGTGAGCTTTTCCCCCACTGTGAAATGCTTAATCGGTTCGGAATAATGTTATGCTTACACCCTCTGGGTTACACCCTCCGTTTACACCCCACCCTGATCACTTTTTTTATACATATTACATATTTAACATTGGTCTTTTTTTTTTATAGATGTTGTCGAGCAGATTTTGAATATATATATTTTTTCAACATTGGATATGGGAAATAATAGTTATAAACATTATAATTTGTAAAAAATAAAAAATGAGAGAGAGTGGGAAAGGGTAAGTAGCGGTTGGCCGGCATCAAACACTTAAATTTGGGAACAAAGGGTAATGATGAAGAGACGTTGGAGTCTACTTTGGAAGGGATACATTTTTTTGCGGTCTTTTCAGCTATTTGGTTAACATTATTGCAGTAACATTCTCACTTCAGTTGAAACTTCTACCTTCTAGGGGGTAATTAACCGATTTGCATTTTTTCTAAAACTTTATTACAAAAAAGTGCATTTTTTAAACTTTATTCTCAAAGTATGTGAAAATGTTGTTAGCAAACACGCTTTCTTGAAAACGTGATTACGTTTCACGGTTTCAAAGTGGGTTAGGACGGATTAACCCAAAAATTAAGTTAATTGTAATCTGGTTTGAAAACATGTTTACCAATCACACTTTCTAAACACGTTTTCTCATTTTTCCATAGCAAACACGTTTTCACATGTACAGTGGTCAGGGGCGAATCTACTAAGGCCACAGTGACCCCCCTCAATTCCGGAAACCTTTTTTTTTTTTTTTTTGTGATTGGAAAATTAGAGGCATTCAATAACCTTAAAATAATTTTGGATTAGTCTTTTAAAAATTCAGCTCGAACGAGAATTATAGGTACTTGATCGAAGCTTTCAATTTTTCATTCAGAACTTAGGACCCTAAGTACTGAATGAATTTTGGGGGAAAAGTTTAATAATAGTGTGTCTGGTATGATCATGATCTGGTTGATTCATAGACATTATAAAGGTTATTGAGAAGAGTATTCATTGGAAGAGTTATCTTGATGTTTAGTTCATATTGTTAAAATAAATATTTGCATATCACACAATGGTTGTCACCACGCTACGAAATTTTTGGCAAGGTAAAAGCGTGGTTGACAACCAATGTACATGTCAAAACGTGTTTGTTGTGGGAAAATGAGAAAACGTGTTTATCAAACTTACCTTCTAAAAGTATGTTTAACAAACACACTTTTAGAAGGCGTGTTTGCTAAACATGTTTTCAAGAAAGTGTGAAACTTAACCATATTTTCAAGAGAGTGTGAAATTTAACCACATTTTCAAGAAAGTGTGTTTGCTAAAAGCACATTTTTTGTAATAAAGTTTTTAAAAAATGCAAATCGGTAAATGAGGCCTTCTAGGGTGTATGACAATGTTTTAAAACCCAGATCGGACCGGCTGGTCGAACCGGTTGAACCGGGACCCGGTCAAGCCAACGGTCCGGTTGACCCCCTAAAACCGTTTTGAGTTAAAAACTGCTCTAGAAATGAAAAACCGGATCGACCCAGTGGTTGAACCATCGAACCGTTCGGATCGTTCACGGTTCACTAGAACTGGCCGGGTTATAACTACCTATATATTATATGAAAAATTTGGGTTGCCCGTGCCTCACTAGTTTCTACGACTATGAGTACCGCCTACCAACTACCACCAGGCACCACCGCACCAGCGTTTCCCCCCTCTTCCTCTCTCTTCTTCTTCTTCTATTTCCGTTAATATTTTAATGCTTTGTTAATAGTTCAACGTCCACAAAGAGCAACCCAAGGTTCAGGTTGTGAGGATCCCGTTTACGATTAAGGTTGGTGGGATTGATTCCGGATGAACCAAGAAAAGACACCCAAGAAAGAAGTATGCATACAGTATAGTTAACCACAGGAAACCACATCCAGATTTAACCTTGTGTAACGCATTGTTGTTAAACAAAGTCAAAATATTTGTTATTTTGTATATTAAAAAATATATATTTATGACGTAATTATGACGTCATGGGTCGATAGCGGTTCGACCACGGTTTGACCGGTGACCCGTCCGCCCAGCCCCTTTTCCGAGTCGCCTTCCGGTCCGGGTTTTAAAACATTGGTGTATGAATGTAATAAATGACGAGGTAGAGGGGATATTTGTTAGAATGGGTAAAAGTAGAGGAGTGCAAGGAAAAATTCCCTTCGTAAATAACCCACCACACCAAAAACCCTCCAGTCTTTCGACTCGGCTATCTACAGCGACCTTCCTCTCGTCAGAGCCTCAAAATCTCAGGCAAGAATCTCTCTCTTTCCCCTAATTTTTTGTATGTTTCTTCTCGGATATATGTAGTTGTATATTTCGGGACAGTGGAGGGGAGTTGTTGTGTTGCTTCTCTGCTTGGGACAATTTTGTATTAGAAATTTAGTACTCGAAAGAGCATCATTACTTATATCTTTTGATTCTGCGCATGTGTGTGTGTGTGTGTGCGCGTGCGTGTGTGTGTGTACAGATATATTTATGTGTATTGGTTTGGGACGGAGAATGGAAAGAGGGGAGAATTTGAACAACTTCGTAGTTGGGTCTGTGACTATGGGCCCACTTTTGATTCTTCGTCACTATTTCTTCACGAATGACGATCAAGAACAGCTCCTGAATAACGTTATCATGATCTTCCAAAACTCCTTTATTTCGATTCCGATTCTAAACCGATTCTCTTCTTGACAAAAAGCTGTTTGTGATTCTACATAAGTTTAATAACTAGGGGTGTGTTTGGAACTTGAGGAAAGTGAGGGAAAAGAAAGGAAAATTAAAATTTTTCCCTCCTCTTGTTTGGTTTGGAGAGAAAGAAGAGAGAAAATAAAAAATCAAAGTGTTGTGAATAGTACTATTTTCCTCTCAATTTTCTCTTACTTTCCTCTCATTTTATTTTCTCTTCTTTTCCTTTCTCTTCCACATGTTCCAAACAAACCCTAGAGGTCGGGGCACATGCAATGTGTGTGCAAGTTGAACATTGATTAATAAAATTATGCGCAAAAACTTCCGGCTTATCGGATGATTGCTTGTGCATTGCATTGTCTTTTTTTGACAGATAAACAATAGTGTAAAAGAATCTCACATTAAATATGCTGTTCATACTTCCCATATTTAAGCAATGTAATCTGATAGATTGCACGTAATTAAACAATACATTAACATGCTAACACCGTCGTTGCCACCGTTTTTTCTTTTTTTTGGGTAAATAAGCTTGGAATAGAAAAAAGGCAAAGCGGATATACAGCCTACAAGGGGCATACCCCAGGAGGACAAAAGGAAAACAAAAGAAAAGAAACAAAAGAAAAGGAACCAAAAGGGATGGCCAACAAGGCTACAATGGGGAGGATTAAAGTGAACTAAATTAGAACAAGTTGCAAATCTAGCTACAAAAACTGTAAACTAAATGTTTCTAGACCATCTAAGGAGATGGGGGAGAAACATCCAAAAGTGACTTGAAAAGCTGAGATGATGTATAATCCAAGTATTCCAGCTGCTTGAGCAGAAAACTTGAAAAGCTGAGATGATGTATAGCTAGACCAGATGATGAGTGAAGTCCATAATTCACACGGCCAACTGGGTAGCAGTAATTAGATGGCTAGCAGAAAGTACAAACTGGGCTGCTTCTGCTGAGCTCGAGCAGTCTGCGATAGGTTGATGAAAATGGGTGCAGAAGCACCATATAGGGAGGAAGCCCCCTCCCAGAAGGGGATCAAACAATGCCAGGGACATCCCCCCATGGCTAGGACTATCCTAACAAGGATACATGTACGATAGAATATGGCAGCAGTGCGACAGTACTCTACTACTCAGAAAAGGCAGTAGTAGATGAATCTGACATACATTTTAGACCTTAATGGCAGCAGCAGCAGCAGACTGAGCACGTTGATGCATGGGTATGCAGAAATTTGGGCATTATTGGTAGGTAAAATGAGCAGAACACTGCAGTAACAATGGCAGAGCAGCTAGAATATGGTGTAGCAACAGTAGTAACAGTAGCTAGAATATGGTGTAGCAGCTAGAATATGGTGTAACAGCAGCTCTGGTGTAGCAGCAGTAACAAACTGCCAGCAGCCGTAACAAACTGCCAGCAGCCGTAACAGGGCTTGGTGACCTCAATCTGAACCAAATGCAATAGAATCTGAACCTAGCGGCAGCAAATCTGCCCAGAAATGGACAGAATCTGTCCAGGACAAGTAGGAGACCACGGGTCTGGTCATGGGCATTCTCCAAAATCTAATGTAGTGAGCAATACAACGACAGCTCTGCCCAAGCATGGCAGTCCACATTCAAAATAATGAACAACACAACTATGGCATACTGTTTGAATATGACATAATCATAATCCAAAGCTCAATATAGCAGCAACTATGGCAGCACAACAACCGATAACCAAGCACCATAATCTATACGACAGACATGCTATATATAAAACAACCCATGTGAGAATTCAGTACAACAGCCCTTTGTACTGAATATATAAATCGCAGATTGCAACAGCCCTTGCAACCCACAAGATATCAAAGATGCATGGAAACGTAGGAAGTACATAAAACATGTGCACCTACAATTTGATAATGTGAGAATAAGGTAACATACCACTGATCCCTCACACAAATTTGATCTTCTCCCTGCAAACACACACTTCCCAAATAGGACATTAGAGAGAACTTTGCCAACATCAATCTACCACCTGTTTGAAACCTGTATATAACCAGATAGTTAGTGACAAAACAGTAATATATTACTCAATTCTATAGAATGCACTGATATGTTCCAAGCTTCCAAAAGGGGTAATGTTCCAGGTGGTACTTTGCTAAGGGACATCAGTCTATTCCTAATTTCAGAGCTGATTTTAACCACAATGGAGGAGATACTACTCTGGACACCCTGAAATTTCCTGGAATTTCTCTCGATCCAAATGTACCACCGTTTTTTCTCGATCAACTCCACCATAATTCCTTTTCTGGTTCAGTTACGTTCACCTGTTCTTTTAACTACACAATTTAACTGCATATGACAGCCAATGATAATTGAAAAGAGTAAACAAAGGGAGGGGAAAAAAAGGGTAAACACTGGGTTTTTTTTCCCCTAGTCCTTCTACTGGTTTTTGTTTTGAAGACGTTTAGGCATAATCAATGTTCATTTGGTATGAGGGTTTCTTTGGGGAAATTATCCATTATGCATTCTCAAAGAAGGTAACAATTCAAATCATTGCATTTTAACTACTAAGTGTTTTTTTTTTTTTTACATATGCCATTTCTTCCTAGAATCACTCTCCAATCATTTCTGGTTGAAGGGTGGGCCAAACCTCATAAACATGTGTTTTTTGTAGTAGTTTTTTTTCTTGGAAAATGATAGAGCAACAAAAAGAACAAAGATACAATAATTGGTTAGCAATTCAAAAAATTTAAAATACTAATTGGGTTCTACCGTTGTCTTATAGCAAAATATTCACAAAGAAAGCACATATCTCTGTTTGAAAATTTCTCAACTGATTATTTGTTTCTAAATACACCAAATGAAAAAATTATAATGGAGGAAGACAAAATTCTGTGATGGGAAAGCAATTTAGTGAAATAGTATAAAATTTTAACATGCAATGTTAGTAACGTTATTTTTCCCTGTACTTATTTTCTACCAAAATCAAAGCCAATAGAAAATGACCTGAACAAACAAACAAAGAAAAGGGGGAAAACCTAGGTATAGGAAAATGTTGAACAGCTTGTAGATGAGGCAGCCACACTACATTTTTTTGGGGTTGCTGCTTGGTTTGCTCCAAGTGCTATGCCAAAAGAATTGTTCATAAAGAGTACTACTAATAGAGTAGTGGATGGAAATGGGTAGTGGGAGGCTTGGCCATTAATGAGCAAAGAAGAGAAGAAGATGATGCCACATTGCCACCATAACTGTTTGTGGAATAGGAGAAGAGCGACAGGTGTTGGTTTAAACTGGTATGAGTAATTTTTAAGGGGAACGTGGGGTATTTAGTTGGGGCATGGGTTTTTTTCCATTCTTTCCCTATCAGTTATTTGTTGTGCAGTGAAGAAGTTTTTTTTATTTCTTCTCTAAATTGAAGGGGTAAGAGTGGAAAACACTTTTGTGACAAGGCTTTAGAAAAAGGAGACACCAAACTGGTGCTCTCCCTTTATATATTACAATAGATGAATAGGGGAATCTTGATAATTTCAACGTACATGATAATTTGTTTGTTATAATGCAGTGTGGTGTTTGGTCATTTTATGTACACAGGTAATATGATCATTTTAGTGTACCAAGGGCATTTCGTCATTTTAGTGTACACTGCAATTTTGTTATTTTAATATATATGTTTAAAATATAATTCGGGTAATGGGCTGGCTGGGTTTGTTTATAATTAAATGGGTCAGGTTAGGTATGGATAATGGTCTTATAGCTAATTGGATTATATCCCTTATTAACCCAAACCCACCATTTTGACGCCCCTATTTGTTAAGCTGATGGAACTCGTGAAAAATGATCATAACAATGAATTAGGTTTCTTGGTTAATATCACAAAAGAATCTTCGTTATCACGTTAGAACTTTGTATCATACGAAGAGATTTGAATTGACTATTAGTTTGAATGATTCAAGTATTCACTTTTCAGGACTGAGCATTCCTAGGCTGTAAGTTGTGGTAGTGTTAGTTGTCATTATATAACAGCTGAAGTATAAAGTTAAATTTTTTCTTTTGTGAGCAGTTGTTTAAATCCTTTTACACAACTGGTGTGGACGTGGCATGGTCGGAACTGAACATTAATTTGGGAGGTGCCAAACTAGAAGAAAGAAAATTTGATAAACTAGTAAAGCTATCCAATAATCTTTGATGTTTATTTACACTACGATGGTTTAACTATTTCTCTCCTAGAGTTTTTCTTTGAGTGAACTTTGGTTAGACTAGCAAAACTAAGAGCAATAAAATCAACTGAGGAGGCTGCCGAGCAATGGGTTGGTCTGGAAGAAAAAATGGTCTAGGCTGTGGCTTGGTCTTGCCAATGAGTAGTTCCACCCTCGAGTCCCGGAAACTGTGAGCAGCAATTACTTAAAGAGTCTGCTGTCTGGGTATGGTTTCATAAGCAACACGAAATGTTTGTTGTGAAACTTTAATGTTGGAGAACATCGAAAAATGATATAATGTCATTTGCTGGTGGGAAAACAACCAAATCCTTAAGATGGATTTCCTGTTCATGTTTTGTATTAGTACCTTTTAGTTTCTTGATAGAGAGTATCTGTTTAGTCATATTTCTTGTCCTCTTCATCTGAGTTGTATATATATATATATTGTTTCTGATGTGGTTTTACATGTTGATTATTGACATGGAGAGTGCAAGTTTTTTTCTTATGGATTTCCCCATGCTCCAAATCTTTTATGCCATGATACTGTTTCCGATTACTAAATGTCAACGAACATTTTTTGTGAAATTTTGATCTATTCAATTATCTTATTGAATTGTGCAGTACATCGTCCACTAAGAACATCTGTGCAATGGCATTGGTACCTGCAGCGTTTTGTGTGCATTAGTATTATAGTAATGATATTAGTTAATTGGTTTTTGTGTTGTTTCGTACTGGGTGTAAGCCCATTGTAACTTTTACCTGATTGCAAATGACATCTCTTTTTGAACCTATGTACAGTTTACCTGATCCCATGGAGAAAGGGGAGAGCATATTGGATACAATATTTGATGAGGATAGCTTGGAAGATGTCCAGGAGGTCGAGATGATGGATGTAGAAGGAGAGTTGGTGGAACAGGATTCAGAGACTGGCTTAGGACAAAACATTGGTGGGGATCGTCGTGCAGAAAATCAAGACTCTTGCGAGACTATTGGTGTTCATGCAGTGAAAAAACAAGAATCTTGCAATAAGGGTCGCAAGCATAGGAATAAGAAGAAGAATAATAGGAGAAAGAAGGGCAGTTCAGGGGATAAACTAACAGATATAAACAGGTACTTGTTTTAGGAAGTATTCTCTTTTCTAATTAAGGTGCAAGAAGTAATTTGGTTTTTTCCCCTAAATATGTCCAATCCCTGGTCTCTCTACAATCATTAGAAAAAGCTTACTTAGGAATTTGGGATATTTTGACCTCAAAACCCAATATATCTATGCCTGGTTGTTTTTTAATGAAAGAATTCTGCTACTTTTGTTTTTTAGTCATGAAAACAACAAAACCAGGTTTGGTGAATTGTTGAAATTCGTCTCCGCTGAATAAATTTTTGAAAAACTTTTTGGGGCTATTTTTGATCTTTGTATTATAGTATATTTACAATATTGCTAAATCATAAGTCATGTTTGTGAGCTGTGTTGTCTTCTTTAGGCCTGCCTTGCGTTTAGCATCTTCATTGATGTCATTTCACTCCTCACTTTCACTGGTACAGTCAATTGCTCTCTGTGCTGCAAATTGTTAACTGTCTTGGGCCTCTTGGCAAGCCTTCTCTTTAAGTGTCCCTTTAGGTGTCGCTTCCAGCTTCCATCAGAAAACGGCTTCATTTTACTTCTACAATTGGGTTTTGACTCAGATTTGGTTTGAATTGTTATTTTTATTTATTTTTTATTATTTGCTGCAGAGTTTATTGGGAAAATGAAGCATCATTTTTTGGCTTTTACTCCATCCCCTCATTCCTATGTCGTAATGTAAAGGAGCCATTTATCCGGATGAGGTTGAAGGGCCAATGAATATATGTTCGGACACTAATTGCATGCGTTTCTATGTTATGTGCAGGTTTGTTTTAGATATCTGTAGACGCTTGCAAGAGAAAAAAACATATCTGGTGTACACTGCTGTGGGTTGTCTGGGTGTACCTGCTTTGGATGATCTCGTCAAAGAGGTAAATTTGCATTCATGTATCGTGTATGTAATGTATCAGTGGTTGTTTGAGCTGAAGTCACTATCGGATATGCTGAAATAATGGGCTGTATGTGAAATATAAGCGTCAGAGTGGTTTTGACTAGTTAAATCCTAAGATCGTGCATTTTGTGCATGAATAGCGAATAAGCCATCAATGTTGGCAGAATCAAATGTATAACTATGTCTTTATTAAGGCATGTTGTGTTAGGTGAGAGTAAAGGTTCAAAGGATAGCTTTTTCCTAACTTGAACATTGTACCCACATAATGGAGTTAATGCTTTCAGGTATTCATGTTTGTCTAAGATATACCAAGTCCAGCCAACTTGCTAGGTACTATGTTGTCTTTTTGCAACAGAAAATTTTTCTGTGCTACTTAATGATTTTCCTGTAGCTCCATGGTTCTTGAAGGTTTAGGGGGCCACTGTTTCAATGGTATTCTGAGAGTGGCCACTTTGTGCAAATATTGCCAAAGGTTCGGTCTGTCTCCAATCATCCCCGCCCATACCCCCTATGATTGGGGACTAGATGGGTTTTGTTATTGTTGTTGTAGTAGTAGTTAATGATTTCAAGTGTAATGGTGCAGTAGTTATTGTGCACAGCGTCAGGACTTCTCTACAATCTTCCTCGCGTACGTAATCACAACTACTTGGGTTTTCACATTCCCTTTTGCAGCTCAATTTCTGTAGGGTGGATGATACTTGAGCTAATTCTTATGGTGATCTTCTTCTTACTGGTACATGTCTTCCAGCTGTATGGGTGAAAGCTACTGAGGAAGCAAGCCTGCCTGATGTCAACTTGCTTGTATGTGCATTGAATCTATGAACATAGTCCTTATCCGTATCAAGACAGTCGTCAATCCAAAAAAATTTCCACTGGATGCTTATGTCCTGTTAATATATCCCAGAGCCTTCTTGACTTGGAGTTGAATGGTTTCAACTGTGGAATTATGGTTGTGTATTTTAGGCCATTTTGGTTGACTTTTTTATGGAAACTATTCTGTTGTGTGGAGTTTCCTTTTTGCCTATGTTAGGTGTGTTTATCTTTAAGGTTGATTTTTTGTGTTCTGCAAACTCTCTTCCAAAAGTGCATATTTTGTACTTTCATCTGTTTCTTACTAACCATCCTTAGGCTGTTGATTCTGATTGTCCTACCTAGTGTGTTGTTCAGCTGAATAGTCTTAAAGTTTTCGCGTGTACTAAAATAGATGTATTTCCCTGGTGAATTGGCTCCCTATTCTATCAATGCCTATGTAGGAATTCTTACGAACTATCTACCTTTAATTCTGTTGATGGCAAAGATTCGGCTGGTGACACTAAAAGGCAGGCCTCTTCATTCTATTTAAGAATCCAGTAACTTCCTTATTTTCTGATGCTCAATCGTTCCCTTACACTCGCAGATCTATCTTCCAGAAGCCATTCATTGCTTCCAGTCCTGTGCATCTTTGAGCTGATATATCTCCGGGCTGAATTATTTCATTGTTTACTCTTGGTGTAGGTTGATGTCAAAAGGCCTGCATCTCTTTTCATTTTAAAAACATGGTATGCATGTAGAGAGACACACTCCTACGCACGCAAGAAAATGTCAATCTATGTACTGGTTTTCTGTAGAAAAATGAAGGGAAAATTAAACATTACCCCCTGTTGTTTGGCCTGCAGATACATAGCTCCCTGTGGTTCAGACATGTACGCTGCTGTACGCATAACCCCCACATGTTTTGGGAAAAAGTGCCAGAGCATGTCAAATGTAGTAGTGTTCAGAGAGTGACCTAGCATGTGCAAAGTGTAATTTTGATTGTCCCGCAGAGTGTACAAATGAAAAATGTTGGAAAAAATAGGGCAATTTTAATTTGAGTGTCAGACACATCTAGAGAGTGTTGGTGTCCAGTAAGTGTCAACACAGTCCGTGACTTCCGAGGAAATGTCCGTGTTTCATGGGTTGGACATGCACATTGCTGGGAGACATCATCACATTATATTTCACGTTAACACGTGCAGAGATGAACTGCTCTTTTCATATGCATGTCTTCTTATGTTGCATAATGCGACACGAGTATAACTGACGTTATTGTTTCACAAATCTCTGCAGTAATGCTGCTTGTTGTGGAAGACCACCATTTTTTTCTTGTTGTCTTCTTTCTTCTAAAAAAAAAGTGATTTTGTCGGTGCATTTGGATTGCTAATGCTATAAATCATCTGTTTTTCTGGTTTCTTACTTGTTTTTCCTTGGGAACCTAAAGTATATTCCAATTTTAAGAGTATCAGAATCTGCTTTATCGAGTGTCTCAATAAGGGCTAGCTTAGTTCATAAAATTATGAAACTTATTTTTAAGTTATTGACACATCCGAGAATTGTCAAAAAATGGTGATTTTCTATATTACTCGTAGAGACAAGGATACTGAAGTGTCCAGTCCAGGATAATTTATTGTCATCTAATAACAGCAGCAGTAGCCATTCCCCAATCGATAGGCGTATGGGCAGGATAGAACTGAAGACAGACCTAACCTCTGGCATTATATGCACAAAATGTCTGCTCTCAGAAAGTTTTAGCACTGAAAAATGCAACCCGGAAGCGAAAGGCGTCAAAGAGGCCTAGAAACCCTATTCAATTTCCGTGCTTAAGTCATAACTAGGACTATAAACGAGACGAATCGAGCCGAACCCTATGAGGTTCGGGATCAGTTCGTTAAGGTATAGTCAAGCTTGAGTTCGGCTCGGCTTCGATTCAAGCCTAGACAAGTGAGCTCGAGTTTGGCTCATGAAAAAAATTCAGAGCTCGGGATCGGCTCGGTAGGGCTCGTTAAACTCAAATGAGCCTAACCGAGCTGAATTTAGGCTCGAATTAAGGCTCAAATCCAGCTCAATAGGGCTCGTTAGCAATATAGAACACAAACTGAGAGGGAAAAGAGATATGCTGCAAAACAATGTTACATGTAGATCTACCACAATAATCAAGAAATCAAACAAAAATAAACAAATCTACCACAGTAATTAAGAAATCAAAAGAAAAACAATACGAGGAAAAAAATGTTGAGAACTAAATAAACTACTCTAGTTAGGGATAAAACCTATCTGTTCGTAGTAGAGTGCTCTAGTTAGAGATAAAAGAATAACAAATTACATAGGAGTTTCTCAACTATAAAATATTTACATGTAGACCCCTAATGTATTAATTAATTACATTTTAACCCCAAGTTTGCGATCCTAACTGAACCAAATCCACTTAGGTTCAGGTTCGGCTCATTTATGGAAAGAGCCTAATATTGAGGTTCAAGTTCAGTTCGTTTAGTAGACGAATCGAATGTGAACGAGCTCTTACCGAACCGAGCCTCGAATAGTTCGCAAACCGGCCAGGTCATTTACAGCCCTAGTCATATCGGTCTAATTAAGGATCCGAGCTTTGTTATGGTAGCAATTAACTTTGGGAAAATTTCAAAAAAAAACCCTTGACCTTTGGACCAAATGTCCCATAAACACTTGAACTTCCAAAAACGTCAATTAAACCCCTGAGCTTGACACTCTGTCATCAATTCCCCCCCTCAATCCATTTGCCATCCAATTGATAACAAAGACTCCCTAAACGACGTCGTTTTGGGGATTCGTAATGGCTTTCCAAATTTTTCATTACACGTTGTCTTGTGGGGCCAACATTGAGGTCCCACATAAACGATCTGAACCGTTAAATAATTTTAAAATAATTATTCGAGTGGTCTCGAAAAAAATCAGGCCTATCGAATAGTTATAAGTAGTTGATCTAATTTATTTCAAATTTTCATTTAGAATCAGGACCCTGTAATCTGAAAGACTTTTGAAAAAAGTTGTACAATTGTGTGCCCGGTATCCCCTTTATCTGAACCATTGATATTGTAGTGTTTGTTGAGAAGAGCATTCACTAAAAAAAATTATCTTGATCAGACATTGATAGTTATCAAAACAGTTCATAATTTTTACATTTTCATGCCTATCGATGGCCAATGAAGATAATTTTATTAGTGAAAGCTCCTCAACAAGTGCTATGATATATATGGTTCAGATCAAGGGATACCGATCGTAATTCGTAAACTTGTTAACTTTTTTCAAAATTCTTTCAGATTATAGGGTCCTAATTTTGAATGAAAAATTTAACTAAATAGATCATTCACTAAAAAATATCCGATGGGCCTCATTTTTGACAAGGCCACTCAATTAATTATTTTAAAATTATTGAATGGTGTAGATCGTTTGTGTGGGACCCCGAAGTTTTGGATGGAAAATGGACTGAGGAAGGGATTGATGACGGAGTGTCAAGCTTAGGAGTTTAATTGACGTTTTTTGAATTTCAGGTGTTTTTGAGACATTTGGTCCAAAGGTTAGGGGTTCTTTTGAAATTTTCCCATTAACATATTGGTCTAATTAAGGATGTGAACTCCCATGCAAGTTGATGTCTGCTGAAGAGCCAGCACGAGTGAGAAATGTCTAGTAACTGGGAGCGTTTTGTAGCTATGAACTTAGAGCATACAGCTTGGTGTATATTAGAAAGGGAAAACAAACCCCCAGATTCTTATTTACTTTAGTGTGAGAAAGATGCATACATGTTCTGGTGCCCATTGTTTCTCTTCATATGACTAGTATACACCTGCTTTCGATGTCTTAAGTACTTCTGCTGTTGCTAACTTGTTGAGATATATGGATTGTGATTTGGCTGCTGTTACTTTGAACTTCAATTGAACTTTGATTGCTGGAGATGTGGTATTATATTTACGATTTCTTGAGCATCACATTCTTTGCTCTCTGTTGGAATAGTTTTCATTTTGCTTTTAGAATGGTACTGAAATGTTAAGATGTAGGTGGCTGCAATTCAAGCTTGTGGAGGTCAGAAGACTGCCGACGGTAGACGCTTTAGAAATGGTGGTGGCATATTATGGAATGTCCTGAAAACACGAGACCCTGATACCTTTAATGAGATAATGAAGAAAGGGAAGGAGTTTGAGGTGTGTTTAGATACTCTATTTTTGTATTGTTAAGTAACCTTTAGTTGCCGTTCCCGAAAAGAAAAAGAAAAAGGGAAAACCTTAGTTATAGATATAAAGTCCCTCCTCCTAGAGTAATGCACTCAGGAACTTAACTGGCACTGCTTTTCCGTTTTCAATTGAATGCATGCATACGTTCACCAATACAGTTAGTAACTAAGTACTACAAGCACTTTTATCCGCTAAACTGTCACCGATGCTCTTCTTCTCTGATGTATTAATTTTACTTAGTGCGTCCTTGCAATGTGTGAGATGAGCTCTTATGTGGTCCAATGACAGACAGCAGTTCAAATTAGTGACGGAAAAGCTCAGCCTTGTGAGCAAAAATGGCCTTCCAAAACTTGGACAATTAAATCCTACAACCACCCATCTATCATCTTTTAACCTCCCTGTTTTGTGCTGCTACTGAGAGTGATGGATCGAGAAAAGGGAAGCGTTCTCGAACTGACAAGGAGACTGTCTTTCAACCAGCAGGTGAACTCTGACCTGCACGGATAGCAGGGAAGCCTCTGCTAAATCTCTCTCTTCAAACAGGGCTGCATATTCCGTTGGAGGGAACAAAAAGCAACCATATGATTTATGCATGGAATCCGGAAATGAATAGGATAGCACAGGAAATACCTACCAGACCACACGGGCGGCTCTAGGGCACTCCAACCAAACTTAGATCCCAGCCGGACTTTCTTCTTGTCCATCTGAACCCACTTTAGTATTCACTTGGGTATGAACACCACCTACCACCCACTTGCTCAGCCCCTCTCTGTCTCTCTACTTATCTTCTCCAAACCAAACTGTGATAGATTACTAAATGCTATGCTAAGTACAACCACCGTAGTTCTAGCCACTTGCATATTTTAGGCCTGAAATTGCAATGTTTGATTTTTTTTTTTTTCTTTTTCCCTTGATGGTTCTCTCTAGAGGTGCCCTCACGGCAATTGCTTCTAGTTCCATGGAATTTCTCCACATAGTAATGTTAGTACCCTTGTGTTTTATTTTCAAGTAGCAGATAACCGCTGTTGTGTTATTTACCACTTTGCAGAAGCAATTTAGGCAACAAAGCATCAAGCGAGGCCCGTTGCAGAATAAGGAAGCTCCTGATGAGAAAATGGATGGCACATCCACAAATCCGATTTTGGGGAATGCTTTAGATTTAGATGGTCAGCAGATAGCATCCGATGTGCAAAACCAACTGGAGCATTCTGATGTTGAAGGGAAACGAGTCTCTGTTCACGAAAGAATCAGGTTGCCAGTTACGTATGATGACTTACTTGGAGGGGAGGATCCCAAAGACGAAGCAACATGATTTCCGACTTGTTTGGGTTGATCGTTTTTTGTTAATTTCTTCATTTCTCAAATTTGAAATTTTCTCTGTCATCTACTGAGGTAACAGAATAGGTCATGCTTAACCTTTCTCAAGGACGGGACTTGTATTTATGCTTGGAAGTAGATGGAAGGAGAAAACATTGACAAAGATAAAATCAGAAGAACTGAAATAACCTTTTTGGCTGGAAGTATTGGGGGTGTTTGTCGCAGCTTCTTGAGCTAGCTTTTAGTTTCTAGTTTTTCTTTTTTTGACACGACTTTGGGAAAGTTGATAATTCTTTTATATATATATATATACACGCTAGTTATCCAATCCGGGATCCCGGATTGGAGGTTTTTTTGATGTTTTGAAGGTTTTAAAACAGGTTTTTGCATGATCCAAACAGTCCAATGTGTTTAAAAAGTATTTCAAGGGTTCTCGCGTGAAATCTTCCAAAAAAAATATCGGGAAGGGCTTGATCCGAGCAGTTTTTCACAAAAACTGCACATATACAGTTTTATGAAAAACTGCTTAGATCAAGCTCTTCCCGGTAGTTTTTTTGGATGATTTCTCGCGGGGACCCTTGAAAACACGTTTTAAACACATTGGACGGTTCGGATCATGAAAATTTGATCCGGAACTATGAGTCTCAGACCTATGGATCCTGGACTAGATCCGGACTATATATATATATATATATATATATATATATATATATATATATATATATATATATATATATATATATATATATATATAGGCAAATTTTCTAGTCCAAACCTCCCAAGAATAAGAAAAAATTGATTTTTTTTGTGTTGCAAATTATTTTTGGAAAATCCGAGCCGTCCAATGTGTTCAGAAGGTGTTTTCAAGGGTCCACGCGAGAAATCTTCAAAAAAAAAAATACCGGGAAGGGCTTGATCCAAGCAGTTTTCGCAAAAACTGTAAATATAAAAATTTTGCGAAAACTGCTTGGATCAAGCCCTTCTCGGTATTTTTTTTTGAAGATTTTCCGCCCAAGGTCCCTTGAAAACACCTTCTGAACACATTGGACGGCTCGGATCGTCAAAAAAAAAATTGGATCATGGAGGTCCGGAAACGGGAGGTCCGGACTAGAAGCCCTCCCTATATATATATATATATATATATAT
Source organism: Vaccinium darrowii (assembly GCA_020921065.1). NCBI lineage: Eukaryota > Viridiplantae > Streptophyta > Magnoliopsida > Ericales > Ericaceae > Vaccinium > Vaccinium darrowii. The sequence goes on along the minus strand of CM037155.1, from coordinate 28,713,682 downwards.
ATATATATATATATATATATATATATATATATATATATATATATATATATATATATACATTTTTACCGAAAATTGCTCGGATCAAGCCCTTCCGGGCATTTTCTTTTTACAAATCCTCGCGTTGGACCTTAAAAACACATTTTGAACACATCTAACGGTTCGGATCGTCGAAATTCAATCGCGAACAAAAAACTCCCTCACCGTAGAAAGTGTGTCCATTACATTGTTTGACAAAAAGAAACTTTAACATATTACAGCATCTCATGACGAGTCTTCATATTTTGAAAGTGTTGAATTATAGCTTCATTGTCAACACTCTTAAACATGTTCTTCTTAATGAATGTGACCAAAGAATCATTCAACCATTCATCCTCCATCTAGTTACGCAATTGGATTTTTATCAATTTCATCTACGAAAAAGCTCTTTCAACTGTTGTCATGGCGATTGGAAAAAATAAAGTTAACTTCACGAGTAGATAGGCTAATGAAAATGCATGAATTTTTGTTTGTGAGATTATCATCCTTTTAAATGTCTATGTTATATATTGGACTTTAATGTGTATTATATATTGGGCTTTAGGCTTATTTTGTTTTGTTAGGACTATAACAAGTTAGTTCAAATTTAGTTGAAAATATTTATTTTAACCTCGTACGAGTAGCCCAGAGCTAACAATATTAAAGAAAATTTAATTTATATCTAAATTTTATTTTTTTAGTGCATTTTTTGAACCCAGCGAGGTTGCTTGACTTCGCTGTCAAAGAGGTGGAGTCGCCCTTGGATACGGGTCTTTCTCCCCTTTCTTTGAGTTGAATTGCAGCCACTCTCATTGAAATTGTGCATAGGGAGCAAGAGCATACAACGGACAACGACGCCGACGATAGTTAGATCGAGAAGATTATTGACCACAATGGCATGGTAGAGAGAAACATTGACTTAACGGCGGTGGCAATGCAGATTGAGATCGATGGAGAGAGAGAGAGTAGATCGCAAAGAGGAGAAAGAGAGAGAAAACATTTGTTTAAGTGGGGGTTAATTTTGTAATTTGAGATGCGAAGTGGATTGTAGGGCATATGAAAATAAATAGTGGACCCGAGACTTTAAAAATTGGCCCCAAAACACACAACACAAGTACTAAAAAATAATTTTTGAAGCACAATTACAAAAATGTATTTGGTTACTTCAGTGGTGATGAGTTTGATGTGCCTTGAGAGGCCTTTGAATGCATTTGTCTGTGTGATCCCCATATTGTGTGTCCCTATTAGTTTTGAGCTCTTCATTTCTTGAGAGTGGAGTGGTGTTCAACATATGAGTGTTCCCCTATCTCCTAGGTCATGAGAAAAAAGAGAGGGGGAGGTCAGATGTTGAGGGTGTTAGGTGGTGAGCACTATAAACCTGGGGATTTATGTTTTCTTCCATGTTCATACATATTCATATCTTGTTTACTGAATGCTTGCAGCAGCTAAGATTCCCAGATCTTGTTTATTGGGTTCTTTGTGGTCTGCCATAACCTGAGCTAGGATGCTATTTTCATTACACAGTTAACTGTTACGTAGCTGTTGAATCTGTTGTGGTGCTACCTGGGCAGTGATGGTTACTATTTCTGCAGGCTATCATTTAGAGCTGATTTTCATTGCCTCATTTAGCCTTTGCTGCCTTGATACTGCCTTAGTTTGCTGCCTATCGGATTCATATACTGTGGAACCCATTGTCTGGATGATACCTTGGTTGCTCATTGTGTGTGAATGCTCCATTTGGCTATGTTGTTGTACTGTTATGAGCCTGCATTGATTGCAGTGTCTCTTGTTGTAGCCTCAGTGTGGGATGCAAGTTTAGAATACAAGTTCAAACAGGTGCTGCCCCAGATGCCTTCTCATTGTGTGTAAAGTTGCACTCAGATTTTCTCTATGTATATGTTTTGCAGTATGCATCATCCTTGGGGGGCTGTCCCTTAGAATTTTGATATCCCTTGGGGAGGGGGAATTCCTCCTAACAGTATTACCTGTTGTTGGCATACGGCCTCTCCACAGAATTGTTGAGCATCCTTCTTGGAATGTATTTTGTGATCTACTAGTGCTCTGTGTGGATTGAAAGAACAAGTTTATGCTGTTAGTGCTGGAAATACATCCAGTTTGTTACATTTTGCTGCTGGATACTCCGCTGTTGGGGTCTGCATCAGTTGCTGTTGCTGTCCAGTTTGAGTTGCTATTGCTGTCCAGTTCGCTATTGCTGTTTGGAAAAGATTCTTATGCTGTTGCTGTCCATTTCATTATGTACTGCAGCAGTTTGCTGCTGCTGTCCAGTTTGAATTGCTGTCCACTTTGAAGACGTTTGTAGTTCAAAATCGCTAGTTTTGAGGGAGTTTCTGGCCCTTATATTAGAAGGTTTACAAACTCCTTGGATTACCTTTTGCTATGCTTATTTTCCATTAAGTACCAGTCCGATTTGTTGGGCTTTCCTTATAGCTTTGCGTTGCCTTTTGGTATAGGTTTTTCAGTTTCTTTTCTTCTTTTCTTTTTCTCTTCTTTTCCTCCTGGGGTATGCCCTTTGTAAGCTGTATATCCAGTTTGTCTCTTTTTAATTTCAAACTTATTTACCCCAAAAAAAAATTACAAAAAAGTAGAGTGTCAAAATCATTCTCCAAATCAATTACATACCCCAAAATATCATATATTTTGTAAGGTCCTTTGTACCCAAAATGTTCCACTGCACCATATAAATAAAAAAAATAAAATACCACATGGAGACTTTACCAGATCGAGGAATTAAGTGTAGGTGTTGGACCTTTACCAGATCGAGGAATTAAGTCGAATTAAGTGTAGGTGTTGGACCTTTACCAGATCGAGGAATTAAGTGTAGGTGCTGGACCTTTACAAACTAGCCCCACCTTGGTAGTACTATTTCGCTTCCAACCGGCTCATTCGGTAAGAGGAGAGAGAGGAGGGTGACTAATGAATGGCTGGGATGTTGATAAAAAAAAATGGCTGGATTAATTTAGGAAATCCTATGGCTTAGAAAAATTGGAGGCATGGGTGCCACAATACCACTTTGGGGCACCACAGTCGGACCCCTTCAATACTACTATCACTTAAATGAAAATTTCCCGAGAAATCTGGATAGCATGGCAGTTGACACTCTTATCAATTGATGAATTACGCTAAACAATAATTAAACAAAAGCATGTATATATATGCCAAAAAAATTCACCTAAAAGTTCAACTTGGTATATATAATATATATACGGGGATTTTCCTATCCGGACTCCCGGATTGAAGGAAAATCCCTTTTTTTTTTGCAAATTGTTTTTGGAAAGTCCGAGCCGTCCAATGTGTTCAAAAGGTGTTTTTCAGGGTCCACGCGAGAAATCTTCAAAAAAAAAAAATACGGGGAAGGGCTTGATCCAAACAGTTTTTCGCAAAAACTGTTTATTTACAGTTTTGCGAAAAGCTGCTTGGATCAAGCCCTTCCCGATATTTTTTTTTTGGAGATTTCCTGCGCGGACCCTTGAAAACACCTTCTAAACACATTGGACGGCTCGGATCATCAAAAAAATGCTCGGATCATGGAGGTTCGGAAGTCCAGAGTCCAGAGGAGAAGCTTACCCTATATACACACACACACACACACACACACACACACAAACTTTTGATAATTATATGTTTGTCTTGAAAGGATTCAAAAATGAAAACAATTATGAGAATTACCCAAATATTTTGGGAAATATGGTTAAAAGTTATAATTTTACCGAATTCTGATTCCTCTCGTTGAGACGAACCTATAATCACAAAAAGTTTGATGTAAACTAACAAACGCAATTTTATTGAATAAAGACAATTTTAAAAATCTTTAAGCCAATGTCACCAGAACAACAATTGAATCAAATGCTCATCGTAAACATATACGCTTCTCCATTTTCACAAAATGCAAATAGGAGTATTTCAAATGGGAAACTAAAAATTTGTGCAAGCAATCATAGGTAATCCAAAAAAAATTTCCAATGCTATACCATTTTTTTGGGTAACAAGTAGTATAAAAAAAATATCAAAACAAGAAGGACAAAAAAAAAAAAAGTAATTCCACGTTGCGTTCCAAAAATAAAAAGCACCGAAAATAGGAGTAGTTATCTTCAATGAGTTTATGGTAAGTAGATCCCAAATCCTTCCCATTTTTTTCTGGCCTTTAATGTTAACTATGGTTGCAAGTGGTGGCTAGCTCATGTGATAGAGCTCTTAGATGCTCCAAACTGCATATTGGGATCGAGTCCCCTTCCCCCTTCCCATGTAATAGATTAGGAATAACGAATGACAAATTGAATCTCCCGTAATTTGAAGACTAGTTTTTTTATTTTTTATTTTGAGGTGATGATGGAAGAAGAGGAAAATTGGTAACAAATTTGGCGCAAATTGATGGAAGTATCTAATGAACAAAACAACTGGTTGGAATGAGGAAAAAAAACCAAAATATAGCCGTTAAAGATCCGTTGATTATATTATACCATTGGGAACACCGATTGGTGTGAAATTGGCTACAGTGAATAATTGCATCCCGTTTCGTTCCAATCTGTTCCAGAGATCCATCTCCCTCCCCTCCTCTCTCAAACACACTTTCTCTCTCTGTTTCCTCTCTGCGTATGAGACTAGCTAGGGTTTTCAGTGAAGCCATCACTGTGGAGATTCTGATGATGGCAGCAAATGAACTACCACCGGTCGTTTTTGTTGGAAGGTAGATGGTACGATCAAAACTACCATCGCCAGCGTCTTTGTCTTCGTCTTTTATTTTCCGGCCACAAAATCCCTGATATATGATGCGGTAAGTTACCAGCTCTAGATGAGATTTAGTGCTGATTGTAGCACTTCGTTGATTGCCTGCAAATGGTATTGGTGTTCGATGAATTTTTGTTGCTACTGACCGGGTTATGCTTGCCTATGGATCTGAAAGTGATAGAGTTCTTGGTATTCTTGGAGAAGTATGTAGGAATTTCTTTGTTTTTCTTCCGTGTGATTTAGTCAATTATGGGTATATTAATTGCATCATTGGTAGACTTCATGGCATTATTTTTTGACATTGTATGATGGTGATAGTCATTAGTCAATAGCAATTGTGTTTTTTCTTATTTTATGTCTTTCTACTACCTCCTGGTTTTTGTTTTCAGGATTTGGCAGAGATACACTCTGCTAGAGAATTCGTTTGATAATATAATGGGCAGCTTCCGGACTTGAAGGGCACTGATAAAGCAGTTATTCTTGGTCAGGTATCTTCTCCTTGTTTCGAAGTACTTCATCAAGTTTTACATTAAAACTGGTCCAACTATGAAAATCATGTGGTGACGATCTCCAAATTGTAGAAGTGGCAGATTGGTGTTAATCAAGCAGTTGAACAACAAAAGTAGATATATAATTTGGTGATTCAATCTGGCTTTGCATGTATATTATGTTAATTTCACCATATTAGTTCTTAGCGAGAGTTAGCTTCTTAAGTGAGATTGGATGGCTCAGATTATCCACATATTTGTGAATTACGTTGTGTGGTTTGATGGGGTCATAGCTTTAAGAGCCTCACAGAGAAATAACAGTACTTTGATCTGCGCTTTGGTTGTAAGGCTTGGGTTTACTAACCTGAGAAAGGACAGAACAAAGCAAATTATGCTTGTGATCAAATTGAACAACCCTTCTTTGTTCATTCATAAATGGCCCCCATCTGCCAACTCTATCTGAAGGTGAACTCTCATTTCTGGCTAAGTAATTGTTATTCTAGATCTTTTACTTCAATTTCTTGAGGCAACGTGCAACTTAATTGCCTCCTTACCATCTTTACTCCTATCGCAAGCTTTCAATGAATGTATAGATGTTTTCATGTATTTGATGAAATTATTCTCTTTATGGTGATCTAGAGATTTGAGGCTGTAGGGGAGGTCAGCATGAGACTCCTCGTTGACCAAAGTCAACGTTGACCCACCGTTGAGATCATGACAAGTGTCACCCTAGGTGGCGCGGTGTCCATGCGACACGTGGCACTCTCCGCGGAGGGATCCACGCGGGGGGGTCACTGATACAAGTCCTCGCGCGGGGGGGCCCTACTGGCGCGATACCCCCTTGCGCAAGGCGCCTCCACGGCGCACACCCCAAGCCCAATGAGGGCGGTGCTTAGACAACCAAGGTTCATCCGAACAGGAGAAAAAGCCCATGGCCCAAACGACTAGCGCGACCCAGAGCATGGGCGAGGACGCAAAGAGCTAGTCCAGTTTAGCCCATGTAATTATACCTGCTGCGGTTTGAAGGCAGGACCCCGGGGGCCCCTTGAGGCTTGGCTGCGGTATAGGTGCGACCGAACAGGTCACGACCTTGCCCTTACGGGAATAAGGGAGATCTAGTGGCTTGGTGGCTATAAAGAACAAGAGGATCACTGCGCGGGGGAATGACTTGTCACCGCGCGGGTCAGCGGCGCGGTGATGACGTCACCCGTACGGTTAGGTTGTACGGAAATGACACATGTTATCATATTATAGGGGAACAGCCTGACACCTGATCATTAGTCCATGGTGCCTATAAATATGGGACATTCCCTTTCGATGCCCAGGGGCTGGTGAAATCTTGGCAGAGGTATATGCCATTCTAGAGAGAGAAAAGGGTAATCACTGAATGAGAGGAGAACATTCTCTCTAGTGAAGTTCTTGCCCCATCTCCTAGGTCACCAGGGGTATCACGAATTAGACTGAGAGCAATCCACTGCCTTAGTTCTCTTTGTGCACACCTGCTCTGTTCTTCACCCTTCCTCTAGACCACCTTAATCTCTTTTTTACTGTGTCTTTACTATTGACTATCCACACCTCTCCAGCTCATCATATTCAGCTAAAGCAAGAACCATCTCCTACATTCAGCGACTCTGCTAGGGAGGTTGTTTAGTTGATGGTAAAAACGAGAAGTGGTCTACAAACTTCGGGTATGGCAGCACCAGTAACCCATGCCAATCTTGTCCTCGATGGTCCACCAATAGTAGAGGATGCCACATCCAGTCACGGAGGGAACGAAGTAGGAGGAAACCAGGGAGCTCCAGTTATGGAGGTAATCCACGCCATGCAGGCCGGGATCACACAAATACAAACCACACAGACGCAGCTGCTCGCTGCCATAGCTGGCCTCACAGAGGTCATCACAGCTGCCTTACCAAGAGCCCAACCAGCGATGGCGACTCAGCAGATCCATGCTGAGGGGTGAGTCCAGCCAATTGTGCTTCCACGGGCTGAACAGGCCCATAGCACTCAGGGGTTGGCACCTTTAGCTGGTGGCTCTAGCAACCAAGCCCTTGTTCAACCAGTGATTCCTGTCCACCCAGCCTTGCTAAAGAACCCTGGATTGCAAACCACAGGAACGGATTCTATACACCAGAGGACGGCACTGGGAGAGAACGCTGGGCCACAGGCGGTGACCCTAGCAGAAGTTTAGGCTCTGCTACAAAGGGAAAAGACAAAAACAACGTTTCCCTCCCTCCTTAGCCCAGATATTCAACCACCATACCCCATGGCTATCCTTCAAATGCCATATCCAGAAGGGTACACCCCTCCAAAGTTCACCAAGTTCGATGGAAAAGAAGGTAATGCTCAAGTGCACGTGGTGCGGTTCATTGAAACCATAGGGGCTTTTTCTGGAGACACAAATCTCAGGTTAAGAGAATTTTCTAAATCTCTAACCAATAGGGCATATACATGGTATGTCAACCTCACCCCCTACTCTATAGTATCGTGGGAGGACATGGTTAGTCGCTTCTACGCCAAGTTCTTTCAAACATGGGAGAAGATAACCAGTCTATCCCTCGTTAAAGAAACTCAGGGCCCCAGTGAAGACATCATCGACTATATCAAGCGATTCTAGGACCGCGCAGTTGATTGCCTTGAGCCAGTAGAGGAAGAGTATCTGGTGGAAATTTGCACAGCCGGACTCCTGCGCGAGTATCAGCCATTCTTGGTCAATGTCAAGATTCACACATTTGTTGTGTTATTGGAAGCAACATACAAGCTGCGCCATACTGTAAAGCCACCCGCGCGAGAAGGCTGGAAGCCTAGAAAGTCACACTCCGTTGCCGCAGCTACAACTTCCGCTCCGTCTTCGCGCAAGTCGCAAGGGGGAAGAGGCAATGGTGGAAAAGGTAACGGACGTGGTGGATGGAATGGAAATGGCAATGGGCGCGGCGATTGGAAGAAACAAAAAGTGTACAAGGAAGGCACAGGGGCTCCAGAATACCCTTGCAGTATCGAGGAAGTGAAGGCATTGGTAAAAGAATGGATCGCAGATGGCGGTCTCACACTACCAGACATTGAGGTCGCGCCCTCGCGCGCAGATAGAGGAAGCCCAAACTACTGCATGTTCCACCGACACACCAAGCATCCTACCAGTGAATGCTGGACCCTAAGAAGGATATTCAAAAAGAAGCTAGACAACAATGAGTTGAGAATCACTACCAAGGCGCAAGATGTGCACACACACCCCTATCCCGAACACGGGACGGCCAACATGGCTGAGTGCTTTGAATTCATGCGTGAAATAGAGGAAGGTGATTGCGGTTATGATTACGATTTTGATTATGGCCATGATTACAATGATGATTATGAAGAGGTATATATGACGTCCTTTTATGATGAGCTCGATGATATCGCAGGATATGATACTTCGACGGTGGCCACTCCCGATCCAAAGAGTGGAGTCAAAATCTTGCAAAATAGCACGAAGTTCAAACAATTCTATGATGGAATGGGGTCCACCCCCGACACGAGATTCCTAATGACAAAGGCTATTTTGGCCATTGCGCAAAAAGGTCACGAAGCGTGCGCCGCGCAAGGAGGATCCCTCCCTCGAACAATCAAAGATGAGTCAAACGCGATTTCATTCTCAGATTCTGATAGAAGGGTTTTGCACCCGCACAACCGGCCCCTATACGTCACGGCGCAGGTCAATGGTGTGGAACTAAAGCGAGCTTTCATGGATGGAGGGGCATCCATTGATATCATACCAATGTCCACCCTACAGAAGGTGGGAATCCCGGAGGATCGGATAGTTAAATCACTGATAGGAATCACTGGGTTCCAGGGTGGCAAAAAAGAATCGCTGGGATATATCATCGTCGACCTTGCGGTCGGGCCTATCCGCACTGCCACCAAGTTTCACATTATCGACGCGCAAACGAACTACCACATAATTTTAGGCCAAAGTTGGATGCATCACTTCGCGGTCATCCCGTCTAGCTACCATCAGGCTTGAAGGCGATTTGGGCTGGAAAGAAAGTCACCGTCGCGGCATCTGAAAAGCCATTCGAAGTAAACGAAGCACACTTGTCCGATTCGGTAGACTTCACCGAGATGGAGGAGACACCAAGCCCGGCGGTTGCAAGGCCTGTCAGAGTTAAATTGCCCAAATGGAAAGATATTAGAGACAAAGGGGAGGGCTCCGCGAGCAAGCGGTGACCATTTGCGGAAAGTGCTTCAGGACCAAGAAAGATCACCAAAATCAAGGAAAGAGGAAAGACCGTGTATTGTTTGTGACGGGGCGGTGGGCCAGACGTCCCTACAAAGGCTTTTTACCTGCGGTACTTAGAGGCAAACGGAGCGGAAGAGGACGAAGTAGTAAAACCCGAGCCAGCCCCAGAATCCACTGCCTTAGTTCTCTCTGTGCACACCTGCTCTGTTCTTACCCTTCCTCTAGACCACCTTAATCTCTTTCTTACTGTGTCTTACTATTGACTATCCACACCTCTCCAGCTCATCATATTCAGCTAAAGCAAGAACCATCTCCTACAGAGGCAAAGAAGCAAAGAGCCAATGGGAAAGATGGAGCTGCTCTAGTGCATTGAAGAACTTGAACACCTTGGTGAGCGATGATGACTCTGGTGCTTTCAACTTTACAAATGTTGACACTAAAGAGCTGCTTGTCTAAAGAGCTGCTTGGTCATTTGATGGAAAAACTATTGAATTAAACTATTGAGTGTGAGGACTTTGACAAGAAAAGTTTATTCCATTTTTGTTTTTCTACTGTTCTTGCACTTTTGTTACGTTGTCGACGCCACTTTTGCCTTATTCGGCAAACTCTTACATTACGTTATTCAGCCAACGGGGTCGGTGTGCAGCCCTAATTCGGTCCTGTTTAGGTTTTCAAAAATTATTATTCCTACGAACCGGATAATAAAAAAAAACTAAAAAAAATCTCGGTTTGGTCCGGTTCTTTGTTTTTTATTTTCACCCCTAGTTAAAACCAACTACTTGATTACCATTTTAAAGAACTCTACAGATCTCAATGTAGTGCAACGATAACCCTTTCACCAACTGATCCCATTTGGAAGGGTTTAATTTGTGTTTCCGAGTTGCTTTGGGTAAAAAGCTTGCGCTGGGTTGAGAGCTTCTCTCTCTAGAAATAGAGAGAGAATGCACTCCCCTTCTTTCCTAGCATATTTTTCTACAAAACCCACCAAACAATCTGTTTGGTTTTTTTTTTTTATATCATGTGAGCAGATCTTGGGTTCTTCCCATCTGGCTCGTTCATAACTACAACAGCACCAAGCCGTGGAGTTCATATATCAGATGGACCATCTGTTTGGCTATCACCAGATGGGGCTCGTTTCCCCACTCTCAAATGGAGCTCGTCTCCCCAATCTCTATCTCTATTCATGGCGTGCAACAACAAGTTCAATCTGGAGCTCGTTTTTATCTCAAAACTACAAACCAAATGGGGTTCTTCCTCGTCTAGATGAGCAATCACAATGGGGATCTGAAATCCCAGGTCATTGAAGACAGGAAGTTTCGGCTTCTGGTTATTCAAGGGTTGGGGGTTTCATGCTCTACAGATTGTGGGTTTAGTTCTTAGCTGCTACTATCCTACCTTGCATATTAGTTCTCCTCCGCTATGTGTCGGTGGTGTCACGGTGGAGGGGGTAATATCACTACGGATCTTGGTGCTACAGGTATGTCTATGGCAGTTTTGAATCTGGGCTTCCTTTCTATGCATATGAATCTGCTTCCATGGAGTTCCTAGAGCTCCATTTTTGGGGCTGTTTCTACTTAAAGAGGGTTATTTTGTACCCTAATTTCATTAGTTATTTTGAATTTTGAACTTATGAGTGTTGGAGCTACTTCGGTATGAATCAATGGATCTGTTCTTCATATTTTCTGGCTCAGTTGAGTTTCGAAACGAAGGAAGTGTAGCACACACCTAATGCGCGACTGGGTTGTCTCTGATCTGGAAAGGCCGTGTATAGCAAGCAGATAAAGTTTTTGGGATGCCAAAACACTCTCACAAAACTGTGTCAGTCTGGTGAAAGGTGGGGTCCGCTGTCCTTGCTTGAACCATAATTTGCAATTGACTTTTGAAAAAAGGGCGGTAAACCCAACTGCACGCATGCCATTGCTTCTTGGGCCACACACTGTGCATTGGAGAGATACATAAGAGAGATCCTTTGTCCCACTAGGGATGAAAACAAGTGATAGGCCTAGTGCCTGCGAAACCCAATTTCTGCCATAATTTTGTGAAAAATTAGCTATGTACCCAATATTCAAACCATTGGGTTTACATAATTAGGAATTTTTGTCCATTTTCCCTAAGGGCATCCTTATCAGGAGCACTAAATTTTTTACTAAATTTAACTTCAAAAACACCTTTTACAAATTTAGCAAGTCACTTATCTAAAATTTCCAAAATCAGACTCTCTATCCAAACTTAACTATATTAAACTATTCCCCCAAATCTATAAAATAAAAAAAAATTTCCTCAATCTACCCGCCTGGGGGAGGAGTTTCGGTACAGAAAAACTATGTAGTGGACCACGTGTCAACCCCTGCCCCTCTCCTCAGCCATAACATTTCTCCTCAGCCATAACACTTCTCCACGTGTACCTACCTACCCCCCTCTTTTCTCCTGTTTCTGACCGCCCGAAGCAACCGAAAACAATAAAAAACTATTTGGTCCGTGAACAGTACCGCACCAAATTTGGTGCGGTACTGTAGCAAAGTTGCAAGTTTTACAAATTTGTAAAATATTTGTTAAGTCTAATTTTTTAGGGTTTTGTTACATTCTACTCATCAAATTTAGCCATGAGTTAATTTGTTATGTCTGATGGTGATGCTCTAACCTAGCAGGTTGTGCTAGGACCTCCAAATTGCCCACCCTGGCGGGTTGTGCCGGGGATTACGCATTTTTTTCTTTCTTTATTTATTTTTGTTTTGTCCTCCCTGGGGTAGCTTCTTGTGGGTTGTACATTCGTTTAATCCTTTTTAATTTTAAGCTGAATTATCCAAAAAAAAAAAGTTACTTTGGGTACTTTTAATGCTCTCTGTCTTATTATTTCCAATACACATATTTGTTCGTCCTTGTTACAATTTTACTCGCTTGCATATGATGGACATGGAAATGAAAATGGTGCCCCTTTAACCCCTCTCTCTCTCTCTCTCTCTCTCTATATATATATATATATATATGTGTGTGTGTGTGTGTGTGTGTTTAAATATAACTGTGTATATGTAAATTACTCACATATATGCATGTGTATAGATATAAAAGAACATAGCGTGTTCCGTTGATGCTTTAATCTGATTGAATATTGAATCATTTCTTCTTCTTTTTTTTGGGTAATTTAGCGTGAAATTAAAAGTGGTTAAGCAAATGTACAGCTTTAAGAGGCATACCTCAGGGAGGACAAAACAAAAATAAAGAAAAAATAAAAATAAAAATTGCATACTCCCTGATACAATCCACCATGGTGGGAAAATAGGAAGTAGCGCACAACTCACTGGGATAGGTATAATGAGCATAAAGCAGCAGAATAAATCTATTAAACTGTGGCTTCCAACAGCCCATGAGACAACGGATGTGTGTCAATTTGGAACGCAATTTGCAATTGCACTCCCTGGCGAGATCTTGGTAGAAGTTGTAAGCAAGCACCCAAATGCTTTAGTGGGCCCAAGTAGGCCATGCTCCTTTTTGATGCCTGTACATCTCGTAATATGCCCAGCAGTAGCCACTTCCCCATAAATTGTTACCAGCAAAACATCATTAAAAGGACAGCCCTATTTAAGCATAGTAGCCCATGCTATTGGCTGGACAACACACATCATTACTTTTGCCAAAAAAATCCCTGACAAAATACATGATTCCTGGTGCAAAATTAAAAACACCGGGTAATAGATTCACTGTTCACGACTACCATGAAAGCACTGTTCACCAGAGTTTTGACCGGAAAACAAAATATGCGAATAGCATATCAAACCGGAGACCACAGCTTCAAATAACCCCAAAAGAAGAAGATGTTGGCTGTGTTTGGTTAGATAGTTTAGTTTAGTTGAGATTAGTTTAGTTTTGATGATGTCAGCAGGTGTAATGAGTGAAAAGAGATAGAGAGAGAAATGATAAAAATGATGATGTCATCAAAACTATAAAACTAAACAGGAAAACAAACAAGGTCGTTATCACTATTAAGCTGAGCCATTGAGTTACCTGCGTACCTACCCACAATAATACCTAGCAGCCATAGCATTCGATAACCTCTCCTTGAATGCACAGCACCGATTTGGAATAAAGTGAAGCTGGGATTGAGGGGGATTCCATCAGATTTTCTCTCTTAACTTGCCGACTTCAAACATCTACAGTACAGACACATATGGGGAAAGAGGACCACCTTCAATACTAGAACCCCATGTTTTACCCCCTCCGTCGTGACATCTCGACACATAACGAAGGTGAACTGGAACGCATATGTGTGTGAAGCTGAATCCCAGTATCGAATGCTCCTGCGTGAAGCTGTTGAAGTCGATCTACTGCAGATTACCTACAGTTGCTCCACCAAGGAATGCTCGGGCTGATGAATAGAACAAGAGTTGGGTACCTAAGTTCCCCAAAATGTGGTACAGCCTGAGCTAGAGAAGCTACGGCTCAGTGTCGGTCCAGTCCCGCGAAAGGAACTGGATGTTGATTGTAGACTCATTCTGTTCGTAAAATGAGATGTTGATACAGTTGATGAGCTCCATCTGATTGTGGAGTTAGTTGATGAAATGAGCCATTGGAAGAGGAATCCCCAAACTACTCTTTTGATTTGAAATGAGCCAGATTGATACACCCTTCAATCAGGATGATTGAGGGCCTAATCTAAAAATTAGGGGTGGGGGGAGCGCATTCTCTAGAGAGAGAAGCTCTCAACCCATCATAACAAATGTACAATCTACAAGGGACATATCCAATGGAGGATAAAACGAAAATAAAGAAAAGAAAGAAAAAAGTGCGTACTCCCTGGCACAATCCACCGGGGTGGAAAAATTTGTAGTCCTAACACAACCCGCCAGGATGGGAAAAAATGATTAACGCCCTGCACTGCGCTTTGATTGATGGGCACAAAAGCCAACTTTCCATTTGATTTTTGGGCATCCATCATTGCCCAACTTCCTAATAACTCTATCACCCAGGTGGGACCAAGGATGTGGCCCAAGAGATGGTAAGTCGTGCGGTACAACTGAATATTCACCCTCTACAAACAGCATTCTCGAGTAATGCTCCAAGCAAAAAATATGCAACTTTCCAAAAAGCAGTTGCTTTGATCAATGGGACCGTGGTCCTTTCTTTTCACCTCTATCTCGGTGAAAACAACTACTCCCTCCGTCCCGTAAAGTTTGTCACTTTCACTATTCCAGCCCTATGAAAAAATTGATTATTTCTTTTAATCTGTAATGTTTTATATAAGCAATATGGATCTCGTTTGATAAATTTCAATTAAATCTTTTGAACAAAGTTTTGAAAATCACATAAAACATTATGAATTGAAAGATATAGGCAATTTAAATATGGCACGCACTCCCGAAAGTGTCAAACTTTGCGGGACGGAGGGAGTAGAACGTGTGGACGGGTATGATCCCAAGAGATAATCTCTTGGACCGTGTAATAAACTCCTCAAAAGCAGGGTAAGGATATCTAGCAGTAGCTTCTGACCCTTTTGAGCAACTTTTTGCCTCAGGTACACAGAGAATGCCCACTCTCACAACAGAGTGTGAGACACTCTCCACTTTCCCAACGTTCACTAGTCGAACCAAAACCCAGAAACACAAGAACTGGGTTAACAAGACTGGATTTTCTCAAAGAGAATTAAAGATTAGCTTAGAGCAACTTCGTGTTGGCCATGAGTCTCCCTCGATACTACCACGAACTCAGCACAACAACGTGAGCTCACTCTTTTCTTCTAAAATGGAACTTTGAAACTAGAGTTACAAGGTTAGGAGAACTGCTAGAACAACTCCATCACAAACGCCTTTCAGAGGAGAAGTTCACTACCACGAGTTTGGGCACTGAATCTCCTACACACAACTAGAACCGTTAATGGTATTGCCCCCTTTGTCATGACAACAATGACACTTAGTAAGAGGAGAACTAGATGGCACAGGCAGTTCAAGCGCATATGCAGTGAGAAGCAACCAACTCAACTCTATGCTCACTATTAGCGCTGGTAGTAGTAGTGGAACCAAGTAGCTGTTGGTTGTTGGTCTTCACACAAGGTGTGAAGAAGATGATTTGGTCCGGCCCCATTTAGGGGGTTGTTGTAGAAAATCAGTTCCATTGATAGTAGAAGCTACAAGCAGCTCATGAAACACCATCAGATTGGTGGGTCTTGCACTCTTGAAAGAGATGAAGATGAACCCCATCTGAAATTGGGGAATACTCGAAAGCATCCCCATATATAAACTAAGATTGGGATCCAACCCTTCTGGAAAAGACGAACCCAGATCCCTCCTTGTTGGATAACTCAAACTTGGCAAAATGGACTCCCAAGCAGTTGTTAGTTGATAATCTTCACAAATGGGTTGCTGTTTCTTGCCAAAAACTTGGTCGAAACACAAGAGGAAAAGTGATACGCCTTTCAATCAAGATGATTGAAGGCCTAATGTAAAAATTTGGGTAGAACTTTCAAAGGGGGAGTGCATTTTCTCTCTAGTGTAGAGAGAGAAGCTCTCAACCCCTTTTGAAACTTTGTTCATTTCTTTTCACTTGTTCAAGTTTGTTAAAGTTTTTAATTTGATTGACATTAAAGTATTCCATTCTTGCTTTAATCTGCTCGACATAATCACTTGTTCAAGTTTCTTCAATTTGTTTGTTAGAATTGGTTACCAGATTTGTTTTCGTTGTGTGATCTGACTTCTCATTGTTCTTTGCCTTAGATTTGGAGTGGTGATGGTCAAAATCATTTCTCTTCGATGGCGGTTAACACTGGCGATGAGATGAGTTCCAAAATGCTGAATCTCTATTAAATTGAACTAATCAAGGTATTTCAGGCTTTGATTTACAAGCATTTCGAGGGAGCTTGTTGATTATTGTCATGTAGCTGTAGTCTTTGGAGATTAGTTCTGGGATTCTACAAATTCCATCCGCATTTATAGAACATGATTTTTTCTGTCATTATGAGTAATGTTGTCGTGTATATGAATTTCTCATCTTTGATGCTGCTACTCGTATTCTTCGCTACCTCAAAGGCTCTGTCTCTCATGGTTTACTCTTTTCTTCTAATTCGGCTACACTGACTCAGATTGGGCCAGTTGCCCTATGACTCGGCACTCAACTACAGGTAATGAAGGCAGCCCCGTTTCCTGGCGCACAAAAAAGCACAGTGTCGTCTCATGCTCCCAAATCCGAATATCGGGCCATGGCTTCCACCACTTGCGAGGTATTGGGGCTTCGAGCTTTACTACGTGATTTAGTGGTCCTATGATCACCAATCACTCTACATTGCGAAAATCAGGCCGCCTTGCACATTGCCCGAAATCTGATTTTCCATGGGCGCTCTGAACACATTGAAATCGACTGCCATCTTGTTTGTGAAAGGGTACAACTAGGGGTGTTCACGGTCCGGATCGGATCGGATTGGCATGAATCCAATCCTAATCCGCGAGTCACGGTTTTTAGAAAATACAATCCGTGTCCGGACCAAAAGTCTCACGGTTCGATTCCAATCCGATCCGCGAGTCACGGATCGGTTCCGGTTTTATCCACGGATTACGTGTTATATATAAACAAGTAGCAAAGTTATATAATTGAAATTTTACCTAATGGTGTAAACACAACTAATTAGAGAAGAGGCCTTTGTTGGAATCTCACACTAATGGTGTAAACACAAATACACAACTACTAATTGAATCTACTATATGTTGTCACAAATCCTGAGTTTATTTACTCTAGATGGACAATATTAGACTGCTTCCACGGGTCATCAATAAAAATACACATCCAAACACGATTATCAAACTAGTTTTGAAAGAGATCACAGTTTACCCCCTAGTCTGTGTAGTAGAAGTTTGTGTAAAATTATGTGTGTGTGTGTGTGTGTGTGTATATTTTAAAATTTTATATATAATAAAAATCTCACGGTCCGGATCGGTTAATCCACGGTTTCGAAATCAAAATCCGTGTCCGGACCGCGAGTCACGGTTTACTAATTTTTCAATCCGTGTCCGGACCATTAATCCACGGTTAAAATCCAAAATGCGTGGATCGGTTCGGTCCGGACCGGATTCACGGTTCACCGGTTTTTTTGTGCAGCCCTAGGTACAACAAGGTCTTCTTCAGCTTAATCACATTGCCTCAGTTGACAAACTAGCAGATATTTTTGCAAAGGCCTTGGGTGTCGACCACTTTCGCCTCTTGACATCCAAGTTGGGCATTACGTCTCTCCATGCTCCATCTTGAGGGGGAGTATTAGCGGACATTACGGTTTATACTCGACAACAAATCAATTAAGATCAACCAAATAATTATAGGATCAATCCCTTCCCATAACTCTAGGATTATTATTCTCCTTCCATACTTAATCTTTCCTAGTTGGATTGTACCTTTTTCCTATATATGTGTGGTTTTGTTCTAACTTTGACTTCAATGAGAAACAAATACATATTCAGGATTTTACTTTCCCACAGCATTTGTGGCCATCACTTTCCTTATCCCCACCCCGGCGGGTTGTGATGGGAATTACATACTTTTTCTATTTCACTTTTTTTTTCTCTTTGTCCTCCCTAGAGTATGCCCCTTGTAGACTATACATTCGCTTATCCTCTTTTTATTTCAAGTTGATTTATCATATATATATATATGGTAAAAAGGACTTTCCGGGCTATAGGTTGACCCGTTTCCAACTCGCGGGTCATAACCCTCCCAAATCCCAATCCTTTCAGACGAAGAGAGAGAGAGAGAGAGAGAGAGAGAGAGAGAGAGAGAGATTCAGCGATTCGAATAAGAAGATGCTAGCGATCGCGATCCAACCGTTTTCGACGCTCCACCTGGTATCTCTCTCTTCTCCCTCTCGTCTCAGAGTTACAGTTTTAGAGAAAGAGAGAAGGCGATCCAACGAACGAATACCAGGTCGAATCGAATCGTACCAAAAGATCCAATGAACGAACAAAGAGCTGCTGTGTTTCTCTCTCTCAATCAAAGGGATCCGACGAACGAACGACAAACGAACGAAGGAATCGAAATCCTACCCAGATCCGATAGAACAAAAACTAGGTCTCTCTCTCTCTCTCTTTCTCTCTCTCTCTCTCTCTCTCTCTTTCTCTCTATTCGAGTTGCCTGTGTTTGGATTTGCTAGGAAACCCTAGTTTTTTGAAAAACGTGAACTTAGGGTTTCGAGTTGCCTGTGTTTTGTTACTCAATTTTGAGAAATACATGTTTACAAACTTTTTTGGTGTTTGGATGATGCAGTACATGATGTTGAGATACAGGCAAAGCAAACTTGTTCTCTCTTTGGAAGAGAGCTAAACTCAACCTCATAGGTAATGTTTTTGAATCGGATTCAACTTTATATGGCTTTTGTTTCCTATCAAACACGCTTGGCGAATAAATGTGAGATTTCAATAATTCACCTTTACATTGCAGGCATGGGGGTGTGCCTTTCATTGAGATATTTGAACACTCCACATGATCTCTCTTATTGTTCTTCCTTTTAGGATAACATAAATTTAGTATTTTCAGCATCTACTGTGGGAATTCATTACTTATTCATAACAAAAATGGATGGTTAATCTTATGAATTGGTGGGATTTTAGGTGGTTGTTGAGGAGGACAACACATTGGTGATTCGAAGCAACGGGAAAAGGAAACGCGAAGATGGAAATCAAGAAGACTGCAAGTACATTAGGCTCGAGAGGAGGGCATCTCAGAAACTTGTGAGGAAATTTTGCTTACCTGAGGATTGAGAAGCTGCCGCCTTCGCCCAAATCCAAGACTGTTGAAGTCGCCATGGCATGAAAAGGAAGATGGGTTTTGGAGTCCCAAGTTTGTTGCTATTTTTGGCAGTAGAACGCGGTAGATATAGTCTTTAGGTTGTGTAGTTTAGTTTATGGTCGTTGAACGCTATAGATATAGTCTTTAGAGTGGTGTTTTGCATCTCCAAGAAGTTGATGGTTCAAATGTAATTGATACGGCATGAGTCGTTTTGTGCTACTTTATAACTTAAATGTATTTCCACATTCCTCAATCTCATTACTTTTACGTATTGATCTCATATGTTGCTGGGCCTTTGTTGAAGTTTTTCACTGCTGCTCCTAGGAAATTTTCCACTTGGAAATTTTCTACCTTCTTATACAAGGGTTGAAGATATTCACTGTTGTTGCTTGGGTTACTCTATTTAGTTCAAAAGATGATCATGAAAATGTTTTCTGCTGCTTGATCATGAAAATGTTTTCTGGATGATGCTTGGTCTTATCTGTATGCTGCCTATATTTGGTTATTGTTGCTTGATATCTGCTATAGCTATTTGCTTTGGATGCTGCCCACTAGTGTTTTCATTTGAATTCTCAAACTTGACGTTATGTTCATGAAGAATTTGAGAAGTGCAGGTGTAATTTTCATGACCAAGTTGAGAAATTTATAGTGATAGCATGAATGAAATTGAACAAGTTGTACTTAGTAATGAAGTGGACACGGACACGACACAAGGACACACAAATGCAGAATTTCCAGCACCTAATCATGGAGCAAGTACCAGATTGATACATGAAGCTAAAACGGAAATGCATACAAACTATTAACTAAAGCTGCTTTAACATTGAAGCAAATAAATTCTGACTACAAATTAGATCCAATTCCAGTAGATCTAGGATGGCAATCAAAACATTCACAATAGGGAGTCATGGTGTTTACATTACAAAAACCAAGTAAAGAGTACCTGAATATGACCAAAATTTTTGTTTGATAACTGACTGAATTTATTACAAGGGTGAAACAAATTCACTACTCAGCCTTGCTTTTGTAGTGGATTACATTATCAAAAAAAAAATGCATTCTCTACTCAGCTCTGCCACCATTTGCAGCAGTAGTAGATCCAACCAGCAGCAGTTGCAAACAAAACTTATTATGGAAACAAGAAGAAACTTCAATAGTCGCCATAAAAAATGAAGGTGCAGCAGCCTGGGGTTCCAGTCGAAGAGAAACCGCCAAAAAGGACCAAGTAGGAATCCTGGTCCCTGAATCTTAAACCAAGTGGAATGTGTTGAATTGCTCCAATTGATTGTTGCTTCTTTTTTACGCTTCCATTGTCTTCAAATCCTGAATTCGGCATTGAAATTGATTGATAAAGAAATCTGATGCATCTACTCCATCCCTAATCTTGAAACTTATCTGGCATTTAGAATGAAATTGCTCCATAGTGATACTTGCTCCGCAACTCTGATAATTGGTCTTGACTTTCCTGCTCCGCAACATTACAAACCACGACCAAACCCGACTGGAAATGAGACACAAGACTAAAATGTGACATGCCTTGCCCCATTTTGTAGTTTGTACTAATTTTTTTTCAAGCAGCACCATTTATGGTTCATCCACATATCATACATATGCCAACCACTTCCAAGTGAAAAATAAGACAATAAACTGTGCAAAATGGAAGATCTCTCCTGAGCATGTGATGACCTATGATTGGAGCTGATTGTGAACATCAAATTGCAAGGAACACAAAATGGAAGAATTGCAAGATCTTGTGAATAAATAACCAATATGAGAAATTTTGAATGAATATTGTGCAGGTCCATTATACAATTCTGCCTAATTCCTGTCCATTTTCTTGACAAATCAAAACAAATTCCCTAAAGTTAACACACTAAAGATAAGCTATAGATTTGGGCATATTCCACAACAACAACTGAAAGTATACCCTCCAAGAAGGTTGCTTCATGTCCTCGAATTAAGGAAACAAAACAGATGGAATTTCCAGTCAATGCCCACATACAATAAAATTCCACTTGCTACGCTTCTTGGCTTCGCTGTATAGGATCACTCCAATGACTCTGAGTGAGTAGCCCAACATCCCGGTAATCGACACAGGATTTCAGAATACTCTATTAAAATCGAGACAACCCCAGCCACAGCCCCTTTTGCGTTTCCCAGCACCTGAAATCATCAAGAAACAATCAATCAGAAATCTAGCTTTCGACTATTGCACTCCAACAAGAACGAGCTGATATTACAAGGCTATACCCTCAAGCTATGTGACAAGTGCCATACACAGAGCGCGCGCGCGCGAGAGAGAGAGAGAGAGAGAGAGAGAGAGAGAGAGAGAGAGATCTGGTTGTAGATGGAGATGGAGATCTACCAAGTTGGGTCGATTTTTGTGCTTTGTCTTTGTCGTTCGTCTAGGGTTTCGACCTGAAACAAAAAAAAATTGGGATTTTTCAGAAAAAACGAAGCAGAGAGAATGTTGGATGGAGAGAGTGAGAGATGGACCTTGATCGAAGTCTTCTTCTTCCTCGAACTAGGGTTTCTCGCGTCTTCTTCTCGAACGTGGAGATGGCAGATCGCCTCTCTCTCTCCCCTCTCTGTAAAACGTGAAATGTGGGGAAAGTGGTGGATCTTTTGATCTTATATTGACCCGTTTTCACAACCCGGTACCATTTAACCCGTACACTATGACCCGCGAACGAAATTTTACCTGTTTCTTCCCTTAGCCGTTGGATCTGATCCAACAGCCAACATTTTTGGTCCGGATTTTGGCTCCATCCGGGAGTTTATATATATATATTCATCAAAAAAACATTTTTTATTAGAAACCATATTTGGGCTTGATTATAATTGGTTGGGTTTGGCCGAGTCCATGTAAATGGGTTCAAATTGCCACCTCTAATATAGATCATCACATTGGGTTGCCAAAATGTTAACTTGTATTTACCCAAAAAAAAATGTTTAACTTGTAACTTTTAAAAATATGGTTTTATATCACAAGTTATAGATCTTTTTTTAAGAATAGATAATTGACAATAACAGCGACAATAGCTCGTAAGGAAGAAAATGAGTTGATCCAATTTTTTATTTCATTTTGTTTTATTTTTTATTTTTATTTTTTTACTTTTGCCTCACCTAGGACTTAGAGATCGGAGGGTTAGGAGTTGGCATGAACAACTGATGCAAGAGCTCCACATGTCAGAAAATCACAAAATAGCTAATATATATTATACATGCTCAGAAACCTTTTTTTCTTTCTTTTGCTGCCTCAATTTGGGGGCTTGCTGAGTTTACCTAAGCCGGCCATGCATGTCAGCGTCAATAAGGAAAGAAGAGAAAACAAAAAGAGTCTATAAGCCACAAGTTTTGTGTCAAGATATTAATCATAGCATTTGTCAACATCAGCTATTCATTCACCATTACCCATTTTTGTTTTATGTACATAGATTCTACAAGATGCCATAAAAGTCTCTTTCATTGGTTTCATTTTTCCTTTATTTTTGGCCACACATTCATAAAATAATGAAGTCTCGAGATTCATTGAGACATGCTAGACAAATATGTCAACTTCCATAGCGGCCAGATTTTTTCTTCTGAGAAGAAACCAAAATGAGATGGTACATTATTAATTTCTGGGACAACCGCAAATATTGACGATAGGGGAGTTTTAGCATTTTTTTAAAAATGACTGGTTAAATTTGTTGGGTTCAGTGAATTTCGTACACACACACAATACAGGCACGAAATAGTTGCGTGCCTATGTGGTTTGGATAGAATGTCTACTGGGGAGAAATTACACTATTTCAACACTGAAAATAAGAGAGCAGTTACAAGAACTCAGCTCTCTTCTCTCTATCTCTGGTTCTCATCCTTTTTGTCCCCTCTAAGTACTTAGTCAGACCCGGCCCTAAGATTTATGAGGCTCCAGTCACGTTTTAAAAATGGGCCTCTCAATTTTTCTATATAAGTTACTTTTTTGAAATGAAAATTAAAATGGCCTTGTGTTACATTGGCACATTGCTTGTAATGGTGTGGGAATTCAATGTTGTGGGTTACAACCTCACCCCACCCCCCCCCCCCCCCCCCCCCCCCTCTTGTTTTGAAATAAATTTTTGTACAATCTCAAAAATTGTTCTCGTAAAAGTGTAGGAGGAGGGGATCGAACATGCAACCTCCAATATATATGACACCCTTCCTTCAACTGCACCACACAAAGCTATTTACTAAATAATTAACATACTTAATATTTAATATATCCCTCTATTTTGGGAGCTTTAAAAATGGACTATTTTTGGTGGTCCTAAATCCAGGCTTACCCAACCTTCACTCTGGGTTGGCCCTGATCTTAGT
This sequence comes from Vaccinium darrowii, assembly GCA_020921065.1. NCBI lineage: Eukaryota > Viridiplantae > Streptophyta > Magnoliopsida > Ericales > Ericaceae > Vaccinium > Vaccinium darrowii. Next base: position 28,690,120 of record CM037155.1, on the reverse strand, counting down.
CTCACCCTTTACGGCTTTACTAGTACATATAAATATAGGAAGAAGGAAAAAGCAAGAGGCTATTCAACGGCCTCCACTTATGCCGTTCTGACAGCTGAGAAGAGACTAGTGGTGGACACAAGTGTCTCTATTTGCCACTCTCAACTCTCTCTCTCTCTCTCTCTCTCTCTCTCTCTCTTCCATGTGGACTGTGGAGGGTCCAAAGTAAAATAGTCACGGATTATACCTTTTAAAGGGTAAATTTCACTAACCTTTGCTAAGGTTTCTAACAATACACTGACATCTCTAATGGTTTCTAAAAATACACTGCCCTTCTTTGCTCTTTAAACTGTTCCCTAGATTCCCCCTCTCATAACTTACGTTAGTTTTCAAATTCTTTTATGAAAATCTATTTTCAAAATTTTATTTTTATTTTTAAAAAAAACTACTTTAGAACAAATAAAAAACTATTTATTATTTTTTTTAAAAAAAAATTTTAACTCTAGAAAAACTTTATTTTAACATTTTTTTTTTGGACAAAATAAAGTTGAAAAATGTTTTTTCAAAAAAAAATTGAGTTCAATTAAAAAATAATAATTTTTGAAAAATATTTGTTCAAAATAGTTTTTTGAAGAAAAAAATAGTTTTTCAAAACTAAGAAAGTTTTGAAAATATTTTCTTGAATAAAAAAAGGGAATTGCTATTGGCACTCCCCTTTTTGGAGTGCCAATGTCAAGTCCATATCAATTTCCCCTCTTGGAGTGCCAATAACAGTTTGGGGAGTGTCACTATCAATTTCCCCAAAACTAGTTTTTGGAATTTTGAAAAAATAAGTTTTGGAAACATTTTTCCAAAACATTTTTTTTAGAAAGACATCTTTTTTAAAACAATTTTTCAAAAAATAAAGTTTTGAAAACAGTTTTTTATAAAAAAAAATTTGACAACGTACAGAAAAACAAAGGGAAGTTAGGAGATGAGGGAATCTAGGGAATAGTTCAAAAACTACATGTGAGGTCAGTGAATTTGTCAGAAACCTCAAGGGAGGTGTAATAACCCTAAAAATAAAAATTAGTTTGTTAATTTGATTTCCTTTATTTTAATTGTTTCTTTTGGATTTTAATTAAATAGCTTATTTATTGGGCATGCATGTACTAGTATATATGTATATATACTAGCATATCTATCCTCCTATATATATATATATATATATATATATATATAGTTTTTAAGGTCCACCACGAGGATTCGTCCAAAAAAAATACCCGAAAGGGCTTCATCCAATCAGTTTTTGTTATAGCGTTTTTAACAAAAACTGATTGGATGAAGCCCTTCCAGGTATTTTTTTTGGATGAATCCTTGCAGTGGACTTTAAAAACACATTTTAAACACATCCAACGGTTCGGATCGTCGAAATTTGGTCGGAAGCATGAGGTCCTCACTTTATTTAAAATGAGAGATCCCTTATTAGAAGTATATATATGTATGTATAGTCCTATATTGGTACTACAAAATCTCTCTAATTATACCCTACACTAGTTCATCTTCCATGGTACACATAAACCCTATTTTTGTTTTTTTGGGATAAATAAGCTTGAAATTAAAAAGAGGCTAAATGAATGTACAGCCTACAAGGGGCATACCCCAGGAGGAAAACCCTATTTTTCTCTCCCATCCAAGTAAACAAAATCTTAGCAATCATGTTCCACATTAATGGGAGAGATTTGGAGAGATTTGAAGAAAGTGTGTAGCAATTTCTTGGCCAACTTGTTCACCAAGTTAAACACCCTATGTTTACATGCATGTGAATAAGTTTTGTACACAAAAATCCCATAAAAATCTAACCCTAACCATAGATTTCCTTATGATTTTATCATTAAAACCCAGATTTCTAAGTACCTAAAAGCCTAGGATTTGCTATAATGGCCTATGGATCCTTGTACTTACTAAAATTCCCCAAATCATGGCTTGGTTGGCCTATAAATAGCAAAACCACCAAAACCACCTTTAGATTCTAAAATTAGTAGTCAAGCTAGTAGCATTGTGCTTTTAGGAAAAGAAGTAATTCTTTTTCTTACGGAGGAAATAGCCGTTACGCTGCCTGAGGAATTCCTGCCTAGCTTTAGCGTCTTCCGATTAACAACCGGAATCAAGGTAGATATACAGACCCTATTTCCTAAGTATAGTATTTCTCTGTAGTCGTTATAATGCTCGGTTTATTACGTATAACCTTCACTTCATCACTTCGTTAATAAGTTGATTGGTTTTCGGAAAATTAATCGGTTGATCCTAAATACTCATTTTCAACGTTACGTAGTCGTTATAATGACCAAGACGGTATTTGAACTTATAATTTTTACAACGTTATAGTGACCGTTCATTTTCAGAAAAATGTGAAGTTGATTAATCGTTTCTATAATTCACAAACAAAGAAATCACGAGGAACAAGACTTCAAACTTATGTACCTAAATGTGACTACGTAGCCGTTAAAGTACTTTTTTTCTACAAACCCTAGACTGGTTTTCAGAAGATCGCGTAGGAGAAATCATGATTTACATGACACGTTTACGAGAAAAGTTACATATTCACAAGACGTTTTTACGAGAATCGATACGACAAATTTTGAGAAATGACGAGACCGAAATGAGAATTTGAATAAGGAATGAATGAGTAGGGAATTGAATGGATTATGGTAGTGTCGCTTGAGCTCTGCCCCATCTTCGCGGAGAGAACATGGTGGTTAGGGCTAAGCGTGTACAACACACGGTGAACAAACCTTGTATCATGTTAGTGTGCGCCATGATGACAAGACAGCAAGGACCATGTACGTGTTAGTGTGATTATGAAGTTTGCCGGCCGTTAGTTGAAAGAGACATAAATGGACCAATATTTCAAGTGATGGATTGCGGGCCCAGATAACGGAAATAGTGCCCAAACCTAGATAATATTTGAAGAAGAACTCTGACACTGAAAGATAATATGAGACACAGTTCTATACGTGTGATACACCTTCTACATTGACACAAGCATCCCATCATGTTTTTACGGTTGAATTGTTAAACTGTTGTTATTCAATTCTATCAAAATCTTTTATACTCCATCCGTCCGTGTTTATTGGTCCTTTTTGGGAGTTTGTGCCAGTTTTCAATTGATTATTTCTTTTAATACGAATCTCAAAAAATCTGCAATATCGATCTTATTTGATAGATCTCAATTAGTTCTATTATTTAGAATTTTCAAAATCATGAAAAAGATTATAAATTGGAATATATAAACGTAGGAAAAATAGCACAAACTTCAAAAAAGGACCAACAAACATGAACGGAGGGAGTAACTGCTAGTGTATGGATATGGGGTAGTGGTTTCTACTGAGCATTCTCGCTAACGGTGTTACACTTGTGTGACCCTAGCATAATACTATGATGTTGTTCCGCGACTTTGACATATTATGCTAGGCTATAGAGAGGAAAATAAGGAATTCAATAGAGGAAAATAAGGAATTCAATAGCTTGGAGGTGTATGGAGCTGGGCCGGACAACAACGGGGCTGACGACTATGCTGAGAATTAGAGAAACCTTAAGATTGCCCTGTTCGTTTTCTAGTTTAGTTTTAGTTTTAGTTTTGATGACATCATCATTTCCCTCATTCTCTCTCTCTCTCTCTCCACTCATTACACCTACTGACATCATCAAAACTAAACTAAACTATCTAACCAAACACAACCAGAATATTTGAAATAGTGAATAAATGTATTGGTAGAGAGATTTATGCAATTCCTTATTTGGATATTTGTTGTAAAACTTTATTTATTGTTTATGTAATAAATTTAACGTTCCTAAAATTAGGGGCGTTTCAGGAGGCTAGTGACATTTACCCTTTTTAAAAATCTACAAATGAAATATATACAAGATCAAGAAGTATCCTAAAAGAATATGCAGCTATGTTACTCTAGATATTCGTGATGAAGAATTGTCTCAACAATTTAATAGGTGTACCGTCTCCTATCTTGAGAGCTAATTTAATTGTATGTCTAGTAAGTACATCAAATATGGAGACTTAGACCTAAAAGTTGAGTAATAAAACACAAGCATTTGTCCACTAACGAACCACTTGGTGGTAAATCTGTAATGCCCCCAAAAATTGGGTACGTTAATATTATTACAAATTAAAAATAAGAAATAATAATAAGTCTGGTACAATAAATTCTCCTTCCACAAAATACATTTATTTCCACCAGGTGGGGCCTACGGCTTCTCCTATCCCTCAGTCTGGTCATTCCCCTGTCGGTAGCTCTTCTGGCTCCGTAGCTCTCCTGGCTATAGTACTCCTCATGTTCATCTTGGTAATCTAACATAACACGTAAGGGTCGCACAAGTGTAACACTGTGAGTGAAAACGCCCAGTAGACAGTTCTACCACAAACCTTAAACTAGCAATTCTAGAACAATATATATGTGGCAGTAAAAATAAAAACAGGAGTTAATAGAAAACAAGATCTTTTATGAAACATGAATGTGTCAGTGTCAATGCAGATCAGATTGTATTATACATAGTTAAAAGTGTCTCGTATTATCTTTCAATGTTGGCATTTTTCTTCAAATTTATTAGTGTGGACTGCTTCCACCACTGGGTCTACAGTCATTCACTCCACTCTATGCTACTGCTTCCGACCATCGGGCCTACAGTCCATCACACAAACGTTATTGGCCCGTTTCCATCTCCTTTCAACCGACGGTTACCAACCTTTTCGCTCGAGATCCCAACTGTCTTATATCAAGGTGCACACTTACAAGATACAAGGTTCCTCCACCCTGCGGCTCACACGTACCAAGTCCCGACCGTCTTGTATCACCTATTCACATCAGTCTATTTACAAGGTCCGTACGCTATGTGTTGTGCATGCTTAGCCCTAACCACCAAGTTCTCTCTGCGAAGTTGGAGTGGCGCCCTCATTGCACTACCGCATTCATTTCAATCCATTTTCATTCTCTTCTATATTCTCATTCACAACTATTCATTCATTTTCTCGAAAACTGTGTCGTGTCAATATTGTATCGTGTATCGTGAATATGCAACATATCTCTTAAATCTCATTTCGTGAATATGCATCTTTTCTAAAATAAAATAAAAACGCGTCACATAAAAATCATAACTTTTTCTATGCGTGATTCTTTTCAAAACCAGTCTAGGGTTAGTAGAAAACAATATTGAACAACTACAAAGTCACTTTTGAAAAAATCTCGTGTCACGCGATTAACTATTGAACAATGAGGCTAGTAGAAATTTAGTCAGCTATAAGCTCTTTTAAAAAATTAGTCGGGCATTATAACAACGTAAAATTGATAATTCGATTTCCAAATAGACATTATAACGATTACGTGTTATTGAAAAAGTGTTTTTAAGAACCTTCGACAAATTTTCCTGTAAGTCAAAACAAGTAACGACTAGAAACTTTTAAGTAGAAAATCAAGCACTATAACGACTAAGTAAAAAGTAAACATGAGACTTTCTCACTCTAGAAACTACTACAAAAACTTACAAAGGAAGAGGAGATTTTGGTGTGAGAAATGAAGAGTGGGAGTGACTTTATTTATAGGCAACATTGGACACCCCTTCCCTCCTCATATGGCCAGCCCATCTCTCTCTCCCATGTGCTCTATAATTTCCAAAATAAATGCAAGAATAGAATCCAAGATTTTATGGAATTTTTGGAGAAAAAAATCCTAGGTTATGATGAGATTTGGTAGCCGAAGTGCCTATGTAATCTAAGGGTTTTGTACTTGGAAAATCTAGGAAAAATCTAGTATACTAACTATGGTGCATGATTTGCATTGCCACCTTTGTTTTAGGGAGTTTTGGATACTAGTTCTACATGTACAAGCACATAACATTAGGCACATGCCTAATAGCCTAGGTGTAGAAACCCCAATTTTAGTCCAAGTGCATCCCCTATGATGAAAGGAACGTGCATGGTTACCTCGGAACGATCGATCAGAACTTAACAAAAAAATTAATAAAATAGTAAGATTAGCCGTGCGGTCTGCTTTGATAGCCGAGCAGTCCAGTTTTCCTCAGGTTGGCCGGGTGGCCAATTTTGGTTGTCAAATCGGACAACTGGTTTTGCAGAGATTCTTCGCAGAAGAATATATTCCCTGGCGCAGGGAATATCATCATCGCGAAAATCTTTTGGAAGATTTTCTTCATCATTTGCCATCCTCTTCCATGGCTATATAAACCCCCCCCCCCCTCCCCCCACCGTCTCCTCCGAAAACAGACCGAAATCCACTGCTCAATACCCTGAAACTCTACCAAACAACCACCTCTCAAACCACCGATCACCACCAAAACCCCTCTCCTTATTCCCACTCTCTCATTCATCCAGTAGCCAACAAAAACACTTCACCTGAAGTGTTCCCGAAACAAAGAAACCAAAAACTTTCGCAGCTCGATCGTTCCGTTCCGAAAAGGTCCAGCTCTGTTCGTTTAATCGAACTTCCAATATTCTGAGGGGAGTTATTCAGGACTAAGGATGATTCCCGTAATCATCCCCGGGTTTGAATAACCTTGTTTCAAGCAAAATCCACCCCTACGGCTCCGTATCGGGCGGTATCCTTCGTTATCGCATGGTACGCCCTTACTGGGGGTATAACTTTCTCGAAATCTAATTCTCAAGTTTATTTTGAACTCAAAGGAACCAGTTTCCCCCCCAAAAAGAAAGGTTTTCAAGGCGCTTTCCCGGCCTGCAAAATTTTCAAAAAACAGAGGAGAGTTGGCCGAAAGGCGAATATGAGATGGCCAGGCGTCTAACTTTTGGAAAAATGGGTCCCTCCCTTGTTTCAAACAGAATCATGCTCTGTTTTCGTATTCTCTGGTCTTAAGCTGCTGTATTACGCCATTCTCCCTCAAGTTTCTTTTATTTATCATCGAGTTTGTGTATTTCATTTTATTTCCGTTATGGTCCTATGAATTACTTGTTTATTATTATTGTTCATATTTGTATATTTTTGTTAAAGTTTTGCAATAAAATATTTTCTGAAAATCTCACAAATATTTAGTAGAGACCGGAAATTATTCGGGCGAGTGGGGTGCTTTTTTTTAAACAAAACCTTCCCTGATCGTAACTTGGCTTCTGAATCCAAAAGAATCTTTTCGCAGACCAAAATCTTTTCCAAAACGGCACAAGAGTCATTATTTTCAACGGTTTCTCGGGTACCAAATTCAATTTTTTAAAATAAATCCCGGGTGGTGACTCATTTTCATCATTTTTCATTTTCCATCCATCATCTTTTCCGTATGGAGAGGCCGTTCACAAAATGGCGACTCTGCTGGGGATTTATTTTTATTAATTCTTATTTTGATATTTTACACTTGTTAAACGACCCCCAAAAGCTTGACAAAACGAACACGCCCCGCATGGTCGCAAGAAAGGAATGGTGCAGTAACAGGGCTACGCCCGACCATCTGGACTGGAGCTTTCCCGGTTGTTTGCTTGAGTAAAGTTTCAAAATGAAAATTAATTTAAGAGTGAGCTAGACTTGAAAAATATTTTTGAGATTTTGAAAATAATTTTATTGTGAAACTTTTGCATTGCACGTGCATCGATGTTGGATAAGCCCCGCCGCTGCGTCTTGGTTACCCTACCCGGCTTGCCTGTGTTAGGACATCCCGAGATTCTCGGCAAACCCCGGACGATGACGAGTTAGCCTGCCATTTGACCTTTGCCATGTAGTGCACTTGGCACTGAGAGGCAAATATTGACTCTAGTCTAGGGAACCCCCTTAAACCAAAACCCAGCCTCTGCGTGAACCGTAGTACCTTCCAACCTAGGATAGGGACCCATAGGATAGGATTGCCTGTTATATCTTGTTTATCTGCTAATTGCTTTCCACATATCATGTTTACTTGTTAACTATATGTTCCGTTCGCCACTTTTTGTATATATTATTTCATGTACAGGCGTCCTCCATTTAGCATGCATCTCAAAGTAGTTTAGCATGCATCTCAAAGTAGTTTAGCCTTAGATCATCGCATCATGTTCACATTCATAAGGATTGCCTTGACAATCACACATTGTGTTGGATATGCAAAAAAATTCTCCTTCAAAAAAAAAAAGAGAGAGAGAGAGAGAGAACTTTCATTCCTACAATTGGCCCTCTTTCCCAAAAATGAAGTGTGTATTTCTTTTATAGTCATAATGTCTAGAGGTCCCTACAATCGATTCAAGTCTACACTCTCTACTCATCATGGGGCACTCGTGTGGGTAATTGAGGAAGTCCAGCCTGAACAACCGCCAATTGAGCCAAAAGAGCACAAGCCAGGGAAACTCAAGGTAAAGGATCGCATGGGAGAAGAACTTGATCAGAAACTCAGTCTGTTGGCTGATGCAAAGTTGCCAAGCATGTCTCTCCAATGGGATGAAAATGAAGGATGGAAGTTTTGCTTTCCAGAAGAGCCAAAGCCAATGCCAGAAAAGATTACCCTCATGATGGAACAGGATGATGGACAGTTTGCAGTCATGCCCCCTGTGAAATACTTTGACTCAAATGGACAGCCTGTCTACCATTTTGAAGACATAGTTACAGGTCACAAATACTGGGATGATTGTGAATGTGATGCATGCTTTGCAGATTGTCTTCTCAACAACGACGGTATGACTCCACAGCAGCTCAAAGGCCAATGCGCAGGAGAAAATCAGCAAAAGAAAGAGATCTCTAAGTCCGGCAAAGGAAAAAAGAAAGCAGATGAAATAGGATCTTCAGCCAGACCAGCATCTCCAGATGGGCCCCTTTCTTAGAAACAACTTCTAAAGCAAAATGTGATTATGCACTGACCCAATCCAGCCAACAGGGTTTCTTTTGAAGAATCGAGCCAGCTTGTGATTCTTAGTACCTTTAATTATCGAGTCTGTTGCCAATTATTGTTTGATTATCGAGTCTATTGCCAGTTGTTGATTATCGAGTCTGTTGCCAGTTGTTGATTATCGAGTCTGTTGCCAGTTGTTGTTTGGTTATCAAGTCTGTTGCGTCAATCGAGTCAGTTTGTAAAAATGCTGCACTTATAATAAAAAAATCTTTTGAGAAAAAGAGCCAAAATTGTAGTCCTGAACTACGTCACGATCTGATTCCTTTTTATAAGGATACGTAGGCAACCTCCAGTCCGACCGTTGTTTTCACAAATCATGAAAATTCGAGCATAGCCAACAAAATAAGGAGAAAATTAGGGCAATCGTTTCATGCATCATGCATCATTCTTTCCTCATCTTTGCACATGCACTGTACCCTGCACCCCTGAGCTTCATTTGTGCATGTCCCCAGTACTAATCATTGGCAAAAAGAAGAAAAAGCCTTTACCTGGTTGGACCCGAATCCCCGAACAGCGATTAGTTCGAACTGAGTCAGGAATGGAACAGTCAACTGGAAGTTCAACAATGTCGGCAGAGAAAGATGAGATCCAACTCCTCAAAGATGCTTTGGAAGAACAAAAGGCCAACAATGCCAAACAAATGGCCCAGATGATGCTCATGATTCAAAAACTAACTTCTCAATTCCCGCCACCAGCAGGGGACTCAAGCGGTCAAAACATGGAGTCAGTATTGACTAAGCTAGCCAAACTCGAGGAGTTTGTTCAAAAGTAAGAGAAGATAGCAGCTACAGGAATTGGTATGGAAAAGTTGTGTCTTTTCCCAGATGCAAAGCTCCCTGACAAGTTCAAGCCAATAGATTGGGACAAGTTTGACGGCAGCGGTGACCCGAAAGCTCATTTGCAAACATAAGTGGGTACTATATCAAAGTACGACGTTGGAAAAGATGCAATGGGCCAGATGTTTTAGCAAACCCTAACCGGGCCTGCGCTCCGCTGGTTTCTAAATTTGGATAGGTCCAAGAAGAAAACATGGGAAGATATTAGGGCAGCCTTCGTCACCCAATACAACTACAACAACCAACTTGAGATGACTATCCGGAAGTTGGAATCAACCAAGATGGGTAAGAATGAGTCCTTTGCTGACTTTATTAAAAGATGGAGAGGGAAAGTCTCAAATGATGGAACGGCCTTCAGAAAGGAACAGATGAGAATCATCACAAGGAATCTGGAACTGGACTTTGCCAAGCACTTAGTATTCTTTCAGACCACCACTGACTTCAAGACTTTCTATAAAGCCGGCTTGGCCATTGAAGATGCTCTCCGAAGTGGCATGTTTAAGAAAGGCGAATCTACCCCTAAACCAAGATGAGTTTACTTTGGCAACAGCAACACCTTGTTTGGACCCAGCAACTACAATCAAAACCAAGCCAGCTCTTCAAACCCCAAATCCGCTAAAGTCGAACCTGTCAACCAAATTGTAACCCAATCACACTTCGAGCAAGCAATCCCCCGGCCAAGAAGAGAATTCAACCCACTTCCCTTTCCCCTAGCCACAGTGTACAAAAAGCTCCTCGACAAAAAAGCCATCCAGCCACTCGAACCTCGAGAATTACCCAAAGAACTTCCCTTCAACCATGACCCAAACAGCTACTGTGCTTACCACCAAACACCTGACCATCACACCAATAATTGCATCCGGCTCAGGCACAGGGTCCAAGATCTTGTGGACAACAGAACCCTTCCACTTCCTAACTAAAAACCCAATACCATTTCCCATCCCTAACCTAGTCACAAGTAAAACAACCAAATTGGCTAAATCTCCCTTACTTCCGCCACAAATGATCCTACCTCCACTAAATTTAACCCTAGCCTCTATATTGTTCCGATGACCGAGACAAAACCCACTGTCTCCATACCAAAAGATCTTGGGGTCCATTTCCTCTCATGTGCGAGTTCAGTACAAAAACCAAGGTGGAGTGTTATTGTAGAAGAAGAAGAGTGGTCCATGAGCGATCGAGATTGGGAAGAATCTCGACAAGCATTGTTTGGTTCTTTGCTAAACTCTTGGGACCCAAGCCAATTCATCGTCCCCGAATTCCTTGACAAGCCTATTGTTCACATACCAGAAAATCCCCACGTATGTCAGATTGATGTGACGAAAAGTATTTTTGAGCAGGACAAAGGGGAAAGGGACACAAATCCCCTAGAAGAAGTGTTGATTCCTAACAGACATCCTTTGGATAGTGTTTCGCCGCTCATGCATTTTCGAGAAGAGGGCCGCTCTATCATAGAAGCCACCTTCAGGAATCAAGATTAGTTACCACAGACATACATCATTGAAGAATCTTCATCACGGCCGTCAGTGCCATCCCCACCATCATCGGACGTGTCAGTTTTAGTCCCTGATCCTATGACTACCATTTGGGATGAAGAGGCAGTAGTCGATATCTGAGTTAGCAATGACGAAGTGTGGACCATCGACAAAGCTATGCTGGATCAATCTTTCTGGAAGGACCAAGAGGTACAACAATAACAACAATAACATAACCCATTTAGTCCCCAATAATTGGGGGTATGGGCGGGGGAAGGATAGGAGACAGACCTAACCTTTGGCAATAAATGCACAAAGTGGCTGCTCCCAGAATACCACTGAAACAGATGGATTGGAGACAGACCTAACCTTTGGCAATAAATGCACAAAGTGGCTGCTCACAGAATACCACTGAAACAGTGATCCCCCTATACCGTCGCGTTTGCTGCGGAATCATGCCCTCAAATCAAAGCCAAAAGGCATCAGAGAGGGCAGACCCAAGAACCTTAAAGCAAAAATGGAAGCAGTCAAAATCGGGGAGTAGAAGATCGAAAGCGATCTGACGGATTTCTGGACCAAAGATCAAGGAACAATACAGAAAAGGGAAGCCATCAGGACAAGAAAGAGGAAAGTCAATGAGGAATTCGCAGATTTCTGGGGTGAAAATTAGCAGTTGTGGGAAGAAACAGTTAACAGAATAACCAGAAGCGGTCGAGTTTACCAACCAGCCCATATCCCTCCAACCATGCCACAATAGCAGATTTTGCTTGGGATGATCCCATTCCAGAGGATGCAACTCCTAGCCATCTAGAGGTTATCAATCAACAGAATTCAGCTGCTAAGCCACTTCCGAGGAATTCCCCTGTAATAGACGATCCAATTTGGAAGCAGCTCGAACAAACCCCAGCTTTAGTGTTTATTTGGGGGTTACTCTCTTCATCTCGAGAGCATCATCAAAAATTGATTAAAGTTCTGTCAAACATGGAGGTGCCGCCAGACACTCCTCCTGAAACAATGGTAGCCCTGCTTACACCAACCCGCGCAAAGCACGTTGCAGTTTTCACTAAAAAAGATCTACCGCCAGAAAAAGCTGGTCACAACAAAGCATTGCACATTACTCTGAATGTCTGTCCTCTGCGTACAGCTTATTGTTTGGGTTTCAAGAACAAGGATTTCTAGCCGTCGAATCTTGGAGTGCGTGCCTACGACAATACTCGCAGAGATGTGGTTGGGATAATTCAGATGGAAGTCATGGTCGAAGATTTCAAAACTAGTGTCGAGTTTCATGTGCTCGACATTCCTTCGTCATTCAACCTGTTGCTGGGCAGGCCATGGCTCCACCGATCAGACATCATGGCTGTACCTTCCTCTCTACATCAAAAAGTTCAACTCGAGCTAGCCACAGGAACCTTAACCATCTATGGAGATTCTGGAATTTGTTCACATGTCCCTGACAATGCTCCCCTACTTGAGATCGCTCACGGAGAAGAAGACATCACTCTCGAAGGGTTTTCCTTTGACACTTCCGGTGGAGTAATTACCAGTAAGATGGACCAAGATTTCTCGATAAGATCAACAGTCCTTGAGATGAGGCTGAAAATGGAATACCTACCTGGCCTAGGGCTTGGTCTCATTAATCAAGGGATAGCAGAGTTCCCTAAATTTCTGACAAACAATCACCGCTTTGGTCTTGGTTATGAATCAGTCGACAACAAATCTGGTTGGAAAGTACGAGCCCGTGACAAGAAAGGACCAATCCATTTCATAAAGGCTTCAGAGAATCAGGGTGAGCCAGAACCAATCTAGGATGTAGAGACGAAAACCAAGCTGTCAGGATTTGAAATTTTTGCCAATAACACCTGGGATAATGACAATGAGGCAGAGAAACGAGAAGAGTTGGTTAAGATGCTCCGCGTTGACTGGATCAAAGTTCTTGACTCAGAGAACCTTTTATCGCTGTTTGGGGAAGAAAAACCACTAGGTATGGGAGGAAACGAGCCTGCTGCGACGTTGGTTGATTTGAAGCCTGCTAAGGATGCGGAGCTGATGATGCTGGGTCAAGAAGCTCCGGAGGATGTTACCACTCTCATCATGGATGCTAATGGAACTTATAAAAATTGCACTTTTGTACCTAAAATCATTTACACTGGCACTGCATTTGAGTTTGAGTTTGAGTCTAGCATTGAGTCTGAATTTGAGTCAGAACATGAGTCTGTTATCACTCCACGTCTTCACTTTTCTTTTGAGTTTGAGTCCACTCTCATGTATCATGCCCCTGGGGCCCCCTCCTTTAAAATAAATGAAATTGACTTTGTTTATCTTGCTGTGTCCTGAAATAAATTGTGTCAACCCCGATGATGAGGGGGTCGAGTTTGAGGAAGAAATTCCAAAAGAACTTCGATCTCTAATCGAAAGGGAAGATGAAAGGCATGCTCAGCCTATAAAAGAAGAAGTTATTTCTATAAATTTGAGAGATGAAATTAATCCGCACATAGTTCAAATCGGCTCCGAGCTGTCTCTAGAAGAATTCCAAGCTCACTCGGATCTCTTGAAAGAATTCGAAGATGTTTTTGCATGGTCACATGTAGATATGCCCGGTATCGATCCTGAGATTGTGGAGCATCGAATCCCGTTGTACCCTGACGCAAAGCCTGTCAAGCAAAAACTAAGAAAGATGAGGCCTGATTGGGTGTTAGAGATTAAAAAGGAGGTTCAAAGGCAGATAGACGCAGGATTTCTGATAGTCACTGAGTACCCTGAGTGGGTCGCGAATATTGTGCATGTTCCTAAAAAGAATGGGAAGATCAGAATCTGTAACAAAAAAACGGTAACATGTCAGAGTTTCTCTCTCTAGGCGATTTAGGCGATTCTCAGGCGTTTCCAGTCGATCTCCATTGATAGATATGGAGGGCTCACCTGGTGCGGCTGTCGGTTTAGGGAAGAAAGCTGTTGATTCTCATGAGGTGCGAAAGAAACAAGGGCTCGTAGCTCATCTTCAACCCAATCTACACGCAACCCAACCTAATCAATCGGGAACGTTGTCCTCCATGGCTGCAATCCAAACTAATCCGGAAGTGGTATCTCTCCAATTTTCACCGAAACCCAGCTTTGTTCAGTCAAGTGTGTATCCACAACGGTCTACAGGTAAACCTAACCACTCAAAAATGTATCTTCCCGTTCGGGGATCTCAAAACCCTAACCAGACAGAGATTGATATTCCCCCACAAGCCACCCCTTTCGACCAAAACCCTAATACTTCTAACCAAAATACCACTCCTCTCCAACCTAATTCGGGCAACACTAGCCGATCTAGTGCTAGCCCTGCTCGGACGTTACAAGCTGGTGTTCAACGTGATGGAGGAAATCAAGCTTGTGATGACCGTATTTCCTCCTTGGTACTTTCGATTGAAGATGAATTGCACAAATCAGGGATTAATATCAACCTTTCCAACCTCAAATCTCACATTCTTCGAGTTAAGGAGGAATACTCTAATCCTGATGCGGATTCTAACATCGTTGAGGTGAATCTAGAAGGAGATTTTGTGGAAGCTGGGGACATTCGCCCCCGCCAGGAGCTTCCTGCAAAACCTGCTATGCCGAAAAACCCAGGTAAAAACCAAGTTTGGGCATCTCTATTTAAAGCCCAAGCTCCATCTAAAACATTGAAGCTTGAGCATTTTCCGGATATGCAGCAAGGTAAGGAACCTGTTGTGGAGTTAGACGATTCTGAGGTTGATTCTAGCTCATGGGACCATTGTTTGGTGGGATATTTTCTAGATGGCAAAATGCCATACAACCTTTTATGTGCTACTGCGCGTTCTGTGTGGAAAGACAGTGCTCCCAATTCTATTAAACAGGTTGGGAATTGTTTTTTCTTTGAATTCAGAGATGAATCTACTAAGTTGCAGGTACTTGAAGGTGGCCCCTATTTCTTCTCTCGGCGCTACTTGGTCCTTACTGATTGGAAAAGGATGTTAGTTCCAACAACTAAGCATCCTTCTTCAATTCCAGCTTGGATCAAGTTGCATAAACTTCCACTGGAATGCTGGACTGAAGCTGGCTTTAGTCGTATAGCCAGTTCAATTGGAAGACCTATCTATGTGGATGAAGCTACAGCTAGTAAGAAAAGACTGGACTTTGCAAGGGTCTGTGTAGAAATTTCCGCAGATGCTGATCTTCCGGATGTAATAGTGGTGAAGTCTAATGGGGAAGCTGTTACAGTTAGGGTGGAATATCAGTGGATCCCCCCTAAGTGCTCTGTATGTAAAGTGTTCGGTCACAAGTGCAATCCTAAGCTAGCTCCAGCTTCTGCTCCTGCTAATACAGATGAGTCTTGGCATATAGTTGGGAACATTAACATTGCCAACAAGGATCCTATAGTACAGCATCAGGTCCAAATGGCTTTGGATGAGGGAGGTAGTACTGCTCTGGATGCTGTGACCAGAGTTGTAGTTCCTTCTTCACAACCTCCTAAGCCAGCAGCCACTAGTGGTATTATGATGGAGGAAAAGGGAGTAATACAATTTCCAATCAACACAAGTGAAGGTGATGACTCTACTGAGGAATGTGATGAGATTCTGGCAGATGTACTGCCCCTCTCAAAGGGCTCTGAAGTTCACTCTCAGACTCCCACTATTAAGCAAGCTCATCCCACTCAAGCTACGTCAAACTCCCCCGATCCCTCCTGCCCACAAGCTGCAGGGAGCAACTCAAAGAAGAATAAGAACAAGAAGAAAGGCAGATTTTGGAGACCTGACCCTTCTAAGGGGCAGTAACCTTGCTATATCCTTTTTGGGCAGTATCCATACCTTCTTTACTCTGCATTTATATTATTGTTGTCTCTATTTATATTTTTCTATGCCTAGTTCCCAATTTCAGTTGCATTTTGGTTTTTGGAACTTGAGAGGTTTAAATGATCCTCTCAAGCAAAAAGCGGCCAAACTTTTTGTAAAAAACAATGATTTATCTCTGATGGGGTTGATTGAACATAAAATAAAGGAACCTAATATTGATAAAATCATGAGGGTTATCTGCCCTCACTGGAAGCATGTTCATAATTCTACCCATGCCCCTATTGGGAGAATCCTAATTTGCTGGAATCCTCACATCCTTGATGTGAAGGTTCTCCATATGACTAGTCAACTTATGCATTGTGCGGTGCATCCTAATGATGGATATAATTTTGTGGCTACCTTTGTCTATGGCGCCAATGTTCATGATGACAGACTTGAGCTCTGGAATGATCTGTCCAGGTTAAAGACCAATGAACCATGGGTTATCTTAGGAGACTTTAATGCAATTAGGAAACCTATGGAAAAAGTTGGGGGGGCTAAACACTGGCCCCCCCACATGGATGATCTTAACAAATGCATATACTCTTGTGAAGTTGATGATTTGAGTTACTCTGGTTGCCTATTTACCTGGTCCAATAGGCAGGATCCTCCCCATCATATCTCCACCAAACTTGATAGAGTCCTCGTAAATGATACTTGGATTAGAACACACACCTTCTCATCAGCTTTTTTCCCCACTCCTGGGATTTCTGATCACTCACCTGCAGTTGTGCATATTAATCCTCCCCCTAAGCCTCCTAAGAGACCTTTTAGGTTCTTCGACTTTCTAGCAGATCACCCTTCTTTCCTCCCAATTGTCCAAAAGGTTTGGAGGCAGATAATTATTGGAAACCCTATGTACAGTCTTACTGAAAAACTCAAAAGGTTACAAGCTGACCTTAAGGAGTTGAATCACAAAGATTTTAGTAGTATCTCTGGTAGGGTTTCTACCATTAAATACCACCTTGATGCTCTTCAAGTCATGCTTGGTGCTGACCCCTCGAATATTGCTAATCAATTGGAAGAAAAATTGGTCTACAAGCAGTTTCTCACTCTCTCTAGAGCTGAGGAAAGCTTAGCTAGATAGAAATCCAGGATCCAATGGCTCAAACTTGGTGATCAAAGCACCTCATTCTTCTTCAAGTCAGTCAACAATAATAGGAACAGAAGTAAAATTACAAGTTTGGTTTTGAGTGATTCTAGCACTACACATGATATGAAAGTGATCAAAGATGCCTTTGTCAGTTTCTACTCTGGCTTACTTGGTAAACCTCACAGTACCCCTTATGCTGGGTACGATAGGATCAATCAGCTCATTACTAAAAGACTCACCACTATCCAAAGTGTACACATGGTTCAAGATGTATCCAACACTAAGATTAAGGATATGTTCATGGGTCTCAACCCACACAAGGCCCCTGGCCCTGATGGCTATAATGCTAGGTTTTTCCAAAAAGCTTGGCACATAGTTGGACATGAGGTTACTGCAGCCATTAGGAATTTCTTCAAGTCTGGTAAGCTCTTGAGTAGAGCCAATGCCACCATTGTGGCTCTTGTACCTAAGGTCCCTAACCCTTCCAGAGTGGGTGATTATAGGCCTATATCATGCTGCAATGTCATTTATAAATGCATTGCCAAGATTCTTGCCAGGAGAATCCAAAGTGTTCTCCCTGATCTTATTGATCCAGTTCAGTCTGGATTTGTTAAGGGCAGGAGAATCGCAGATAATATATTCCTCACTTAGGAGATCATGCATGGGTATCATAGGTCCACCTCCACTCCCAAATGCACCATGAAGGTAGACATTATGAAAGCTTATGACAACGTCAGGTGGGACTTTCTATGGGATACTCTGACTTGTATGAATTTCCATCCCAAAATGATTACATGGTTAAAGGCGTGTGTCACCACAGCTAACTATGCATTGAATATTAATGGTGACCCGACAGGCAACTTTAAGGGTGCTAGAGGCCTAAGACAGGGTGATCCACTCTCATCCTACCTTTTTGTGATAGTCATGGAGGTTCTCACTTGCATCTTAAAAGAGAAATCCAATGAGCCTGACTTTAAATTTCACTGGAGATGCAATCAACCTAAGATTATCAATCTGTGTTTTGCAGACGACCTTATGCTTTTTTGCAAAGGTGATGTAAACTCAGTAAAACATATACAAAACTCCTTAAGTGAATTTGAATCACTATCTGGACTATCCCCTAGTCCTGGAAAGAGTAGTATCTTCTTCTCTGGTGTACAACACTCTACCAGAATTGAGATCCTACAATTGTTAGACTTCAAGGAAGGCACATTACCTGTGAGATACTTGGGGGTCCCTCTGTTATCCTCCAAGTTAAGGTACATGGATTGTAAACCTATGATTGATAAAATCACTTCTAGAACCAAGACCTGGACAAACAGGGACCTTATTTATGCTGGTAGGATCCAGTTGATTAAGAATGTCCTTTTCTCAATGCAAACATATTGGTCCTCCCTCTTTATACTTCCCAAGAAAGTCATCAAAGAGGTTGAAGCCACTCTTAGGTCTTTCCTATGGTCTGGCCCCGACCTCAAAAAGACTGGGGCTAAAGTCTCATGGGAACATTTATGCTGCCCTAAACAAGAAGGAGGGTTAGGTTTCAAATCCATCATTGTATGGAATAAGGCTGCAATTGCCAAGCATATTTGGTTCCTTATCTCTGGTGGGGAACAATCTATGTGGTGCCAGTGGGTTAAATCATACTTATTAAAGGGGAGGAACTTTTGGAAAGTTAAGATGCCTAGTTCTCCCTCTTGGGTTTGGAGAAAGTTGCTAAATCTTAGGCCTCTTGTTCAATCCCACATTAAAGTTATAATTGGCAATGGCAGATCCACCTCATTGTGGTATGACAATTGGCATCCCCTTGGGCCCCTCGCCCTTAAGTTTGGTCATAGAGTCATTTATGATTCTGGACTCACCAAAGTTGCCACTGTGAGTGCAATTATTAGAAATTCCAGATGGTGTCTTCCCATTACCCAGACCCTTGAGCTCAATGAGCTCCGGGATGCTATGAGCTCTGTTCCCAGTCCTAATCATGAGCTTGAGGACCATCACAAATGGTTACTTAACTCTAATGGGGAATTCACCATTTCTTCACTATGGGATGACATAAGATTGCATTATCCCAAAGTGCCTTGGCATTCTAGCATATGGTTCTCTGGCCATATTCCAAAGTGTAGCATGATCACTTGGCTTGCTATCCATAATAGGCTATATACGGGTGATAGGCTAGTTCTGTTTGGCACTATTCCTGTTTCTTGTTGTAGTTTTTGTCATGGTATAGAGTCACATGATCATCTATTTTTCAATTGTCCATTTACTTCACAAGTCTGGACTGACATTCTTACACACATAAATGTTAATTGGCCCTCAAGGTCTTGGGCCAATTGGATCAATCAAGTCTCAAGTCTCAGAGGTAAATCACTTAAAAACTTGATCGCCAAGCTTATTTTCACTGTTACAGTCTATCAAATATGGCTTGAAAGAAATGGTCGAAAATTCCAAAATGCAATTTGCTCAGGACCTAGTGTAGTCAACAAAATTCATTCAATGGTGAGATACAGATTGATGTCCCTGGGTAATCTTCCCCAAGGACATCAATCACAGTGGCTGTTAACTAAGTGGGGAATAATCTAATGCTAGTACAATGCAGGTCATCCAAAGGGGAACAGAGATAGAGGCTCTTAATTACTGTGTTGCTACTGCTATATTTGCATTGGTTATCCAGCACTTTCAAAGGAGACGCTACCCAAATCCAGTGGGCTTACTACAGCAGTGCTGCTGCAGACCCGAGAGCTGCAGTTTCTGTAGCTGCTGCAAAAGCAAAAGCTGGATTAGTAAAGCTTCAGTATATCCAAGGGCCTGCTGCAATAGTTGCTCTGCTGGTCTCATGCAAGTTTGGATCAGGGACTAAGCAGGCTTCTAGGAAAGTGGTCAACTCATCCAAGGGGAAATTTCTATGCAGGGGGCAGATTCAATCAGAGGGGGCAGCAGTTTGCTTGCTGCAGCAGTTTGCTGCTATTGTTAACAGGTTCCCCATATCCTTTTCATTTGATGTACTATATATTTTGTTGTTTGTGGGTTGCAAGAGCTGTTGCAACCTGCTTCTATTTAATATTGCATATTTTGTTGTTTGAGGGTTGCAAGGGTTGTTGCAATCTCTCTGCTACTGCTGTTCTTACTGCAAATTTTGTTCAATATTGCAAGGGTTGTTGCAATATGGTTGTTGCAAGGGTTGTTGCAATCAACATATTTTGTTCGTATGTTAGCTTAGCTATTTGCTAATGTTTCTATTCTAAGGTCCGGATTAGTCTGTTATATCTTTTGCGTGCACTTGATACACACTATTGCACTGTTACACATTGATGCTCTGAGGGTTATAAGCAGCCCATGTTCTGATGTACTGACCTTATTGGGGTTGACAAAAAACAAACGGAATGCTGCTCAATTTTTTCTAAAATTTATAGTTGGTTGGTATCATCTGGATTGCTGTGTGTCTGATCAGCATCTACGATGTTGAGTTTCCTGGCCTAGCCATGGGGGGCTATCCCTTGGCATGTTTTAGTCCCTTCTGGGAGGGGGCCTTTCCTCCCTACTCTAGCCTGTTACTTTTTCAGGCTCAACATTCTCAAGTCCATCCGAAGTTAATCAAAGGTATTATTCTCAGTTTCATGATTCAAGGTTCAAGTCTCATGACCAAGTCTCAAGCATCTAGGTTTATGAACAAGCAGGTTCAAGTCCAGTTGGTCTTATTCACAGTTTCATGATCAAGTTTCAAGGTTCATGTTCAAGTCTTCCACATCCAGTTGGTCTTACTCACTTTTGGATGTTTCTCCCCCATCTCCTTAGATGGTTTAGAAGCATTTAGTTTAAAGTTTTGTAACTAGTTCTAATATAGTTCTTATTTAGTACACTTTAATTCCCCATTGTAGCCCATTGTAGCCTTGTTGGCCACCCCTTTTGTTTCCTTTTCTGTTGTTTCCTTTCCTTTGTTTTCCTTTTGTCCTCCTGGGGTATGCCCCTTGTAGGCTGTATATCCGCTTAGCCTTTTTTTCTATTTCAAGCTTATTTACCCCAAAAAAAAAAAAGATCAGAATCTGTGTAGATTTCAGGGATTTGAACAAGGCAAGCCCGAAAGATGATTTTCCTTTGCCGCACATAGATGTCTTGGTAGATAACACCGCAGGGCACGCACTACTGTCATTCATGGATGGATTTTCAGGTTATAATCAAATTCTCATGGCTCTTGAAGATCGTGAGAATACTACTTTCACCATGGAATGGGGCACCTATTGCTACAGGGTTATGCCGTTTGGATTGAAGAATGCAGGGTCTACTTACCAGAGAGCGGCCACAACATTGTTGCATAACATGATCCATAAGGAGGTAGAAGTCTATGTGGATGACATGATTGTCAAAGCCAAGGAAAGGGAAGGGCATCTGCCTGCTCTTAGGAAATTCTTCGAGAGAATCTGCAAATACAAGTTGCGCCTCAATCCTAAGAAATGCACATTTGGAGTCATAGCTGGAAAAATGCTCGGGTTTATGATCACTACACTAGGAATCGAGGTGGACCCGTCAAAGATCAAAGCTATTATGGAAATGGAGCTGCCTCGAACAGAGAAGGAGATACGAAGTTTCCTCGAAAAAATCCAATTCATCGGCAGATTCATCGCCAAGTTAACCTCAACTTGCGAGATGTTTCATTTACTCAAGAAAGGCATGCCATTCAAAGTGTCAGGGAGCTTTTGAAGCCATTAAAAGTTATCTCCAAAACTCTCCAGTGTTGATGCCACCCATACCAGGGCAACCTCTTATTTTGTACCTGTCTGTCACTTCATTGGCTATGGGATGTATGCTGGCACAAGAAGGAGAAGGAGGTAGTGAAAAGGCTATTTACTACATCAACAAGAAAATGATGAGGTGTGAGGAGCGATACACGTCATTAGAAAAAGTCTGTTGGGCAATGGTCTGGGCTTCGAAAAAATTGAGGCACTACATGCTGGCCTATTCCGTGAAACAAATCTCTCGAATGGATCCTCTCAAGTATCTGTTTGAAAAGCCAGCATTGACAGGCAAACTAGCACGATGGTTGCTTATGTTGGCAGAATTTGACATTAAGTACGTCACTCAGAAGTTAGTAGAAGGAAGAGTCCGTTGCAGAATTTCTAGCAGACAATCCTGTTGAAGGGCTGGAAGATGTGGAGTTTGAATTCCCTGACAAGAATGTAATGACGACAACCAACGACGTTTGGGTGTTGTATTTTGATGGAGCCACCAACCAGAAGGGATTTGGAATTGGAGTGTTGTTGGTCTCGTTGGACGGGTCGCACATCCCTCTTGCTTTCAAGTTAAATTTCGAAGTCACTAACAACCAGTCAGAATATGAGGCATGCATTGTAGGGATGGAAGCTACCTTAGAAATAGGAGTCAAAAGACTGGAGGTAGTCAGAGATTCCAATTTGGTGGCTTCACAAGCCAATAGAGATTGGAAGGTGAAAGAAGACAAGCTCAAGCCTTATTACCAAGATCTCGAAGATCTGATTCCACAATTCCAGATGGTCAAGTTCACTCATGTTCCAAGATTGAAAAACCGATTTGCTAATGCTCTAGCAACTTTAGCCTCAATGGTGGAGATACCAAATGGAGTTAAGCTCAGACCAATCACAATTGAGCAGAGGGATAAGCCCGTCTTCAAATATGTCATGGTTGTCAACGAACCGGATGATGGTCTACCGTGGTATCATGATATTTGAAACTTCATCGAGAGAAGGGAGTATCCAGCTGGGATTGAGAAAAAGGATCAGATTGCTCTCCAAAGGTTGGCCTCTCAATACATCATCTGCGGAGGGAAGCTATATCGCCAATCGCATTGCAGAATGCATAAGTTATGTGTGCATGGTGCGGAAGTCACTATGATCATGGAAGAAATTCACAAGGGAGTCTGCGGTCCTCACATGAATGGGATGGTGCTTTCCAAGAAGGTTCTCCGTCAGGGATACTATGATCAACCATGGAAACTGAATGCATCCAGTACGTAGGACGATGTCACAAATGCTAGATTCACGCCAACCTCATGCATGTACCACCGTCAGAGTTACACTCTATGACTTCACCTTGACCTTTCTCTACCTGGATCATCGACGTGATTGGCAAGATTACACCGACCGCATTTAACGGGCACAAGTTTATTTTACCAAATGGCTTGAAGCTGCTTCATATGCAACTTTGAGAGCAGTGCAAGTCACCCATTTCATCAAATAGAACATCATCTACCGATATGGTGTCCCTCAAGCCTTTGTGTCAGATAATGGGGTTCATTTCAAAAGTAGAACCGCGGGAGTTCTTGAAGAGTTCGGGGTGCAGGTTCACAAGTCAACTATTTATCTGCCACAGACCAATGGAGCGGTGTAAGCAGCAAACAAAACTCTTAAGACAATACTGGAGAAGACCACCCAATCCGCAAGAAATTGGCACGAACAACCGCCGTTAGCATTATGGGGGTATCGGACGTCTGTTCGTACTCTAACAGGGGCAACGCCTTATTCTTTGGTATATGGCATGGAGGCCGTACTCCCGATTGAGCTTGAGGTACCATCTTTGAGGGTCATGGTCGAATTAGAGGTCAACGAAGTAGAATGGCGAAGCTCGAGATTCGAGGAGCTCATGTTGTTCGACGAAAGGCGGCTCAAAGCGTATCATGTTCAGGGTTATCAGCATAGAATAACACGAGCATTCAACAAGAAAGTGAAATCCAGGGACTTGCAAGAAGGAGACATGGTTTTGAAGGAGATCCGAGCTCCAGTGTTTGATCCCCGTGGGAAATTTTGACCGAAATGGGCAGGTCCATTCCTCATTAGGAAAATCTTGTCCGGAGGCGCAACACAACTCATTGATCTTGACAGCAATGAATTCTCCACTTTGGTCAACATGGATCAGCTCAAAAGATATTAACCCTTAGAGAAGCTCGCTGAACTAAAAACCGCAAGGGCGGACAGTGCCAAGCAAAATTTAGAGCAAGCCTTCTAAGTTGAAAACCCACATCGGGCGATTTAGGAAAAAGTTAAGGCAAATCTATCAAACAAGCTCGTTAGACCGAAAACCCAAAAGGGCGGTGCTAGGCAAAACATAGAGCACAAAAGGAGAGTGTCAATACTCGAGTGAACCCTAACCAAATTTGTACTCCTAAACTACGTCATGACCTGATTCCTGTAAAAGGGATACGTAGGCATCCTCACCTTAAGGATCGGTCGCCATCTTTCAAGAAAAATATCTCTTTGAGTTGGTTTATAACCATCATGCGCGAATCAAAATGGAAACTTTCATAATTCATCTTTATTTAAATAAACTTCTTGGATTACATGGCTGAGCATGAAACTTTCAAAACACAAAAGCAAACAACATGGCATGGTCCCACACGAAACATGTCGTGGGTCTAAGCAATTTATTTCAAGCACATTAAGATCAAGTTTAAAAGTCAACTTTGGCTTCCATGCTCTCTTGTTTCAATGTCTTTTATCAACCATCTCACATAACGATCTGAAAGATTAACACTCAGATACTGCTCTTTTAGAATGGTCACGCACTCTATCCAAGTGTTTTGGTAAGCTCTGAAAGTGGCAAAGTTGAGATTTGGCATAACAAAGTCCTTTGGTGATGGTACTGTCTGACGAACGCCAAACTGACGAAGAATGTGGTTGGGAATGTAGAAGGTCCAGCAAGTCAAGCCAGCCAAAACCATCCGCTGATGCCCCTTGTTGCTCACAGACATAGCTGGAGTGTCAAACCAAGTCAAGCGCCAAGTAATTACCTCTTCTGTAAGCTGGGGAAGCACTCTAAACCAGCCTTGCACATCATCGAAGACTTCCAGGAAATCTCTCTGAATAAACCCTCGTGTTTCGTGAATCTACCTCCTTGGCACAGGTTCCAGCAGAGTAGCCTTGTCGTACAGCCATGTCTGCATGAGAGAGAAAACAAGTAAGAAGTCATAGACAGCCTAAACCCGAGCGTTGAGGTAAAACGAGAAAGTGAGAAAAATCGAAAAACGGAGAGCTGAGTGAGAAGCCTACCTGTAAGAGCAAAGCACTACCCTCAAAGATGTTGGTGTCACCGGCATGAACCCCATCCAGTCCCATCAAAGTTTTAGCCAAAACCATCGGAGCGACGTCTTTACACTCTTCGATTTGCATGGCAACACCAACCAATGACGAGCTCGCTTGCTCGTCAGACCTGACAAACAAGAAAGCAGCAAGCAACCAGAGGCACAGTGCGAAGCCTTCAGGATGAAACTGTTCAATGATGCGCGGAATGTTGATAACACCACCTTGGAGCATGGATTTCGTTGCTTTATTATCATCCCAAGCTTGGCAGATAATACATTGGCGAAGTTTACCCCACGCGGAGGTATGACAGGTGTCTCCAAACCAAATCCACCGAGGTACGCACGGAATTCCTCCCCAATGGGGCATAGCTCGTGAAGGCCGAAACAGAACACGTGCACCTTCGGGTCCCAGAATTGAACCGCGGCATGCAAAAGCTCAGGACGGATAGTTACATCCCGAATATAGCGCAGTGAGGCCATCCAGTGATCTTGAAAGTTAAGCCACCCGAGACCGTCAAGTTTGTCAAGCCAGGGTCGAACCAAAACCGGAAGACTCATGGTTGTTTGAAGGAGATGGAGTAAATGAAGCTTTTGGTTGTGAAAGCACAAAGATGATGTGGGGAGACTCCATTTTATGTTGTACGTGCATGAAATATTGCACAGAAGATGAAAACTTTGGATAATGGATCACCTCGGGAAATGTGCCGTGTTAGATAATGGGAAAGCCGTTCATAATTTGCAAAACATCTTTGGATTGGGTATACTGGAAGACCTCAACACTGAGAGATGCCCAGAAGTCAGCGAAAGACCACGCAGAAGCCCAGAAGCCTGCCAGAAAGTCAGAAACCTGGCTGATTGATAAGAGAGCCAGGCGGCCAACAAAACCAGCCGCACGGCTAACCTATGTTGGCCGATCCGCCAACCCTGGCAAATCAGAAATTAAACTCTATTTTTTACGTCAGAACTTGATCCGAACATGTTTTCACCACTTTTCTTGTGTAAATAAGCTACAATGGGTACTTGAATGTTGTTGGGGCAGTCGCTTGGCAATTTTGGTCGCGTTCGGATAGACGGATACTCCGAAATCACGGATATGCCAAAAATCGACAAGCCAAAAGTTATTACGCTACTTCTGCGGTATCAACGACTTCAATGAGCCATCCCAAGCATTCATGAGGATTGTACGAGGTGATTTGGTGGAGTTAATGGAAAATCTTGAGGCCCGGGAGTGCCCAAGCCCAAAAACAACTGAACAAATGGAATCGACGAGTCAAAATGTGTCCGAGTGTCAATTTTCTCTATTCCATTCATTCAAGCAAGTTATGGCGTACATTTATAATTTGTTAGAAGTTTTGTTGGTCGCGTGTCATACAAATTCAGGGTTTCGAGCGTGATGGGTCACATTATGCCCACGACGCTCAGTTTTTCTTACTTAATGAGTCAGTATGTATTTCTGCGTGTCATTCTCCAAATTTCAATCTTAAGTCGCATCTCTTCATTTCCCAGAGGCATGTGTCACATATTGTCGGTTTCCAGTCACCCTCAAAGCGTATGTATGCAAAACTGGACTTTTAAACTCAAAATTTTGCCAGTGTGAATCAGTTTTAAGCATAACAAACCAAACGACATCCATGTCATGAAAGCAAAAGTACATCTATCCACGGGGAAAACAGGCCTAACATTAGAAGCTACCACGACACACAAGCCATATCCATGAAAAAAAAAAAGCAAAAATGGGCAAACAGGCGCCCAAATCAAAACCGAGCACGCAGGCTCGTCCTAAAAACCAGTACGATGCCTCTTGAAATCACAGCGACGGCCCACTGCCAAGTGCCGGGGCTCCTCAGGTGTGCTCGGGAGGTCTACAGAATCATTGTCACCACCACTGTCACTGCTACTGCTACTGCTACTGCTCTCTCTCTCTCTCTCTCTCTCTCTCTCTCTCTCTCTCTCTCTCTCTCTCTCTCTCGGGGGTCCCACCGCGACTCAGAAGCCGAAGCCCCAGGGACACCCTCACCCATCCTCCCAACTAAAGACCGCAACACTCTGTCAGACGACGTGACTACCGGTTGGGTACGCCTCCGAGCTCCGCTGACATCTTCATCAATGGCCTCCTGCGAGGCGAAGAAGGGAGAGGCATATCCTGCACAAAAAGGAAAGAATTACATAAAAAGGAAAGAATTCGTCAGTGAACAGACAAAGCATGCAGATCTCAAGACACAATACAAAGGATACCTGGTCAATTTCACTGCTAACAGAAGCTCTACGGGCACGCCTAGGCCTACAGCGACTGCTAGACTCACCACCACCTCTAGTCCCGCAATCACCGCCGCGACTACTGTCGGGCCCATGGCTGCCACCTGCACTGCGGTCTCTACGACTCCCTCCTGGTCCGCCACCTCTGCGGCTACCTCTAGTACCGTGGCTATCTCTAGCGTCGTGGCTGCCTCCTCGGCTAGCTCTACCACCACGTCTGCCACCAACTCCATCATTTCCACCGTCTCCATCATCATCTCCATCGTCGTCTCCACCACCGGGATTCTACACCACGCCGGGCTCAAGTCTGGGTTGCACCTCAGGTCTGTCACCTAACATAAGGCGACGGACTAAAGCCTCCAAGTCAAGTACCAACTCGACCTGAGACGCGGCCCACTCAACTAGAATCTACAAGAAAGAATAAAGCATCAGCAGGTAACTCACATAAACATTCAAATTGGAAATGAAATTTAACTATTTCTTTTCTATCTTTTTCAAGATACCTCAGTCGCTGCAAGAGTCACAGGTCCGGTGACCGCAGGAACATCTATAACCCCCAAGCCTCTATCTGTCATCATGACATCTATCTCTCTCCTCAGCACAGGCAAGGAAGCAGCCGCTGCAGGCACTGGCACTTTGAAGAAGTCTATCCCTAGAGACTGACGTAACACCCTCTCACCTAAGTACCACTACCAGCCATACGGGGACTCCAACAGCACACGTCCCCGTGTCATCTCCCTGCTCTGAGTCAAATAAGGTTGACGCCACCTACCCCATACATTCCCGTGAACCTGCAGTAAGTTTCAAGTCATGTTCATAAGGGTCATTGCAGAAATCAAGAGAGTTTGAAAGGAATCTCAAAAGGATAAAAGTCATACCGTGGCACCTGTGCTTTGGTCAAGGAAAAGGCGGAAACCCTTTAGATCACCCTTGAGCGCACCCTTCCCCACATATTACTGCGCCCACTTCTCTGCACGAGGGAATACATCCTGGTTCAGGTGAGAATTTTCAAGAGCCGGCACTCCCAACACTTCATAAGCCCACACTTGCATTTTGAATCAAATCATCAGGACAAGAATAGAAGCAACAGTGCATGATACAATCATATAACATACAAGGTAAAAAGAAAGTCAGAAGCATTACCTCCAAGATCCTCCAATAGCCACCAAGCTTGGCCCCTTTCCCAGGGACGACAGAACCCAGGACAACGTACAAGGTGCCCAAAGCCGCACCACCCCAGTCAAACTTGCCCGCTGTCTCCAAATTTGCCAAAGCTAGCAACCAACCAAGGTGAACATGCCCCTTTCTGCTAGAAAACAGAGCTGAACCGAAAAGGTACAACAGGTAAGCCCTGGCCATCTAACGAGCCTCCTCAGATGATCCCGGCTCATGGTCCCAAAATAGCTGGCAAGTGGTCACATCGCACCAACGGCTCATCCCCCATACCTCTCCCCAGAAAGTACCGTATTGCTGCACGGTCCAAGTACATGTCTGAGTCGAACGGGATTCGATCACCACCGACCCTCAAACCAGTGATTGCTGCAAAGTCTAGCGGGGTGATTGTCATCTCTCCAAATCTAAAGTGAAAAGTGTTGGTGGTATCCCACCAATGCTCCACCAAGGCTCTCACCAACTTGCAGTCCACCCTTGTCAGGTAATAAAATCCTGATAAAAATAGTAAAGCCGACAGCATCCACCAAGCTCCTCACTCTCTGTGGCAGCCTCTGATACTGCGCCAAGCAATCAGATGACCCGCCATATCCAAGAAGGGCACCATCCACCTGTTTTCAAAAAAGAAAAACATGGCATGAATTCAGTCAGTAAAGCCACAAGACAAGTACAATGAGAAAGTAATTCAAGGAGAAAGTACAAGTGCAAGTACATACCAAATGTCTATTTGAGATGTGAGTCTCCGGGTCTCGCAAGATCAGTCCATCAGGGTAAAAAGGCAACTTCGGCTCATACACCAAGCACCCAGACGGCGCAAAGAAGTGAACTCGAGGCACGTAAGTCTCAGGAGTGAAAGGCGGCCTATCCCTCAATGACCTCTGTACTGCCTCAACTATGGACATCGCGCACCTCCTCATGCTCCATCTCCTGCACAGGGTCCGCACCCACTAAAGCCCCAAGGTCTGGGAACTGCTGTACAAAGCTAGCCAAAGTCTCATCAGTCGCACCCTCCAAAGTATCTCCTAAAGTCACACCTGGGTCCGCTGAAGAACCCAAAGG
This sequence comes from Vaccinium darrowii, assembly GCA_020921065.1. Taxonomy (NCBI): domain Eukaryota; kingdom Viridiplantae; phylum Streptophyta; class Magnoliopsida; order Ericales; family Ericaceae; genus Vaccinium; species Vaccinium darrowii. The sequence continues at coordinate 28,660,520 of CM037155.1, read as the reverse complement.
CCTGGGAAACAAAACAGGGTCAACCGACCTCTCGTTATCACTACTACCTCTATCTCTAAGGTCCTCTATCACTACATCCTTCCCTCTGGATTCTCTGCTTGCCCCTGAACAACTTGGAGCTCGTCGCTTGCCTCTAGTGGGTATCCATAAAACAACACTACTAACCTCCGGAGGGACTACAACCTCACCACCCACCTCTCCTCGGGCAACTCTCGAATCAGCAAGAACATCTACACCAGCAACATGCATCTCAACATCAGGAGAAAGGATACCCGTACCTGAAACACCCGTGTCCACTGGTGTAGAACTGCTTTGAGCACCAGCATTATCAACCGGAGGGTCGACCTCCATGGCCACGCTGCTCTCACCAATTGTTGTACTCCCCGGCTCCCGCCTGTCACTTCCCACGGGCTCATCCACAGCCTGACCCTCATGGGTCTCTGTTTGAGCAACTTCAGAACTATGCAACGAAGCCCCGCCCTCATGCACGACCATGGGTACTTCGTCTCCCACAAACTCAACCGCGCGGTGGGTTTGTTCCCTAACTGAGGCCGCACGGCCCTCCTCACGTGATGAACTAGCTTCAACCACGCTGCTCTCTACCGGAACCAATGTGGTCGGACCACCGCTGGGCGATACAGCCGCCGCCGTCTCCTCTACATGCTCTGGCGACGGCATCCTCTCACTGGGCGGCGTTGAACCACTACCGTCAGCTGGAACGTCTGCCATGGAAGTCGGGTTTCACAATGACCGAGATTTTTTGATCTAGGATTTTGGGAAATTTTTGAAGTAACTTGTTGAAAGAAGAAGAAATCGGTTGAGGGAGGGAGTTTCTCCACTAGAACCGTCTTTGATTTTTGAAACTTGTAGAGCGAAATATCAGGAGGCACGACGGTTTTATTTCAACCCTAAATCACAGCTTTGGCCGGGCGGCTAAAGTAGTTGGCTGGGCGGCTAAAATGCTGAGCCGTGCGGCTCTCCCTCTCTCTTATGGCCCAAATTTGCAGTGCACCCTCCTGTCTAAGGTACGCTTCTTGTTTTCACCCCTCAGCGGCAATTCCAATTCACTTATGTGATTTTTCAGGAAAAAAAAAATGATATCCAGTTTTTAATGCCCTCGGCGACAATTCCAATTCGCTTGTGTGATTTTTCGGAAAAAATAATATCCAATTTTTAATGCCCTCAGAGGCAATTCCAAAATTCCAATTCACTTATGTGATTTTTCAGGAAAAAATCATATCCAGTTTTTAACGCCCCCAGTGGCAATTCCAATTCACTTGTGTGATTTTTGGGGGAAAAAAATCATATCCAGTTTTTAATGCCCCCAGCGGCAATTCCAATTCGCTTGCGTGATTTTTTAGAAAAAATCATATCCAGTTTTTAATGCCCCCAGCGGCAATTCCAATTCGCTTGCGTGATTTTCCAAAAAAAAAAAATCATATCGATTTTTTAATGCCCCCAGTGGCAATTCCAATTCGCTTGCGTGATTTTTCAGAAAAAAATCATATCCAAAAAAAATCATATCCATTTTTTAATGCCCCCAGCGGCAATTCCAATTCGCTTGCGTGATTTTTCAGAAAAAAATCATATCCATTTTTTAATGCCCCCAGCGGCAATTCCAATTCGCTTGGGTGATTTTTCAGAAAAAAAAAATCATATCCAGTTTTTAATGCCCTCAGCAACAATTCCAACTCGCTTGCGTGATTTTTCAAAAAAAAAATCATATTCATTTTTTAATGCCCTCAGCATCAATTCCAATTCGCTTGCGTGATTTTTCAGAAAAAGAAAATCATATTCATTTTTAAAGTCCCCAGCGGCAATTCCAGTTTTTAAAATCCCCAGTGGTACTTGTATGATTTTTCCAGGACAAGAAAATCATATTTCCAGTTTTTAAAACCCCCAGAGGTGCTTATTTAATTTTCATTCAGTAGCCCCAAAGAACTATGATGGTCTGATCCCTGCAAACAGGGTACGTAGGAAGCTCTACGCGCGACCATGTTTTCTTGTGAGTTTTCGCTCAATTTACTCGTTTTCTGCGCTAGGACGATTAAAATTGTGACATCTATATCTTTGACGCGACTTGTATCACAAAATGATGACTAAGCCACATCAAAGAGGGGCAACTGTAGACACCCCAATTTTAGTCCAAGTGCATCCCCTATGATGAAAGGACCGTGCATGGTTACCTCAGAACGATCGATCAGAGCTCAACAAAAAAATTAATAAAATAATAAGATTAGCCGTGCGGTCTGCTTTGATAGCCGAGCGGTCCAGTTTTCCTCAGGTTGGTCGGGCGGCTAACATGATTGGCTGGGCAGCCAATTTTGGTTGTCAAATCGGACAACTGGTTTTGCAGAGGTTCTTCGCAGAAGAATATATTACCTGGCGCAGGGAATATCATGATCGCGAAAATCTTTCGGAATAGTTTCTTCATCATTTGCCATCCTCCTCCACGGCTATATAAACCCCCCACCGTCTCCTCCGAAAACAGACCGAAATCCACTGCTCAATACCTTGAAACTCCGCCAAACAACCACCTCTCAAACCACTGATCACCACCAAAACCCCTCTCCTTATTCCCACTCTCTTATTCATCCAATAGCCAACAAAAACACTTCACCTGAAGTGTTCCCGAAACAAAGAAACCGAAAACTTTCGCAGCTCGATCGTTCTGTTCCGAAAAGGTACAACTCCGTTCGTTTAATTGAACTTCCAGTATTCTGAGGGGAGTTATTCAGGACTCGGGATGATTCCGTAATCATCCCCAGGTTCGGATAACCTTATTTCAAGCAAAATCCACCCCTACGGCTCCGTATTGGGCGGTGTCCTCCGTTATCGCACGGTACGACCTTACCGGGGGTATAACTTTCTCAAAATCTACTTCTCAAGTTTATTTTGAATTCAAAGGAACCAGTTTCTCCCCAAAAAGAAAGGTTTTCAAGGCACTTTCCCGATCTGCAAAATTTTCAAAAAACAGAGGAAGGTTGGCTGAGTGGCCAACATGAGATGGCCAGGCGGCTAACTTTTGGAAGAATGGGTCCCTCCCCTGTTTCAAACAGAATCATGCTCTGTTTTCGTAATCTCTAGTCTTAAGTTGCTGTTATTACATCGTTCTCCCCCCCTAGGTTTCTTTTATTTATCATCGAGTTCGTGTATTTCATTTTATTTCCATTATGGTCCTGTGAATTACTTGTTTACTATTATTGTTCATATTTGTATATTTTTGTTAAAGTTTTGCAATAAAATATTTTTTGAAAATCCCACAAATATTTAGTACAGACCAAAAATTGTCCGGGCCAGCGGGTGCTTTTTTTTTTTTAACAAAACCTTCCCCGATCGTAACTTGGCTTCCGAATCCAAAAGAATCTTTTCGCAGACCAAAACCTTTTCCAAAACAGCACAAGTCATTATTTTCAAAGGTTTCTCGGGTACCAAATTCATTTTTTTAAATACAACCCGGGTGGCGACTCATTTTCATCATTTTTCATTTTCCATCCATCATCTTTTCCGTGTGGAGAGGTCGTCCACACTAGGAAATCTAAATGAATCTAAGAATTAACGAGGGAGAAATGTCAAGAATTAGGGTTAGGGTTTGTAAGAAAAAATCCCCACCAGAAAGGGTTTTTGGTGCTAGTTTTTTTTTTTTTTTTCGGGGGGGGGGATGTTAGCTTGAAATTAAAATGGCTAAAGCGAATGTACAGCCTACAAGGGGCACACCCCAGGGAGGACAAAACAAAAATAAAGAAAAGAAAATTGCATACTCCACGGCACAACCCGCCGGGGTGGGAAAATAGGATGTCCAGCAAACTCCACTGGACTAGAAAAATTAGCATAACGCAGTAAAATGTAATCTATTACAATGTGGCTCAAAACATATCAGCCCACAACCAAAATTTGGGCCAGAGATAATGTGTTAGGAAGGCCCCACCAAGAGGATTAATTCGGTTGAACATTTAACCCTTTGAATACATGGGGTACAGCTGCCCCTAATTCCAAGTGAAGTACTCGATTGACCAAAAGATGGTTCGAAAAGTGATGTACTCGATTAACCTACTGCAAGGTAATATCCAGCAGGTGAGACCAAGGATGTGGCCCAAGAATTGTAAGTATGCGGTGGAGCTGAAAATTCAACCTTTCCAAACAGCATTCTCGTGTAACCAAGCAAAAGGTGTGTAACTTTTTTGAAAAAGCAATTGCTTTGAACAATGGGATCGTGGTCCATTTTTTTATCAGACTATAGTTACTTTTCAACCTTTTAGACCAGAAAATAAGCCCCACTTGCAAAGAAGAGAGTGGATCTCACTCTCTTCATCTCCATTTGATTTTCCAGGTGACATGAACCAGACTTGTGCCCAAGAACAACTCCAAAAAGGAAGCAAATGAAAGATGAAGACCCCTTCGCTGAGCACACCTTAGCAACTAGAACCGGTTGTGGTATTACCCCACCACCGTGACACCAATGACACCTAACAAGAGGAACTACATCGCAGAGGAAGAGTCAGTGGAAGGCGGACCCTGGGATCTCAAATGCTTTTGTGTAAAGCTTTCCCGAGCGCTTGTTTTTTGAGGTTGCTGTGTAGAGACCTTATCCAGATCCTAGTTGGTAGAATGGATGCCATGGCTTGTAAAAGTTCCAACGACAATTAGTGTGGGCACCATCAGATTGATGGATTTGTACTCATGAGAGAGATGATAAGAGTTTGGGAAGACGCCCCCCATCTTGAATTCCATGGCTTGAAGTTGCTATTGGTTGTTGTTGTTGTTGAAGAGAATAAGATCACCCCACAAGAGATGTGATTAGATCCCCATATTGTGGTAATAGAAGCTACTACAGCTCCTTGAACCCGGATTATTGCTTATTGATGTTTGTTGTTGAAAAGGCAGACGAATAGGGACTTAAAATGGAACCCCATATAATCTTTCGCCGCCGATCTGCTGTGGGTACTTGACAGGTATGGCCTCATCTAGATTCTGATTGATTTCTGCTCTCAGAGTCATTCAATTTTTGGGGGATTTTCTGGAATCTATTTGGGGGTTTCTGAAACTGAAGAATCCAATATGGAGTGCAAGTTTTTGATCAACTATTTCGGTCGAGGTATTGAGTCATTCTGAGCTACTGTTGGAGTTCGTAATGTATGAGTGTGGCTATTCCAAGATGGGTGAGCGTGGAGCAAATATGTATACCAGTCCCCTCAAATTCTCAACCGTTTTCGTGGATAACCTACCTTCCGGATTCGCAAAGTTTGGATCTTTAACCTATTCTCCAAATTTGGTAAGATTAGAGACATCTTTATCCTCATGAAGAAGAGTAAAGTTTCAGGTAACAACTTTGGTTTTGTTAGATTTTATAGGATTGAGGATGCATACCTTGCCATTTCAAAAATAAATGGGCAATGGCTCTGGGGTCATAAACTGGTGGTCAATTTAGCAAAATTTTTGAAGAAAGATGATTATAATTATGTTAAGAGCTTCCAAAATCTACATAAGAACCCTCATTATGAACAGCCCATCAGGCATGGAGGTAGGTACCAAAATCATTATTTGAATGGCAGGGCAAAGAGGCTGGGAATAAATGGGAATTTATCAGCCTCTGGGAAATCTCGACCCAATCAAAGTCATCAAAGAGTAGAGAGAGGTAAGGAAGTATGGAGGAAAAAAGGTGTTGCAAAATCCAGTAAGCAAGGAGAGAGAAGAAACACAACTGTAGAAGTTTACAAAAAACAACTCCACTGATACCACACCAATATGTAAAAATTGGGGGACCATAGATGCTCAATCTGCTAGTTGTGGATGGCTATCCAGAAGTGCAATTGCAAAAGTAAGAAGACTAATATCAACAGAGGTTTTGGTTACCATTTTTAGAAGAGAAGGTGTACCTGAAGTTCAAATCAAAGGATTGGGTGGTAGGTCTGTTTTAATTATTTTCTCTGATAAGGAAATAAGAGACAACATAATACCAAAAAAATGGCTTCTTAACTGGGTAGAAGAGATAAGACAGTGGAATGGTGAACAAACTAGTGATGAAAGGTTTGCTTGGATATCATACTTTGGTATGCCAATCAATGCCTGGTCATACCAAACATTTAAAGATATTGGTGGTAAATTAGGCCACTTTATTCAGTTGGATGAGAGTACTTTAAAGGAAAAATCATATGTGAAAGGAAGATTACTGATAGCTACTGAGAAAACTCGGAAGATATCTGGGATGATTGATATAATGATTCAAGGGGTGAAAAATATAGTGAGAGTTGAAGAAGAAGAATCCTTCAGAACAATTAAGCATAGCATATCTTCTGAATTTTCACATTGGCTCATGGAGAAACAAGGAGAGGTTGAAAAAGAGTATGATGTGGCAGGGAAAAATGACATGGAACCAATCAATGAAGGTAATAATGATAGCAAGGTAGTTGAGGTGGCTTTCCCAGCAAATCCAGGTGAACAACAACACCTCAGATTCAAATTTCTCCACTTCGGTGTTTGAATCATCAACCAGGGTAATCGAGACAGTCCCTAATAGCATTGAAGTGGTTCCACAACCAATATTAACTCCAAACAACTGTTTGGCACAACATCCTAAAGTGGGAGGTGATGATGACTTAAAAGATAAGGGCCTTAATCCTATCAATGTGGAGGCTAATAATGAGGAACAAGCATTAATTGGATCTGAGGTCAACAAAAGGAACAATACTGAAGACACTCAAGCCATTGTATCTAATGATGTGGTTAATGAAGATTGTGAAGCCAACCACATTGAGTTTTATGGAGGTGTGTCCCTATGCAGATTTCTTTGAAAGCAATAACTCTACTATCCGAGCAGCAGTAAAAGGTGTTCAAGGGAAAAGAAGGAGGAAAAACATTGATGAAATATTAAGCAACTCAAAAGTGAAAAAGGGGAACCAAAAGGGAGGGAAGGGCAATAAGAAATGTGTGGTTTTAAGGTCAGCAATTGCTGCTGCTGCTTTGTCTGCATCAGTATCAATAGAAGGGATTAGCATCAAAAATAAAATTATCCTCAGTGAAGCCCAAGCCATTCGATAGATGAACAAGATAATTGGGTATAATTATGATGGTGATAATGAAGAAGTGATCAGCAAAATTACAGAATTAGAGGCATAGGAAAAAGAGGGAGTGGATAGTCCATGTGGAAACTGAGAATGAGCAATCTTCCAAGGCTAAACATTAATTGGGAACATTTAGTGGAGTTTATCAAAATTAGGGTGGCTTTATGGGTAAGACCAAATTGGGAGCACAAAGAATACTCCGTTAATGTCTTCATCTTCAGTCTTAGCAGCATTTTAAAAGCTTCATAAGGAGCGGAGGGCGAGTTTTTGGGTGAATGTGGGAGTCTTGTTGGTGAGGAGTCTGTCTTTCCCTTTGGGCTGGGGGTCTTAGTGTCTTGAGGTTAAGTTGGGTTCCCTAAGTTGGAGGATCAGTTTTTTCTTTTGTTTTGGGGATGGTGTTGGTCAGTTTTGTGGTGGGGTGGTGTGTCCTTGTGTCTTACGTGTCTATTTTTTTGTTGGTGTATCTGCTATGTGTCCCTTGAGTCCTTATTTTCCATCTCTGGTTGAAGGAGCTGGGATTCCTTTGGCTAGTTTCACCTTGATTGGCCAAGTTTTTTGCTATTGCCATATGCATATTGGTGGTCCTATCTGATTATAGAGTTGAAGTTTGGAACATGTTGGCTTGCCGGAAGCTGGTGGTGCTCTTGATGTTGGCTCACTCTTTGAAGTTGCTGAATTTGGTAGCTGAATCAAACTGATTGGATTTATTGTCTTTTCTAAAAGCTATTATTTAAGATTGGTAGCAGCTGCTGTTGTTCTCACACCCAAAACATTTAATGGGGTTGCAAGCTGCTACGTGCTGTCTAATTTTCTACTGATGATGCTGCTTAATGCTTTAGTGTTGATGGTGCTATTTTGCTGATAATGCTGCATATTGGGAGCTCACTTGGTTGAAGCTGTTTCTAGTCTTTGATTTCTATGTTGATGCAAAATGTAGCATCTCTAGATTATGCATGTGTTAGGGTTGACTTCTTGTTAACTTTGTTATCTCCCCTTGGGTCCTTGAAGGCAAATGATCGTCACTTGGAGAGGTGCCAACCTAGTTGGGATTTCTTCTTGTGTTGTGATGCCGTTTTCTTGGATCCCTTTAATCTTTGTAATTTATTTTCAAAGATTAAAAAATCTTCTTTCCCGTTAAAAAAAAAAAAGAAAAAGAAAACCCATATGAACCATATGATGGTGCTGCTGGTGGTTATCCCCTTTTGAAACGAGTTAGATGGGAAGAAAACAACCCGAGATCTACTCCGCGATAAGCCAAACAAATTGTTTGGTGGGGTTTTTTTGTAAAAAATATGATAGGGGAAGAAGGGGAGTGCATTCTCTTTCTAGATTCTAGAGAGAGAAGCTCTCAACCCTTCCTTGTTTGTTAGATAGTTGATACCCCTTTTTTTGTTGTGCTAGTTATCCAAGCAAGAGTACAACAAATAGTATATCCGTTTAGCCCCTTTTCTTTTCTTTTCTTTCTTCTTTTCTTTTTGTCCTCCTGGGGTATGCCCCTTGTAGGCTGTATATCTGTTTAACCCCTTTTATTTCAAGATAATTTACCCACAAAAAAAAAAAGAAAACAAACAAGAGTACAACAAATAGGCACAAGCCTAATTACCCAGAGAAATCTAAGTGAATCTTAAGTTTATTCTCCGAATTAATGAGAGAATATGGGGTACTAAATGGGAGAATATTGGTGTAAGAAAATCCAAGGAAATTCCTCAAATTAGTGGATTTGGTCCTAGGCAATTACACACATGCACAAACTAGGGTACAAAATCTCCCCAATTAATGGGGAGAATAAGAATATATTCTCTCATATATTGTGTAGTACTTGTGGAGCAAGAAAACTAGGGTTTAGGTTGGAGGAGAAGATGAAATAGGGTTTGGTGGCCTAGCCTTGGGGGGCTGTCCCATGGCATGTATTAGTCCCTTTTGGGAGGGGGCCTTTCCTCCCATTTACCCATTTGTGTTACTCATTACTGCTGATGTTGCATTATTGTCTGCTGATGCATCATTGTACATCCTGACTTTGGAAGCTTTCATCTACACATGACAAGCTTCATGGACTCTTCTGCTATCTACGAATACTGCTACCCTTCATCTTGGAAGTCCCTTAATCTACTGTTGGCCATCTCTGTATATACACATCAGTGGTTTCCAGAGTCAACCATGAGATTCATTTGTCAGAGAAGTGTCAAAGTCATTGTTTTACCATTATTTTCTGAGTTTCTGTAGATATTCTCCTTTTGTCATTTGTTTCCCTTCCTTCTAGTTTAGAAGGATAGGAAACACATGTTATTTCCCCATAGTTCATTGTAGCAATCTAGTTAATTCCCCCAGTGTAGCCACTTGGCATTCCCTAATTTCCTTTTCCTTTTCCTTCTTTTCTTTCCTTCTTTTTGCTTTGTCCTCCTGGGGTATGCCCCTTGTAGGCTGTATATCCGTTTAGGCTCTTTTTATTTCATGCTAATTTACCCAAAAAAAAAAAAAATAGGGTTTGGGAAGATTTGGGTAGATTTTGTAGGATGATGGTGTAAAGGACAAGGCATACTAAAGTAGATATGTGTACAGATATACTAGCATAAACAGATAATAGGAAAATAAATGAATTTTCAAAATACTAAAAGAAAAACAATTGAATTAATAACGAAATTTTTATTTACAAAAATTAGGGTTATTACAAAATCGAAACGCGATTGTCTCCACAAGACCAGTGTTTTGTGGTCACAAAATTGTGTTTTGAGAGTCGACTTCTCTAAGCAAAGTACTTATGCACAATTTTGTTTCCAAATCATACGTCGTCGCCCCTTTATCAATGATATATTGTCCTAAAGATTTTTTTTGGTTGTTTGCTATTACAAAGATACCGATAAATATAGTAGTATTTTCTTGTGGTGGAGTGTTAACTGCAATCAAAGCAGAAAACATATGGGTACATAAATTTGTACAAGAAATGTATAAATTTTATTTATTTGGTCCCACTCCGGGTTCCACACGAATGATCGGAGTCGTTCTTTTTTTTTTTAAATAATGTTTACTAGTTCCCCATAAAAAAATCAACTCAATCGAATATCAGTAAAATGCTCCATCTATTTATCTAATTTTTGGTTTAGAATAAAAAATTGGAAAAACCGATGAAGTATTAACTGATATCCGATTGAGCTATTTTTTACAGGGTACAAGTAAACATTATTTTGAAGATCATGAACGGCTCCGATCATCTGTGTGGGACCCTGAATGGTCCCAAATCAAATGATTTGAACATTTTATGTATGCCCGGTACTATCCCAATCAAAGTAAGTATAACAAATAGTGAATTGCCAATCGTTACAAGTTCTTTCACCAATTTGATTTCTAATAAATTATTCTAGTAAATTTTTGTGACACAGCTTGAGGTCTTTCTTAGCAACATATATCTCTTTCACATATGAGAAATGACTATAAATTCCATGTGGTTTTCAAGTGCGTTTCTGATACTAAATCGATAACTTTCTATCTAAGCACGTATTGAAATAAGTCAAAAGTGACTTATGTCTCAAATTTACCCTTTTTGATAATAAAAAATAATAAAATAACTCTCAACTCTCACTTGTCTTGAACCCAAATGATTTATATTACCTCGTTGAAGAGTTGTTTTGATAAAAATAAAAGTCTTAAATTTATTAGCAACCCTTTATTTTTTACTCAGTAATGGAACTATTTTGGTCAAAAAACACAACTTTATTACTTTAACATAAAAAGGTGAATTGTCACTATAAATTACTTTTGGCTAACTCCATCACATGTTTGGATGAAGTGAATGAACAGTTGTTGGTTGGGTATTAGTGATATGAACATTGAAATTCCAATGGGTTTAGAGTCATTTTCATACCCAAAGGGGGTTATTTGTCATTAGGAAAAACCTAAAGGGGCGTTATTGAAATTTATCCAAAATAATTTTGTTATGACGGTCATAATGTATAAATATCGGGACTGCAGTGCAATTACAGTAATCGACGGTTCACAGAATTCCACTTCAGACGCAGGTTCACTGAAGTCAAAATATGACATCATCATCCATGTCAAAATATGGACACCCAGGGGTGTCCATAAACAGGGGTGATATTTAGTTCGGGTGATAAATAACAACTTTGCACTTATTTTTGGCAAATCATCTCATAGCCGTGGACCAGGGCATAAATAAGAATCCCATGTTTATGCCCCCACTAAGACCCATCCAAACGGGCTCTAACAATCCAGGGCTCCCATCAGCCCGCCCTCGTGTTCCTATATTAATACTCTCTCCGTCCCTAAACTTTTGATCTTTTTGGGATTGCGTGTCATTTTAAATTGCTTATATCTTTTTATTTATAATGTGATTTTGAAAATTTTGTTTAATAGAACTAATTAAAATCTATCAAACAAGATCCATATTGTATATTTTTTGACATTTACATTAAAAAATATATGCATTTGAAAATGACACATTGTCCAAAGTGTAAAAGTTTAGGGACGGAGGTAGTACTGTGAATTATATGAAATGAGAAGGTCCAACGCACCATTCCCCTAGTCTTCCCCTTGTTAAACAATCAATCATCACCACCGGAAAACCGCCATGGTCCGCTTCTTCGCCGGCTCATTTGTCCTCCTCCTGGCGCTGTCGGCCTCAGTCGCCCGTGAAATCTCCGACGACGACTTGATTAGATTGCCATCGGAATCTTTGAAATTCTTCGACGTTGAGGACGATGCCGTTGGGACGAGATGGGCGGTACTGATTGCTGGATCAAGTGGCTACTGGAATTACAGGCACCAGGTCAATAATGGAATTTGATTAACCTTGCTGGCTTAATTACCTAATTTCGTACTTGATTCTTCTTAATTAATTTCTTAGTACTTTGTTTGTGCGCCTTTGGTCTTTAGCAGTGCGGAGACAGAATTTGTGGTTAGCAGGATCCAATCCCCACGTGTATTTTTATGAAGTATTGATAATAGGAAATATATTTTTTTACCAGTAATTTGCTGCCTGTGAGGTTCAACAAAGAGACAAGATTGTGTGTATGAGCGTAGAGGCCAGTTATACGGGCCACGCAATTGATAACTTCCAATTTTAGGATTTTTTCCACACATATAGGAATTTTAAGAATTTTTTTTCACTGAAAGGGCTTGCAGTTACTAATTCCCCATCATTTTTTTAAATTAAGTTGAAAATCTAAGTATAACATTTACGCAAATACTTGGAGTTCTTTCTTTTTTTGATCGGCGCAAATACATGGAGTTGTGCAAGTGTCTGGGGCCGGCCAGCTCCTTGTGTCCGCCACTGGGCATTGGTCTTGAATTTTTGTTAAGAGTTTTTAAACATAATTTTGGGGAAACTTCAAGCCAAAATATACGTGTAGAGAATTTTTCTTCCGTTAAATTAAGTTACATTAATTGTTTATTTTGATTTCCAGGTATGTTATGATTGTATGCCGAGACTCGACTCTCAAGTACCTTTTTATGCTTATTTGGAATTTTTTATTTAAAGAAAACAATTATTAGCTATATGTATGACATAAGTTTGTTCAATTAAATGAACTCGAATTCGTAGACTGTCCAACATTTGGGCGTTTGTTCGATAAAATGAGCGCGAATTACGGTTTCAAACAAGCCAATCGAAGGCGAGCTGAGTAGTAGTTTGTTCAAGCTTGCTTCAAAAATTAGCGAGCTTCAAAATTGTATTCGAGTTTGGCTTGTCTAACATTTTAGCCGAGTTTGAGTTGTTGATTTTTTAACTCTATAAGTTTGTTGAGTTGAGCATTAGCTGAACAAGCTTGTAATGAGTTGAATACAGAGTCGAGGTCGTAGCTCAAATTGGTATTTTAATATGCTCATTAAGGGACTACACTGCTCACCTTCTCGGACCCATTCTGATTATTAAAACACTTAACTTTTTATAGCTTGTGAAGAGTACCAGTCTTGCCTAAAATCGTGCTGATTGGATATCGTTTGATATTTTTTCTCCATATAGATATGATCTGAAATTTTTCACGATATCTAATTAGCATGATCTTTGCCATATTGTGATTGATGCTGTCGACTAGCTCTCAAAAGTGAACAGTTTCGACAACGAAGGTGGGTCCTGGAAGAGACCTTGGAGGGCCCAACAGAACGGTCCAGTCCCCCAAGGATCATATCCCTTTTATTAAATCTGTTTATGTAGTTATCTAAGATTCTAAAGACAGTAGCAGATGTGTTATCTACTGAAATCTACTACTCCCATAAGTTCTTGTATTGTTTGGATTTCCAAAAATCAGTGGCTCATATTTGGAATGCTTGGATCTGTTTGGATGTGGAGAAAAATGATACAGCGTGTATCTTTTTGAGGTGAATTCTGAAGAAAAATCAGTATACGTTTGACAAAATTGTAAACTTGATTAATTGAAGGCATAATTGGCTCTAAATTTACATTGCCATGGAAAATGCTTCAGAGTGAAGCTTAGGCATTCACAATGGGGTCCCAAAATAGCTTCTAGGTGAGGGTCCTAATATTTACTGAGCCATTTGCTCAATTGTTGTCTTCAATGGGCTCCGAATACAAACTCTAAGGGTGGCTCCTAAACATTGCTCCTACCACATTAATTAAATTTAGGTAGCATTGTAGCTAGCTCCAAGTGAGACCCAAAGTCTTTAAACCCTTTTTTTTTTTAAAAACCCTTTTTTTTTTTTAATATGGATCCCACGCTTTTTGATTTTTTTCCCCCACAAAATAGAGAATGCTCTTCCTAGTCTATTGGGTGCACATATCCTCTCTAAAATTAGCAAGCTCTGGGAGTGAAAAATGGTCCCCACTTAGGCTTATGTAGTTATGTGTACACCTTAGGGATCCAATTTAGGAGCTATTTTTAGAGAGCCCATTGTGGATTATGGGTTTTTTTTGGTTGAGATTTACACTACGTTTCTTTTTGCTGTTTCTGTCCAGTGTCCAGTATTCACTTTCCTTTGTAGACAAGCAACGCTGTCCACTTTTCAGGATTGACTTTGATTAGTGCTCTTATTTGGTGAATCACATCTGGATGGATTCATAATTCATATCGGTGCTCGTATTTTTTTAGTAATTTCATCTTTTGAGGAAATCTAAGTCAGAATTTCGTACATTTTGTGAACCAGACTTACCAAGCTTGGCGTACAGCAAATAAATTAGCATTTGTTGTTTCTGCGCTTCTCGGATGATCAAATACATGCTGCATGCTGGAACCCTAATGCTACAAAACCGGGAAAGGGTTAGAGTACCTACGCCTCTCGTCGGCGGTAGGCCGTTGGCTAAGTTAGTGTCACGTGCTAAGTGGGAACCCTAATTCACACAATGCATGTGAAAACAATTTACAGAGTTCCTTTCTTCACGGGTCTGATGTCTTATTTATAGATATTGACTTACTTGCTTTCCAAGTTACTTGCCGTGCAGGGATCCGATTCACATTAGGAATCCTTTCCGTACAGGTTTTCCCCCTACATGGCAACACAATTTCTGCCACATAAGATTCCTTCTCCATTAGGAATCTAATCCCGTATTGGAGTCCTTTTCCAATATGAAAACACAATACTAATCCATTTATTTACGGGATTCATTCTTATCATGTAAGATTCCTTCTAGAATGAACTACCGCCCCTCTACTTAGGGTAGTTCACCTCTAGTGTGTATCACGTGCATTCCAGTGTATAATAAAGGCCGTGCCCCATATAAATTGCTCAGCTGTGCCCTTATGCACGCTATTCCTGGTCGGCAAGGTTATGGGGTGCCTATCTCTTTTGACTCTATATATGTTCTGCTGCTTCCTGATGGGGTACCTCTTCGTGATGCCCCCGACCAAAAACCATCATCATGCGATGCGAGTGAACAGGGCGCGTGACTTGTATGTGCTCGGCGAATGTCATTGGACACTCTCACATAGTACCCCCGACCTAGGACACCTTCTCGTGGTGTTCGCTGGCCGAGCACGTGAAACGCCTGTGCTAGGGTTTGCTGGCCTAGCCTGTGCTAGGGTTAATTCCATTTATGTGGGAATTACCCACTACACTTCGTATGTGATTGATATTTTGCTGGAATAATGGAAGAAACTGGCTGTAGTAGCAATAAAATACTTTGTGAAAAGAAATGAAAACGATTGGAAGGAGAACAAAAGTTATAAGGCTATTAAAAGGTGATGAAATATCTGCGAACACTTTTACTTACGTGAGTTAATAACTTAGTACAATTAATCTTATGACATATTTCTGTAGGAGTCAGTCTGCATTTATCTGTTGTTTAGAGCTTAATTTGAGGCATGTAAAGCATTGCATGTCTGTTATTGTAATTACTGTATATTGTGAAGGTTCTTCTCCCTCGTATCTTCATTCTCTTGGAGATGAGCATTTGTCGTCTGCTTTATTTGTATTCTTTACATTGAGTTTATTGTGATTTTCAGGCCGATGTCTGTCATGCCTATCAACTCCTGAAGAAAGGTGGGCTGAAAGATGAAAACATTGTAGTTTTCATGTACGATGACATTGCTTTCAATGAAGAAAACCCCAGGCAGGGAATCATAATTAACAGCCCACATGGTGATGATGTATACGATGGAGTGCCAAAGGTTCGTTTTCTCTTCATTTGTTAGCCCAACGGTAAAATCATGAAATTTTACTTTCTTCATGCTCATTTATTGGGTTTGTATGTGAACAGGATTATACTGGGGACGATGTCACTGTTAATAACTTCTTTGCTGCTATTCTTGGAAACAAAACTGCTCTTACAGGAGGCAGTGGAAAGGTTGTGGATAGTGGTCCAGACGACCATATTTTCATATATTACACTGATCATGGTGGCCCCGGTGTCCTTGGTAACACTCTCTCTCTCTCTCTGTGTGTGTGTGTGTGTGTTTGTGTGTGTGTGTGTGTGTTCAATATGCATTTTGTTGGTTCCAAGGTTTTAATACTCGCTAGGGGCTCTCAGGGCGGCCGGGCACCTTCTAGCTTCCAAGGCCGAGTACTCAGCTCCTAGTCGGGCAATTAGTCGGGATACTCGGGATAGTCAGTCTAGTCCGGCTAGTCGGAAAGGGTCCTTCTAGCGCCTAGGTGGCGAGTACTCGGCCTTCTAGACCTTCTTTTAGAACACTAGTTGGTTCCATGGATTACCGTTGATCTCTGTCTATACTTGTGAAGATTAGGTACCCTATAAAATTACCATGGACTTCCTTTCTGTAGGAAGAGAGGATCTTTGTCAGATAGATATGTATTTAATTTAATAAAAAAAATTAAAAACTGATTATAGACGGTTTCATGAACTCCACAAAACTTATTAGGCCCAGACTTGTAGACTATTGTAATAGCCCAAAAGGCCCATTACAAACTCTTTACTACTACATTTATTAAAGAAGCCCAAGGGGCTATATAAGAAAAAAGTCACAAATTTAGATTTAATACCCAAGCCCAAGCCCAAACTTTAAAACAGGGATCAGCCCATTCAATCCTTTGACATGGATGATAGAGAAACCCTAAAACAAAACTGGGCAACCATAGCAACTGTGTCGGCCAGTCATATGAGATCATAGCAGCAACTGCATCGGAGACATGGAGAAACAGTATCTCTCTCTCTCTCTCTCTCTCTCTCTCTCTCTCTCTCTCTCTCTCTGTGCTTGGAAATGGAAACGAGAACATCAGTCCAATCGATGACAAACCGACGACGATGGTGACTGCGAGGAGCGATGACGGTGACCGCAATGAACCGTAAAGCTCCCATCTTCCTTGGGAACACGATTCCGTCTCAATGGGAACGCGCTCCCATCACGATTCTGTGTTAGAAAGCCCGAATCGCGTTTCTCACGGGGGAGCGGCTGCTAACCTGGCGATTCCTGCAACTAAGGTCTAGATGACTTTGGAATTTTATGATGTGGGAACGGTCAATTTTTTATCACTTATGGTGCCTTTCTACTATACTTGCGATGGGAGATATGGGTGTGTTGGAATTTGGTGATTAAGAATGGCTCAGTGCAAAATCTTCTTTTGTAATCTATTGTGATGGTGAACCCCGTAAACAGAATGGGATATAGTTCATTTATGCGCTTCAGATTCATTGAAATACACAAAAGGGGGCTCACTTACCTGACCACTCCTATAGTAGATGTAAATGTTTGAACACCATTGGCTGCAAGCAATAATAACGTTAATTAGATTCCTGCCCTCTTGGCTTCCTCACACACTCTCTTTCAGTCTCCAAAAATTTTGAAGAAATAGATAATTTGGCTACCAGATATCTTCAGAAATCATAAAACCAAACTGAATCTGGAACTGTGTTTGTGTTTTCACACACGGCTATGATGATCCCTTGATGCTCTGGCAAAGCAGAAAAATGTGCTGCGCAATGGAACTCAGTATTTATCTGTTGAACTTAATTGATTTTTGTTTGTACGGTTCTTATTGTAGGAAAGTTTAGATTTTTGTGTAATTATATTAACTAGTGTGCAATTTTTGATGTCCCAGGGATGCCTACCAGTCCTTACATTTATGCAAATGACCTGATAGAAGTCTTGAAAAAGAAGCATGCAGCTGGGACCTATAAAAGCTTGGTAAGCTACAATTTTCTCAGTTGTGAAACGAAATGGAACATTAGTGTAGGTGAAATTTACAAAGTTGGACCATATTCCAGGTATTTTATCTTGAAGCTTGTGAGTCAGGGAGTATTTTTGAGGGCCTGCTTCCCGAAGGTCTGAATATATATGCAACCACAGCGTCTAATGCAGAAGAGAGTAGCTGGGGAACCTACTGCCCTGGAGAGTATCCCAGTCCTCCTGAAGAATACGAAACCTGTTTGGGTGACTTATATAGTGTTGCCTGGATGGAGGACTGGTATGGATAACACTTCTGATTTTCCAAGTTCTATCATTGAAGAGAAAATAGGAGGATCATGAAAATAGCAAGAGATATAATCTCATCTCTAATGATCAGTTCTAAAAATTGAAGGCAGTTAACTGTTTATAGTTTAGCTGGGCTTTTGAAAACTTATAGGGGAGCCCCAACTTCTGACTGTTTGAGTTGATTTCAGAACTCCACCCTGCTAACCAATAAAGTAGATTACTTTGAAGCCCAAAGAAGTGAAATGTGCATGAACTAGTGGCTGGATGATAGGCGTTTAACTTGAGCTGTATTAATAACGTCTCATGCAAATTTTTCTTTCATTGGCTTGGTCTAATCTTCTGATCATGCTGCTAACATGTCGTGGGAATGATAACCAAGTGCACGATTCATATTTCTTTATTTTCTGATTGTTGGTTCTGAACTTCTGATGTTATGAACAGTGACATTCACAATCTGCGGACAGAAACTTTACGGCAGCAGTATGAATTGGTAAGAGCTCGTGTACACTATGACTAATATAGTTAAAACAAGTCTTTCTTACATGAGAAATAACATATTTGGAAGTAGTTGATTTTTGTTACCTATAGGATATATAGTCTTTATTTAGACCTGTGTATAAACTATAAAGTGTGCCGAAGACTAGAATGGGTCATGCTGAGCTAGTTCCTAGATGATTAGATTCCTTCTTTACATGTTTTCATCTAATATTTATTGTATTCTGTATTTTCGCCTTATTAGGTTAAAACTCGAACTGCAAATGACAATTCAGCTTATGGTTCGCACGTCATGCAATATGGTGACCTACCGCTTAGCAAGAACAATCTTTTCCTGTATGTGGGTACAAATCCTGCAAATGATAACTTCACTTTTGTGGCTGAAAACTTCGTGCGGTCATCTTCACATGCTGTTAACCAGCGTGATGCTGATCTTCTTCATTTCTGGGCCAAGGTTTGTGCAAAACGTTTGCTGTGCCATAATGCAATGCTTTACCATAAATTGTTGTTGTTACAACTCATTTTGAAAGATACCGTTTGAGTAATTCTAGGATTGGGTGAGTGCAGTGTTGGAGAGTTGAGAAATAGGACATATAGCAGTATAGCAGAAAACTCAAAGCCAGAGGTATTCCAACAGAACATCCCGCCTATGTCATCACGTCACTTGGGGAAAACAGAAATAAACAACTCGCTTATTAGAAGTGTTTTTTCGACAGTAATGGGGGCAAGGTTTGGGGACCTATTGGAGATCTATAACCATTCCCAGCTGTTATTCAGCTGGAACTCACAATAGCAGCTTCACAACCTGCTAAGATCGGGAGTTCAGGATTTTGGGTTGGGTTTAAAGTAGGAAAAGTTAATTCTTGAAAACTATGAGATTGTGTTTCGATCTTGGTTTTGCAAGGAAAGGGAAAACATAAAGCAGATGAAATGACTTGCACATATTTACTATTTTGGGTGGTTAGAAGAAAAACTAAACAGGATACCCTGTAAGTATGAATTCATTTCCTTCTCATTCTCCTACTCCAACAAAGAAAGAGGGAACGAAGAGCTTCTGTGAGAGGTGGTGGATAGACTTTGCGATTTTATCGCAAGTATATATTCAATGACTCCTGTTGGCTGACTAAGAAATCTCTATTTTTGTGAGCAAAAAAAATTAGGGAGTCCGTTGATGAATTTTTCTTTCCAAAATGATTTAGTACAATCATCTCGGAGCATGACTCTATACAATCCACTTCTAGTCAGGGATCCCTGACTTTGTCCCTCATTCTCACATTTCCTGATTGAATTTTGATGATTCAAGCCATTCAATGTGTTTAAAACATGTTTTTAAGGATCCCTGCAAGGAATCAATAAATAAAAAATGGCTGGAAAGGGCTTCATCCGAGTAGTTTTTCATAGAAACCCTAGATATATATTTTACGGAAAACTGCTCGGATGAAGCCCGTCCGGTCATTTTTTGTGATGATTCCAAGCGGGGACCCTTAAAAACAAATTCTAAACACATTGGAAGGTTCGGATCATCAAAATTCAATTGGGAAAGTTGAGGTCTTGACTTTACCAAAGTTAGGGATCCCTGGCTAGAAGTTTTTTGTATATCATAACCCATATACATATGCATCACATGCACACATATACATATATATACACATATATATATATATATAGGAAGCCGGTCTCCTAAGGGATCCCTTATTAAAAATTTGGTGCTGACCTAGCCTTTTTTCAACTTTCCGGATCAAATTTTGACAATCCGAACAGCTCAATATTTTTAAAATGCGTTTTTAAGGGCCTACGCGAAGATTCGGCAAAAAAAAATACCCGGAAGGGCTTGATCCAAACAGTTTTCGGTAAAACTGTACATATTCGGATCGTCAAAATTTGATCCGGAAAGTTGAGGTCCGCACCAAATTTAAATAAGGGATCTCTTAGGAGAACATCCTCCTATATATATATATATATATATATATATATATATATATACACACACACACACACGCACACATATACATAGACATCAAAAACATAACCCATCTTGTCCCCAATCATTGGGTGTATGGGCAGGGGATGATTGGAAAAACACACAGAGATCGCTTTGATTGCATATTGAATAAGGAGCTGTAACATATAGAACAATTAGATTTCTTCATTCCTGTAGCTTATCATCGCGGGCTTTTCTACTGTAACTTCTATCAGTTCCGCAAGGCTCCAGAAGGCTCTCTCAGGAAACTTGAAGCTCAGAAGCAGTTTGTTGAGGCTATGTCACATAGAATACACATAGACAATAGCATGAAGATGATTGGGAAGCTTTTATTTGGAAGTGAGAATGGTCCCAAGGTTCTGGAGGCTGTCCGGCCTGCTGGGCATCCTCTTGTTGATGACTGGGACTGTCTTAAATCTCTGGTAAATCTTCTGTTCTATTCATATTCTTTATGACTGTTTTGCCGCTCATTATACGTTAATTGCTTCTATGCAAAGACAGACGGATGTAGGATTTAATCTATGGATGGTCGGCTTATATAGCTTGGCGATAAAAGTATAAATACAAGTACGTTACAAATGTCCTACTATATTTTAGGCGTGGTTCAGGTGGAGACTGCCACTTTTCCCTCCTGGCTACATCCTTGCTTCTATGGGAAGCTTCCCTTGGACAATGTTGGCCATATTTTGAGTGGTGGCCCATTTGGTTTTGATCTGATTTGGTAGGAAATTTTTTAACTGAGTAAGGAAAGTCGATGATAAGAAAAATTGTTTGGCTGCACGTACTCATTTGCTCATTTTTTTTTGGTAACCGGATGTCCAGGCCAGCTTGCGCACACCTTGACTAATTCCAGGACCCTAGAGGTGACAGCCAGGCATAACCCCCAAAGGCCCCAAGAGTTTGTGGCTAGAGGAATCGAACCTAAGACCTTAGGTGAGAGCAAACCCTTAAGTTCCAAGGAACTTATTGCTCAATTGCTTATTGATTAGGAGGGTTAAGCAATAAACAGCCAACTACACAAGAGGGGAAGCAAATGGCTTTATTGCTTATTGCTTTAGCAAACGAGCAAATGGGAACCAAACGGGGGACTAATGAAAACAATTAAGTTATTATGCATAACCCCTGCCTGGGAAGTTGTTTTTCATGCTATAACATTTTGTGCAGGTGAGGACATTTGAGACACATTGTGGATCTATTTCCCAATACGGAATGAAACTCATGCGCTCAGTTGCCAACATCTGCAATGCCGGAATCCAGAAGGAGAAAATGGCTGAGGCATCGGCTCGAGCTTGTGTCACCATTCCTTCTGGTCACTGGAGCTCGCTCCACAAGGGTCTTAGCGCATGATTCACGCAGGATACCCAACCTCCTTTGGGCTTGTCTTGTTTATACTGATTTATGTTCATTATTCTCATTTGGTGCCTGTTTGTAAGATTGCTTCAATGTAGATACAGGATAGAAGTACTTGTGTGTAAGAAAGTGGTTTGTATCAGACAAAATTGTTTTCCCCTGTAAATACTGTTACAAAGGTGCTTGAGATGTATGTGTGATGATATGTTTGTCTATTAATTTAAGGAACCATCGTGTGGAATACAGACTTGTCAAAAACCGAAGGGCCCATGAATGAAAGGGATTCAACTGTGGTGCCCCAAAGCGGTATTGGGGCACCCGTGCCTCCAATTGTTCCCAACTGTTGGATTTTGGAGCATTAATCTCAGCTGCTGATTTCTAAACCTATTACCTTCTGCTACTAGTTGAAACATTTTGAAAGCCCTAAAAACATTTCACTCGTGTCGCCTCTCTATCCTCTGCTAATCACTGGCTTCCCACAGCTCCTCCATTACGGTCGCAGCTCCACCATCATCGTTGCAGATCCTCTTGCCTCTGCCTCCCATAACTCTATGCGAAATCGCTATGGATAGCGGGTATCCTTCTCTCGTCCAATTTTGCGAGGTATCTCTATCTTCTTTCTCTCACGCGCTCACCCACAACTTTGAAAGTTGTGAGGTCTTTTAGTTTGCCTTGGTTCTTCGAGTAACGTAGTGTCGGGTCCATAGTAAAGTGTGGAGTTTTCAAGTGATGTTTATCTTATGATTTTACTCATTATGCTATTATCAAATTTGTACTTTAATTGATTGGATTTTTGTTTTGAATTGAGACTTGGAAACCTAATACCATGCAAAGCATTTACCCGTGCGATGGATGCTTGTGCACATAAATGTTAATCAAGTGCCTACTTCAAGCAATTGGCAGTTCATAATTGTTGTTTCATTTTTTCAAATATTACAGTTCTTTATTTTTCAGGTCTCAGTTCAACCTTATGTTTTGCGATAAGTGGTCAAAATTGTATAGTAGCACAAACTAAACTCAAGTGGACAGGGAACTAAAGGTCTGAGGAGGGTAGTATGGGCTTGGCTTTGGACTTGATCGTTGTTGAGAACAAGTATACGACAAATGTCATCCAAAAGGCTCAAAAGAAATTTCCCAATGCTAGAAAGGAAAATGGATGGAACTATGGCTATATATATATATATATATATATATATATATATATATAGGGGGCGGTTCCGTTAACACATACGAATAACACAACATTTGACACAAATTTTTTTTTTTGAACCCCACGCGAATGATCGGAGCCGCTCAATTTATTTAAAAGTTATTTTTAAGATTACTTGTAAAAAATCAACTCATTTGGATATTGGTAAGGGCTTGATCAGTTCATTTTGTTAATTCCTGTCAGATTTTACTGGATAAATTTGAATGAACCGATCAAGCCTTTACCTATATCCAAATGAGTTGATTTTTTACAGGTAATCTTAAAAACATATTTTAAACAACTTGAACGGGTCCGATTATAAGCGTGGGGCTCCGATTACTGTTGTGTCAAATGTTGTGTTATTCGTTGTGTCCATTGAACCGCCCCGATATATATATATATGAGTCCCGATCTAATCCGGGAATTCCGGATCCGGGACTCCACCTTCCCGATATTTTTTTGAAAATCTGAGCCGTCCAATGTGTTCAAAAGGTGTTTTCAAGGGTCCACGCGAGAAATCTTCAAAAAAAATTACCGGGAAGGGCTTGATCCAAGCAGTTTTTCGCAAAATTGTAAATATACAGTTTTTGCGAAAAATTGCTTGGATCAAGCCCTTCCTAGTATTTTTTTTTTAAGATTTCCCGCGTGGACCCTTGAAAACACTTTTTGAACACATTGGACGGCTCGGATTTCCCAAAAATAATTTTTAAAAGCATCAAAACACCAAAAAACCTCCAATCCGGGATCCCAGATTGGATATATATATATATATATATATATATATATATATATATATATATATATATATATATATATATATATATATATATATAGAACATATCCTGTGAGGGCTCCCTCACAAAAAAAGTGCGGGAAAACAGTTGTGGACCGTTGGATCCTATGTCCTTCACTCGATCTAACGGCTCACAATTGTTTTCCCGCACTTTTTTTTGTGAGGGAGCCCTCATAGGAAACTTCTTATATATATATACGGGTACTCTCCAGTCAAGGATCCCGGATTTCCTGGATTGAAGTGTTTTTTTTTTCGGTAAATAAAGCTTGAAATAGAAAAAAAGGCTAACCGGATGTACAGCCTACAAGGAGCATACCCCAGGAGGACAAAAAAGAAAAGGAAAGGAAAAAAATTGCGTGGGATGGCCCGAAGGCTACAAAGGGAGACCGGGAGAAGACCGGAATGGGAAGCAATGGGGAGGCCAAACTTGGCAACATGGGGGAGCCTAAAATAAGGGATATCTATGCAACAAAATATAATAAAAATATAATATAAGTGTTTCTAAGCCATCTAGGGAGATGGAAGAGAAACACTCAAAATGAATCTAAATGATTGACATTGAAGCTTGAACATAACGATAGATATCGTGTCCTTGATCCGCACATGACACTTGGATGGACCTTGAACATGAGACTTGAAGCTTGAACATGACACTTGGAATAGAACTTGGAGTAACTTGGCAAAGGACCTAGGAATAGGACCTTGAACATACATCTTGGACATGACTTGGTGCTTGAAGCTTGCTTATGGTACTTGATGCTTGGGATGGGACTTGGATTAGGCCTTTGCAACTGCAAGATTGCTGCTGCAACGCCAAGTACACAAACTGCTGCTGCAGCAACAGAGGTGGTTTTGGAGGAATTTGAGCAGCATAATGGCTGCTTTTTACAATCCCAGAAGATCAGATGTCTGCCCAGTAATTGGCAGCCCAAAAATACAGAGTTTCATACAAAATAAGCCACAGAATGATGACTTAGAAGACTAGAAACTCTTTCAAAATCTTGATCTTCCTACTACTGCTAGTGTAGGGAGGAAATGCCCCCTCCCAGAAGGGACTAATACACGCCATGGGACAGCCCCCACAGCTAGGCCAGAAATGCCAACATTGTGGATGCTGATCAGACACACAGCAGTCCAAATGATACAAAACATTTTTAAGCAAATTAACAAACATGTCCACTGGATTTCTGGAAAATTGGGCAGCATCTCCTTTGAAACAGGTAAGTAACACAGCAACTTCTCAACGAATACAATGACAAATGAGAGCTCTAATAACAGATAAGTAATCAAGAATCTATAGCAACAGCCCTTGCTATAGTTTA
Source organism: Vaccinium darrowii (assembly GCA_020921065.1). Classification (NCBI taxonomy): domain Eukaryota; kingdom Viridiplantae; phylum Streptophyta; class Magnoliopsida; order Ericales; family Ericaceae; genus Vaccinium; species Vaccinium darrowii. The sequence goes on along the minus strand of CM037155.1, from coordinate 28,635,497 downwards.
ACATGAAGGTTCAATTGCAAGCAAGTAAAAATGTAGGTTACAACAGCCCTTGCAACCCACTTAATGAGCATAATCCAAATGCAAGCAAGCAAGCAAGTATCTATAGCAACAGCCCTTGCTATAGATTAACATGAAGTTCAAGTAAAATGTACGTTTACCTGGAGTATTAGCAAGATCCTCCCCAAGTAATGGCCAGCAGCTCAGGTTTGCAGCATTTGGAGCTCTTTCCATATAGTGATTCCACAGCAAATGCATTTAGGTGTGATTCTAAACTGCTGCCAGCAACAGCAGCAACATGCATGACTGACTGCTGCAGCAAGCCCACTGGATATCTGATTGAATCTGCATGAAACTGAGTTAGCAATGAGAGACATAGTATTTATGAATGGAGATCCCATTTTCTAATGAGCCAATGGGATTGATGGCCTTGGGGGAGAGCCCTTAAAGACATCAATCTATGCCTCATCATAGAATGGATCTTATGAATTACAACTTGCTCAAGACATGCAATATTTTGAAACTTTCTGTAATTTCTTTCAATCCAAATATGATAAACTGAGGTGGTAAATGCTAATTTAGTCATTAGACTCTTCAATGATTTGCCTTTGATGGAAGACATAAAGGAAATCCAGTTGGTCCAGGATTTGGAGGGCCAAGTCTCATTAAGTAGCTCAGTGACTTTGGTCCAAATTAGGGAGGTGTATGGACAATTAAAAAACAAATGGTCATGACTCTCTTGATCAGCACAAAAACTACAGCAAGAGTGAGATTTGGTCCCAAAAGTAACCAATCTGTCTTCAGTGTATAATTTATTTTGCACAGCAACCCAAACAATAAGGCTACACTTTGGAATGTGACCTGAGAACCAAAGGCACTGATGCCATTGGACCTTAGGAAAATGTGTCCTCATCTGACTCCACATGGATGCAATACTGTACTACTTACCATCAGGGGTGAGTGTCCACCTATGATGGTCAATAGTCAGATTGGGCTCAGGAAGTGAAGACATGGAGGACCTTACCTCATTGAGTTCAATGGTTTGGGTTATAGGGAAAGCCCACTTGGAGTTCTTAATGATTGCAGACACTTTAGCATCCCTGGGGAGCCCAGAATCATAGATAATTCTGGGGCCAAACCTCTCAGCAAGAGGGCCAAGAGGGTGCCAGTCATCAAACCAAAGGGAAGTTCGATCACCATTGCCAATAATGGTTTTTATGTGATGTTGGACCAAAGGTCTGAGATTGAGAATTTTCCTCCAAATCCAAGAGGGGTTACTAGGTATTTTGACCTCCCAGAAGCTCCTACCTTTTAGTAAATAGGACTTCACCCACTGGCACCACATGGATTGCTCACCACCGGCGATGAGAAACCAAATATGTTTGGATATGGCGGCTTTATTCCAGATATGCATAGACTTAAATCCCAACCCTCCCTCTTGCCTAGGTGAGCAGAGGTGGTCCCACGAGACCTTAGCACCAGTTTTCTTTAAATCAGGGCCAGACCAAAAGAATGCTCTCAGAATGGATTCCACTTCCTTAATGACTTTCTTTGGTAGGATGAAGATGGAAGACCAATAGGTTTGCATGGAGAAGAGAATACTCTTAATGAGTTGAACTCTACCGGCATAAGTAAGATCCCTATTGGTCCAAGACTTAGTCTTAGAAGTGATTTTATCAATTAAAGGTTTGCAATCTATATGCTTTAGCTTGGTGGACAAGAGAGGTACCCCAAGATATTTGATTGGAAGAGAGCCTTCCTTAAAGCCAAGGAGGGTGAGGATATCAGCCTTAGTCGAGGAATTAACGCCAGAAAAGAAGATGTTACTTTTCCCAGGGCTGGGAGCAAGGCCAGATAAAGATTCAAACTCAATTAAGGATGCCTGAATATGCTTGATGGAGCTCAAATCCCCTTTACAAAATATCATTAGGTCATCAGCAAAGCATAGGTTGATAATTTTAGTTCGCTCACATCTCCAATGAAAATGGAAATCCGGGAGCTTAGCTTTCTCCTTCAAAATACAGGTCAGGACCTCCATAATTATAACAAAAAGGTAGGAGGAGAGTGGGTCCCCTTGGCGAAGACCTTTCTTACCAAGGATATGACCTGTAGGTTCACCATTAATATTAAGATTATAGCTTGCAGTGGACACACAAGCTTGAATCCATTGAATCATTTTAGGGTGGAAGTTCATGCTTTCGAGAATATCCCAAAGGAATTCCCATCTGACATTATCATATGCCTTCATAATGTCGACCTTCAGGGCACATCTAGGAGATGGTGAGGAGGTGTGGTACCCTCTCATGAGCTCCTGTGTGAGGAAGATGTTATCAGCAATTCTCCTACCTTTAACAAAACTTGATTGCACAGAGTCAATCAGGTAGGGAAGAGCAACTCGGATTCTCTTAGACAATATCTTGGCAATGCATTTATATAAGGTATTACAGCAAGATATTGGTCTAAAATCACTAATTTTGGAGGGATTAGGCACCTTAGGGACAAGAGCAACACTAGTGGAATTAACTTTTCTCAAAAGTTTGCCTGATCTGAAGAAGTTCTTAATGGCAGAAATTACATCATGACCAACTATGGACCAAGCCTTTTGGAAAAAACCAGCATTGTAACCATCAGGGCCAGGGGCTTTATGGGGGTTAAGAGACAAAAATGTGTCTCTTATCTCCTCGTCAGTGATTTCAATAACCATAGCATGGCTCTGCTCAGTCGACAATTTATTGGTGATAAGTTGCTCAACCCTAGAAGTCCCAAGATAGGGAATGTGGTGGGGGGTACCCAAGAGGGTAGTATAGAAGTCAACAAAAGCAGTTTTTATTTCATTGGGGTCATGGGTAACAGTAGTATCACTAAGGGTCAGAGTAGTGATTTTCCTCCTATTCCTGTTGTTGTTTATGGATTTGAAGAAGAAGGAAGTGCATTGATCTCCAAGATTGAGCCATTGAATTCTGGACTTTTGTCTAGCAAGGCTCTCCTCAGCTCTGGCCAATTCCAAATACTGCTTATAGACAATCCTCTCCTGAGATTGAGTGGCAGGGTTAAATGGATTAGAACCCAACCTCTTCTGCAGGGTATCAAGCTGAAATTTGGCGTCCTTAACTCTTGTAGATATTGAGCTAAACTCTTTAGTGTTGAGAGTTTTAAGGTCAGCCTGGAGGTTTCTAAGCTTCTCAACAATGCAGTACATAGGATTGCCTATAATGATTACTCTCCAAACCTTTTGGACAATATTGAGGAACTGAGGGTGCTCAGCCAGAAAATCAAAGAACTTGAAAGGTCTGGAGCCTTTCTTAGGAGGAGGAGTAAGGTGAACAATACCCGGAGAATGGTCAGAAACACCAGGTATGGGGAAGAAGGCAGATGAGTGTGGATAAAGACTATTCCAACTGTCATTAACAAGAACTCTATCAAGCTTGTTGGATATATGATATGGAGGAGCCTGTCTATTAGACCAGGTGAAAAAGCAGCCTGAATACCTCAGGTCATCAAGCTCATTGGAATAGAGACAAGTATTGATATCATCCATGTAAGAAGGCCAATGAGACATAGAACCAGACTTTTCCTGGGGGAACCTCACAGAGTTGAAATCTCCCAAGACAATCCAAGGATTGGGACTCTTAATATTGTTCAGAGAGTTCCAGAGTTCATGTCTATCCATATAATAGTTAGCTCCATAAACAAATGAAGCAAGGAAGGTAACATCACTATTAAGAATAGATACCTCACAATGAATCAGTTGGGAATTTTGGACCAGAGACTTGACAGTCATGGCCAGAGGATCCCAGCAAACAAATATCCTCCCAATTGGAGCATGATCATAGTTATGAATGTAGCTCCAGTTAGGACATATAAAATTGAGAACCCTACTAGCATTAGATTTCTTTATTTTGTGCTCAATAAGGCCAAACAAAGACAAATCATTGTTTCTCAAAAAAGACTTTGCTTCTTTTTGTTTGAGTGGGTCATTAAGACCTCTCAAGTTCCAAAAACCAATATGCACAGTTGAGCAAGTCATAGGATTTATTGAAAACAGTGAATGGCAATATATAGGAAGTATTAAGATATGCCCAAAAGGATACAAAACAGGTATCAAAACTTATCTGGAATGGTATGGGCTGCTGGACTGCCCCTTTTTTTGCTTCTTCCCTTTCTTTTTACTTGATGAGCTCTTGAATTCTCTGTTCGCTGTTGTACCCCCTATGTTTCCGGCAGTAGAACTAGGTAATGATTGTATGTTTGGGGGTTTAGGGACAGGCTCAATGGAGTGTATAGAATTCAGACCCTGCTTGCCCTGCACACTGCTATCTTCATTAACTTGAGGATGATTTAGCTGTGGTGCTTCTGAAATTGCTACATCTTTCACTTCCTTAGGAGGGTCATCAACAGGGACTGTTGGGCTTGCAATGGATTTCATAAGGGGATCGACCTCTCCTGCGTTTTCAGTTTCAATGACCTCATCCACTGTCTCGCTAGAATCATCATCCGAGGGCTCATAATCTGTGGGCTTAACAACAAATTGATTACCAGTAGAATTGGGTACAGACACAGTCACTGCCTCCAGTGCATCAATCCCACCCAAACCAGTGTAAGTATTCTTGCCTTCACCCACCATTAGACTTCCCTCTATCGGTGTAGCAGTATCTTTAGAACTCTCAATATTAACTCCAGGGGGTTTGCCTACCACTTGCCAAACATTATTGGATGTGCTAGCTTTGACATCAGCCTTAGGAGCACAGGAGTGCCCAAAAACCTTACACTTATTGCACTTGGTAGGCATCCATTGATATTCCAAACGAATCACTATAGATTCTCCATTCACCTTGATCTGTACTTCATCAGGAAGGTCTGATTCTGCATCAATCTCAATGCAAATTCTCGCGAAGTCTAACCTAAATTGTTTCTCCGTAGCTTTATCCACATGCAAAGGCCTTCCGATGGTGCTAGCAATACGGCTAAGACCTTCTGCTGTCCAGCGCTCAAGAGGTAATTTATGGAATTTGATCCAGGCTGGGATGGAACTTGGATGCTCAGTAGATGGGGTCAGCATTCTCCTCCATTCTTTAAGAACAAGATATCTGCGAGAGAAAAAGTACGGCCCTTCTTCTAAAACTTTTAGTTTGGTGGCTTCATCTTGGAATTCAAAAAAGAAGCATGATCCAACTTGCTTGATGTGAATCTGGCCGTGATCCTTCCAAACTGTTCTAGCAGTAGAGCTGAGTAGAGCAAATGGCATTTTGCCATCAAGAAAGTACCCAACTAGACAGTGTTTCCAGTTCCTATCATCGAGATGTGATTCATCCAGCTCAACCACAGCACTTTTTCCTTTCTGTAGCTCTGGATAGTGGTTGAGTTGCATTCCCTTAGATGGACCTTGAGCCCTAAATAGAGAAGCCCAACCCTTAGCCTTAGCCTGAGAGTTGTTGGAGTTCTGCGGAATAGTGGCAGTTGTGGGTTTCGTAGTGGGTACATGAGAAGGGGAGTTGCTCACTTCAACAGAATCCCCTTCTATTTTAGTTTCACTACTGGAGGAGGTATGTAAAGAGTTAGAATGTACCTCCCGCGCCTGCATTGAGTGAGTTTTGAGCTTAGAGAGATTCACCTTTACTCCAGATTTGTGCACTTCATCTTCCAATGGTTGTACCAATGAAGTAATTCGATCCTCACTATCTTGATTATCTATTTCTTGTTGGAAGACCTCCTGTAGTTTACGGGCAGGGCTAGAACCGGATTTAAACTGAGACAACACCGACCGAGCAGATGCGGGATTAACCTCAGGATCTGCTTTAAGACTATGGCTATTTGGAGTTAGGGTTTGGGTTTGATTTGGATGGGCTACTGAAAGTATGAGGTCAGGGTTCAAATTGGTGGTCCTGTGAAGAGTATACGACGGAATGGTTTTTGAATCTGTACTCATAGGTTTGGGAATCCATGGATTTTGGTTAGATACAAGATCGGTTTCAGAGACTGGAGTCTCTATCTTTGAATCCGAATATTTGGAAATAGGGTTTTTGGGTAGATCGTTGTCTGAAGATATCTGGTGTTGAGGGTAAAGGTCTAGGGGTTTGAAAGGTGTAAACTTTGTGGGTGTGGAGAAACCCATACCAGGCTTCAATAATTTGCTGAAGATCGGAGTGCCCGTAGTTGATTCACCGTGTGGTGTGTCGCAAACCTCAGATTGTGTCACCAAGGATGAACCTCGAGTCTGATCCCCAGCTGTTGTAGATCGAAGATCAGATATGGGGTTAGTGAAACCCAGTTGCTTTCTGCGTAGTTCATGAGAATCGGTTGCCTTTAATCCAAGACCACCCTTTGTTGACATTGATTCGTCTTCCATGAGAAGATCTCCAGGAGTTGTTTCAGATTTTTCGTACGCGATCCCCAAATCGCCTAGAGAGAGAAGTTCCCGTTAGAGACATTTTTTGATTGAAGTGTTTTGATGCTTTTAAAAATTGTTTTTGGGAAATCCGAGCCATCCAATGTGTTCAAAAGGTGTTTTCCAAGGTCCACGCGGGAAATCTTCAAAAAAAAAATACCGGGAAGGGCTTGATCCACGCAGTTTTTTGCAAAAATTGCATATTTACAGTTTTGTGAAAAACAACGTGGATCAAGCCCTTCCCAGTATTTTTTTTTGAAGATTTCCCCCGTGGACCTTGGAAAACACCTTTTGAACACATTGGACGGCTCGGATCATGAAAATTTGATCCGGAACTATGAGTTCCGAACCGAAGGGTCCCGGACTAGAAAGTTCCTCTATATATATATAGAATTTCCATCCTATCCGGTATCCTGGAATTTAAGAAAATCCGGGACTCTAATCTAAGCCGTTGGATCTCATCCAACGGCTGTGGAAATAAATTGGATCTCGCGGGTCGTGCAACGGGTTAAAAGGTTCTCGGGTGTATACAAACGGGTCATACTTACATCTGGATCTGACCCATCCCCCTCACTTTTCCATTTTGAACGCAGAGCTTAGAGAGAGAGAGAGAGAAGGCGACCTCAAAGCCTCGAAGGCGATCGAACCCAACCCAGAGTTTGGAATCCTCTCCATCCTAATCGAACAACAAAGTCTGGAATCCTCTCCCTCGTTCAATCGTCACTCTTCAAAGTTTTCTGAAGTTATCTGAAAATCAGACGTTTTCTTGTTCAGGTCGAAACCCTAGAGGAGTCGAGGTGAAACAGTAGAACACCCTAGTTCGAAGAAGAAAAAGAACAGCTCTAGGTACGGATCTGCTTCATCTTCTCCGACTTTTTGTTGTCTGTTCGTTTGTGTGTAAAAACCCTAACTTTTCGGGTCTCTCTTTTTTCAGGTCGAAGCCGAGGGAGAACAAGAACCCACGCATGTTCTTTTCAGGTTTCTCTCTCTCTCTCTCTGAAAATTTTGATTTTTTTGGAAACCTAGATCTAAGAAATTTTGAAAACAAATTTGAAAAAAATCAGAAATTTTTCTGAATACCAAAATCCTCTTCTCTATGTTTTCTAGGAGTTTGAAGTTAATTTTATGTCCAAATGCCTTAAAGTCTTGCTTGTTTATTCCTTGTTAGGTATTCAATTTACAATTGCAGCACAGTGTAGTCGTAGTGCTTCTGGTGTTTGTTAGCAAACCATGTTGGATAAATATTTTGTTGTTGTCTGAAAGCTGAACATGGCATTTGTCACCAATTGCTTGGTGTTTGGGCATAGGCCAAATATGACTTTTATATGCTTGGTGTTTGATTCGGAGTCGAGCAAATGGAGGAAGTTTGTATCTTTGCAAGATGATTATTTCACACATGAATATCTGATTCATCTAGTAATTTAATGATTTCACGCCAAATTTTGAAATAAAAGCTTTAAATGACTATGAAACAATGACATCCATTGTTAGTTACCCACTACCATATGTTTTTTTAATACCAAAACATCGAAATCTACCATGTCAAGGCAGTGAGGCACAGACTTGTTACAAAATTGTTATGGGTCAAACTTATAAACATTGAATCATAACTCCAACTACATAAATTAGAGCAATACATAAATCAAATCGAACCACACTCACACAGACACGAACAATACTGTAGTGATTTTGAAACCCTAATTTTTTCAACAGATCTAGGGGTTTTTTTTTTAATACAGAAACACAGTTGCAAAAAATTTCCAAACTGAGTTTCCAAACTTCCAAAAAACAGGGATAAGAGGATTTTGGTTTTTGAACAAATTTTCGAAATTTTGAAATTTCAAATTTCAAAAATTACGAACACACACACACACAGAGAGAGAGAGAGAGAGAGAGAGAGAGAGAGAGAGAGAGAGACCTCAAAAGATGGACACGTGTGCGTCGTGCGTTCTTCTTCTTCCTCGGCTAAGACCTGAGACTTGAAAAAGTTAGGGTTTTCTTCCCCGTCGAACCACCTATCTCTCTCTGAAAGTTGGAGTCGATCCGTTGGATCCGTACCTAGATCTGGTCTTCTTCCTCGTCGAGCTAGGGTTTTGATTTTCAAAACCTAGGGTTTTGAAAACCTAGGGTTTTTGAAAACGTATGCTCGATTTGGAGATACACAGAGAGAGAGAGAGAGAGAGAGAGAGAGAAGAGAGAGAGAGAGAGAGAGAAAGAGAGAGAGAGAGAGAGAGAGAGAGAGAGAGAGAGGGAGAGGGAGAGGGAGAGGAGAGACCTGAAGACTTCGTCGTCTTCGTCGCGAGACCTTTCTCTGGAAATCGCCCGTACCAAGATCGATCTCTCTCCTCTTTCTGTTTGACGTGAAATGAGTGGGGATGGTCCGGATCACTGATATTTGTAGTTGACCCGTTTAATGAAACCCGGTATCATTTTACCCGTTGCACGACCCGCGAGATCCAATTTATTTCCACAGCCGTTGGATGAGATCCAACGGCTTAGATTAGAGTCCCGGATTTTCTTAAATTCCAGGATACCGGATAGGATGGAAATTCTATATATATATATTTGGCTCATCTTGTTGCATGGTTCATGGAGACAACCAAAGATATACAAGCCCTGTTTGTTTCCCAGTTTAGTTTTAATTTTAGTTTTGATGACATCATCATTTCTCTCATTTCTTTCTCTATATCTCTCCACTCATTACACTTGCTGACATCATCAAAACTAAACTAAACTAAACTATCTAACTAAACACAACCACAGTATGTGGCTCTCTATGTTTGGTGTAAATTCCAAACGCCACCTTTTTATTTGTTTGGCTCATGTACATCATCAAACTTGACATAACGTGATGGCCTTTTCTGTTTGGCCATTGTTGATGAATATGCCTTGTTGACTCTTTTTCTTTTGATGAATGGTGATCAATTTTTGACCAATGTGATTTGGAATCGAGCTTCCTCACTTTTTTTTTTCCCATTAAGTGCGGTAAGTACACACAAAAAACACAAATGAAAAAAAAAAAAAAAAGTGAGATAGAGCAATTCCAAATCGCGCTTTTACGTGGCATATTACGGGGCGGTGTGCCAGCGCGGCACACTTAGCGCAATTTCGATTGACGTTTTATGAGGGTAGCGCAATTTCAAATTGCGCTAAGAAGTATTTTTACAAATAATTTGAAAAGTGAAGTACATTGACAATTAGTTTGGAAAAAGAGACTATTTAGCCGAAAAACTCTCACTTTTATGTCTGTGTAGAGTTGGTTTTGGTGTCTGATTCATGTGCGTTCATATCCCCTGCGTGTGGGATTTGCTACCCCCAAGTTCATTAGTTGCTTAGGGGAAGTTTTAAAATAGATTATTTGATTTTATCATCATCTTTTATGAATAGATTTTATCACGTTAGATTTTATTAACTATTTTTTAAACTTGTAGTGGTCCACAACTATTTTATCACCTAGATTTTATTCATTGGGAAAATAAGGTGATTTTATCACCTCTCCATAAAATACCAACTAAAATTAACTTTTTCATTTTATCTTATAAAATCCATTCAAGAACTCCTTATTAGTATTCTGATTTTTGAGCGCTGGATTATTTCGGTGTTTTTATTTTCTGGGTTAAATTTGGAGAAATGTGGTTAAATCTGTAAATTTGGGTTGATGTTGAAAATCAATGGAGTTCTCGAGAAGAAGAACGCAGTGCGTCCCACGGTTTGCTAATGTCTCACGCTGGAAATTGCTGGTATCAATTGAGGGGCAGTGGGCTACTGATGGTTACATTGAAACAAGTAAAAGCCTGTGGGCTGTGTCCACCCTCTCAAATCTCTCATGGTCTAATCAATGACAGCTCTACCCATGTTTTAATGGGATAAAACCAATGCTGCCGACATAAGGCCTTTTGTAGGGCCTTCGTATCACACAATTTTTTTTTATTGCTTTATGCTTATTCCCCCTGGCGGGTTGTGCCGGAGAGTATCCATTTTTTCTTTTTCTTTTCTTCATTTTCATTTTGTCTTCCATGGGGTATGTCCCTTGTAGGTTGTACATTTGTTTAACCCCTTTTAATTTCAAGCTAAATTACCCAAACAATTTTTTTTTCTTTGAAGAAGTTATGTATGGAGAAACTTAGCATAATTTGTTGGAGCCTGCCCAGGTTCATATAATAGTTTCGAAGGTAATAATTAACCAATATTGGGATTTGTTTTGTCCTCCCTGGGGTATGCCCCTTGTAACCTATATATTCGCTTAACCCCTTTAAATTTCACGCTAAATTACCAAAAAAAAATCAATATGGGACAAATTCTGACACAATTAATGCTACAATTTGTGGTACGTGAATATGACACTTCGCCAAAGAAGTGGGTCAATCGTAGTTAGAGTTTCCCTTCTACAGAGTAAGTATTAGGAAACAACATGGTAAGAATTAGCAAAATTAATTTTGGTAAATTTGTCTCGATTATTAATAGCCATGGTAACAATATCCAGGTTTTGTGGTATTTGTAGCCTTATTATGTGGTAAGTAAGGTTGTGCAATTACCCAAGAAAAAGGTAGGGCTGAGCACCAAACCGTCCAACCCGCCCAACCCGAACGGACCTGGCGGCTCGCGGACGGGTTTGCCATGAACTTCGGTTGGATAGCTTGTCTACACGCTTAAAAATTTCAGGTCTCGGTTTGGGTGACGGGTTTCAAAAATGCCAACCTGTGTAACCCGACCCGACCTTTATATATTTAGGGATGGGCATGGGGAGGATAGGGGGTGGATACTAGTACATCCATCCCTAATCCCCAAAACCATATCAATCCCCATCCCCTCCCAATCTTCACTGAGGATTTTATTTTAACCTCCATCCCCGCCCTAATGCGGGGAACGGGGATCCCACGGGGAATCAGGGATCCAAAAATTCACTCAAACTATTCAAGTGAATACCAAATAAGTTGTATTATGGACGGAGTGTCAATCCGGACGGCAAGCTGTCCCCATGTTTCGGCAATGCCGACACCTAGCCTTGGGGGGTTGTCCCTAGGCATGTTTGTTCCCCTTTGGAAGGGGCTTCCTCCCGCTGGTGCCTCTAGCAATCAGAGGTTCAAATCAAGGTTCTGAATCTCGTACCAGACAGGGTATCGATTTTCTTATTGGTACAGTACGGTACCGGTATCGGGCGAGTACTGGTACCGTTTCGGATTTAGCGGTACTACATGTATATACATATATAAAAATCAAAAATTTTACTCGTATCACCCAACAAAAAAAATTTTGGTAAATTATATCATCCAATTCTTCATAAAATTAACTTTTATTAGACAACAAATACCATAAAACGGCCTATAATAATTATTTTTAAACTTTTTGCTATAAATAAATCACTTTGTCACTAAAATTAACCTATAATAATATTAGGAGATCATGTGAAAAAACCAAAAAAAAAGGTAACGCACGATGCTAATCCAACGGTGGTAATGCAATGATAGTATCCAACGGTGCACCAGTACTTGTGCTTTACTGTGCATAGTAGTATTGTCAGGTATCTTTTTAGATCTTTTTATTGAACAAAGGACTTTCAGAGGAAACAAAATAAAGTGCTTTACTGTCTAGTGTTCATCTTCTTCAGAAAGAGAGAGAAAAACTACGGTTCATCTTCTTCAAAGGCGAGCAGTTTTTGGATGAAACACACCCAGCAGTACGTCTCTCTCTCTCTCTCTCTCTCTCTCTCTCTCTCTCCGATTTGATGCACTCTAAAGAGAATCAATCATCTATTAGTGTGAGAGAGGTTGCCGGAGACAAGATGAGGTCGCTGGATATGCGAATTGGGAGGATTTTCCGACAACAGTGCTAACAAGTAGAGATCCAAGGCAGTGCAAGATCTCGGACGAAATCGGGGGTATTGTCTTCCCGGCCGAGATTGGCCAAAAAATCCGAAACTCTCCGGTAACCACTGGTATTTTCGCCAGAACGGAATCATAAGGTTTGGTTACCGGTTTAACCCAAACCCGGTACGTACCGGCCGGTACGATACAAGATTGACAACCTTGGTTCGAATGTCCTAATATTTAGCAAATTTTAGCAGAATGTTTGTGTTCTACTGCTGTATGCATTTCGTGTTACGGGTGTTCTGTTTTTAGCAGATCCTACATGGCCTTCAGTTAAGGTTTTCAAGGTACTTCATTTTATCCTAGCCTAGGGGGGATGTCCCTTGGCATTGCATTGTATGTTACCCTTGGGGAGGCGGGTGTCCTCCCATACTTCTGGTGTTGTCATGCTGGAACCCAAAAGTTTGTCTTGCTGCTCCTGGAATTCAACTGGTATTGTCATGCTACTGCACCTGAACTTTGATGTGTGGCCATCAACGTTGCTATGTTGATCATCACTTGCTACTCTATCTTTTGTATCAGTTCGGGTGTAATTTAACTCATCCCTTTTTTGTGAGTTTTTGGCCCATCTCCTTAGATGGGTTAGAAACTCATTGGAATCTTTTAGCTTTACTTCATGTCCTTGTGTAGGTAGCTCGCCCCATCACTTACCCTATGTAGCCTTCGGGCCTTCCCTTAATTCTCGTTATTTTGTACCATTTTTTCTTTTCTTTTTTGTTTTGTTTCGTGCTCCTGGGGTATGCCCCTTGTAGGCTGTATATTCGTTTAGCCCCTTTTATTTTTCAAGCTTAATTATCCAAAAAAAAAAAAGTTGTATTAAAATCCAAAGCTAATGACAAAAGTGGTTCCCAAAGATAATTAAAAAACGTACCAAGTCACTCAAAAGAGCTACTGCTGTTCTTGTTCTTTTATATTTTTTGTTTTTAGTTTCTGGGTAGATTAAATTTCACTAAAAAATTATCCCAAAAAAATATTAAAAAATTATCCAAAAAAAATTTTCACTAAAAAAAACCACATAAGTCACATGGGTTAGTTCTTTCTCTCTCTAGGCGACTGGCGATCCAGGTGAGAAATGGAGGATGACCCAATCTCAAATATTGATGCTCTAGGGGTTCAAAGCTATGGATTCCAACAGTAGTGAGGAAGAAGCAAGTGGGATTCACTCACTCAACCAACAGTTCCAACTCTTGAACGAATGGGAGCCAGATTCAAAGTAAGCTTTTGATTCTGGATACTATATACACAACCCCCACAAAATTCACCCCATTCAAACCTCTGGATCTCTTCCCCCAGACCCATAAAACCACCTTCGAGATCTATTGTGGGAGGGTGTCTCCATCACCAAAATTAGTAAGCACCAAATCCTGATACCTCCATCGAGTGACCCCAAAACCCTTTCTACAAAACCAAACTTTGAGTTTGGCCCTCACAGTCCCACCAAATCAAGCCCTAACTCTGCCCGCAAACTTCAAGAAGTTTTTCAGCAGGAAGTAGATTGATTGGATGGTCAGGAAAAAATAGCAACCCTGGTTCACTCTATTGAAGCAGAAATGCAGAAATCTGGGATTAGGGTTGATTGCACGGAGCTTAAAACTCAACTCAATCGTCTTCGGGTAAAGGAAATCACTCCAGATGTTCCATCTTCCAGCTCAACAACAGGTGACTATTTGAAGGTTAGTTTCCATTACCCTTCTAAACCAACAAATCCCCAAACCCCTCAAATACCTACTAATAAGGATCCTCACACCAAACAATGTCCTCTAACCCAAGCCGCACTTCCCAAAGCCACACAATAGCCCAACTCCAAGGATTGGGCTTCTCTGTTCCGTACTCAAGGGCCCTCAAAAGTAATGAAGTTGTACCCAAAACTTCAGCAAGAAAATAAAGTTGTTGTTGAGCTAGATGAATTTGACCTAAATGATAAGACATGGAGCTACTGTCTTATAGGATATTTTCTGGATGGGAAGATGCCATTTCCCTCACTTAGCTCTACAGCTAGGAAAATATGGAAATACCATAGCAAAATCAACATCAAGTAGATTGGAGCTTGTTTTTTCTTTGAGTCCTAACATGAAGAAACCAAACTCAAAGTTTTAGAGGGTGGTCCTTATTTCTTTTCTAGGAGGTATCTAGTCCTCAAGGATTGGCACAGAATGCTAGTCCCATCTACTGAGCATCCTGCTATCATACCAGCTTGGTTCAAGATACACAAATTACCCCTAGAATGATGGACAGAGGAGGGTTTTAGTCGCATTGCCATCATCATAGGTAAACCCCTACACTTTTTTTTTTTGTTGGTAAATTAGCTTGAAATTAAAAGGGGTTAAGCGACTGTACAGCCTACAAGGGGCATACCCCAAGAAGGACTAAACGAAAAAAGAAAGAAAATAAAAGTGCGTGCTCCCTGGCACAACCCGCCGGGGTGGGATTATAGGAGGTCGTAGCACAACCTGCTAGGATAGAGATACATATGCTTAAAGCAGTACGGATAGGTAAATAACTAAAATTAGTAACTGTATAAATATGCTATAAGCAAAGGACCAGTGGTCCCCTTTTTCTAAAACTGATTGTGTGTAATGGTTCATGAGCCCACCAAACAAAAGCAAGTGAAGCTTTTAATCTGATAGACCCATTGCGTGTGATAGTACATGGGCCCACCATAATTTGGCAATAAATGTGAGATGGGAGTCAAAGGCACACTACCATTTGTAGGGAGTACAGCTGTACCCACGTTCCTCTTTCCCAGATGCAAATCACGTGTAGCACCAGGTGTGAAATATCCACTCTCAGGTAGGGAGCTGTAAACCCCACTCTCGTCTCTCCCAGACATGGGAGCTCAAGAATAGAACTTCTGAAACCCAGTCCTCTAAATGGTCAATACGTAAACCCTTGAATTTGGTAGGTTGTTGAACTTTCATTAACAGAGATTCAACAAAGTTGTTCTTTAACCCCATAAATTCTTATGACCAGCTCCAAGACAAACGCATAATAGACCGACGAGGACCACCTTCACTGTTGGCTCACCATAGCTGAACCAGAACCCATATGGTATTACCCCCTCTGCCGTGACACCAACGACACTTAACGAAGGAGAACTGAAATAGAGAGGAATATCCAAAAACAGAAGGTGAACCCCCAAATCCAAAATGTTTCTGAATGGAACTCAGCCGGAAAAGGGTGCTCGAGCTGGTGTGTGAACTCCATGGTTTGAAGCTCCAATTAGTTGTTGTTGTGGAGAAATAGATCACGCCACAAAGATGTGATCAGCTCCCCATTTGTGGTATTAGAAGCTCTGAACTGGTTGTTGCTGTAGAGCCCATAGAAAATCTAGATCGAACCTTCAAGAACAAGATGCTTTGTGAACGTTTACTCAGATCCCCATTTTGGACTCATTGTGTTTTGGGTTTAGGAGACCCATTCTTTCAGATGATAGATATTATATCCTCAAACAAATGTTTGAAGAGAACTCAAAAATATTGAAAGAGATTGTAAGGGGAGTGCATTCTCCCTCTAGAATCTAGAGAGAGAAGCTTTCAACCCTTCTTACTCCACGACTTTACTATTTGTTACGTCTTCAAAACCCACTGAATATTCAATAGAGAACAACATCCATCATACCCACCATTTGTTGCAAAGTTATATGGATTAGATAGAATGGATTTGATGGATCCCCTCATAAGGAACAGGAAACCAAACAGATTGTTTGGTGGATTTGTAAAAATTCTAACCGCAAAATAAGGGGAGTGCATTCTTTCTCTGGGATTATATCAACTCAGTTTCCGAATGGATAAAATCAAAGACTTGATTTTATCAGATTTTGATAAAATCCATTCGGAAACTCACCCTAAAAAAGTCTCAAATGTCCAACCAGACCATGGTGTGGAAATAGACTCCAAAGTGATGAATCAACTGAAGTAGATGAAGGTACAGCAATTCCTAAATCTGATTGTATTTCTACAGCTCCTAAAAAAACCTCTACCATAGTTCCTAAGTCAGCCTCTTCACTTGAAAATTCACTCGAAGAAGTGCAATTAAGGGCAAATTCAGATGTATCCCAAGAAAAGCCATATCCTAAACCTTCTGATCCTACCCTCAACATTACTAATGTTACTACTTCCAACCAAGCACAAGCACTTGAGGAAGTCAATGTGGGGGGGCAAACTGGATTTGGTTCTCAAATCTCCTCTTGAGCCTGATCCTAAGCCTCCAAATATACCTTCGATACCTAGTACTACTGCTGGGAATAAAGGGGCAATAGAGGAGTCTGGAGATTTCAGAAACATCTCAAATGGGAAGAAGGGGAGGAAGCAAAACAGGGGCATTCCACCAGCCTCTTCCCTTTCAGATAAGCACTGATACACACTGTTGTATCCTTTTTGGGCATATATATATACTACTTCCTACATTCTGCCATGTACTATTTTTCAATAACTCTATGACTTGCTCAACTGTACATTTTGGTTTTTGAAATTTAAGAGGTCTTAATGATCCTCTTAAACAAAAGGAAGCAAAGTCTTTTTTGAGAAACAATGACTTGTCTTTGTTTGGTCTGATAGAACACAAAATCAAACATCCTAATGCTGGTAGAGTTTTGAAATTTATTTGTTCTAATTGGAGCTATGTTCATAACTACAATCATGCTCCAATTGGGAGGATAATTGTCTGTTGGGACCCTTTGATCATGACTGTTAAGACTCTTACTCAAACTGCTCAATTTATTCATTGTGAGGTCCATGTCCTAAGTAGTGATATTAGCTTCCTTGCTACTTTTGTTTATGGTGCCAATTATTACATGGAGAGGCAGAAGCTTTGGAGCTCGCTTGTCAATCTTAAAAGTTCCAATCCATGGATTGTTCTTGGGGATTTCAATTCTATGAGGAATCCCCAAGAAAAATCTGGTGCCATTTCTCAATGGCCTGCACACATGGACGACTTTAATACATGTCTCTACACCAATGAACTTGATGATTTGAGGTATTCTGGTTGTTTTTTCACTTGGTCTAACAGACAGGATCCTCCAAATCATCTATCCCCCAAGATTGACAGAGTCCTTGTTAATGATAGCTGGACTAGGCTTCATCCACATTCATCTGCCTTCTTTCCTACTCCTGGTATATCTGACCATTCCCCAGCTATTGTGCACCTACCTTACTCCTCCCCTCTAAGAAAAGCACCAGACCTTTCAAGTTCTTTGACTTCATGGCTGATCACGCTCAGTTTCTCACCATTGTGCAAAAGGTGTGGAGGGAGGTCATATTAAGCAACCCCATGTTCTGCATTGTTGAGAAGCTCAGGCTCTTACAGACTGAGCTCAAAGCTCTCAATGTTAAGGAGTATAGCTCTATTTCTAATAGAGTTATTGACACCAAACAACAATTTGATCTCCTCCAAAAAGAGCTAGGCTTTGATCCATCCAATCCAACTACTCAATCACATGAGAGAACTATAAACAATTTATTGTTTTGTTTAGAGTTGAGGAAAGCCTTGCTAGACAAAAATCTAGAATTCAGTGGCTCAAACTTGGTGACCAATGCACCTCTTTCTTCTTCAAATCAATTAACAACACTAGAAATAGGAGCAAGATCACTACTCTGACTCTTAGTGATTCTTCTATTACTCATGATCCCAAAGAGATTAAAATAGCCTTTGTCTACTTCTATACTACTCTCTTGGGCACTCCCTATCATTCTCCATATTCTGGGGCCTCTAGAGTAGATCAACTCATTATTAAGAGGTTGTCAGCTGGGCAGAGCTTTGCTATGGTGCATGAGATAATTTACTCTAAGATTAGGGACACTTTTTGGTCTCTTAACCCTCAAAAAGCTCCTGGTCCTGATGGATACAATGCTGGCTTCTTCTAGAAGGCTTGGACTATAGTTGGTCATGATGTTACTGCTACCATTAAGAACTTTTTTAGGTCTGGTCAGCTTTTGAAAAGAGTCAATTCTACTATTGTTGCACTTGTTCCTAAAGTGCCTAATCCATCCAAAGTGGGTGATTTTAGACCAATATCTTGTTGTAACACTATCTATAAATGCATTGCCAAGATTTTGTTTAAGAGAATCCAACTTGCTCTCCCCTCCCTTATTGATCTAGTGCAATCTGGTTTTGTCAAGGGTAGGAAAATTGCAGACAATATTTTCCTCACTCAGGAGCTTATGGGGGGATATCTCATCCACTCCGAGATGTGCCTTGAAGGTTGATATCATGAAAGCCTATGACAATGTTAGATGTGACTTCCTTTGGGATATCCTCACTACCATGAACTTTCACCCAAAAATGATCCAATGGATTAAAGCTTGTGTGTCCACTGCAAGTTACAATCTTAACATTCATTATGAACCCACAGGCCAAATCTTAGGGAAAAGAGGTCTTCACCAAGGGGACCCACTCTCCTCATACCTCTTTGTCATTGTCATGGAGACTCTGACTTGCATCTTGAAAGAGAAAGCTGATTTTAACTTTCACTAGAATCTAAAATCTGACTTGCATCTTGAGAGTTTCTCTCTCTATAATCTAGAGAGAGAATGCACTCCCCTTATCTCCTATCATAATTTTTAAAAATCCAACAATCTATTTTGTTAAAGCTTCATCACTCCCCTTATCTCCTATCATAATTTTTAAAAATCCAACAATCTGTTTTGTTAAAGCTTCATCGGGTGGATTTATTCCACTACTATCCAAATCCGACCAAGGGGGTACACATCCCACAACCGCAAATTCTTCAAAAATCTGCAAGTGGCCTCTGTATTCTACAAAAAGGGATCTGATTTTTCAATGTCTAACCTAGTGGATGGGTTGGGATCTGATAGAAATCTCAGGTCCTCATCATTTCTTCAACCAAAAAATCGATTGGGTCTACAAGGATTCGACCTAGGGCCTCTTCCTCACCTCAAAACCGCAAAACCAAATGGGGTAATACCATCTGGGGCTTGTCCTCATCTGGGTGAGCAATCACAAAACTATATGGGGGCTCGTTCTCATCTCTCCTAACCATACAAGACCCATCATCTGATGGTGTTCATAAAGCTTCAGCCATGGAGCTTCATCCATGGAGTTCACGCCAGCTAGGGCTCTTTTCCGGGTGAATTCATGGGTGGGTCATCCCAAATGCAAGGGATCCATGGAAGGGGTTCACGCACTACAGATTCGGAGTTCTAGTTCTAGCACAGCCGTTGTTCTTCCTCGTGTATCAGTTCTCCTCCTTTATGTGTCGATGGTGTCACGGTGGAGGGGGTAATACCATTGTGGATCCTGGCTCTACAGGTAAGTCTATGGCAGTATTAGATCTAGGCTCCTCTCTTATGCATTGAATCTATTTTCTTGGAATCCTTCAACTCCATTTTTGGGTTGTTTTACATTAATTTGGGCCATTTTTAATTACTAATTTTGGAATGATATCTGGATATCTTGTGTAATTTCTGAGGAAAAAGAACTTTTAGTTCTTCACGTTCTTCCTAGGGAAGAAGATAGTGGTTGTGTAAAATTTGGGTTCCTATTTTATTGAAAAAATCTGGGTTCCTTCTGGTTCTTCGTGCTCTACCCAGGGAAGAATACAGTGGGGCCCACCCATGTATCAAATCACATGGGGTGCAGAGTTAAAGGTGGATGCGAGAGAAATGTGGGGTAGTGGGCTACTATTGGTAAACATCGAAACAAGGAAAGCCTGTGGTGGCTTACTCCATAAGCTGTTCAACTTTTCAAAAGGGGGCATGGCCTACCACGTCTAAGCCTGGTGCACAAAAAAGTGTGAAGAGAAATGTGGGTCCTAGTGCCCCAACAACACCCCAACAGGTTGTGCTTTTGTAATCACAGTTTTGTAGATTTACCTTACTGTTTTATGCCATTATACCTATCACAGCTTGTGCTGGATCTCTTATTTTCCCACCCTGGTGGGTTGTGCCAGGGAGTACGCAATTTTCTTTTCTTTTTTTCTTTTCTTTTCTTTTCTTTATTTTGTTTTGTCCTCCCTGACGTATGCCCCTTGTAGACTGTACATTTGCTTAACCCTTTTTAATTTCACGCTGAATTATCCAAAAATAAAAAATAAAATAACATAATCAATCTTTGTTTTGTTGATGATCTCATGATCTTCTGTAGAGAGGATTTGAGCTCTATCAAGCATATTCAGGCAGCTCTATCTGAATTTGAATCCTTTTCAGGTCTTCCCCCCAGCCCTAGCAAGAGTAACATATTCTTTTCAGGTGTCAATTCCTCAACAAGGGATGGTATCCTTACACTTCTTGGTTTTACGGAGGGATCTCTCCCCATCAAGTATCTTGGTGTTCCCCTCCTTTCCACCAAGTTAAAGCATGTTGTTGATTGTAAGCCATTAATAGATAAAATCACTTCTAAGACTAAGTCTTGAACCAACATAGATCTCCCTATGCTGGTAGAGTGCAACTCATCTCTTCTCTATGAAAACTTACTGGTCTTCCATCTTTGCCCTACCCAAAAGAGTCATTAAGGAGGTGGAAGTTATTTTGAGAGCTTTCTTTTGGTCTGGTCTTGATCTAAAAAAATCAGGTGCCAAGGTTTCTTGGGATCACCTTCGTTCACCCAAGCAAGAGGGTGGGCTAGGTTTTAAGTCTATGCACACTTGGAACAAAGCTGTCATATCCAAGCATATTTGGTTCCTCATCTCTGGGGGTGAGCAATCCATGTGGTGCCAGTGGGTTAAATCCTATTTACTAAAAGGGAAAAGCTTCTGGGAAGTTAAGATGCCTGGTAATCCCTCAGGGGTTTGGAGGAAAATACTAAATCTTAGATCCATTGTGCATCCCCACATCAAAACCATAATTGGCAATGGACAGAGCACTTCTTTACGGTTTGATAATTGGCATCCTCTTGGCCTTCTTGCTGAGAAGTATGGTCCTAGAATACTTTATGACTCTGGCCTTCCCAGAGATTCTAAAGTTTCTGCCATCATCAAAAATTCCCAATGGATTTTTCCCATTACTCAAACTTTTGAACTCAATGAAGTCTGATCCAATTGTTTACCGGAAAAAAAAAAAAGAAAGTCTGATCCAATATGTCCACACTCCTTGAGCCTAATATGGCTGCTGACTACCATAAATGGATGCTCACTCCTAATGGCCAACATAATATTGCATCCATGTGAGACCACTTGAGGGCACACTTTCCTAAGGTTCTTTGGCACCATTGCCTATGGTTTCGTAGTCACATACCAAAATGTAGCCTCATTGTTTGGGTGGTTATGCAAAATAGGTTATACACTGAGGATAGATTGGTCACATTTGGGACCAAAACACACTCTTGTTGCAGTTTTTGTCAAGACCAAGAGAGTCATGATCATTTATTTTTCAACTACCCTTATACCTCTTAGGTTTGGAACCAAATCACAGAGCTACTTAATGTGGTTTGGCCCTCCAAGTCCTGGACCAGCTGGATCTCTTTTATAGCATCCATAGAAGGCAAGTCACTTAAGAATCTCATGATTAAATTGGCATTTACATCATAAAATTGTGGAAGTGAGGAAATGGCTAACTTCAGCTTCCTCTGGCGATTCAGGTGATTTTCGCGTTCCCTGTGAGAAACCCTAGCTAGATCTCATAAGTTCCAGCCATGGCTGATAACACCACTACCTTCTCTGGTGGATCGGGTAAACAAATAGCAAACTCAGTTGATTTGGTAGAAGATTCTCCCAGAGTGGATGATTTTCAACAATCGAGCGTGTACCCTCCTAGAGCTCGATCTAATATGGAGAGTAACATTTCTTCAACCTTGGTGGATCTTTGTTCTAAAGCGATTGACTCCTATGTGGTCAGGAGAAAGCAAATGGCCACCGCTCAACCCACAGTTA
Source organism: Vaccinium darrowii (assembly GCA_020921065.1). NCBI lineage: Eukaryota > Viridiplantae > Streptophyta > Magnoliopsida > Ericales > Ericaceae > Vaccinium > Vaccinium darrowii. Next base: position 28,613,425 of record CM037155.1, on the reverse strand, counting down.
ACGTTCCCAATCGCGAAGCTTTCCGACATCATACCAACAGCAAACCTCGAGTTGCAGGTAACACGTACTATACTCCTACCAAATTCTCCACGTCTCAAACCTCCACTCCTCAGAATCTTCCACGCAGTCTAAGTCTGTCAGATCTAGATCCAAAGTTCTCTGACTCCAGAGCTAGCCCCTTCGCCCAATAGTGGTCTTCAAAATGTTACTTACCCCATCCTCATATTTGGCCCTCATAGTCCACGAGTTGGGTCAAGCCCATCACGTAAGTTGCAGGAGGTGTTTCAGGAGGCAGGAGCCCGTTTGGACAGTGCTACTCGACTTACCTCTCTAGTCAACAATATAGAGGAGGAGATGCAAAAATCTGGGGTGAATGTCAGCTTTGCAAAGTTTGCAAACCATCTTATTCAACTTCAAGAAAATAGCTCAGAAATTCCTGATAAGTTTGAGGTAGAAGGGGATGTTGCTGTTCCCTCAGAACCTAAGGCATCCCAACCAGCCCCTGGTACTCAAACAAAGAACTGGAGCTCGCTTTTTAAAGCTCAAGCACCTTCCAAAACCATGAAATTGGTCCACTATCCAGACATCCACAAGGGTAAAGAGGTTCATGTGGAATTTGATGAATCACAGCTTGATGATGGGGTAGGCAAACATTGTTTGATTGGGCACTTTCTTGATGGGAAAATGCCTCTGCCCCTTCTTAGTGCCACAACTCGAGCTGTGTGAAAAGATCATGGAAAGTTCACGGATCAAACAGTTTGGTTCGTGCTATCTCTTTGAATTCGAAGATGAAGCCTCCAAACTTGGAATCTTGAAAGGGGGGCCCTATTTTTTCTCACGTAGATATTTGGTGTTAAAAGAATGGAGAAGGATGTTGGTGCCTAGCAAAAATCATCCCGCCTCTATTCTTGTTTGGGTGAAACTACATAGACTGCCTTTGGAATTCTGGACTCAAGTTGGCTTCAGCAAAATAGGTAGTGCTATTGGAAAACCCATCCATGTAGATGATGCTACAGCCAAAAGAAGGAGACTGGATTATGCCTGTATCTGTGCGGAGATTGAAGCAAGTAATGAGCTTCCCACGGATATTGCTATCTCAGTAAACGCGGAATCTGTTATGGTAGGGGTTGAGTATCAATGGCTCCCCCCTAGGTGCGAGAGTTGTAAAGTATTTGGCCACTCGTGTAGCCCCAAAGCTGCTACCAAGTCTACAATCCCTGCTGATGATTGGGTGGTAGTGGGTAAAGGCAAACTCACTTCAAATTCAACTCTGGTATCAGATGTCAAAGAAAGGGCTTTATTATTCTCCCTTCCATCAGAGCTGGGTACGAAGGGTGGTGTCTTTGATACAGCCGGTTCTTCCCATCCTGATGGATCTGTCTTGGAGAAACCACCTCTTTCTTCCTCTCCTCTTATTCTTCTTAACTCTGTTCCATCAGAGTCTGTATCTCAACCAGTGGTTCCTTCGCCTACTGATGACACTTTTCATGAAATTATGGATGAAGAAATTCTGGTGGAAGACAGAGGAGGGGTTGTATCATCTAGCTTGCAAGTTAATCCTGAAGGAATTCAGCCAGTCCCAGAGGTTAATAAAGAGATTGCTTCTTCTAATCTAGGTAGTTCCACCACCACAGAGACATGTGATAGGAAGAGCAGTCTTGCAGCCCTGTTCTTAGATGCAACAGGTCCTCCATCTCCCCCCTGCCCACAATCTACAGGCAGCAACACCAAAAAGAATAAAAACAAATGGAAGGAGCAATGGAGGGTCTAACAAAAACAGGTAATTCTTAGTCCCACTCATTTTGTATTGGCAACATGCTTAATCTTTCTATTACTTGCCACTTTTGTTGTTAAGTGCCTATGTCTATGCCTACACAACCTCTGCATTTTGGGTTTTGGAATATGAGGGGTCTAAATGACCCTCTCAAACAAAAAGAGGTCAGGTCTTTTGTTAATAAAAATAACTTGTCACTTGTTGGCTTGATAGAGCATAAAATAAAAGAACCTAATTTCAACAGGATTTGTTGCTCCATGATTCCCTTTTGGTCTTTTGTGCACAATTATTCACACTCTCCTAATGGTAGGATTTGTGTTGGTTGGGATCCCTCTCTTGTGAATGTTAATGTAATAGGTCAAACTAGTCAAGCTATTCATTGCCAAGTCCACTCTATCACTGGTGATACACACTTTGTTGCCACGTTTGTATATGGCTCCAATTCATACAATGAGAGGAATGAGTTGTGGCAAGACTTGACTTCTTGGCAATGTCCTGATCCTTGGATTATCCTAGGGGATTTCAATGCCCTAAGATATCCCTATGATAAAGTGGGAGGTGACCATCACTGGCCTCCTCATATGGACAATTTTGGTTAGTGTATTGATCTCAATGAGCTTGCTGATCTCAAGCACACTGGATGTCACTTCACATGGTCCAACAAACAGGATCCCTAAGTTGATAGAGTTCTGGTGAGTGAGAATTGGATTAAATCCTTTACTCACTCTAGTGCCCATTTCCTCCCCCTGGGATTTCTGACCACTCCCCTGCAGTGGTATATATAAATCTCTCTTCTAGAAAGTCTAACAAACCGTTCAAATTCTTCAATTTCCTTGCTGACCACCCTAAGTTTCTAACTATTGTTCAGCAAGTTTGGAGGAAGATTGTTATTGGGAATCCAATGCTTGTCACTTGTGAAAAGCTTAAGCTCCTTCAAAAAGAGCTCAAAAAACTTAACACTAAAGAGTACAGTGATATTTCCACCAGAACCCTTGCTGCCAGGCAGCAACTTGAAGTTGTTCAAAAGGACTTGGGTGCTGATCCAAGCAATGTCAGTAATCAACTCCAAGAAAGGGTTCTATGGAGGCAATTTATGCTTTTGGCAAGAGCTGAGGAAAGCTTCGCAAAGCAGAAACCTAGGATCCAATGGCTGAAACTTGGGGACCAATGTACCTCATACTTCTTCAAGTCCATATCCCATAATAGAAATAGAGGTAGAATCACTAGTCTTGTACTTGGTGATAACAATCTCACTCATGATCTTGGTGTGATCAAATCTACCTTTCTTGAGTACTATACTAAGCTGTTAGGCACTCCTCACCTCACTCAGTATCATGGTGGTTCTAGAATCAATCAGCTAATAAGCATCAAACTATCTGATGTTCAGAGGAACTCAATGATTACTGAGGTCTCTAACTTAGAGATCAAAGAAACTTTCATGTCACTCAATCCCAACAAATCCCCTGGTCCTGATGGGTACAATGCTGGTTTCTTTCAAAAAACATGGGCTATTGTGGGTCAAGATGTGACCTCAGCTGTCAGGAATTTCTTCAGGTCTGGTAAGCTCCTAACTAAAGCTAACTCTACCAACATTGCACTTGTTCCTAAAATCCCTAACCCTTCCAAAGTTGGGGACTTCAGGCCAATTTCATGTTGCAACACCATTTATAAGTGCATTGCAAAAATCCTAGCCAAAAGGATTCAAGCTGTCCTTCCCCTCCTTATTGACCCTGTACAATTTGGATTTGTGCAGGGCAGAAGGATAGCTGATAACATTTTTCTAACCCAAGAAATTTTGAGAGACTACCATAAGCATTCTTCTTCTCCTAGGTGTGCTTTAAAGGTTGACATTATGAAAGCCTATGACAATGTTAGGTGGGATTTCCTATGGGATACTCTTGAAGCTATGAATTTTCACCCTCAAATGATTCTATGGCTCAAAGCATGTGTTTCTACAGCTAATTACTCTTTGAACATAAATGGGGAGCCCACTGGATCCATTTTGGGCAAAAAAGGTCTGAGACAAGGTGACCCTTTGTCCTCATATCTTTTTGTTATTGTCATGGAAGTCCTCACACAATTATTAAAAGAGAAATCCCTCAATCCCAACTTTCATTTTCATTGGAGATGTGAAAAGTCTAAGATCATCAATCTCTGTTTTGCTGATGATCTTATGATCTTCTGCAAAGGGGAGTTGAGTTCTATAAAATGCATCCAAGAAGCTCTTACTGAGTTTGAGGCACTTTCTGGGCTTTCACCTAGCCCAGCTAAAAGTAATATTTTCTTCTCTGGAGTCCCAGCCACAACCAAAGTTGCCATACTTGGTATCTTGGGTTTCCAGGAAGGTTCCCTCCCTGTTAGATATCTTGGCGTTCCTCTCATCACCACAAAACTCAAGTACTCTGATTGTAAAGCTCTTATTGATAAAATCACAAATCGTACCAAATCTTGGGCTAACAAGTACTTGTCTTATGCTGGTAGAGTCCAATTGATCAAATCAGTCTTGTTTTCTATGCAGACGTACTGGTCTTCTATTTTCATTCTTCCCAAAAAAGTCATTAAAGAGGTTGAATCTATTCTCAGATCCTTCTTTTGGACTGGGACTGAACTTAGAAGCACCGGTGCTAAGATCTCTTGGGAGCACATGTGCACTCCCAAGAAGGAAGGGGGTTTGGGATTTAAATCTCTTCAAACATGGAATAGAGCTGCCATGGCCAAGCATATTTGGCACCTTGTCTCTGGGGGTGAGCAATCTATGTGGTGCCAGTGGGTGAAATCCTATTTACTTAAAGGGCAGAGTTTCTGGTGCGTTAAAATCCCTAGCAACTCTTCTTGGACATGGAGGAAGTTATTTCAACTTCGACCTATTATTCAATCTTTCATTCAGTATCAGATTGGGGATGGCTCTACCACATCTCTTTGGTATGACAATTGGCACCCCCTTGGGCCATTAGTCATGAAATTTGGTACGCGTATCATCTATGACTCTGGTATTCCTGATGATGCTAAGGTGTCTGCTATTTTGAATAACAATAACCGTTGGAGATTCCCAATCACCCAAACTTGGGAGCTTAATGAGATTAGAGAAGCTCTCCCTTCCTTGCATGGGTCCAACTCACACCAGGTTGATCATTGTAGGTGGACATTGAATCAAAATGGGAAGTTCACTGTTTCTTCATTGTGGGACCAAATCAGAACTCACTTTCCTATCGTTGATTGGAATCACATTGTCTGTTTTTTTTTTTTTTTTTTGTGGATAAAACAGCTTTAAAATAAAAGGGGCTAAACGGATATACAGCCTACAAGGGGCATACCCCAGGAGGACAAAACAAATAAAAAAAGGAAAAGAAAAGAAGGAAAAGCATGCCAAGGGCAACAACTTAAAAGAAGGCCAAGTGGCTACAAGGGTAATTGAAAATACAAGCTAGAGTTAAATCTACTAATATGCCAAGCCACTGAGGTTGGGCACTTAACACGCTCTGGTATATGGGAGGACACCCCCCTCCCCAAAGGTTATCAGAAATGCCAAGGGACATCCCCCCTAGGCTAGGCAACAGTTACAAAACACAGCAACAGAGTACACACGGTAGGGTGCACTATTCACAGCAAGTTTTTTCCAAAATTTGGACAGAGTCTTGTTTGAAATTTGAGTAATCCAGCTGTAATCACAACATCTAAGCAGCAATTCACAATACACGGCTTAATGCTTTGCAGCAACACTTCACAACAACGAAGTCTAAAACACATCAGACTTAAAGCAATAGCAATACACATCAGAAAAGTGAAATCCAACGTACGGCAGTAGCAATAGCAATCCAGAAAATAGAAATCCAATGTATCACCAGAAACTGCCACATATCATTACGGCAGCAATACAAACTGCCCCTCTGGACGGCAGTAGCTAAAAGCAGTAAAACAAATCAGTGAATCACTGCCGTGAATCACACAAGATGGAATATCAAAACCTAGAATATTTGTGTCTTACCTACTACGCCCTCGGGTCCTCACGGCTTCAAAACACTCTCTAAGGCTCCCAACTCCCTCATCTCTCATTATTACCCCAAACATGTCACTCACAAAGGGAAGTGGTAGTGGACCAAACACACAACTCACCAAGGGATTCACACATTATGGTAGATCACTCTCTCTATCCATCCTTATCACAGGTAAAGGTAGTGCAGACATATGAGATCAAGGGGTTAAGGATATCAAACCTTATATATAGAAGTATAACCACTCCTATGCTGAAGGACCTGGACTGAATGAATGAGATCCAATAACCTGTAGAGAAACCACAGAAGCAAACTAGAGACATCATTAGTTGAGATTCCACTTAGCTAATAGACCTTGAGATTGAGAACCTAATGAAAGGTTTCCCAAGGATAACAATCTGCACCTTACCATTGAGTGAATTTTGCCTACCACCACAGATGTTGGGCATGAAATGTTTTGAAACTTGCGCTGATTCCTCTCAATCCAAATATGATAAACGGATGCAGTGAGATATAGGTTGATGTCCTTAGGAAATCTTCCTAGTGGACCTCAATCCCAGTGGTTGTTAGCTAAGTGGGGTTTGGCTTGAAAACTCATATTAAACTTTGACCTTGAATTGTCCATTATGGCAGATATAGCTTTATGCAGGTTTTTGCTTCCTGCTGCTGTTGACAGATTGTTGTTGTTGCTGCATTATTGCAATGGTGATCAGTTTGGGCATCTTAATGGCAAGGCCTTGTGAGTATGGTAATTATGCTAGGCTCTCAAATGAGGTATGAAAATCTGGGAGTTCTTGCATCGTGCTTTATTGATGTCAGATGGGTTGCAAGGGCTGTTGCAATCCACTTTTATTGCAATCTATTGTTACTATTGTCGATACTAGTGTTATTGCTTTATGCCTAGATTGCATTATGCTTTATTGATGTTATATGGGTTGCAAGGGCTGTTGCAACCTACATACTTGCTTGCACTTAAACCTTATGTTATACTATAGCAAGGGCTGTTGCTATAGATACTTGTCTGCTTACCTGTTATTAGAACTCTCACTTGGTTATTACTCTAGGTTGTTTATTGTATATGTTGAGAGCTTGCTGTGTTCTTACCTGTTTCAAAGGAGATGCTGCCCAATTTTCCAGAAACCAAGTGGCTTGCTTGTTAATCCGGGTAGGGCTAAATGCTTAGAATTGTGTAGCATCATCTGGACTGTTGTGTGTCTGATCAGCATCCACGATGTTGAGATTTCTGGCCTAGCCTTGGGGGCTGTCCCATGGCATGTATTAGTCCCTTCTGGGAGGGGGCCTTTCCTCCCTACTCTTGACTGGTACACCTACTGTTAGGCTACAACCTTAGCTAGCAGTAGTCCATTTCAAGCCACAAGTTCAAATTCTGAATGTCACTTTGACACGTCCAGCCAATGGTCCATGTCTGCTGTGATTCTTACTGTTACTGCTGCTGTATTACTGCTGCTGCTACTGTGATTGTGTAACTGCTGCTGCTGCTGCAACTCTAGTTTGGTCATTGAGCAGCTGAAATGCTGCTTAAACTTAATAATTTTGTTCGTGAAGGACTCCAATCAACTCAACCAGCTGGAGGTCCTACTCAGAGGTCTCAATCTTCTCATCTCATGCAATGCAAGTCAAGACCAATGATCATGCATTGGAGTTTTCAATCTGCTTGTCGTTCACCTAGTCATTACTCACCTACAAATATGTATCCACCTTTTGTGTGTTTTTCTTTCATCTCTATGAGATGGATTAGAAACACATTGTCAATAGCTTAATTAGGCTCTATTTTTTTGTAATAGATTCGTTTGTCATCCCTTCCCATTGTTGCCTAGTTGGCCATCCCTTTTGGTATCTTTTCTTTCTTTCTTTCTTTTCTTTCTTTTATTTTCTGTCTTTCTTTTATTTTTGTCCTCCCTGGGGTATGCCCCTTGTAGGCTGTATATCCGCTTAGCCTTTTTTCTATTTCAAGCTTTTTTATCCAAAAAAAAACCCAATTGGACCAGGACCTAGAATGCCAACAAGTATTGACAAAGGACAATATCTGATCCCACACCTGGGAGGAATAGGGGCAGTTGAAGAACAAATGAGAGTGACTCTCCTACCCAGGGCAAAAGCTACAACAGGAGGTAGATTTGGTGCCAAAAAGGACCAACCTATCTTCAGTGTAGAGCCTGTTGACACCCAAATTTGGCCCAACCACTCGGGATTTCAAGGACACCAATTTCACCATATTTATCTCCGCAGTCGCAACAAGAATTTTAACTGTCTTTGGGTCACGATTGGACACCGGCATAGAGCTCAATCAAAAACATTGCGGGGTATTGGGTGTCGCGTAAACGTGCAACACTGAATCATTTTTTTTTTTACCATCACCCCTGACCGAACTTTGCCTATGAGAATAAACAATTCTATTGTTTATTATAATCAATTCATTGATTATTCAAATCATGTCAGTGGAGGATGGCACCACTGGGGAAAAGAAATGCAATTCATGTGGAGTCCTTTTTGAGATCAGATTCTACCCTACGATTCACATGTTAAGTGCATAAATTACATGCACCATATCATATTATTCTGGGCATTAAAATAAGAATTTTGACTGTTCCAGCACCCCAATCAGACTCCGTTTTGAACATCAGTCGGGAGCATGGCAGACTCGGTGGATCAATTTTCTAATGGCTCCCAGTGGAGCGATTACTTTGTCTAAACCTTCTTATATAAGAACGGAGGGTGGCATGCCATTTTTTACCATTTTGGACGAAATTGCCCCTGATAATGTATTTGGTTGTGATGCACAAATGTGGACAGTTTAGGTATTTCAGTGCAGGGACAGGAGTGAAATACTTCAAAAGTAGAAGGGCAACACTGTGGTTTGACAGAAGTCCTTTGATTCCAGACTTCGGGAGTAAAGTCGTGGAGTCCTTCGACTATCCTTCAGCAACTGTTGCAACGACGATGAAGTATCAAAACAGTCCTTTTACGTCTTCTCTCCGTCCTTTTACTATCTAGATTTTGCGCTTGGAGTACTGTTGCTACAGCGGTGGACTGTGCTGATCGGGCAGATGCATCCCTCCTTCCTCTTTTCTTTTTTTGTCCTTGTTGCAACGGCGATGGCAGTCTTTCGAGTACTGTATCGACGCCATGGAAGTACACACGCATAGGGTTTTCTGGATGGCATCGTATTGTCCTTTTGTTCCAGTGGCGGGTGGGTGATAAGGAGAGGGTGTAATCGAAATGTCCTGCAAATACTGTAGGAACGGTGTCCTACTGTTCAACCCGCGGTGTATAAAAACAAACAGAGGTGAAGATTGTTGCAGTTCCTCTCCACTGTTGATCTCATTAGGTCTCTCTCTTCGTTCTTCCCCCCCCCCCCCCCCCCCCCCCCCACACACACACACACACACACAAAAATATTGCAATTTTCTTTGTTCACTGCAGGTGTTTGATGAAAAGTCCCATTGATTTCTTGCTACCAGGGTCTAGAAAGCTGGTATGATTCTCTTGACTATGTGAGTCTTCTCTCATTTGCTATTTGTTCTCAAGTTGTGATAAATTTGGGCGGTAATGATTGAAGGGGATGATAATCTTTTTATTTTTGTTTAGGGAAGTTCTTGCAATAAAAAATTTGGATCAAAATTCTGGTTAGCTTGGCGCTCCAACTCCAAGTACTCTGGTCTGACCCTGTTTAAGCTTTATTTGGTTATCATTGAACAGTGCTATAAACTGTGCATTCATGATATCATTAGCTGCTGAAGACCAAATTAGATACTTATTGTAGTACGAAAGTAATCCAAATAAATATTCACCATGGTTTTGGTGGTCAATTTGCTTTGTACAAATCAGAAAGTATTGACTTCCTTTCATGAGGGTATGAAGTTTATCATCTCAAGTTTTATCTTATGAAGTGTTGGTTGGTGCAATTGAAGTGTTTTTTGGTTGACACATTTGATCGGGCATTAGAAAGTTGACACATGCAGAAAATAGTAATAGATAACCTTGGTACAAGGGCTTTAACAATTAAGAACCAAAGCAGTTTGTCGGGGTCATCATTGGCAAAAAGTACTGTTCATTTAACCGTGTTAGGCTAAATGGAGTTCAGATCTTGCTGGAAAAACATCAAAAGTTAAGCTCTTCAGTGCAAACATCAAAAGTTTAGCTCAAATGCAATGAAGCAATCTTGGTTCACTCCTATTTTGCCTCTTTAGGGGAGAACTGATGCAAAATAGTTCGACCTATGCAACAATACCAGAAGACCTGAGATCTAATGCAAAATCATTCTTCTTTTCTTCATTCAAGGTAACTTTTGGTAATGATACTATTGTTATTGTTTTGATAGAATTTGTGTTTGGAGCTATGAATGTATGGTTGGATGTCAGACAATACAAGCAAAATGAGAACAACAGGAAGGTCTAGGCATCTGAATTAGAAAATGAAAAATTACACAAACTTGGGATAGACTTCAAAGTTCCTAGGACTAATTTGTAGTGGTTAATTGATATTTTTCATAGGTAACCATTCCTTTTAGATACCGCTTATATAATTGATAGTTATGAAGTTGCGTACTAGGTAATGACTTGTCAGTTGTCTTTTACACAGAAAGGACTTCTAACTTCTCAGGTCTTCTGGGATGAGAGAGCAATAAACACTTTAACCTGCAACATCTTCATATGCACAATCAGCTTTAGCTAATGACATAAATGCATTAAGCAGGTTAAAAAGAAACAAAACAAAACAGCGCCTGTAATCTAATGCTTGTCAATGATAAGATTTGAGAGACAGGTAAATCTCTCTCTCTCACAGTAAAATTAAAAAAAAAAATAGCTCTCCCTCTCCTCTTAATCGTTCTCTGTAAATGAAGTAGCTAATGCTCCATGGATTCTTATTTCTTCTCAGGGTTTTTCTCTGGCTTTAATGTTCGATGACTACAACCACCGGTGTAGTGGAGTTTTTTATGTTTCGGCTGCCGATTGACGATTCAGAGTTTGCTTGGGTCGCCAAGCGTGAAGGATCAATCGATTAACAAAGAGTGACACCCTGATTGTGTAATCAGACTGCGTACCAGGTAAAAATAGAACTCTTAACTTGATGGTATAAAGCCCTAATTGTTTGTGTGAGTTATATATGTTCATATCTGATGCAGGGGAAAGACAACAATAATAGTAACACAGTCATTCAACGTGTGCACTTTATTTCTCAGTTATAATTTTTAGGTTATTGCCGTCCTTAATGCTGTTGTCATTTTTTACTCTAATTTTAGTTTCATCCCTGCAGTACCCTTCACCTAGGCCATTTGCCACCTGAGGTGCTCACAATTCACATACAAACAATGGCAGCAACTGAAACCAGAGCCTAAGAGCATGTTTTTTGGTCGGATTAAAGGGGCGTTTCGTGGTGGAAAGAAAGAAATGCAGGAATCAATGCATCAGAATGTTGATTTTATCATTGCCACTGCGCCTACATGGGAAAGGTTTGTTTCAGTCTGTTCCAACAAATTTCTGTAATTTAGACTGTTCCACTACATTAAATGTTCCATATTTGGTGGAGGATGCCATTTGCTTTCCCAATATGGACACTTCTATGCAGTATGAAATTGAAACTTATCATTGACAAGCATGCTACTGAATTTTACAGTTTGGTATGCGTACAATACGGTGATTGATAGGGATGAAAAGTTCTATGAAAGTACTTGTAATGACAGCTTAAGTCGACATGAGAAGTTTGAATGATAAGGAAATTCGAGAATGCTTTATCCAAAAAGGAATAACATGAAAACATGGAATGATTTGGATTTAGAGTAGGAGAAGACAAAGCTATGGCAGTTGTTTGATAGAACTAGCTGAATGTATGTCCCACTGAAGCATATATACATGGCATTGATTTTTCCCAATTTTTATTAACATTTGGCTTTCCTCTACTTGTAAAACAGAGGGTATTTTATGTGCTGCCGCAACTTTATACGAACCGAAAGGATGGGGGCGATAGAAAACATTAAAAAAGAAAGAAATTGCAACATTTATATGTACTGATAGATTGATATCTTGGAATGTTGTAGACAATATAGACTTTTACTCAACATGCATTTTGCTCTCTTTGGGAGATGCCTTGCTCTCATCAACCTATAATTTGGTCTGCCCCATTTATTTCATTTGCTTTTCCATAACTTCCCATTGGGTCTGATTTATATGACTCCAAAAGTTCTAGGGCGTTGATTATATTGCTATGTTCAGTTACCCATTTTGGTGGATGTCAATGGTTTAAATTTTTATGGTTATTCTGCTTGTATTTTTTATGGACTTCTGAACAAGTCTTTGTATATAATGTATCACAGTCCTTTTGGTTGATATTATTAGGATTAAACATTATAGAATTTTTTCATACACTTGGTTAGTTGCTCTCAAGTTTTGTTCGACACCAAGATTCTTCATGCATTCATGACAGACTTGTTTACTAAGAGCCTATATTTGGAGAGAAAAAAAAAAAGATTGCAAGGTAGAGTAAGAAATTTGAATGGAGGGTACAATTAACATAAACCTTACGGTCAGACTGTTTGAATAGAGATTGCATTTTCACCAGATTAAATGAGGCATTAGGTGAAGTCCCGCTAGCATTGTGTAAATTCATGGGACCATGACTGCGACTTTCGGCAATTTTTTTTGCATACGTAGGAACCCCTAAAATGATTCAATGTGTAAATGTATTCATAAAAATTTATATATTTGAGAATTATTTTCGTTCGTTTTTCTCAATTTCGGTTGATTAAAGTTCTAATTGACTGTTTTGGTGGAATGTGTTTGTGCAGAATTCGAGTGAGGGAGCTTTGATTAGTCACTTGTTTTGATTTTGCATTTGTTTTTGGCATTTTTGTGTTGACTGAAGTATTAAGTGATGAATTTGGTGTAGGGGCTAATGCAGAAATTGTGGATCGAGAAGACAAATCCTCACTTCTCTTGCTTGTTAAAGCATTTGATTATTTTCTTGCTATGGTTGAAGGTTTCTGCAACTTGTAGCAGGTTAGTATTTCACATATTTTTGTACTTCTTCAATGATTTGTTCTGTGTTTTGTATAGAAGAGTGAGGGTTGGGAAGTTGTTTGGTGTCTGGTTTCTCCTTGTGGAAGGTATTTCCTGAGCCGTATATAGTGTGAGTGTGACAGTAGTTAAAGAAGGCTGTAGTGGAAGCCATGTGGTCTCTTCCGAATTGAGAACTTGAGGCAGCTGGTTTATTTCCAGAGATTATATGCTTTGTGATAGAAAGGAGAACAAGGATGCTAAATCTTCTTTTAATAATTATATGTTCATTTTCTGGTCTCTTTTTGTTTGTGCTGTGTGTGGGTGAATTAGACGCATGTATAGAAATTGTTGATTTTGATGTCTCCTTGTGATATTGTTTGTGAACGAGGCTGCCCTCATCTGTAGTGGGTGTTCATGCCTACATCAACATTTTCACCTCTTAGATATGATGCTATGCTTGCTGAAGCTGAAAAGTTACACGTCTCTTCTTACCAACATGTACCGCTTAACCTATTACATTCACTACAGTTTTGTGGAAGGAACAACTTTACGTTTGGTGCAGTTTTGTGGAATGAGCATTTTTTTGGAGCTTAGATCTAACGCTATATATATAAGAACACAAGTTGGCTTGCTACTTTTTGCCATTTTCGGACCAAAATAACCTTCTCTTTTTGGCATGGCCAGGTTTAAATAGTTGGGGTATTTTAGGTATTTCAAAATTTGTATCAATAATTTTTGTTTTGTAATTTTCTTAGCAACATTGCCACAATCTTTCCTTCTTTCTACTGTTGGCAGTCCTTTTTGAGATTGAACCGAATTTTATGGGATTTTTGGTACTACTATATTGCCATTTAAGTCATGGTCTAGGGAGGCTAGCAGTAAAAGTTGATTTGGAGGGGTTTTAAACACCTTTTCAGCCCATATTTTGTGGCTTTTTGTATAGAAAACTCTGTCACTTGATACTGTCCCTTGCCACGTTTTTAGCCATTGTGGAAGAAATTACCCCTAAAATTGTATTGGTTTGTGATGCACTCTTGTGAATAGTTTTGGTATTTCCTTTTGGCATTTATTTCTATTTTTATGGCCATAAGAAAAGTTCTTTTTGTAGTTCACCAGATTTCCAGGAGAATTCATTCCCTTCTTCCCCTCTTTGTACTCTCACCGGGTTTTGCACTTTGCGCTTTTCTTCATCTGTATTGTCAGGGTACTTTATTTTCGTGTTCCTCAAGAAAAATTATGTACCGGACCAAAAAGTTCAACGATCCAGATCTCTATTAATTGTATCGTTCCCATCTCTCCTTCTCTCTAATCAAATATCTCGAACAAAAAATCTGATCCGCTCTCTCTCTCTCTCTCTCTGGATCGTTTCCTTCCTCACGAAATCAGGTCTCACTGATCCACACAGAAATCTGCCCTTCTCCAATCTTCGCCATGGTTTCTTTGTCACTAATCCGGTAACCCCCATCGAAAATATGCACCACGGTGTTGGTCTCCGCAGAAAATCAATTTGAAGAAGTGTCTGGTGTGGGTATTAGGGTATGTATGATTTCTTCCTAAATCCTATGGGCTTCTGTTTTTATTTTTCCATTTACTGCTTTTCATTGCAGTATTCGTGTGTTCTAATCTACACCTTTGCTTTTTTAGTATTGCTGGATTTGATTTAGTTTATAGTTAAGTTAATCATTCCATTAATTAGTGACCTCTGATTTAATATTTATATATCATTTGTATTTCTTGGACAGATTTATGTGTTTTGAATGAATTGAAGATGTTTCTCAATTTACAAAAAAAAAAAAAAGATGTTTCTCACAAGGTCAATTCTAATATTTCACTACAAATCTATGATAGATTTAGTAAGCTCTGGTTTGATATATCTGTTTTCCATCACAAAGCAGTATATTGTTTTCTTTTGAATATTGCTCATTCTTTTTTTTTTTGGGTAAATTAGCTTGAAATAGAAAAAAGGCTAAGCGGATATACAGCCTACAAGGGGCATACCCCAGGGAGGACAAAAACAAAAGAAAGACAGAAAATAAAAGAAAGAAAAGATACCAAAAGGGATGGCCAACTAGGCAACAATGGGAAGGGATGACAAACGAAACTATTACAAAAATAGAGCCAACTTAGGCTTATGACAATGTGTTTCTAATCCATCTCATAAAGATGAAAGAGAAACACACAAAAGGTGGATACATATTTGTAGGTGACTTGGTTGGTCCTGACTTGCATTGCATGAGATGGGATGACTCTCTCTTTGAGTTTGAATCCCTATCGGGATTGTCCCCTAGCCCTGGGAAGAGTAATGTATTCTTTTCTGGTGTCCAACATTCGACCAGGGAAGAGATCTTACAATTGTTAGGGTTCAAAGAAGGGACGTTGCCTGTTAGGTACCTTGGTGTCCCCTTGCTGTCCACCAAACTAAAGCACATTGATTGCAAAGTCATGATTGATAAAATCACTGCAAGGACCAAAATTTGGACCAATAGAGACTTGACCTATGCTGGTAGGATCCAATTGATTAAAAATATCCTCTTCTCGATGCAAACCTATTGGTCCTCTCTTTTTATACTCCCAAAGAAAGTTATCGAGGAGGTTGAGACTATCCTTAGATCCTTTCTTTGGTCTGGTCCTGACCTCAAGAAGACTGGCGCTAAGGTATCCTGGGAGCATCTATGTTGTCCTAAAAATGAAGGTGGGCTTGGCTTCAAGTCCATTCTTGTTTGGAACAAAGCGGCTATAACAAAGCACATATGGTTTCTCATCTCTGGTGGGGAACAATCCATGTGGTGTCAGTGGGTAAAATCATACTTACTCAAAGGTAAGAGTTTTTGGGAGGTCAAGGTTCCTACCTCACCCTCCTGGGTATGGAGGAAACTTCTCAATCTTAGACCTCTGGTAATTCCCCACATCAAAGTCATTATAGGGAATGGGAAATCCACTTCTCTTTGGTATGATAACTGGCACCCCATTGGGCCCATTGTAGACAAGTTTGGTCCCAGAGTTATCTATGACTCTGGCCTCCCCAAGGATGCCACAGTGGCAGCCATTGTAAGAAATTCTACTTGGGCTTTCCCCATAACCCAAACCTTTGAGCTTAATGAAATTAGGGATGGACTACCTCCAATATCAAATACCAGTGATGAGATGAAAGATCATCATAGGTGGTCTCTTAATGCTAATGATGAATTTACCATTTCTTCCATGTGGGATCATCTTAGAACACACTTCCCTAAGGTGCCTTGGCACAATTCTATTTGGTTCTCTGGTCACATCCCCAAGTGTAGCATGATCTCATGGATTGCCATTCATAACAGGCTATATACAGGAGATAGACTGGTGCTCTTTGGCACTATTCCTATATCTTGTTGTAGCTTCTGTACTGGGACTGAGAATCATGACCATCTGTTCTTCAATTGCCCATTCACCTCTCAGGTGTGGTCCCAGATTCTTGCTCATATCAATGTCCACTGGCCCTCCAAGTCTTGGACAGATTGGATTAATCTAATGTCAACAATCAGAGGCAAAACTCTTAAAAATTTGATCATTAAGCTTGCCTTCACCTCCTCAATCTATCAGATTTGGCTTGAGAGAAATGCACGCAAATTCCAAAATACTTCTTGCCCCATATCTACTGTGGTTAGCAAGATTTTTTCAATGGTTAAAAGCAGACTTTTGTCCTTGGACAATTTACCGCTAGGACACCAATCACAGTGGTTGTTAACTAAATGGGGTTTAAAGGATTGACCTTCAATGTATCTTCAATGTATCCCATGTTACTAACATACCCAGTTGGGTACCTTGTATTGCAGGTTGTGGGGAGCACCTTTGGATCCCCTTATTGTGAAACATGCAGATCTTCCAGCAAAGGTTACATTGCAAGCTACCATGGCTCATGGCTCATGAATGGAATACAAGAACAAGAACAAGTCCTTCTGCTGCTGAATCAATGGGGGACAGATTCAATGGCAAATCATTAAGTGACAAGTGAGAGATTCAATCAGATATCCAGTGGGCTTGCTGCAGCAGTCAGTCATGCAGGTAAACTTACATTTTACTTGAACTTCATGTTAATCTATAGCCAGGGCTGTTGCTATAGATACTTGCTTGCTTGCTTGCATTTGGTTTATGCTCATTAAGTGGGTTGCAAGGGCTGTTGCAACCTACATTTTTACTTGCTTGCAATTGAACCTTCAAGTTAAACTATAGCAAGGGCTGTTGCTATAGACTCTTGATTACTTATCTGTTATTAGAGCTTTCATTTGTCAGTGTATTTGTTGAGAAGTTGTTGTGTTACTTACCTGTTTCAAAGGAGATGCTGCCCAATTTTCTAGAAATCCAGTGGACATGATTGTTAATTTGCTTTAAAATGTTTGGTATCATTTGGACTGCTGTGTGTCTGATCAGCATCCACAATGTTGGCTCTTCTGACCTAGCTTTGGGGGGCTGTCCCATGGCGTGTATTAGTCCCTTCTGGGAGGGGGCATTTCCTCCCTACACTAGCAGTAGTAGGAAGATCAAGATTTTGAAAGAGTTCTAGTCTTCTTCTAAGTCATCATTATGTGGCTTATTTTGTATGAAACTCTGTATTTTTGGGCTGCCAATTGCTGGGCAGACATCTGATTTTCTGGGATTGTAAAAAGCAGCCATTATGCTGCTCAAATTCCTCCAAAACTACCTCTGTTGCTGCAGCAGCAGTCTGTGTACTTGGCGTTGCAGCAGCAGTCTTGCAGTTCAAGGTCATGTTCAAGCTTCAAGCTTCAAGTCTCATGTTCAAGGTCCATCCAAGTGTCATGTGCGGATCAAGGACACGATATCTATCGTTATGTTCAAGCTTCAATGTCAATCATTTAGATTCATTTTGAATGTTTCTCTTCCATCTTCCTAGATGGCTTAGAAACACTTTTATTATATTTTTATTATATTTTTTATTATATTTTGTTGCAAAGATATCCCTTATTTTAGGCTCCCCCATGTTGCCAAGTTTGGCCTCCCCATTGCTTCCCATTCCGGTCTTCTCCCGGTCTCCCTTTGTAGCCTTCGGGCCATCCCACGCAATTCCTTTTTTCTTTTCCTTTCCTTTTCTTTTTTGTCCTCCTGGGGTATGCCCCTTGTAGGCTGTACATCCAGTTAGCCTTTTTTCTATTTCAAGCTTTATTTACCGAAAAAAAAATGAGATGGGAAGATTGAGACCTCTGAGTAGGACCTCCAGATGGTTGAGTTGATTGGAGTCAGGTTGTATCACAGCAGAAGTGAGTAATTCAGCAGCAGTAACAGTAAGTATCACAGCAGACATGGACCATTGGCTGGGCATGTCAAAGAGACATTCAAAATTTGAATTTGTGGCTTGAAATGGTCTACTGTAGCAGTAAACTGCAGCAGCAAATAGAAGACTGCAACAGTAAACTGCAGCAGCAGTTGTTACTGCCACCTACAAATACAGGTTATAAAGAGTGCAAAACAGGGGTTGCATGATGGGTCCTTCAATGAAGAAGACTTGGGAGGAAAGGCCCCCTCCCAGAAGGGACTAATACATGCCATGGGACAGCCCTCCAAGGCTAGGCCAGAAATCACAACATCGTGGATGCTGATCAGACACACAGCAGTCCAGATGATGCCAAGCAACTCTAAGCAATTAGCACTACCCGGATTAACAAGCAAGCCGCTTGATTTCTGGAAAATTGAGCAGCATCTCCTTTGAAACAGGTAGGTAACACAGCAAGTTCTCAACGTATACAATGAACAACCTAGAGTAATAACCAAGTGGGAGCTCTAATAACAGATAAGCAAGCAAGTATCTATAGCAACAGCCCTTGCTATAGTATAATATGAAGGTTTAAGTGCAAGCAAGTAATTATGTAGGTTGCAACAGCCCTTGCAACCCACTTAATGAGCATAATCCAAAAGTAAGGCAATCTAGGCGAAAAGCAATAACACTAAGAGTAACAACATATTGCAATAGTAGTGGATTGCAACAGCCCTTGCAACCCATATAACATCAATAAGGCACAATGCAAGAACTCCCAGATGTTCGTACCTCATTTGAAGAGCCTAACATAATTACCATACTCACAAAGTGCAATTGTCACTCCCTTTCTGAGCAACTGCAATGTTATGGGCCCGCAACACAATCTACCCAATTGGGCCATTAGAACAAGTCAACCACTTCATTTATCTTCAGTTGTATGAATCAGCTTGGACAACCTGCCACTGAAGGTTAATTAGTGCCATGAACATAGTGGTGGAAAGGTAGATCAACAAATATAAGTCCACATACATACATGCTAGTTTGGTATAGAGTTAATATGCCACGCTTCACACAAGTATAGAGGGCCCTTTGGAATTTTGTTAAGCGACAATAACCTGCACCTAATGTCAGTACGGACTTTATTCACAACAAATAGAATAGAATGCTGGATATTCTGGAATTTCCTGGAATTCCTTTCAATCCATATGTGATAGAGTGTGACAGTGAAGGATAGTTTGATTATGGTGCTCTTAAGACCTCTCCCTCTATAAGCCGATAGAAGAGAGACTAAGTCTTTAAGTGGTTGGGGCTGCCATGTGAGATGGGATGTACTTGAGACCTTTTCCCAGACCTCTTGAGTAAAAGGACAGTTGAAAAAGAGATGATTGTGATCCTCCTCTCCAGGACAGAAGCTACAGCAGGAAATGTCCTTAATGCCAAATAGAACTAGTCTATCCTCCGTGGATAGCCTATTTTGTATGGCAAGCCAGCTTATCAAGCTGCACTTAGGAATGTGGAAGGGAAACCAAACAGTGTGGCTCCACTCAACATTGGGAAAATGGGTTCTGAGTTGCTCCCATAGAGAGGATACAGTAAATAGATCATTATTGCTAAGGGTCCATCTACAGACATCCTGTGAATGAGAGGGGTAAGTGATTACTGGAAGGGTAGCCCTGATTTCATTTAATTCCAAAGTTTG
Source organism: Vaccinium darrowii (assembly GCA_020921065.1). Lineage (NCBI taxonomy): Eukaryota > Viridiplantae > Streptophyta > Magnoliopsida > Ericales > Ericaceae > Vaccinium > Vaccinium darrowii. Next base: position 28,593,699 of record CM037155.1, on the reverse strand, counting down.
AGTGACAGGGAATTTCCACTGATTAAACCTGTTCAAAATAACAGAAACTTTGGCAACTTCAGATAAACCAGAATCATAAATGATACGATGGCCAAATCTCTCAACCAATGGTCCCAGGGGGTGCCAATTGTCATACCACAGTGACGTAGAATTCCCATCCCCAATTTGATAAAGAATGTAGGGTTGGATGATAGGACGCAACTGAAGTAATTTTCTCCATGTCCAAGAAGGGCTACTTGGACTTTTTATTTTCCAAAAGCTCTTTCCTTTGAGTAAGTAGGACTTCACCCATTGACACCACATTGATTGCTCACCTCCGGAGATAAGGAACCAGATATGCTTGGCCATGGCAGCCTTATTCCATACCTGTAGGGATTTAAATCCAAGGCCTCCTTCCTCCTTTGGGGAGCACAATATTATTGATTTTTTTATAAGTTTGAATCCTTGATTCTAGAACAGCTTTACTCTGATTTTTGATCCTCGTTCAAGATCACAAAGATCCCCACTCTGCCTTTGGTCTGTCCAAGCACTGGTTGTATAGGTTTTGTTCGCATTTTTGCTCGGTCTCATTGACATAGTGGTGGTATGTTACAAACGACCAAGAACGAACAATCAGTATAATTGGGTTTTTGCAAGTTTTTTCATATTGCTTATGGTTAGCAAATTCCTTTGAGTTTCCATCATATAGAAACACGAGACAAGTACTATTGAACAAGTGTTACACAACCTTGGAATTTTTTAAGCCGGCATTTGTTAGAACATTGTTCTAAAAAATTGTGAGCCAACCTAGAAGTTGACGTTCACACCATGAAGGGGTGTTCCCTCTATAATAGTAGAAGATGAGGGCTATAATTGCACTATTTTTTGCGTATGGTCAGTGAGAACGGTGAAAACATACACAATGTACGGTGGAGAAAGGAAAAAGGTTTGGCTTTTGTATATGAAGATGGACTTCGATAATTGTATTTATTTGCGGTGTGTCTCCTCGTTTTCTGCATCCACGAACAATCGAACATGCTCCACTCTTAAGTGCATATATGCATATATTACCCAATAAATTGTGCTACTTTCATATATTTCTTAAAACTCGTGTATCTTTTTCTCAAGACGAAACAACCAAAAACCAAATCTTGGATTTGCTCTCTCTCACAAATCCACCATCCCAAAACCCATCTCTCAAACCATGGGAAACCAGAACAGCCATCATTGGTTTACGCGTCGTATATGTTACAGGTTTGGACAGCGATCGGACTCCTCGGCGTGCTTTACATTTTTGGTTTGTGGGAAATCTCTTTCTTTTTGTGCCCTCTATTTTTTGTTTTCCCGAAATTATATTGTGTTTTTGTCGCACTCTCCAAATGCCAACTACTGTGGAAATTTTATGCAGCTAGAGCATGAAGCCTTGCGCTTCAACCTCCAAGAAGGAAAAGGAAGTGTCATCAAGGAAGAAAAGGAAAAGACTGCTCGGTTGATCACCATTCCATCGTTCAAGCTTCAAGTCTCATGTCCAAGGAACCTATCCCGCTTGTTACTCATCTCCATCATTTGATCACCATTCAATGCTCTGATTCTGAGTTGGTTGTAGCTGCCAAACGTCATGCCAAACTTTCATCTCTGCACTGCATTCTGCTTCTTATTGCCGCTGCATTCTGTTGATGATCATGCACCCAGCGGTCGGTTACTATACTATGCTCAAGCTTCAATTCAGTTGTACAGTCCCATTTTGAATGTTTCTCCTCCATCTCCCTTGATGGCCTAGAAACATTTAGTTATCATTGCATGTTACTAGTTTTAGCCTATTCTTTTGTAGTCACTTCCCCTCCCCATTGTTGCCTTATTGGCCATCTTTTTTGTTTCATTTTGTTTTCTTTTCTTTTGTTTTCTTTTGTCCTCCTGGGGTATGCCCCTTGTAGGCTTATATCCGCTTAGCCTTTTTTTCTATTTCAAGCTTATTTACCCAAAAAAAAAAAAAAAGCTTATAACATGCTTCTTTGTTGACTCCCCTCTTTTTCTACTAACAATTTTAATCCTTGTTTCGTAGAAACCAGAAGTTGTTGTTTCCATATTTTTTTTCAAAGTGAATTTCAACAATATTATCAGCCTTGTGTAGTGATTCCACCCTTTTTTTTTTGGCTTTTCAATTATTTCTTCTCAATGTAGAGGCATATAATATTATATTCTTCTCGATGTGCATGGGAACATAATGAAGATGGAAAAGGGGAAATGTTAAACATGTCCAGTTATGAAGCGAATTGATGATCACTTTTCTTTCCTTTTTGTACTGCCAGAAAAAAAGGAAGATGGAAAGGGTGAATGCCATCTTTTCACCCGACAAAAGAGGCGGCCAATGCACACATAGAAGAACGTAATATTATATGCCTCTACATTGATGATCACTTTTCACCCGGCTGCCTCTTTTTTCGGGTTCACGTATTAGCCTTCTAACTTTAGACACCACAAGAACTTGCATGGTTACTGAGAGAACACAGTCTAATTTGTCAAAATGCAAGAAAAGGAGGATTCTGGGTGGAGGCACTTTTCGACATGTTTACCTTGGCTTCAACAAGTATTGGGTATGCTTAATCTTGATGTATTCTGAATTGGAAAGAAAAGAAATCAGAATAGTTATTGGGGACTTATAGTTTATATTTTTGCTCTATTTCTCCTCAATTGATGAAGAGTTAGAAATACAAGATTGACAACATTTTTTACTTGCACGCTCTTATTTGGCTTGAGAAAGTGGAGAGAAATGAGATAATACCAGCATAAGAATATATAAGGTTTTCTACTATAGAAAAGAAGTACTCCGTATTAAACTTATTGTTCATCTATGCGTATTGTGATTGAATGCATGTGACTATTAGCCTTAAGACCCTTAATATTTCAAGAAGAGTATCGAGTTGTCGGTTGTGTCTTCCTATTTTGTCGTTTGCACCTTAAAGGGCTGCTTCTCAATACTGGTAAGGTTTTGAGTATACTCGGTACTCTATATGAGTTTTGGTGGTAGTAGCTTAAGAAAACAGACAACACTCACAGAGGTTATTACTGTTGGATAGCAGAGTTTGTCTAGAAACTGGTAATCCACTTGAGGTGTATAACAGTATAAGGGCTTGATTGATCAGAGAGGAAAGGAAATCAAATGAAGGATATAGTGTGAACATGTAATTGCAAAGGCTGAAGTTGATAGCAACCTGAACTTGAGCCTCAAAGTAGCGAGTGTTGCATACACGTTGCTGCTTCCTACACATCATGTGTTGGTATCATTCAACAAAACCTCACAAAAGTAGGATTTCGGGGTTGAGAGCTTCTCTCTCTAGAAATAGAGAGAGAATGCACTCCCCAACCAAAACCCACAAAAATGGGACTGATCCAGAGCTCTGATCGAGTTCTATTTCTCATAATTTTTCACAAAATCACCAAACCAACCAAGCTATTTGCTTGGTTCTGGTTCATCATGGGCAGTGGTGGTCCCTCATCATCAGTAATGGGTTATCTTGAAGCTCCTCACAACAATCGGCCCTCTCTCAATAAAGGGGATCTGACCGAGATGTTGGTGTTCAGCTCCTAATTGGATTCTCTCTCTTCATTTCATGATCTGATCAATAGCAAAGCAAACCCAAAAGGGGGATCTGAGAAGTTCAGAAACCTCTACATGCTCAATCGGCACACACAAAATCAAGGGTGGGCAAGTAACAGCAAAATCGAAAAGGGGATCTGGGACCCATTTTGAGTTTCTGTTTCGCTCTACTGGTGAAGACACCGCATATCTCTCTCGAGATTAATCTCTCAAGATTCACTCCACTGCATAGCAACAAAAAGGGGATCTGCCATCCACCTGCGAAGTTTCTGCAATCGGGTGAAACAACTGATGTCGTTCGATCTATGATCCATCTATGTAAGGGTTGTTCGTGCCCCATCCACTTGGATGAGTTTGGTCTGGATAACACCGGGGAGACCAAACTCAGATAAGTTTCATCGAGGATCACGTATCCAGTGTCCAACAGATTCAGCGAGTCTTATCCACTCAGATCGGGACTGGCCTTGAGTTCAGGTCACCTAGGTATGAACGAAATGGTCTTCTGGGTTCATTGTTTCAGACAACAGGTTCTCTAAGGAGTATTAAGGTATGAGATTTCATCCATTAAGAATCAAGTTCAATTCGGTACAGCATCAAGTTCAATTCGGTACAGTATTTGTCTTCGATTTTGTTGAGGATTCAGCTGTTATCTCTGTTACTCACTGCTGGGTTCGGATGTTCCATCTCCATTGGGAGAGAAGCGAGTGAGATACACGAACATATTGAGAGTGGAAATTACAAGTCTGATTTGAGAGTACTGTCCTGTCTTCCAGAGAAACTTGCGTACAACCATACAAATGCTAGTATTATTTTTTGGTTACTGTTACACGCAATTTTATATTAGAAACGGAGAAACTGGTCCTTTCAATTTCATTTTAGGATCCACGATTTAGCTTCTGATTGTGCATCTGTGTTCTAGTTCCCTTTGTTAGGTGTCATTGTTGTCACGGCATAAGGGGTAATTCCGTATTGGTTCTGGTTCTGTTAGTGTGCCATTGTTGAAGTTTTCGTAGTCCTATCATGATTCTGTTTGGAACAAGCTTTAGTTGCTAATTGGTACGACAATTGGCATTCCTTGGGTCCATTAGTTGAGAAATATGGCAACCGTATTGTCTACGACTCTGGTTTACCAGACAATGCCAAGGTCTCTACTATCTTGCGTTCTTCTCACCAATGGAATTTTCTCATCACGCAGACTTGGGAACTTGATGAGATCAGATCACAGCTACCCTCCCTCATCCAATACAATTTCCTTAATGCTGACTCTTGCATATGGACTCTTACTCAGAATGGACTGTTCTCCATCTCCTCGTTATGGGACCATATGAGAGTTAAGTTTCCCTCAATTGGGTGGAACAATGTTGTTTGGTTCCATTCGCATATCCCTAGATGCAGCCTTATCAGTTGGCTTGCCATTCAAAACAAACTATCTACAGAGGATAGGTTGGTTCTATTTGGCATTAAGACCACTTCTAACTGCAGCTTCTGCCCTAGTGAGGAGAGTCATGACCATTTATTCTTTAATTGTCCCTTTACAAAGCAGGTCTGGGATACTATATGTAGCAGATCACAATTTGCTTGGCAGCCTCAATCACTCTCTGACCTTGTCAATCTCCTCTCTTCTATTAAGGGGAAAGACTTGAAAAGCACTTTAGTTAAATTGACTTTCACTGTATCTTTATATCACATTTGGACTGAGAGGAATTTCAGAAAATTCCAGAACGTCCAGCAAAGTGCCGGTGCTTTGGAAAACAAAATCTATTCTGAGATTAGGTGTAGATTACTTTCCCTCCACAGAATCCCAAAAGGAGCTAATTCACTGCTTAAAGCTTGGAATGTTTGAGTTGGTTGAATTTGCTTTTGCTTTTGCTTTTACTTTTCCTTTGTTATTAATCGTGGCACTAATTGAATCTCAGTGGCAGGTTGCTATAGATGAGCATCATGGTATCACCTTTGGGGCTGCTGCTACTCTGTTTCGCTGCTGCAGTATGGAATGTTTTGCCACTGCTGGACCCATTTTGCTGCTGCCGGCTCTGTTTTGAATGTGTGAACCTGGTGGTGGAGTGAGAGAAATGTGCTACTGCTGCCATTGAAGGAGCTTGCTAATACTCCAGGCTGCAAATTTTGCCACTGCTGGTCCTGCTTTGCTGTTGCCGCTGCTGCCCCTGTATTTTGCTGCAGCGAGGAACAGAGTTTCATCCTATTCTTTGCTGCTGCGGTCATCACTGTTGAGCTACTACTGCTGCCATTGATGGAGCTTGCTAATACTCCAGGTAACCGTACAATCTACTTGAACTTTATGTTAATCTATGGCAAGGGTTGTTGCTATAGATTCTTGTTTACTTGTATCTGGATTATGCTTATTAGGTGGGTTGCAAGGGTTGTTGCAACCTGCATTTTTACTTGCTTGCAATTGAACTTTCATGTTATTATGTTAATCTATGGCAAGGGTTGTTGCTATAGATTCTTGTTTACTTGTATATGGATTATGCTTATTAGGTGGGTTGCAAGGGTTGTTGCAACCTGCATTTTTACTTGCTTGCAATTGAACTTTGTTGAGAACCTGCTGTGTTATGTACCTGTTACAAAGGAGATGCTGCCCAATTTTCCAGAAATCCAGTGGACATGATTGGTTATTTACCTTAAGTTGTTTAGTTTCATCTGGACTGCTGTGTGTCTGATCAGCATCCACAATGTTGAAATCTCTTGCCTAGCTTTGGGGGGCTGTCCCATAGCGTGTATTAGTCCCTTCTGGGAGGGGGCATTTCCTCCCTACACTAGCTAGCATTTCCTCCCTACACTAGCTAGCATTTCCTCCCTACACTAGCCTGTTACCAGTGGTTTATTAGTCTAAAACTCTGTATTTTCGGGCTGCCTATCTCTGGGCAGACATCTGAGTCACTGGGATTGTAAAAGCAGCCGTTATGCTGCTCAAATTCCACCAAACCACTTTCCCAAGTCCCACCCCAAGCATCAAGTTCCATAAGCAAGCTCCAAGCATCAAGTATCCCAAGTCCCTCCCCAAGCATCAAGTATCATTTGCCATGCTTCTCCAAGTCCTATTCAGTCATCAAGTATCATTTGCCATGCTACTCCAAGGCCTATTCCAACGGGATGAGTTGGTTTCCTATTTTCCCTCCCCGGCGGGTTGTGCCGGGGACCACGCACTTTTCTTCACTGTCACTGCATCAGTTGATTAGTTTATATTTGCGTATCTTGTACTTTACCCTACTTACCCTCATGTAGCCCTTGTGGCCATCCCTTTTATTTCACGCAATTCTCTTTTCCTTTTTCTTTGTCCTCCCTGGGGTATGCCCCTTGTAGGCTGTACATTTTTTTTTTGGATAAATTCGCTTAGCCTCTTTTAATTTCAAGCTTATTTACCCAAAAAAAAAAAAAAAATTTCTCTTACTTGGTACTAGTTGAGCATTTGGCGTTTGGTTGTGGCTGTTTCGGCGTTTGGTGGAGATTGACTTAGGTCCGAAGGCGTGGTTACTTTGGTTTGATGGGCCAAGTTTCCGCGGGTGAATGGTAGATTAGGCATGGTGCAGAACACAGGGATCTATGGAGGAGGCTTCCTTTGTGTTTAGTACTTGCCGAAATACTGGAGGTCAAGTCCCCCAAGGGCGGGCTAGGCATGCACAAAGTCAAACTGGTCTATTGGCCTAGTGGAATAGAAAACTCCTTGCCTGAAGCTCCCAGCTAATACATTCTGTTCTGGCCTTAGCTCTTTGTCTGGGCACGTAAATTTCAATGTAATTATATGATACTTGAATTTCCTCTAGTTCGAGCTCTATATTGTTGTGCTCCATTGTTGAGATTGGAAACCATGGATATATTTGGAAACTATTACTGCAGTGGAGGGCGGATTGTGCCAAGGAGTACTCACGGTTCCTTATTTTCCTTACTTATCCCTATCCTTGCGGGTTGTGCAAGGGCTCCTTATTTTTCCCAACTCCGGCGGGTTGTGTCGGAGATTTGTGATTTTCTATCTGCTACACTTATGCTTTTTTGCTCATTTATACCTATACTGGCGGGGTGTGCCAGTTCTCTCATTTTCCCACCCCGGCGGGTTGTGCCGGGAACCACGCACTTTTTTCTTTTCTTTTCTGTTATTCTTATTTTGTCCTCCCTGGGGTATGCCCCTTGCAGGCTGTATATTCGCTTAACCCCTCTTAATTTCAAGCTTGGTTTACCGGAAAAAAAAAAAAAAAAAAAGTTTCCGCGGGCTGGGGTTCTCCAAAGGGCACGGAGTATACTCTAGGGCTGACTCTAGTCATGGTTCTACCATAGCACGGTTCGGAGGTCTCATCCACCTCTGACCCCGAGTTCCGTTTGCGAGTACTGCTATCATTACAGGGGGCACTTTGTTCTATTTTCTCTTGCTTGGTTTGGTTGTGTTGTTGGAGTCTGGTTGTGGCTGGTTTTCGGCGTTTGGTAGAGATTGACTTAGGTCCGAAGGCGTGGTTACTTAGGTTTGATGGGCCTAGTTTCTGCGGGCTGGGGTTCTCTGAAGGGCACAGAGTTTACTCTAGGGCTACGGGGACCACGCACTTTTCTTTTTTTCTTTTCCTTTCCTTCTTTTCATTTTGTCCTTCCTGGGGTATGCCCCTTTGTAGGCTGTACATTCGCTTAACCCCTTTTAATTTCAAGCTTATTTACCCAAAAAAAAAAAAAAAAAACCCTCACACTTCTCTACTTCTTTTTTTCCTTCTCTGGTGCCCATGTAGTCAAACTCTGGTATCTGTTTTATGTTCGGTCATAGTATGGACGACACAATTCATCCATCTTTTGAATTGCCATTTCCACTTTCAGAAATCCTTCCAAGATCTTCTCCAAAAGCAGGTTGGTGACCTCATCCATGTGGGAATATCCATTTGCTGTTGCCGGTGTGAACATCACATTTATGCTTATTCAGATGCTCGATCTTGAAGCCGGTTTTCTCTTCTGTTTTCTTTCTTTTATCCTGTGCCTATTCTTTTCTGTGGAAAGTTTTATAGTCATAATTTTTTTACTTGTTGGGAGACTGTTATTTGCTACCATATGAACGATTTTCATTGGAACTATTTTTGCTTCTTGCTATTTTACTTTGGTATCTATTGCACAAGTAGTTGTCCCCGCAGTAGGATAAAATCAGTGTCTGATGCTCTGCTCCTCGTCTTCTTCTCCCATTTTTGTTTTTGTTTTTATGTTTTCCGTAGGCATATTGGATCTAGGATATTTTTGAGCACCCATTTATTTGGTTATGTTTAATGTGGTCATGGTGTTACACCATCACCATCTTGGGTAGAACTCAACCCCAAAAGTTTGCTCTTGAAGTGAGGGTGCCCTCACGCTTACTTCATATTACTTTGGTACCCAGAAGATGTAGAACTTCGCTTCACAACGATGACCACTTAGAAGGCTTGTGTTAAGTTGTCCCTGGTCTCCCCACCCAAAACATATTTATTAGTACAGAAGATCTTATAAAATGATTCAATAATGCAAGGGCCACGTAATCTATTTGACAATGGAATTGGAAATGTTAAGCACTTACGTCAAATGAAGTTCATCTGCACTTATGAAATTCAAATATGCAGTAAAGCTGCGAACTATGGTAGGAGCAACCTTCTTGGAGTTTCTTTCAGGTAAGAAAGACCCTGTCTTGAGACCCCAATGCTTATTAACCTCCATCAATTAGTTATTTGGAAAATAAGGGACATGAATGTTGAATTGGTTTTATTACAGTAGGAGCATAGACTCAACTTTATTTAGTTTCATTTTTGAGTCTTAAATAACCAACCAGTTTAAATTTTTTTGTTTTCTGTGATCCATTCATTATTTTTTTTGGCCTTTTTTACTAACAGAGAACGAATCTACATTCGACCTTCTATATTGCATCACGTTCAAGCTGATGGATCATCAATGGTTTCCATGCATGCATCATACATGGACTTCAATGTAAGTGTTCTTTGATTAGAAAGAAACTAGGAATGAGTTGGCAAAAAAATACCAAGTATATGAGTTAATATTATGCTATAATTGTTAAGAAGCCACCCCCTCACCAATGTGGCAACCCCCAATATTCTCGGCATTGGCAGTATCATGTATTTTGTTTTAATGATGTATGATGTTAGAACCATCTTTACACCCTGGTTAAGCAAGAATTTGAATTGATAGCAATGCCATATGTCCATAGGCTTTTGAATGGTTATTGAAATTATAAGAGGGCATAATCTTTGTATTTGGCAATTTATCTGATAGAAAGACTTTCTTGTTTTACTTAGCAGAATGATCTGCCTACTAGATGAGCCATTGAAAATCAACAGACCATTTTTGTTGCTGGTTCATCGGACTAGCTGCGCACTCAAGTACCTTGTCCAGTAATTTATTATTTGGTTTAATCCAATTTTTGATTGCTTGATGAAGTCCAGTTATTCCACTCTTTTTATGATTGAGTTCATTGTGTTTTATCTCCACCTTTCATTTTCAGGTGTGGTTTCGTGAGCTGTTCTCTTGGCCGTTAGTTGCAAAAGTCACTTGCAATGGTTGCTACACTTTGTGGTCCTGGCAGAGAGATACTATCTTGGAAACTTAGTCCTTTAGAGGGCATTCTTATTGCTGATGAGAAGTATGTGATGGTTTAACAAGTTATGGTAGATGTCACTAATCAAGTAGGTAATAGGTATGGACGTTAAGTACGCCATAGCCCATGAGTAGTTATTTTCTCCTTTAACTGAGCTTGGTCCTAGAAACGGAGCATCTTGAAAGAGATCCCTGGTAAGAGCTGGATCCATCTACACTTGTAAAGATCTGTTGATAGCTCTCTTTTTCTCTCCCTTCGTAGTTTTTTCTTTTTCCTAACTCATACATACACATGGCTTTGTTTGGTTTGATTATACATACGAGCGGTTGGTCGCTTGCAGCCAACGCGCAAGATGATTCAAAAGAAGTTTGATTCTTTGCGATTTGCAATATATTGTACTTCTTCACCAATTCTATCTAATAACTTGAAGTTTGTTGCTTTTAGGTGTTCTACCACTGTGGGTGCTGTACTACTGAGATTTACAGATTTGGGAAAAGTGGGAAGAGCGCTTGTGATTTCCCTTTATCATGTGGTTATGAGTTCAATTTGTCATCTGCTTATCACAAAGGCATCTGCCACATGTAATACCTCTCACTTGGATCTTAGCCGTTTATTCATTTCTCAGCCTTCTCATGCTCGCGCAACACTGGATAATTTTCAGTCCCCATTGCCGACACTCTCCCTATTTAAGCAGCTTTGCGGCATTGGTTCGAGGGGGAGGAAAAATCAAGAAAAAGAAAAGCAAAAAAAGGTCTCACCCTCTCTCTCTCATTTCTCTGTGATCCAAAACCCGAGTAGGAAAAACTCCCTCTCCCTCCCTTTGTCCAATTCCTTCACCAGTCCAGAAAACCAGAGCTTCAAGCTCAACAAAAAATAAGCCTCTGCTTCTCTACATAAAAACCCACAAAGCCTTTGCCTAAGTCCAAAGCCCACAAAAATCCAGCCATCTCTTTTCAATTACAGTCCAACTGAAGTCTTGTAATTTGTATTTTTATATGCAACAATGTCAATATAGCTCGAAAATAATGAAACCGAATTCGGCACTTTTTCAAGTTATATTCTCGTCTAGCCTATACAATTCCAGTCAATTGCCACCCAAGGTGAGCACCATGTAATCCGGCACAGGGGGCATTCCCCCCTTTCAATTTCAATATTCAAAAAACCAGTCATTCAATATCTTTTTTTTTTTTTTGTACATATGTAAATATTGTTTACGGAACCTCAAAGTAGCCTGTGACCGATTGATGGCGATTTTCAAAGTAGCCTATAAATCGAGTCCCGGCGATAAAGGATTCTGCTCCATTAAAAATTAGAAGTAAGATTTGCAATTGTTCGGTTTCCCCCTGTCAAATCTTATTTCTAAAAAAACATACAAAATCAATGCATTGATAATCTATATGTCGAAATCTGAGAACGCGAGACGCGAAAGGTGGGAACCCACCCGAAACATGCTCAGCGGCCTTATCTCAGCAGTCTCAAGCACAATTTCAAGAGCCTGCTTCAACGGCCTTATCTCAGCGGCCTCCATTTCAAGTTCAGCCTCAACGACCTCAATGCCAGGTCCAGCCTCAGTTGTCTCAATTCCAGGTCTAGCGGCCACAATTTCAAGAGCTTACCTCAACAGCCTTATCTCAGCGGCCTCCATTTCAAGTTCAGCCTTAGCGGCCTCCATTTCAAGTTCAGCCTCACTCGGCCATCTCTCCCCCACAAAAAGAGGTTCCTGCACACAAAAATCTCAAATCGGGAGGATCCCGTAGAAGCAACAACCGCTGCGCCTCGACAATTAGAGGTCATCCAAACAAAAATGCAGCATGACTGCTCAGCATCACCAAAAAAAAATCCAGATTCGCATGTTCAACGAAGCAAAACAGCCAGACTTTGGTTCAAGGCTTCCAACCTCACATCAACTTCGGGGCCAACCCCGAACTCTCCAGTCAGCTTCAGAGTCGAAACTCTGAACTCTCAAATCAACTTCGGGACCAGCCCCAAACTATCCAGTTCAACGTCAAAATCGAATTTTTGACCTTTTCAATTCAACTTTAGGGCATCCCCTGATCTCCCAAGTCAGCTTCAGAATCGAATTTCTGACATTTTCAATTCAACTTCGGGGCCAACCCCAAACTTTTCAGTTCAACATCAGAATCGAATTTCTGACCTTTTCAATTCAACTTCGGGACCAACCCCGAACTATCCAGTTTAACGTCAGAATCGAATTTCTGACCTTTTCAATTCAACTTCAAGGCATCCCCTGAACTCTCAAGTCAGCTTCAGAATCGAATTTCTGACATTTTCAATTCAACCCCGGGGCCAACCCCGAACTTTCCAGTTCAACTTTAGGGAATCTCCTGAACTTCTCAAATCAACTTCGGAGCCAACCCCAAACTTTCCAGTCAACTTCAGGGCGAATCCCTGAACTTTTCAATTCAACTTCGGAATCGAATATTAGAATCGAATATCTGAACTGTCCAGTCAACTTCAGAGTCGAAACTCTGAATTTTCCAATCAAGTTTGGGGCCAACCCCGAACTCTAAAGTCAAGTTCCAAGGCCACCCTCCAAGTTTCTGACGACGCAGCCAAAGCTCAAGTCAGACTTTCCCCAAGGGTTTTGAATGGACAATGTTACTCGAATTGCAGCTTTCAGACTCAGCCTCATGGTCGAGCAAAATTAAGGTCTTCAAAAATCTTTGTTTGATATTTCTCTGAAAAATCAAACAAAAAGGGGCAGCTGTTGACACCCAAATTTGGCCCGACCACTCAGGATTTCAAGGACACCAATTTCACTATATTTATGTTGGAGAATTTCGTGAATGAAACCGGGGCACTCGGAGGGTCTCCCGAGGCAACCGAGACCACCCAACGGATTCAAACACGGGATGCAATTAACGTTGGTTAATTCGTGAGTTACACCCCTCCATGATGAGGATTGATGACATTATAATTCTGTGGCAGTTTTTCTTCCAGAATTCATTTGCAGCATTTGTGAGAGGAGTGTCAAATCTACAGAATTCAATTGGGAATTTCAATTTCGTATTGAATGGGGAGGCTCCCCCATTAATCTCGTAATCAAGTTTCAGCTCCATTTTCCAGCTATAAAATGGCAGCTTTGTTGTGTGTTTTTATCATCAAAAAATTTGTGCTTCACAACATATTTCAGAAATCATTTTTTGAGAGAGAGAGGTAGACGTTGTTTCAGTTCGCCAAGGCAATCGATAGAGGTGTTTTGTCGGCCGTGGTTCTTGCCGTTGTATCCTGGGACGAAGACGTCGGTTCAACCTACAACACTCACGGTACGCGGCGAATCTTTGTTAAGGAGAGTGTGGTTACACACGACTCGGCTTCCGATTACTGTTTGTATCTCTGTTTTTCATATTCTGTAAATTTCTGTTATTGTCAATTTTCAGTTGTATTCTGTTCATATTATATATCCGAGGAATTGTTCTTTCGAATTCGGATTGCCACTGTATCTTTTCCAACAATTTATCTCCGCGTCGCAACAAGAATTTTAACTGTCTTTGGGTCACGATTGGACACCGGCAGAGAGCTCAATCAAAAACATTGCGGGGTATTGGGTGTCGCATAAACGTGCAACACTGAATCATTTTTTTTTTACCATCACCCCTGACCGAACTTTGCCTATGAGAATAAACAATTCTATTGTTTATTATAATCAATTCATTGATTATTCAAATCATGTCAGTGGAGGATGGCACCACTGGGGAAAAGAAATGCAATTCATGTGGAGTCCTTTTTGAGATCAGATTCTACCCTACGATTCACATGTTAAGTGCATAAATTACATGCACCATATCATATTATTCTGGGCATTAAAATAAGAATTTTGACTGTACCGGCGCCCCAATCAGACTCCGTTTTGAACATCATTCGGGAGCATGGCAAACCCGGTGGATCAATTTTCTAATGGCTCCCAGTGGAGCGATTACTTTGTTTATTCAAAAGGCACCGGACGTGGACCAATTTCAAAGATACTGAATGATGCAATCAATTCAGCCATTCACATGTCAGTGGAGAAAATAAATTGCCGACAGCTCCCTTAGGCCACATGTCAACTGCTGGTTCATCTGATTATCTCATATTTGGATCTCAGCCGTTTATTCATTTCTCAGCCTTCTCATGCACGCGCAACACTGGATAATTTTCAGTCCCCATTGCCGACACTCTCCCTATTTAAGCAGCTTTGCGGCATTGGTTTGAGGGGGAGGAAAAATCAAGAAAAAGAAAAGGAAAAAAAGATCTCACCCTCTCTCTCATTTCTCTGTGATCCAAAACCCGAGTAGGAAAAACTCCCTCTCCCTCGCTTTGTCCAATTCCTTCACCAGTCCAGAAACCAGAGCTTCAACCTCAACAAAAAATAAGCCTCTGCTTCTCTACATAAAAACCCACAAAGCCTTTGCCTAAGTCCAAAGCCCACAAAAATCCAGCCATCTCTTTTCAATTACAGTCCAACCGAAGTCTTGTAATTTGTATTTTTATACTCAACAACGTCAATATAGCTCGAAAATAGTGAAACCGAATTCGGCACTTTTTCAAGTTATATTCTCATCTAGCCTATACAATTCCAGTCAATTGCCACCCAAGGTGAGCACCATGTAATCCGGCACAGGGGGCATTCCCCCCTTCAATTTCAATATTCAAAAAACCAGTCATTCAATATCCTCTTTTTTTTTGTATATATGTAAATATTGTTTACGGAACCTCAAAGTAGCCTGTGACCGATTGATGGCGATTTTCAAAGTAGCCTATAAATCGAGTCCCGGTGATAAAGGATTCCGCTCCATTAAAAATTAGAAGTAAGATTTGCAATTGTTCGGTTTCCCCCTGTCAAATCTTATTTCTAGAAAAACATACGAAATCAATGCATTGATAATCTATATGTCGAAATCTGAGATCGCGAGACGCGAAAGGTGGGAACCCACCCGAAACATGCTCGGACCTTTAGATACCGACATATGAATTTTCAAAGTAATTTAACTTCCTTTTTTTTATTTAATTTTTGCCAAGGATAATTAATTGAAAAGGCTAAAATTGAGAGAAGCGCCAAACAGACGACGTGGGGTGCCTAACACCTTCCCCACTCGCAGAAAATCCCCGAGCCCATCTCTGATTTTGCAGACCTGAAAAGAGAGTTAATTTCAAGCCCGTTTGAAAGAGGAATTTGCTCAAACGGAAGAAAATAAAAAATAAAAAAAAAAAGAGAGTTAAAGCCGTTGTTCAAAGTTTTCTTTGAAGAACAGTTTTAACGGGTGACCTGACACACCCAAATTCAATGTTAGGTGGGGACTCTGAAATTTTAATAAAAGTGCGAGTCACAGCTGCAAACCTCATAATTCACAATCGTCGCATTTTGAAGTCATGATTTTGAAAGCGTCGCCAATATGCCCACCAAAGTGGAGCAGGCGAGCGGCCGGTAAAAATCGGGGCGCGACAGAGCCTATGCTGAATAGCAATCCAAGTGATAAATCTGCACTTTTTTTTCGGTAAACCAAGCTTGAAATAAAAAGAGGCTAAGCGAATTTACAGCCTACAAGGGGCATACCCCAGGGAGGACAAAGAAAGAAACAAGGAAAGAAAAGAACAAAAAATCGGATAACCCGAGATGGGAGTGAATGGGAAGGCCAAACTTGGCGACATAGGGAAGCCTAAATAATTGGGAGATTCAAAATCTGCACTTAGGAATGTGTCCAGGAAACCACACACATTTATGCCAAGAGACCTTTGGGAATGGGGTTTTGAGTTGGTCCATAAAAGAGGAAATAGTGAAAACTCCATTTGAAGCAAGGGACCACTTATGCTGATCCTCTACATTGGAGTTAGGATTGGGTAATGCCGTAAGTGAACTCCTAACCCCCATGAGCTCAAGAGTTTGTGTAACGGGGAAAACCCAATGTGAGTCTCTAATAATAGAAGCTACTTTAGCGTTTCTAGATAAACCAGAGTCATACATGATCCTAGGGCCAAATTTATCAGCTAGTGGGCCTAATGGGTGCCAATTGTCAAACCAAAGTGAGGTGGACAAACCTTTACCAATGGTAACTTTGATAAATGGATGAATTATACTCCTAATGCTGAGCAATTTCCTCCATACCCAAGAAGAGTTGCTAGGGATATTGATTTCCCAAAAGCTTTTATCCTTAATTAAGTAAGATTTGACCCATTGGCACCACATAGATTGTTCCCCCCCCCCCCCCCCCCCAGATATGAGGAACCAAATGTGTTTGGCAATAGCTGATTTATTCCAGACTTGCAAGGATTTGAGACCCAAACCCCCTTCTTGCTTGGGAGAGCAAAGGTGCTCCCATGAAACCTTTGCACCTGTTTTTTTAAGATCAGGACCAGACCAGAGAAAGGATCTGAGAATGGTTTCAACCTCCTTAATGACTTTCTTAGGGAGGATAAACAGGGATGCCCAATAAGTTTGCATGGAAAAGAGCACATTTTTTATTAATGGCAACCTGCCAGCGTAGGTTAAGTCCCTATTTGTCCAAGTTTTGGTCTTAATTGTGATTCTATCAATCAAGTTCTTGCAATCAATATGCTTTAGCTTTGTGGTTAATAGCGGGACTCCCAAATATCTGACAGGCAAAGAACCTTCCTTAAATCCAAGGAGTTGAAGTATATTATCTCTGGTAGTAGGATGTACACCAGAGAAGAATATATGGCTCTTTCCAGGACTTGGGGAGAGACCAAATAACATCTCAAACTCCTCAAGTGAGGATTGTATGTGCTTGACAAAACTTAAGTCTCCTTTGCAAAATATCATTAAATCGTCAGCAAAACAGAGATTGATTATCTTAGTTTTGCTACATCTCCAATGGAATTGGAAGTCAGGGAGATTAGCTTTCTCCCTCAAAATACAAGTCAATACTTCCATGACAATGACAAAAAGGTAGGAAGAGAGAGGGTCTCCTTGTCTGAGACCTTTCCTACCTTTAATATATCCAGTGGATTCACCATTAATACTAAGTGAGTAGTTGGCAGTGGTAACACAGGCTTTAAGCCAACTGATCATCTTAGGGTGGAACTCCATACAATCTAATATATCCCATAATAACTCCCATCTCACATTATCATATGCTTTCATAATGTCCACCTTCATAGCACATCTTGGAGAAGGAGAAGATTTGTGATACCCTCTTAAAAGCTCCTGGCTAAGAAAAATGTTATCTGCAATCCTTCTACCTTTAACAAACCCAGATTGCACTGGGTCAATAAGGGAGGGGAGTGCGTGCTGAATTCTCTTGGCAAGAATTTTGGCAATGCACTTGTATATAATATTGCAGCAAGATAGGGCCTATAATCACTAACCTTGGAAGGGTTAGGAATTTTAGGAACAAGGGCAACAATTGTGGCATTAGCTTTACCCAATAATTGACCAGATTTAAAGAAGTTCTGTATTGCTGCAAGTATGTCATGTCCGATCACAGGCCAAGCTTTTTGGAAAAACCCAGCATTGTATCCATCAGGCCCAGGAGCCTTGTTAGGATTAAGCTCCCACAAGGTGTCTTTGATTTCAGAGTTAGAGACATCTTGAATCACAGACAACCTTTGGGAATTAGTCAATTTCCTGGTAATAAGGTGGCTAACTCTATCATGTCCCTTGTAGTGGGACATGTGAGGTTTGCCTAACAAGTTGGAATAATAGTTGACAAAGGAGTCTTTAACAACAGCCATATCATTTGTGATAGAGGCATCATCTAAGACAAGGCTGGTGATTCCTATTTCTGTAATTAATGACAGACTTAAAGAAGAAAGAGGTGCATTGATCACCCAATTTCAACCAATGAATTCTGGATTTCTGCCTAGCAAGACTCTCCTCAGCCCTAGAGAGGGTAAGAAAATGCTTGTAGGCCTCTCTTTCTTCCCTTTGGGTGTTGGGATTACAAGGGTCAGCACCCAACTTAATTTGTAAAATTTCAAGCTGTGCTTTTCCTTGTTGGACTCTATCGGAGATTGCACTGTAGTCTTTAGAGTTTAATTTTTTAAGTTCATACTGAAGCATTCTCAACTTTTCACACACACAAAACATTGGATTCCCAATGACCACATTAGTCCAAACCTTTTGGACAGTGGACAAGAAGGTGGGATGGTCTGCTAGGAAATCAAAGAATCTGAAAGGTTTAGGAGTAGGTTTAGGGGATGGGTTCAAAAACACAACAGCTAGGGAGTGGTCTGAAATCCCTGGAGTAGGAAAGAAAGCAGAGGAAAAGGGCAAGAACCTATTCCAGCTTTCATTGACAAGCACTCTATCAATCTTTGAAGATATGTGGTTAGGAGATTGTTGTCTGTTAGACCAGGTGTAGTAACACCCGGAGAATCGCAGATCATCAATCTCACAGGAAAATAAGCAATTGTTAAAGTCATCCACATAGGAAGGGCATAATGAGGAGCCCCCTGATTTTTCCCTGGGAGTTCTGATGACATTGAAGTCCCCCAAAACAACCCACGGGGAAAGTGTTTTTATTCTTGCCAAAGAACATGTCTCTCCACATGATCATTGGATCCATATATAAATGTGACAAAAAAAGTTAAGTTGTCTTGAATAGTGTTGACCTCACAATGGATGTATTGAGAGGACATGCTCAATACATTGATTGAAAGGACGATTGGATTCCAACAGACTAAGATTCTACCCTTGGAAGAAAAGACTCCATTATTTATGGAATGCCAGTGAGGGCTGATAAAGTTCATTACTCTGTTAACATTAGGTCCTCTGATCTTGTGTTCTAATAAACCAAAAAGGGACAAATCCTTATTTGATAAAAAGTTTTTAGCTACCCTCTATTTGAGAGGATCATTAAGACCTCGCAAGTTCCAAAATCCAATATGCATAGAAGAGCTAGACATGAAAATTTAAGGAAACTAAACTACATAGCATGATATAGAAAGTATTGACTGCTATCAAAAGGAGAGGGGAAGAATTACTGCCCTTTATTGTGATGAGGAGCCTTCTGATTGCTCCTACCCTTCTTTTTCTTCTTGTTTGAGACTAGTTTGAAATCCCCTCCATCCTCTACCTCCAATTCCAGCCCTCCACTGCCACTGCTAGAAGAGTTGGGAGTTTGATAGTTAGGGGAAAAGACAGGTGCATGTGGTGGTTTAGGGTCAGGTTCAATCCCTTTTCCACCTGTCAGATGTGTTTCTTCCAACTTTGAAGGATCATCCTCAAAAGTCCCCACCTTGGCTACTGGGGTACTAACTAAAACAACTTTTGGGTCGAGGACAACTGCAGTAACAACATCTAAAGCTGCACTGCCACCTTGCATCAATGCCTCCATTACCCTACTCTGCACCAAAGGGTCTTGATCTAAAATCTGAGCCACAATAGGATGTTTCCCCACAACTACATCTGCTTTCTCAGGATTTGGGGTGGGTGGGGCTGGTTTTGACTTGCACTTGTGGCCGAATACTTTGCATTCGGAGCATTTGGCTGGAAGCCACTGGTATTCCACTCTGACGACTACTGATTCCCCATTAGCCTTAACCACCACCTCATCGGGAAGATCATCCCTGCAGAAATCTCAACACACACGTGCAAAATCCAATCTCTTTTTACTAGCTGTAGCATTATCCACGTGGATTGGTCTCCCAATAGAGCTGGCAATGCGGCTAAAACCAGACGCAGTCCAACATTCCAGGGGTAATTTGTGCAACTTAACACATGCCGGGATAGAAGGAGGGTGAGCTGTATTGGGCACTAACATCCGTCTCCAGTCCGTGAGCACCAGATATCGCCTTGAAAAGAAATATGGACCTCCTTCTAGGACTTGTAGTTTGGTAGTTTCGTCTTTAAACACAAAGAAAAAACATGAGCCGATTTGCTTAATAGAGGTGGGAGTATTCTCTTTCCAAACTGCTCTAGCTGTAGCACACAGCAAATTATACGGCATCTTCCCATCTAAGAACTACCCTATCAAGCAATGATTCCAAGAGTTAGTATCAATATCCGATTCACATAGTTCAACCACTGCCTCTTTACCTTTTTGCATATCTGGGTAATGCTCAAGCTTCATCATCTTAGAGGGGGCCTGAGCTTGGAATAACGAGGACCAATTCGGGACTTTACCTTGTCTCTGCATGGGGTTTATTTCTACCTTGACTTGGGAAGATTCTGGAGGAACCTCGACCTCCACGATATCTCCTTCCAAATACCGAGAAAGAGGCTTTGAAATAGGGAGACCTTCGTGAAGGTACTTGAGCTAGGTTGTGAGTTGAGAGAAGTCAACCTCCAGACCAGATTTCTTCATCTCGGCTTCGAGAGACTGAACCAGAGATGTAATTTTCTCTTCACTAAGTAGCCGTTCGTCTGCGTTCTGGAAACCTCTTGCAGCTTCAGAGCGGAGTTAGGGCTTGCTACGGTGGGGCTGTGAGGGCCGAAGGTGGAGCTTCTTTCCTTTGTGTTAGTAGACGACGAAGAGGTAGGGTTTTTTGGGAGTTGAATTTCAGATCTGTGAGCATCGTCAGAATTAGGGTTTACCGTGAAGTCTGATGATTTGAGGCCAAAGGGGTAAGAATCATTAGGTTTGAAAGGGGAGGATTTGGTGGGTGTAAGGTAAGTAGACCCAGGTACCAATAACATGCTTTGCTTCTGATTCCCGTCATTACCTTCAATGAAGACTTGTGTTGTTTGATTGTTCTCAGCCTGCTTCCTCCTAAGGATGTTGGAGTCCACAGCCTTAGAACCTAGGTTAGCTGGTGTTGTTGTGGGAGATTCAGCCATATCTAGGATTTACACCGGGAGATCACCCAAATCGCCTAGTGAGAGAAAAACCCGTCATTTCTGTGGGGGGTTTTGGTAATAGATTCTTTTTTACATTGTCTGGTTTCCTTCGCACATCCCTAAATGCAGTCTTATTTGTTGGATTGCTATCCAATATAGACTGTCCACCTGTGATAGGTTAGTGCAATTTGGTGTCATTAACTCTCCTTGTTGTAGTTTCTGCTCTGATGATGAGACCCATGACCATCTCTTCTTTAACTGCCCATTCACCAAACAAGTGTGGGAGGCTATTTTACTCAAGTCACATTTCAGATGGAATGCACAAACATTAACTGGTTGGGTCTCACATATATGTACTTTTAAGGGCAAGGGTTTGCAAAGCTCTCTTGCCAAACTCTCCTTCACTGTCTCCCTTTACCACATCTGGATTGAGAGAAACACTAGAAAGTTCCAGAATGTGCAACACTCTATCCCCTATGTTGTGGCAAGGATATGTAATGATATCAGGGGTAGATTAGTATCTCTCTCCAAAATCCCTTCTGGCACAATAGACCTTCTTGAATCTTGGAGCATCCCTGGTACTTCATAATAAATTGTGGCACTTCTTGTTTTGTTTTCTTTTCTTTTGTCCTCCTGGGGTATGCCCCTTGTAGGCTGTATATTCGGTTAGCCCCTTTTTATTTCAAGCTTATTTACCCAAAAAAAAAAAAAAAAAATTGTGGCACTTAATAGACTTTGCATGAGTCCTAGCACATTCCCATTCCATCCAAATTGCAACTTCAATTGCTAATGTCTGTTTTCTTGATAGGTTCCCATCTCGAAGCATTGCTATTCTTTGTTAATTAATCACCCATTTGGGTCTTTGTGGATGCAGGCTATAAGTCCAGGGGTGCAAGACTTTCTTTATACTAACCTCCCATTTGGGACCTTTAATGCAGGTGTGGTAAGCCTAATAGTCACTGCGGATGCATGCATATTGTGTGAGTGTGCCCCATAAAGTGTGTGTGTGTGTCCAGTGAGTTGTGTGCTTTGTTCCCCTGAATTTCCTGTGAGAGGAGGGCAGCGTTTGTAGGAGATTTTTAATGTTGTGAGCTTTGATGAGGGAGTTTGGGTCCTTAGAGAGAGTCACAGAAGTTGTGACTTATTCGAGGGAGATGAAATGTGAGCCTCATACTAGGATTACATTATTGTTCTCTGACCTGCACTTGTGTGTTACCTAGGTTGAACTACATTGCATAACTATGGTGCTGCTGGACAGATTTCCCCACTTTCTGGACAGATTTTTTCAGTGGGTATGATGCATAGTGGGCTGTATGGTGCTAATTGTTTTATCATTGTGCTCACTAGTTTCATTGTTCACTTATTGAATTTCTTACGGTTGGCACTGCTACTTATGCCTCTGCCAAGCACGGGCATTGAGTTGTGTTGATTCACATCGCTGCTACTGTTACGGTTACGAGTCACATCTCAGTTTTTGCTTGTTGTTGATTCACATTTCTGCTATTGTTACGGGTCACATTATTGCCGTGGTATTAGATGATTGTATAGCTACTGCTTCTATACTGCCCGGTTTCTTAGTTGCACTTGTTTAATTCCGAACTGTCTACTTTACTTTCTCATTATTGGTAGCATTGTTTTAGCATGAGAGAATGCTTTTTGGGCTGTTATTTCTGGGCAGCGATCAGTTTATGGGTTCGTCTAAAAACAAACGTTATGCTGCCCATTTTTTTTTTTTTTGGGTAAATAAGCTTGAAATTAAAAGGGGTTAAGCGAATGTACAGCCTACAAGGGGCATACCCCAGGAAGGACAAAATGAAAAGAAAAAAAAAGGAAAAGAAAGAAAAGAAAAGTGCGTGATCCCCGGCACAACCCGCTGGGGTGGGAAAATAAGAATTACTGGCACATCCCGCCAGCATAGGTGTAAATAAGCAAAAGCAATTAGTGAATCAGATAATTGTTTAATGCCATGCACAACCCGCAAGGCTAGGATAATAGCAAAACATGCATATAAATGGGTACCATGTAGTGGGTCCAAGAAGGCCCCAATGTAAGAAATGTGATTTCGCCCGTGCTCGCATCCTTTAGCCTAGCTATCCCAAAGGAAAAGTGGCATCAAGGACATGGGCCAGGGCAATGCAGAAGAACCGTATGTAAGTGGTGAAAATGTCAAATGCCTCCCCAAAGTAAGGGAGATACGAGGAGCGAAGAACACATCAACTCAAATGCCTAAGATCCGCCAAACCTCCACTACGGTAGTAACAACAACAGAGAACACGGCGCCAAGGGTTGGAGTCTCTAGTGGAACACCGGCACAAGCCCAAGGGAACCCCCCATAGAACCCTACACAGGACACAAGCCTAGTCCACCCGAAACTGCAAACACCCTCATCCAAGCTCCACAGTCGTCATAATAACCCATAAGAGATAGAGCAAGATCATGAAAGTAAAAGAATCACCCGCGGTGTTATCAAATACAAGGATAGGCTAGGGGTAGGTGAGCTCCCCAACCAAGCTAAAGATCATGAAAGACAGAGCCAGCCCCAAGGAATAACCCCCGGATCAGAGAAAACCAGGTCACCACTATGTAGAACACATCTAATAGCAATCTCCGCCGTCGGGCTCTGTACATACACACAATCACCCAGACGGTGCAGCTATCCTAATCCATAAAACCCCACACACGGTAAACATAAGAGTGCCTCCTGTAATGGTAATGGTACACGCAAAAGGAATACGGGGTCAGAGGTGGATGAGACCTCCGAACCGTGCTATGGTAGAACCAAGACTAGAGTCAGCCCTAGAGTATACTCCGTGCCCTTCGGAGAACCCCAGCCCGCAGAAACTTGGCCCATCAAACCTAAGTAACCACGCCTTCAGACCTAAGTCAAACTCCACCAAACGCCGAAAACCAGCCACAACCAGACTCCAATTGCACAACCAAACCAAGCAAGAGAAAATAGAACAAAGTGCCCCCTGTAATGACAGCAGTACTCGCAAATGGAACTCGGGGTCAGAGGTGGATGAGACCTCCGAACCGTGCTATGGTAGAACCATGACTAGAGTCAGCCCTAGAGTATACTCCGTGCCCTTCGGAAAACCCAGCCCGCAGAAACTTGGCCCATCAAACCAAGTAACCACGCCTCCGGACCTAAGTCAAATTCCACCAAACGCCGAAAACGGCCACGACCAAACTCCAATAGCACAACCACTACCAAGCAGGAGAAAATAGAACACGTAGACCTCCACAAAGAAAACAGAACACGCACAAGGACTTGGGGCCAAAGATGGATGAGACCTTCGGACCATGCTATGGTAGATCAAAGTCTAGGGTCAGCACCAAAGTAAACTTCGTCCCCTTCGAAGAACCTCGGATCATAGAACTCAAGCCATCAACCTAAGTAACTAGGCCATCAAACCCCAAGTCAATCACTATCAAACGCCGAAAATCAGCCATAACCAAATACCTAATGCGCGACCATACCCAAGCAGGAGGAAAATAGAACCATTAATTCGGCCCACTTAGTGAACCAATTGTGAGACTTCGGGCCAGAACCCAATGATGATGATTTAATAATGAATTAGATTTCTTGTGGTCCACCCACCTAGTGAACTACATCTGTGACCCACCAATACACGGCCCACTGTATTGTGACACGGCCCATAGTTTTTTACTTTAATATTTCCTTCGGTGGAGTGTGGTCCAGCCGAACATGGGGACCCACTACCTTTTATCACGCAACTTAGCCTCACCCAGGCTGTGAAATTTGATGGGTACAATATGGCCCAAAAGAGCCAGTACGTGGACCCCTTTTTTCTTTTTTATTTTGCTTCCCCACCAACAGTGAGTACACTATGACCAAAAGCACCGAAATAATAGAGCCCATCAAAGGCTTTTGAATCACGTGAATGGGTAATGGGACCCACCAAGCTCCTAGGCGTAAGCAGCTAGGACAACTGTTGTCCACCCACCGTCCCAAAGGCCAAGACCGGTTGCTCTTAGATCCACATTTTACGGCAAAAAATTATACCCTCTGGTCCACTTGCTCTCAAGGGAAGTGAGGTTCACTCTCCTCCTTCTTCTTCGATACATGGCCATGACCAATCCAAAATTTAACATCCAAACAACTCACGGGTTCTAGAGTTTCTGGGTATTAATTCCAGATCTAATTTGTCCAACATCAACATTTTTTTTTTTTGGGGTAAATTAGCTTGAAATTAAAAGAGGCTAACCAAATGTACAGCCTACAAGGGGCAAACCCCAGGGAGGACAAAGAAAAAATAGAAAGAAAAACAAAAACAAAATCTCTCAGCATATGACAAAAATAATCTCTATAGCACCATTAATAACAAGTATAAACAATGGTATGTGAAATCCTTAAACGAAACTGACCAACCTTTCACTGGTTTGTCTCGGATTGACCAACCTTTGACTGACCAATCTTTAGCTGGGTTAACAAGACCCCACAGTGAACCATGGGCAACTTGCTCAAATTATGTTTTTGTCTCGGCTTGGATGTAAGATCCAACCTGTAGAACCCCTTATTTGATGTTTACCATAGAAACATGTCGCCACCACCGATCTCATACATACCGAAATGAAGCTAGAACCCCAGATCTGAAAATGGCTCGGCGTGAAGCACGCACTGTGGCTTGAGTTTTGGGCACCAAACTTCATGGGTTTTGTGAAATAGGAGATCAGAGAAGGACCCCATTGCTTGGCAGAGCATAGGAAAAACTCTGTGTAAAAAATAATCGGAAGATTATAGAGAGGGGAGTGCATTCTCTCTCTATTTCTAGAGAGAGAGGCTCTCAACCCTCCTTCAGACCATTTTATGGGATGTCCTTCATTCCATGCTGCCCAATTTTTTTTTTTTGGGTAAATAAGCTTGAAATTAAAAGAGGCTAAGCGAATGTACAGCCTACAAGGGGCATACCCCAGGGAGGACAAAAAAGAAAAAGGAAAAGAGAATTGCGTGAAATAAAAGGGATGGCCACAAGGGCTACATGAGGGAAGTAGGGTAAAGTACAAGATACGCAAATATAAACTAATCAACTGATGCAGTGTCAGTGAAGAAAAGTGCGTGGTCCCCGGCACAACCCGCCGGGGAGGGAAAATAGGAAACCAACTCATCCCGTTGGAATAGGCCTTGGAGTAGCATGGCAAATGATACTTGATGACTGAATAGGACTTGGAGTAGCATGGCAAATGATACAAGTGTACATTTTTTTTTTTTTCGTTTGAACAATACTGTTATACAATTGGCATGCTACCATTGGAAAAGGTAGAAATAATTCCCAATTATCAAAACACCGCTTTATTCATGTGCATGTTTTCCTTAAGGAAAAAAAAAACACATGTGTAATTGTCCCTAATGACAATTTCAATATAACAGTTACTCCATGAAATAAGGCAAACATATATGCAGGAGGGTAAAATAATCTTTTAACATTTGCGGGAAAATGAGAAGTAGAATGAGAACCTAAAAAGCTCCTCTTGAGCTCTTTTTCACTTCTCCTCTCTAATATGAAAAATTGAAAACTCATTCTCTCATAATGTGTTTTGGTGAAGGGCTCCCAAACACTCAAAAGCCAAAAACCAGAAATAAAAAATACAAAAACTAAGCTCCCAAACACCGTACACTGTATGGGTTGTCTTGCTTTTTTGTCGAAGTCGTAGATTTGTGGTGTAATTGTCATTCTGTTGCTGGTACGAACTACTAATTTTATCAACCAACAAATAGACCAGATAATATTTAACTATTCAACTTCAAGTTATTATTTGAGAAGATTACATCAATAAGAACAACTTCTCTTCCACTCCTTTTAGAATGTAAGAAACATGACCTATAATCATAAAACATTGGGAGATTGCATTAATAAATAGATTTCATATATTGTCATATTGATATATGTTTATCTTCAAAAAATAGATTCCATTTATTTTATTCAACCACCAGAATTCACCACAAAAAGGATAGAAATTAAGTTCTATCCAACAAAATAGTCATATAATTCATTACAAAGAGTATCCAGCTGCTTACCTACGTCATCCAAAGCTTCCCCTAGGCCTAAACATTACAGAGTTAACCCATTAGTTGCTGTGACCAGTATTTTTTTCAGTTCGACAAAAATATTTTTCAATCTCATCCTCCACAATCTCATCACATTACATAATTTGATTCCAAAAAAGACAACCCTCAAGTGTAATTCTGATTTGTAGGCGAGTCTCATAATCTTTCTTCAGAATGCGAATAAAAGCGAACTACTTGTTCCTTGAGCTTGTCAAAAGAAGTCGAGGCTCCCTCATTTGTTGAATCACTGGCAATTTTAGAATGGACTTCACAAACTATAGAATTTGATTCCCCCGTAACAAGTCTTTTATTCTTCACCTTTTGACTCGCGATGAGGCCAAGATTCAACTTCATTTTCCCCTCCATCTTTATAACTAAAGAGTTAAAAACGCAAGATTAGATAGAGTGAAAACCACAAGTTTGCATTTCTAAATAAACTACTAAAATACAACTTACGAAATGGACAAAATTAAGCCAAAATTAAGAACAGCTACAAAGATGATTTGGCCGATACGAAGAGTGATTAGTGGTCCAGGACACATCAACTTCTGTTCCGATTTCTATAGTTCCAGGATGTTACCGGACACACTTGTGTAGTGAGTGCGAGTTTGAGCGCAACTGTGCGTGTGTTATTACTCTTTTTCCCTAATAATTTCTAACCTATGAAAAAATGTGTAATTAATACGTTAGTTATGTATATCAATTATCAATTGATGATACTCCATATGTATAGGCTATATGGAAATCCAATGGTGGAACTTTTCAACTTCAAACTACTTCTGGGCCAATACGAATGGGTGCATTAATCTGGGCACATTTCAATTTCGTACATCGCAATCAATCTTTGTGGCCACTGGTTGATATTTACCTGCAACTTACTCCATCCGTTAAATTGGTGGAACTCATCTACCTTATAGCTGCAGTTCCCACCTTATTCACAATAGCTCATCATCTGATCTAAGAAATGGGGCCCCTGCAAGGAGTTCATCTAACAATTATAAGTTCAAAAAGAGCAAAAAGGCAAAACTGCTAGATGATGAGTTCCAAGAAGAAACTTAGTAGATGCTGACTTCTTTGGTCCTGTCGCAACCTATTTTCACTTCAAGCAAGGGTATAAAACGACTTCTCTTGCCTCTTTTCCATTCAATTCTTACTAATTGAACTCTATCGATGCTAGAGATAAAACCAGATAGGAAGAATTCAAGAAAACAATGACTAACACCATCAAGCTTTGTGCAATGTAAGCTTTCAAAGCCAATGTTTGAATTAGTTTCTCTATGCACAATTATTCCAGACCATGCGAGTCCCTGTTGAGCCCATGCAAAGTGTTTGATTAAGATATGCCAGATTCGACCGAGTATACAAATGGAACCTAACCATACATGCCCTATTATATCATGTCAAGCCCCTTTATGTGCTCTCTACTCTGTTGCTATTGATGAACTTACCATCGTCGTGTAAAGTTTGATAGCAGAGTGCCTTTTCACTTCAAACAAGGGTACGAACTAACTAATGAAATACAAAGACGAAAACAGAACGAACATCCATGATGAATCTGATCTTGCAGTATCAGGAACAGTAAGGAATACAGCTAAAAAACAACTCCAGAATTTGATTTTTAGTCCGCACCGAAAAATACGTGAAAATGCAAATGGCAGACAGCAGATACTGTTACAGCCCACGGGATGACAAGGGCATGACTGAGGACCAGTGGGCATAAAGCGAAGGGCAAACTCGGGATGAAAAAACGAACGAAAACAGTACCATCGAGTTTCCTTAGTATATAGGTATGGATTAGGAGTGAACGAAATAACCGTCAGACCGCAAATCTAATCCAAACCACTCTAAAAAAAAAAAAAAATCATTGTAGCTAAATAAATTATATATGTA
The DNA here is from genome assembly GCA_020921065.1 of Vaccinium darrowii. Lineage (NCBI taxonomy): Eukaryota > Viridiplantae > Streptophyta > Magnoliopsida > Ericales > Ericaceae > Vaccinium > Vaccinium darrowii. Next base: position 28,564,862 of record CM037155.1, on the reverse strand, counting down.
TAATAAACTTCTTAATCTAATGCTTCATTCCTCGCCTGCCACCAATCGAGACCAGTTGAGCTCCGTGTGCAAATACATACCGAAATTTTTAGGAAATACTTCCCTTTCCTCCATGCTACCGCTGCTCTTATCAACACAATCATCTGCCCTTCTCACCACCGGGAGTAATTGATTTGCTTCCTCCATTTTGGACCAGTCTACCTTATTTGGTTTGGTTTAGGGAATCAGGGCCGGAACAAGGGTTTTTAATGTCAAAGGCCTAATTTAAAAATTGTGCCGTAAACGACTACCTTTAAGATATCCGAAGACCACAAAGTGTTTCCCACACTTTACATTCCAAAAATATCCTTTCAAAAAATTTAGAATAACTAAACCGGCCAAGTTCCACACAACGCTTGCTTACCAAGCGACACAAGAATGACAAACGAAGCTACTCCTAACTTCGCACCTCCAAATTCCACACCGGTAGTTCCATTGCCGCATCAGTCAACTGCTTCTCCGAAGGGACTTCTACGGATGACCCTCTCTTGACGCTGCCGCACAACGACCGGCTTCTTAAGTGCCCACGCAGTCTCTCATGCAAATCTATCACATCCATTGACACCCCTTTCGTTCACCATTGTCACTTCCAGAACTCTCTTCCAGCCAGTGTTCTACCGATTTGAAATGGTAAGCATTCCTAAAACATGTTAATCTAATGCTGGGTTTTGGATCATTAACGTGTTGGTCATGTCGAGCAGTTATTGCACTTAAGATGTTTGATGAATTGCTTCTGTCGCCATTGATTATAATCCAACAAGTTTCCCATATGACATTCAAGATACACTGCAATGAGAAACCAAATGAAGAGAAAGAGGACCTAATTGTATGTTATGGGTTCTTAACTAATTGTTTCGGTGGACACCAAGTTATCTACCTGACTTTGTATCCAACAGAGAACATGTGTCCATAGAAGCATTTTTTTGGCAATAGATTTGGTAGTGATTGGTTCGAAGTGAATGAAAATCAAAGTTGAACCACTCAAGTTATTATCCAGATTTCATAGCATCATGGTTGTTAGCATTATGCTTATTGTTGTACTTTAAGTCAAAAATTTCCTTTTAACTTCAACGGATTATATACATTTAACCCGCTTGCTGAGGGCATGGTTACCCTCCTATTTTCATCTTATAGGCAATGGTATCATTAGAAAAAAAAAACATTTAATTTGAACGGGTTTAGGTTTTGACCTGATATATAAGCAATGGTTTCACATACATAAGCAATGTACCAAAGTCAACACAGTTATGTGTAAGGTTACTACTTCCATAAGTTTGTTTTTTTAAGTACAAAAATCTTGCCTTATAGATTGGTTCTGGTGTTAATTCTCAATTGTTAGAACGACAAGAATGTTAATCCTCAATTCTTAGGTCGGAGAAGAGAATTATCTAGTGATTAAGCTCATGAAGACAGCAGCGTTATTCTGCGGTAGAGGAGGTGGGAATGAAGATTGGGTTCTGGTGTCAAGAAGGAATACCAAATGGTGGCTTTAGAAATCAATTAAGGATCGGTTTTCAACGTGAGCTGTCTCGGTCTACGCAGATAATATATGGAAGGAGATGGATGCTACTTGGCTCCAACAAGGATTCAATCTGTGGCTGAGGCCTACGTCTTTCATATGCAACAAATTTAGTTCAACTTCAAACACAAAGTTCGGGCCCATACGATGCAAGAGTGAAGAAGATTCAAGAGCTATTCAAACTTTAATGAAATGATCATTCGGAACTTCAAAATTCAAAGTGTTGCACATTCTCTAGGAGAAACTTTGCTAAAGTTTTCTGGAGGACATAAAAGGGTTCTGATTCATATCCACCAATGGTGGCCTAAGTTAGTTGATGACGAGTTTAAATGGTAATAAGTTTTCACTTTTCACAAGTAAAAAACAAGCAATTTGACATTTATCAGTCGTAGAAGGACCTTTTTTTATACTCTTGATCTTTTTGAACCCTTTTGAGCTTTCAATAATAAAAATAAGCAAAAACTTGACCGCTAAAACAAACAATACCACGACCAGTTAATATCATTTACAAAAGTTTCTTTGGCCCAAGCAGTACAACAATTGAATCTTTACCCGAAGATCTAGAAGTGTTTATACAGAACTGTAAGTCCTCATCGCAAGCCACTAAAATCGGCTCACCGTCCTCATCTTCATACATGACATCATAAGCTTCGGCCTTTAGGTTCAGCCTCTTACCAACTTGCTGATGCAATTCTTCTAGTCCCGACCACAAAGGCAACTTAAACTTTATTGTAAAACCATTTTCGTATTTTGCCCTTACCGTCACCGTTTTCGTGTCTTGGACTGCTGTATCACGCGGCTTTACATGAGCATCACTATCTAACACTGGATTAGAAGGCCTATCAAAAGTCAATTGTAAGATTCCTTCCTCACGCAGGGAAGCTTGGTTAGAAGGCTCAGAAGTCAATTGTGAGATTCCATCCAGGATGTTCAACATGCGATGACGATGGGGCAACTTTGTTTATGTTGGGAAGCATACGATAATCCCTACTATCTGACGCTTGATGAGAAGCCCTATCGAAAGTCAATTCTGAGATTCCTTCCTGAGGTTCAACCCACGAGGGATGCGGGCCACCAGCCTTGTCTAAGATGCGAGGTGGAACATCATTCGAGGGCTGCAGGGCACCAACGTCGTCTATGTAGCGAGGTGGCCACCGATGAATACCATAGTGCCTACATACACGCTTCAAAGTAGATGAGCTAACTGCAAAAGGAAAAATTCATATGAGAGAAACCACTTCATATTCTCTACCACAAGCTGTATGGAGACGGTTGAAATGAAAGCAATAATAAGAACCATAAGCAAATATGTCTTGCCTTTAAGTTTTCTTGCAGCATCGTCAAGTCTCATGTCCGAATATTGAAGGACAACTTCTCGAGGAATTTCAATTTTAACTCCAGTTTTACCCTTTTTCCTTTCTTGTCTTATGATGCTGTCGGAAAAAGCTACGTCCAAGTTGCTGCATTCGGTACCAATGGAACTCCTTCCATTATTTACTTCATCCATTGATGGCTGACCCAGATCGGGCGGTCTCATAGCTCGTCCTCCATTCTGCAAGGGTTCAAGAACACTTAACAGATTTAACAATTCGTACAAATTTGGGGAAAGAATTATTTGCTCTTTTTACCTTCTTTTTTTTTGCTCGGCAAAAAAAATGCTGTTTTACCTAATCACTACCAACAAGAAAAATTGACTTATCAGAAATGAACGAGTGAGTTACTTGTCGATTTGGCCACCGAGTGATCCCATGCTGTCTACAGACGCGCTTCATTGTGGATACGCTAACTGCATGAGAAAGAATTAGCTGGTTCACACACAAGAATACAAGATTCAGATGGCAAGCAACTTGTAATCTAAGTGAAGAAGCTTACCACCAAGACTTTTCGCAACATCTTCACGTCTGCGTCCAAAATGTTGTTGGAGACTCTCATACGTAACTAGACTTTCATTCTCCAAATGAGAACTAGATGGCCAGCTATGATCTGTCGATTCTGTCCTGACATCATGCGGCCCATATTTTGTAGTATCAACTTCCAGCTCTTCTGGTGAATCAAGGTGCCGAATATCTTCAACATTTGGTAACGCCAAGGGAAATACCTCCACCTTTTGCCAATTTGGAATCAAGGAGAGTAAGTAAATTTGACATCCTATGGATTTACCTTTTATTTTCGGGTTCTATCCCCGTTTACGAAGAGGAAGTATTTATTATGTGAACAACCAAATCTCCTTGAACACGACAGTGTCAAGATTCCTGATAATTATGGTGCCCGGCATAATCAAATAAACTCAAACCCTTACAGTAATCAGATTTCAATTCATTTTCTCAGCCAATTTCAAAAAGCGTCCTAGTTCAAAGGAAGCTGAAACCGTGGTTGAATAATGTCTCCGAACCTGAATTAAATTTAAATTACATTTATGGCATGGTCTGAAAGCGGCTAACCTTGTTTACGTCGCGAGGAGGCCACCGATGGATACCATATTTCCTACAGACACGCTTCAACGTCGATTCACTGACTGCAACAGATAAATTCAGATAAAATAAACTACTTTCTGCTCTCTACAAGCAAAAGCTCTACAATTTCTCTATGAAAGGAGACTGTTTCATTGATGATAATAATCAAGACAAGAAGCAACACTAATATCTAATTTTTCAGAGTATACTATTTTACCTTTGAGTCTCACTGCAGCATCCTTGCGGCTCAATTTTGAAAATCGTAGGACATCCTCCAAAGAAATGTCAAATCTAACACCAGCTTTTTTGTGTTCCCTTTCTTGTGACTTTGTTGTGCCGCCTTTTGAAATAGTAGCAACAGTGTCGTCCTGTTCTGCATTAATATCATCCATTTCATAGTCTCCATTCTTTAAGAGCTCAAGACTAGCTTGGATCTCTTGAGGATATTGATGCCTCTGGCCATTCTGGAAATCAACAATTTCGAGAGATAACACTTCTCCCAGTTCTTTACCAGAAGCAAGTTTAAAAGTTTTGGAATTTTCCTTCATGGTTCCCAATATAGTGCTAACTTGTGTCGGTGTATTCCCATTATCTTTGCTGCTTGCAGGCAAAAAGAACTCAAGCATGTAAACATATTCCCCAGTGTAACTGCTACGCAAGCATACTGTGAAACAACCACTTAATTTGAACTGTCGTGCAAAGGGTAGCAAAGGGTACTCAGCTATGCTGAATTGTGTTACGTCTGAGCAGTATAACATGCTAGTACTTCCAAGTACCATCTCAGCTGCATGCCCCTTTCGCAAGTGATATCCAGTACTGGCTATCAAGGATTCAACGAGATGGTTATCGTTGGCCTTGAAAGACTGAAGATATTCTCCACTATTGGATGAGAGTCGGCCTGGCAATAAAGCGTCACAAGCATTGCAAGGGACCCAAGTCAGAGCCAAAGGTAACTTGTGACTTTCATACACTGATCCCAATACCAACGCGAGTTCATGGAAGGCAGTTGTAAGAGCTTTATCCTCGTCCTTGTACTGATTTGCAATTATTACCATGCAAAAAATACATGAGACAACTTGCTCCATACGATCTGGAAATACAGAAACTGAAACAGTACATTTCACAATGCATTACAATTTGCAACTTACTTTCATTTCATAGTGTTTATGTACATCACTCGATTGCAGACCTAGATCCTGCAGGGGGATGGAAGGATAAACTAAGGAATCACAACAATGTTAAAATACATAAAATCTTGTAAATAAAGAATGCACACCAGAAAATCCATAATGGAGGAAAATTTAGAATGACATGATAACAATAGAATGCAAGAAGTATCATGGACGCTTTTCATTGGAAATTTACACTAGTTGCTAGACAGTAAGTAGGAAATGAACATATGCTTACTTCTAGTCATCCTTCCTGTTTGAAAAAAATGATTAGCCCAGAATGCAATTCTATTGCTTTATGAATGAAGGATGATCAGAAATAAGTGCAAAAATAAGCACAATGAACAGCATTAAGACAGCCCAGATCATAAAAAGATCAGCAATAAGACGGGAAAAAAAGTAGGTTAATTGGAATTTCCCCAGATTCAATAAGTAACAAACTCTACAAATTAAATATCCCTTCTGGGGCAGTTAACTGGAATTCATGGAGATCAATAAAGCACATAAAGTAAGGTATTCCAACACGAAGTTCCAGTCAAAATACAGATAAATATATTCATTTTGTAAAAGCAGGATAAAAAAACAGCAAAGAGGAGAAAACACATGTCCAGATGTATACCCTTTTTTGGACAGATATAGTAGTATACATTTTGCCTCAAAGATGACTCCTACCTCTGCATAATGTCCTTGCTATGGTCTCTAGTCTATTAAATTGTTTTTTTCACCAGATGTTTCGACAAATTGCCCAAGTTAACAAAAAAATAAGTAATCTGATTTTCCACCACAGATTTGTGACCGAAAATTCATCGCCTGTACCATGATACTATCGGTCTGTTTTCCCATTTTAAAGCCAGTTTATCTACAGCATACAAAAACAAAAAAAAAGAAGGTAACTAATGCATAAATGTTAGGCAGTATCAAAGTTCAGTGGCAACCGGCAATTGCAATATCGCTACAAACGGGAGCACACCAATCTGTCAGCCCAACATCTTGTGAACTTCACATTTATATTGATATCATGATATGATGATGAACTAAAATAAATGCCAACATATTGGTTTGGACATGATTCTATGTATTACTTTCAAATTTTCAATTCTCACCATTCTTTGTTTGACTGCAATTCATAATAGGTTGCAAAATAAATATAAACAAAACAAGTAAGAGACTCCATCTTGAAATATCTACAGGTTCGATTGTAGCTACTTGCAATCTACACTGATTCGTCAATCTTTTAACCCAGAAGGCTCCCCTATTGGCATATGGATTTCCTTTCTTGTCCATTTCCCTACTTTATACCCCTTTTCCTCTGTTTTGCTAGCTAAATGCTAATTGTGCGCAAGTTCGTAAGAAAGCAAGGTTGAGTTAATTGTACTTAAAATTTTATCTTCAGGAACGACTTGTTTTGCTGGAAAAATAAAAAAAGATGAATGAGCGCACCCACATTTTAACTTCCGTTTTCAGTCAAGATTCTAGGTCAAAGAAGTACCCCACAGCTGAAATAATGGCAAGTGACGGCGTGTAAAAGAAGCTAACCTACAAAGTTCATCTTATCCTGTAGGTTGATCAGCTTTCATGATTGCATATGTCTAGAGTTCTTCTGGTTGGTAATATGTTCTAGAATACATCAAAGCCAAAATGGCTTATAGAAAAATGCTGAAGCATCTCACATTTGTGTAGTGTTATCTTTTATAGTCAAACAAAACATATGATAAGAGGGAAAAACAACAAGAAAGGAATAAGGAATGCTAGTAAGACATTGATAATGCTAATTAGTGACAAACCTGAAAAACATCATACAGGTTGCGAAGGAAAGATTTGTCATACCAATCTGCAACAGCGTCAACAGTGGATACAAGCTCAATTACACCAACACAGACTTGGCTGGAATGTTCGAACACTGGTAAAGCCCAGGATGCTCTCACTTGGCAAAGAGAAGCATCATGAAGCTGTGGATACTCTTTGAGAGAGTAATACTGCACATCTGGAGTGGATTCAGGCAATTTATACCGGAACACACGTCCAGGAAGCCCCAGTTCTTCTTCTCCTTTCTCTCCAATATCCCCGTAAAATGTATAGTCCATAGATTTCATCCTATACTCGCAAAGCCCCCATGCTGACTTCCCCGCTTTACCAAGACCAAAAGGTTGGTTTCGAGTTGAAAGCAAAGTCCGCCCTTCCAATGTTCTTGAGGCAGCCCAAAATTGAACAAGTGATTGACCATACCGTGGGTGTAAAATGATTCTCCCAAGCGCAAGTCTAATCTTGTCTTTCACCTTTGGTCTGGAATCAGGAAAAACGTCCACATTTTCTGAAACTAAAGATTTAAAAGTGTCAGAAAACAAATGAGTGGACCAATCAGTGGAAAGAGTTAGGGGGATTACAAAACTTTTTATAAGCCACAGCTCACTTCGACGTTTTCAATTTCCCATAGAATCTCTGGAGCTTTCCTAGCCACTATAGTTTTGGTTTTTTATCTTCTTTGTCTGAAAATAGGTTTGATTTGCTTCACCTATGAGAATTTCTACCTAATCTTATTTTCTTCATCAAGGAAAACAAGTGATTCGAAAGAGTAAAGAGAAATAAATAGCATTACATGGTAACTGTTAAAACCATATCTACAATCTTACCTTCTTTTATACTCAACCAAAATTTGATTAAAATTAAGAGTTAATTCTGGAAAAGCTATTTTGGTTGAGTATAAAAGAAGGTGAGACATTACAAAAAAAAAAAAAAATTAAGAGTTAATTCTGGAAAAGCTATTTTCTTCCTTTCAAATGCATGACTGTAAGTGTCAGTAATACATGACTGTAAGTGTCAGTAGAACATTTACTCAAAATTCGATACTTAGAATTGCGTTTGCCTAAAAGTAAAAAGCAGTGTTCTAAAAGTCGCTAGTCGCTCCCAGGTCGGATGGCTGCCGACTAGCGACTCGGGGACAAGTCGAGGACTAGTCGGAGACTAGTCGAGGACTAGTCGGAGACTAGTCGGCTGGATTTTTTTTATTTTAAAATATATATTTTCCTTCATCCCTCAAAAGTTTTGAGTAAGTCAACAACAAAATACAATCTGTTTAGTGGAGTGTGTTAATTTATCGATACACAGCCAATAAAATGTAGTAACAGAAACACCCACGTTGAATTTGTAATAAAAAAAAAAAAAGCTAAGACCGGTCTATGAATTTGTTAAATTAGCCCTTAAATTAGCCCAACAAAGTGGTCTAGATTCAGATGCCCAACACAGAACATGTGTTGAAAAAGGGGACCACGTATCTAAAGGGGACCACATATCTACAAGTGTAGAACAAGTGTTGAACGATGACACCCCATTTCAAGTGTACAGTGGACGAATAAAAAAGTCAAAAAACTACTCAGTACTCATAGATACATGCATACACGCAGAGAGAGAGAGAGAGAGAGAGAGAGGGAAACTGTACAGTGGAAGATCACTGATGCAATCGTTCGCCGGAGAAGAAGCAGCAGCAGCGAGAACGAGAGAGAAGAGAAGAGAGAGAGCGAGAGCGAGAGAGGGTCACCGGAGAAGAGAGAGAGCTCTCGCCGTCGCCGGAGAAGAAGCAGCAGCAGCAGCAATCGTTCGCCGGAGAAGAAGCAGCAGCAGCGAGAGCTCTCTGCCCAAATTTTTTGCTGCAGCAGCCTTTTGGATGTTCAATCGGGTTACACTACAGCCCAATTTTTTTGCAAACTCTGTTTTTTTTTGCCGATTTTGCGATTTCTTCCGATTTGTCGACTTTTTCCGACGTACGACTTGTCCGATTTGTCCGACTAGTCCGACTAGTCGCCGATTTGATCCCGACTAAGTCGGTCAGCGACTTTTTGGATCGACTAGGCCCTAGTCGAGTCGGTGAGGGCACGACCCCGACCTAGTCGCCGACTAGTCGGCCGACTAGGCCGACTTTTAGAACACTGGTAAAAAGCATACAAAAAGCTGGGTTTTTTAGGGGGGTCGTATAAGTTCACAACAAAACAAAAAAAGACGGGGCTAAATGCTGCAATCAAAATGCCCCGCATAAACCAAGTATTGGCTTGGTTTTGTGTAAGCTCTTGGGCACCCTCATAAAACGGTTTGCAAGGGTGAGCTCTACTAATGAGTTTTATCATTTGGTATAAGAGCTAACCACAACATTGCAATTAGATCCACGGAGGGGGCGACCTATCGCTTGGATTAAAATTCTCAAAAATTATTGAATACTGACAAGGTGGGTGGAGCTAGCAGGGTGGAGCTACCAAAAAAGAGAAAGGGCTACCATCAGATCAGATTGGGCTGCCATGGACATCGGAAGCATGGTGATATGCTACAATCCTAATATCCCAAGTCAACTAAGTATTGGCTTGGCCTTGTGTATATAAGCTCTTGGTCACTCTTTTCTTATAAACTGATTTTTACGGGTGGGTTCTACCCATGAATTTCTAAAGGATGAGTTCTACCCGCGAGTCCAGTAGAGGGACAACAAGAAGTTGGAAGCCTCAATCGGAAAAATGAGGAGGATAGGATTTGTCTGTCTTCACGACTCCGGAAAACCCATCCCTTTGACATTAATGTTGCCCGGCGACGCCTAGGCCCACTTTTATAACAATGAAATTTACCCTTAGATCTAGGCAGATCTATCATCTAAGTTTTTCGATTGAAGTACTGTATATCATCTCACATCATATCAAATGAAAGTTGTACAAATCCTCCTGTCCGGGATAGAGATTTTGCTCAAGAAACGGCTTGTTCGCAATCATCTTGAAAGTCTTCTGGAACAAGAGGAGATTTATTGGGCCCAAAGAGCTAAAACAAAATATTTAGCTTTGGGGGATAAAAACACTTCATTCTTTCATAGAGTTTCTAAGGTTAAAAGGCAGGGTTCTTGTATCAAGGGTGTTCACAATGATCAAGGCTTGTGGATTGATACGGAGGATGAGATTCATCGTGTTTTCCTGACCCATTTCTCCTCTGCCTATACAGAACCAAACCCTTCTATCAACATGGAGGAATGGGAAGGTTGGGAGGCCTTTGATAAAAGATTATCTGAGGATCACCAAACTTGGCTTAACCAACCTTTTAGAGCACATAAAGTCCGCAAAGCTGCATTCCAAATTTGAGATACAAAAGCTCCAGGACCGGATGGTTTTTCAGGATATTTTTTCCACAAATATTGGGATGTTGTAGGCTCTTCCATTGCATCTGTTGTTCTATCTTTTTTTAACTCTGGTCATTTGCTTAAACAGGTCAATTACACCCACATTGCCCTCATCCCAAAAATCCCTTCCCCAACATCCCCAGCTGACTACCGACCAATCAATCTTTGCAATGTTCTCTATAAGACTATCTCAAAAACTTTGGCCAACCGCATCAAGTCTATCCTCCCATCATATATCTCGCAATCACAGAATGCCTTTGTTCCAAGGAGGCTGATTTCTAACAGTTCTATTCTGGCTTGTGAATTTTCCAACTTAATTGCTCGCTCTAAAGCAGGCAATAATTTTAAAGCTGCCCTTAAGTTGGATATGAGCCAAGCCTTTGATAGGGTGAATTGGAATTTCTCAGTTTGCATCTTAAGAAAAATGGGCTTCCCAGAAAAATGGATAATTTTGTTACACCAATGCTTTTCCACTGTCTCATTCTCTCCTCATTAATGGTGTTCCAACTGAAAAATTCCATCCACAGCGTGGCCTGCGTCAAGGAGACCCCTTATCTCCTTATATGTTCATAATTTACATGGAAACGCTTTCTTGTGTTCTTAATCACATGGATGCCTCGGGTCTTTGCAAAGGCCTTAAATTATCAAGGAACGGTATCTCCCTCTCGCATTTGTTCTTTGCTGATGACTGTCTTATTTTCTTCGAGCCGACACTGGATAGCTGTAGAAATCTTCAGAGAGCTCTGGATAATTTCAGCCTCTTCTCTGGCAATGTATTAAAAGGCAAAAAATCCCATATCACTTTCAGTCCTAATACACCGTCTACTTTCTCCAGAAGGTTCAAGAACTTTTTCCATATTCCCATCAATGTGGAACCGGTTCCTTACTTGGGCCTCCCTTTGGAGATTACTGCAAGTAAACAGGGTTGTTTTAGGTTTATCATTGGTCGGGCAGAAAAAGCCCTTGCAGGATGCAAAGTTGAAATTTCTCAAGCAGGGAAGCTTTCCTTGATCAAATCAGTCTTAGCAGGGCAACCTCTATACATTTGTTCCACGTATAAGCTTCCCATCTCAATTTGTGATAGGCTTAATAGCATCTCTGCTAACTATTGGTGGAAAGTCAAGGATAGGAAGCCTATTCATTGGCTTGCATGGAAGAAAATGACAGCTTACAAGCGAGAGGGTGGTTTGGGGATATGGGATGTTAAGCTCTTTATCCAGGCCTTACTAGCTAAACAATGCTGGCTTCTTCTCACAAAGCCAGATTTGCTTATTTCTCACATTCTTCTGCAAAAGTATCTCTCCAAGGATAATTTAATCGATGTGAAAATTCACTCCAACTCCTCATGGGCTTGGAAAAGCATTCTCTTTGGCCGAGATTTAATTGCTAGGCATATTACTTGGCAAGTTGGTGATGGATCTACAATTAATCTTCTCCATGACAAGTGGATCCCTAATTCCTTAATTCCTTTCAGTGGTCCAGATAACCTTAAGGTTTCCTTTCTACTGAACGAGGGACCCCATGGCAAGGTATGGAATGTGAATAAGGTTAGAGATTTGATCCCCAATCATCTTGTTCATGAAGTCCTGGCTATACCTCTTCCGCTCAGTAATTGCCCAGATCAGCTTATTTGGCCTTTCACCAACTCAGGCTCCTACAGTACTAAATCAGGATATAGATCCCTCTATGATATGCTGAGTGACACTTTTTTGTTGCGCAAGAGAGCTGAGGAGATCTCGAAGTTATCCTTTTGTCAGATCTCAAAAGTTGCGCGTTGCAATGTCCAACGTGCTCATCTCGTGGCCAAGCATGCATTGGACCTTTTTGGTTATGTTGATGTGGTATATTTTAGCCTTGCTATTTTATGTTGATGTGGTATATTTTATGTTGCTTTTCTGTTGATGATGTCTACTTCTCTGCGTTGTCTATTTTGTTGGATTGCATGTACTCTTGAAGTATTTGGCTGGTTGATCTATGATATTTCTATCTATTTCTATAAATAAAAAATAAAAAATAAAAACCTCCTTGACCCCTTTTGGGTGTTTTAAAACCCAAGGTTAAAGGATCAAGTCTCGGGTGAGGAGGATAAGAGCAAAAAAAAAAAAAAATTTTAAAAGTAGAAATAAGAATTTTAGAAATTTCGTGCCCCTTAAAAAGAAGGCATACCGGGGCTGAGAGAGAGATTATTCACCTCAGTTGAGAGTTGTTGAACTCTGGGTTTGGGAAAAAAAAAACGCAGAGATTTTGCCAGAAATGGAAAAAATAGAGAAGGAACAGATCGGAAGAAAGAAGTTGATACCCAAATCAGAAACCCGAAGAGGATTCAGTCTGTCGTCTCCTCGACTCCAGAAGACCCAACCAGCGACGTGGGATTCATCGGTGTCGTCCTTCAATCGACAGCAGTTCAGATCCGTGTCCAAATACGTACCGAAATCTTCAGGAAACTCTTCTCTTTCCTCAACGTTACCGCTGTTTTTATCTACACAATCATCAGCCCTGCTCATCACCGGGAGTAATCGATTTGGTACCTCCATTTTGAACCCTCTGGAGCGGTCTTGGTCGTCGGGCGGCTGGCCTTTCAAGACCTGATGCGTTGTTATTATCGTGTGACTCATGAGAGAACATGATGAAGAGCGTTGTCAGAGTCGGTGTATAAAGATTTGGCTCGTTTAAAAGGGCTCAAAGGATCCAAAAGAACGAAGGAAAAAAGGTGCGGAACCGACTGGGAAACTTAAATCCGGGTCAAAGGAAAATATATGGCAAAAATAAAGAGGGGTGGGGCCCGTCTGGGAAGCTTTCGTGAAATTGCTGCAAAATGCAAATGAACCAAATTGTTTGTGAACTGTTCGAGGTTCAATTCGGTAAAGGTTCGTTCGATTCGAATACTAAATGAATTGAATTTTCATTTTGGTTTTAAAATCGTAAATAAATGAGCTAAGTCTGAACCTGTCAGTGTTTAGCTTTACCAGGCTCGCAAACTTAGAGCATAGAATTAATAGATTGGAGTACTAGAATTTAGAGGGGTCTAGTAGTTAGAGGGGTCTTGAGGTGAGCTGATCCCATCCAAAAAGGTACCAATTGCGGTGGACATATGGGCATCTGGAGGTGGCAATTTAATATGTTATCCATCTCAGAATGATATTGGCCCTGTTCAGTAAGGGGTTTTAGTTTTGTTTTAGTTTTGTTGATATCATCATTTTTCTCATTTCTCTCTATCTTTCTCCACTCATTACACGTGCTTACATCATCAAAACTAAACTAAACTACAAACCAAACACAGCCATTCTATTTTAAGACAAATGATAGTCTATTTTGAGACTACGTGCCATTTTTAATTGGTTATATCTTTTAATTTATAATAGTTTTTATGACTTTGAATTTTTTTGTATAAAATAACTAATTTAATTTTGTAAAATAGAACTAATTCAAAATTTATCAAACAAGATTTATATATATATATATGTGCATATTTTAAAAGTTCACACTAAAAACTCTGTACAACCAAGTGAAAATGACACACAGAATGTGATTTTGAAACTGAAAATGCGTCCAACAAAAAAGTGAAGCACCTAATTATGGGTCCCATTACATGGGGGTATATGAAGTACTACTAGTAATTTAGGCCTCGTTTGGGTAAAAAACTTAATTCGGATTATTGGTTTTTTGGGGTACAAAAAACCAGAGTGCTTTGGGTAATAATCTTAATCCAAAAAACCAGAAGTGCTTTGGGTAATAATCCAATAATCCAGATTATTCGTTTGTCCTTATTCAATTTTTTTTTGCATTCGTTAGTTTTGCATTAAGATTTTGTGGTTTCTAGATTCCTCTCGACGAGACGAATCTAACAAGTATAAAATTATGGTCAGAACTCAAAATTTTTTGAATAAGGACAAACGAATAATCCAATAATCCATAATCTAGATTATTAGCCAAAGGAGGGAATAATTTGGATTAAATTTAAGAAAAAACCAAACCGGTTTTTTGAATTATTTGACAAAAAACCAAAAAACCAAAAAACCGGATTAAGATTTTTACCCAAACAAGGCCTTAAACAACATGGTAGATGTGGGGTAGGGTTAAGTAAAGAGAAACTGTGTATAATCACCTCACTGTCCCATCAATTGACACTGTTTTTGTTTTTTTGGTTACAGGGGATCGAGCAGGTGACGAACCCACATCAATATCCGAGCGTAGAGCAGTACGGAGTAATTGTTTGTCAATCTTCACGAACAATTACTACTCCTATTAGGTTTTTTCTAGTGTCAACCCAATAGGCGGGACCTTACACACCCAAATACTAGCAAATTTCTTGACGACCTTTGCTTCCTTTTCTTAAATTGAATTGAGGCGATTTTTCCCTCTTTAAGTAAAATGAACATCTTATCCTTATTCAGTAATGGGTCAACAACAATGCAATGCTCAAGTAAATACGGTGCCCTTTTTTTTTTTTTTCTTTCTATATTCCGCATATTGATATTTTGTGGAACCTATTTCGTGTATCATAAAGATGTGAATTAAACCATAGACTTTTCTTAAAATATTTTTTATAAGTACCTGCAAAAAATTAGCTTAATCTGATATCATTAAGGGCTTTTCAGAATTCGTAGGGCACCCTATTAATTCTGAAAAAGCCCTTACCGATATCCGATAGAGTTAATTTTTCCATAGGAACCGATAAAATATGAGCAATTTAAATCATCTTTGCATCATCCGAAAATAGGCCCCTAAAAATTAACGAACTATTAATTTGAAATCAAGTCGTGCAATTGGCGAATTTTGATAAGGCCGGTCTTATTTCAAGTCCCCTCAAATATGATTCAAACCGTGAGTTCTTCTTAAAACTTTTCAATATGGGTAATTGGAAAAAATTAGCTCAATTCAAAATTAGTAAAGGCCTTTTTAGATCTCGTAGGGCACCCAACGAATTCTAAAAAGGCCCCTACTAATATCAATGAATTCTAAAAAAACACCAAAATTTTCACTCAATTACTCAGTAGCAAGACAAGCAAAAAAAAAAAAGGGCTATACAAAAATTGAGTTCAATATAGGTAGTCGGAAAGTAATTTGCAAGGAAAGATAAACTGCATATGCCGAACTTGTTATTTCGGATGCCCAATTATAAGATGAACTCATTTTTTGTACGAAAAACAAAGGGTTCTTACTAGTGAACTAGAAAAAGCCTTACTTTTATGACACGAGAATAAGTTATTTTTGCCAGCAGTGGAAACAATTTTTTTTCCAAATCAATCACACGAACAACACAATCACACGGGCCGCTGTGATTGATTTAAAGAAAACATTTGTTTCCGCCGACGGTGGAAAGAATGTTCTGATGACACATGTACGTTTCCCTCCCTCTACCATGAGAAAATTCTAGGTACCAAGTTGGCAACACATGTGGTGCCCGTTATCCAATAAAACCTTGACAGCACCTGTCCAACTCATAAGACATCAGAAATATGCCACCTCAGAAGACAAGCTATTAAACTAACGGAGAGGAGACAAACGACAGTTTACCTGCTAGTCTCTCTCTCTCTCCCCCCCTTCCCCTACCCTGTTTGGATGCTTTCGAAATGAAAAACATTACACTGTTAGGCTGAGTTTCCTAATCTACTTGCCTCTTAAACTATTTCATTTTTAGTTAATTCCCCCTTCAACTACCAATTGAATTTACTTGTCCCTTCAACTATGTAAGTCAATTGGTCGAATCCGTCCAAATTGACGGAAAAAAGTGAGAAAAAAAACCCTAACCATCTTAATTTGCTACCAACTAAAGGGTAAAATAGGTTTTTCTATCCAAACCCACTAAATCCTGTATTTTGGGGTAAATTAGTAGCCCTAAATTCAACTCCTCAAAAGAGAGACTGAGAGACCAAAGGAATTGATCTCGAGAGCTCCAAATATTCAATCAAAGAGAGACTGGATTGACGAATCTAGATTGTGGGGAGATGGCATGGATCTTAAGAGCTCAAAAAGAATCGAAACTGAAATGTAAGGTTTTTTTATATTGAATTTGACACAACCAAGTGACAATCTAGACGACTAATTAACGATTAAAATGGGTTTTTAAGCAAACAATTGAGAGCTCCAATGGGGTCCACTTTGTACATATAATAGTTCTCTTTACGATTTTTTTTTTTTTGATTAATAATAGCTCCAAAGGAATCCACTAAAAAAATGAAGGATTTTTTGATTAAATATGTACTCCATGTTGTATATATTTTTTTTATTTTTTTGACTTAAAAAGTGCTTCACTTTGTTGGTCTCTATTAGTGAACCTATCACGCCCTCAATTTCATAACATAAAAATATAATACAATCCACGTGGGACAAGATCAAAGTCATACATTTATCCCTTCGATAGTCAAAGTCAACACAAAACACTCCCACCATTCCAAGTTCCATCCACTAGCGTCCATAACCCCAAATATGTTAATACAAAGTTTAAAAGTTATTACAATAACCAAATAGTCAAAAAACAATTAATAAATTGAAGTTACAAAACCATCTTTCAAAAGTATAAAACAAAGATGGGAAAATAACTTCATGATCGATAAACTCCAATGTTATGCAACCACACTCCAAGCATCCATCTCATGCTCCGTGCCGAGTACTTGAAAATTTATAGGTTGAGCTCACTAGCCCAGTAGGAAAACTATTCTACACACGCTAGGTGTATAAACATGATACATGCATAATGAATGAGTATGGGCATGGACACGACCAATGTACAAGGTTAACAATGAACGGAAAACTATCAATCGACCACGAAATAACCAGAAATGTATCGAAGTGTCCAAAACGGGTCAAAATGTTCCTAAACAATTTCAAGTATTCAACCACGATCCAAATAGTCACCAAAATCTTCTTTGTCACATATCAAAGCCAAATTTTCGCCAAATACGCCAAACTCATCAAAACCGATATTTCATAAGAAAATGTTCATCCATTTTAATAGGGAAGTATCCTCTCTACCGGATTTCATGGGCTCCGTGCACCCCTGCCGAATTTCATGGGCTCCGTACACCACTGCCGGATTTCGCGGGCTCCGTGCACCCATGGCTAGGGACACCAAATGGGTGATCCCTAGAGTTCATTTTATTCAATAATATCAAATTCAAAACCATTTGTTTCCCAAAAGTTCCCAAAAATCCCATTTGTTCCAAATGTTCACCATTTTTCGCCAAAATGTGTCAACCGGCGCGTGTCCGATACGTCAAACATAAAATTTGTTAATTCACGTGTCCAAGGGTTAATTTTATGAATTCGAAGTGGATTCGGTGTTCAAAATGATGGTTTGAGTAAAAAACACGAAGATATAGATGATTGGGGACCAAACGGGCATCAAATGGTGGCCTAAAACCACCCCGAAACAGGGGAATGTCTCTGGAAAACAGGGGCAGCAGCATCACTGTCCAGAAAATGACAGATTTTCACCATTTTTGGTGTGAAATTTCAACCCAAATGCAAATGTGAAGTGCTAGGCCAAAAATTGGACATGTAGAGTGATTAATGGGCTTCAAGGGAGTACCAAACAACCATCAATTGCAACAAATAATTACCCAACTCATAGATCACAAAATTTAGGTCAAACAAACCAACCATGAAAGGAATTCAAGAATGAGATGGAATTTGAGAGCAAGAACAAAGTATATGCTATATATCACATAAATACAACTAGAGGGAGTGGAATTTGTCTTCCTACCTCAAGGATTTTGCTTGAAATGAGTGGGTAGATGAAAACCCTAGCCTCCAATTGCTCCAACCCGAAATGTGTGCTTTCGGTGCGAAATCAATGCAACCCAAGCTTCAAAACGCGTAGAGGAGGTGATTTTAGGTGGGGTTTATGAAGGGGACTTGAGGTTTTGTGGATTTGTGGGGCTTGGAGCTTGCAAAAATGGAGGAAAGGGGAGAGAGAGAGGGTCGGCAGACAGAGGGAGTGAGAGGGCTGATTTTTCTTCTTCTTTCTTTTAAAATGCAAGAACAAAAATGTCTTATATACTCACACCCCTTAACACTCACCCCTAGACTTTCTAGTAGTATAATAAACACACCCAAATGCATATTACCACTATTACATTGACCCCTCTTAGTTAAAATTTAATTCCTCACATTTACCCAACATTATTCCGGAATTTTTTTTGCAAAATACGGGTCCTTACAGAACCTACCAGTTTAAGCCTTCTTGCATCTTTCTTGGAGAGCCCCGATAGAATGACTGCCATACTAGTTGGGTTGCGCTCGACAAACTTCGTGAGAGACATAAATGCAGGAGTGGGAAAATGGGGACTGATTTTTAGGGAAGAAGATAGGATTACATACATATACACATATATTGGTAGGTGAAAGATGTAAATGCCCTTCAAAAGCACCACTTAGGGTTTTTGTTAAGTTTTCCGTCCATGAATTGGATGGAAAGTGAGGGATTTGACCAATTAACTAACGTTTACATAGTTGAAGGGGCAAGTAAATTATTAACCCTTGATTTTATCAAATGAGAAAGAAATTTGATAAAATCTTGCAAACAAGCTGAGATTTTATCAAACATCTTCCTCATTTGGCAAAATCAAAGGTTGATTTTATCAAATCTTGGTAAATTTTTTTGGGAAACTTATGCACACCACATGCACATCAAGGTGATGTGACAGATGAGCAGAACCCCAATGTGTAGCCCACCTAAAAAATGGGTGACTTCTCATCCACCACATCACCCTAGTGTGCATTTAGTGTGCATATGTGATGTACCCATATCATTATTGTTTCGAAATACAAGTTCAAAATGAGTTTTGAATTTCAAATCTCCTGCTGGTAATTCACTCATGTATAAAAACGAAACTCTTTCTATACTCCACTTGTTATTGAAAATTGGAACTCACCTTACATGTCTGGGGTTAAAGAAGAATACATCGGCCTTGTTCGTTTAGTATAGTTTTAGTTTAGTTTAGTTTTTTGAGATGAAGTAATGAGTGGAGAGAGATAAAGAGAAATATGATGGTAATGATTGCAAAACTAAACTAAAAATAAATTAAACCATTAAATGATCAAGGCCGATGAAATTCACTTTTCCCACTGATGAGACGAGAACAGTGACCGGCACACAATGAAGACCACCGGTGTTGACCGGTACCCTATTTGCACCTAAAATTTTATCCTTTACCCCCGTTCTTGTAGCCTCCTTTGCCAAAAAAAAGCAAAAAAATGGTTTTTTTGGTTTATTTGTTTTGTCTTTTTAATTTTTTTCTTACAATTATTAGTTTTGCGTCAAGTTTTTGTGAATTATTGATTTGTTTCCATGAGAGAAATTCAAAAACTATAAAATTATGGTCAAAACTAACTTTTTTTTTTAGTAAAGCCGAAAATAAACTAGTTTATTGGATTAATTCCGGCTTTATTTGAAATAAATTTAGTTTTGACTATAATTTTATATGTTTTCGATTTCTCTTATTGAGACAAATCAATAATCCACAAAAACTTGACACAACATTAACAAATGTAATTTTTTTTAATAAACACAAAATGAATAAACCAAAAAATTGATTTATCCTTTTTTGCCAAAGTAGGAAACCCAAGTCCAGTGGTAATTGTAAAATGGCCATGACCATTTGCATAATTTGATTATTTCACTAGTTGAATTTATTTTGAGAACCGAGGAGTTTCAAATGTTAACTAATTTTCTTTCCACTTCATTTTATTCTACTTTTTCAACCCCAATTCACCTACCTACCTTCTCAAAATTGGCAGACAATTTTTTGATTTGGAGTGGGGTCAAGAATTGAGCCAGAGTAGTGGTGATCGCCAAAACAATAATTTCAAAAATTGCTGTTACTATATGAATATATATAAAAATTTATTCTCAACTTGCATAAGTCCGTCATCATGAAAAAAAAAACATTTATTTTGTGTTATAAAAAAAGTGTCTAGTTCTTTGTTCTAGTCAGGTAGACAAAAAAATTTTAAAAAAAAAAAAAATTGACAAAACCAACTTAATTGCCAAGTAAAATATCATAAACAATAGGTCGAAATAAGAAAAATCAAACTTCAAACTTGCTTTTATACAAACTCTCTTTGTTATATTCATAGTTTTCCAAAAAATTTTAGCAACTCAGTTGCTAAAATATACCATGATTTTAGCAAATGAGTTTAGCAGTTGCTAAAATCACGGTTTTGAAATAAAAAAATGAAGTGGTTCTGTGTATCGTTTTTCGATTTTTTTTCGCACTAAATTAAAGTACTCCTCGTGTACTTTAATTCGCTGGGAAAAAATCAAAAAATAATACACTGGAAACACTTAATTTTTTGATTTGAAATACCATGATTTTAGCACCTGATAAACTCATTTGCTAAAATCATGGTTGATTTTAGCAACTGGATTGCTAAAATCTTTTTAAAAACTATGCCTTAAGATGTTAGATTAACACAAAAGGGATGCAAACCAAAGAAAGGAAAGTAGCGTGTCAAGTGCCGTGGTTTGTAAGCAACACAATGATGTCTATCTATGAAAGATGTCCATTGTGATAGTGCGTATGACAACATCTTTTACTATATTTCTTAGTAATATTTTATTTTCATTTTTCTTTATGTCTATGAATGTCCATATTGTATCTTTTCCAATAGTTCCGTATAAATGTTTTCTATCCCTAAGGTAAAATCTTGGTTCCGTCATAGTGCCGTGGTGGAAAGGGAAGAGAATATTGTCATTATAAAATCATGGAAGGCTAAGGGGGTGTTTCACTAACCAAAAATAATTTTTTATAAAAATCAAAATATGTCATTCTCTCATAATTAAATTCCACAAAAAACCGTGAAAAACCAGTTTATTCTAAAAACTGTCTTATTGAAACCTCTCCTATTTGAAAATTGGTGGTGTCAAATTGGTGTATTATATGAGGGCAAATTCTATAGACCACCCAATGGGTGGTCTTAGTGTGCACCACGCGCCATTATAACGGTACTTTCATCACTGAGGGGGTGTTTCACTAACAAGAAGTTGTTTTTTTTAAACACCGAGACAGGTCATTCTCTCATAACACATCACATAAAAAACCGTGAAAAACCAGTTTTTTGAAAAAACTGGATTAGTGGAACACCCCCTGATTTGCTGTGCAAGTGTCGGTGGGTGTTGATTGATTTGAGCTGCGGAGCTAATTGCCCAAATTGACCTCAAGTGACTTCTATTGACCCTTCCTTTCACATTCTCCGAAGAAAAAAATGAAACGGTAAGCTATGTAAGCTAAAGCGTTCCTCAAGTCTGCTATGGGCATAGGGGAACAGATTATGCTCATACGTCCCAATTTGATAGTTCATTACAAAATTACGTACAATGAGATCTATCAACAAGATTCACATTGATAAAAAAATTATTTTTGTAAGTACATTATTTTCTAGTTTGAAAATTGCACGTAGTTTCATAGTGGACTATCAAATTCGACGAAGAGAGTACCTTTTTTTTTGCGGAAACAACTCCGCACAGAAAGTGGAACCCAAATAATGAACGATTTGCATCACTCGTATGAAACCCAAAAGTGGACCTCACAAGTCATTGGTATAATATCAGCTCAATTGGATGTGTGTAAGCCCCACAAACCATCATTACAATTTCCGTGCGCTTATTTTCTGTACCGGTAGGTTTTTCGACCAAATCTGGCTCCCCCCAAAAATTATGTTGCTAAAAGTCACTTTTAGAAGGGTCCTTCTGTTATTAGCCCAAAGCAAGAAAAGAAAAGGAAAAAAAAATACTCTAGTGTAATTTTTTTCATTTTTTATTTACTTTTCACACATTTTTTTACACATTTTATTTTTTATTCATTTTTTTATGAAACCCAAACAATTAAAGACGAAAAAATAAACCATGTAACTTCTTAGGACCAGACTATGCGTACAGAACACAACACACAGAAAATGCACAGATCAAGCTCGGGGACCCACTTTTGGGTCAAAAGTAATTTTTTTTTTGAATAAATTCGAAAATAAACCAAATTCTTGGTTTAATTTTGGCTTTATTAAAAAAAAAAATTTAGTTTCGACCATAATTTTATACTCTTTGGATTCGTCTCAACCATAAAAACTTGACGCAAAACTAACAAATGTAAAAAAAAAAAATTGAATAAAGACAAAATGAAAAAAAAAAAACATTTTTTTCTTTTTTGCCAAAGGAGTTATAAGGTGGGAAGTTTTTATGGGTCCAGAGTAAATGATTTCTGACCCCCTTGCATGTAGCTTTTCTACCGTTCACAGTCAAAGAAAGTGCAAGTTGAAGTCTCTTCAAAAAAAAAAAAGTGCAAGTTGAAGGTTAATATTGTCATTTAGCAAAATAGAGGACAACCATCATATCCAAACACCTTAAAAGAAAAGAAGCTTAAGTTCAATTTTTGTGTTCCCCAAATTTTGGTCCGATTTTTCCAATTGAGTCCTTTGCGTTGGGGATTCTAGGGACGAAGCTGCAGGGCAATTTTGACATTGGGCTTCGGGTTTTTCTTGCACGCGCGTTGGTGTGCGTTGGTGGTGTGGGGGGTTTAAGTCGCGTTGGAGCTGTCCAGCTCACATCTTCTTCTCTCCTCTTTTGCGTTGGAGCTGTGGCTGCGTTGAATGCCGATGGGATGTCTGCTGCTGTGTAGTCTTTTGAGATCACTCGAGTAAATGAGGATGGTGGTTGGGGAGATATTAAGACTCCCGCTTCTTTTCTGTGTTCATTGGGTTTCTTTTGCTTCGTGTTGTTACGGTTTTGCGCTGCTGTTTTGGCGAGGTGAGGCTTTCGCTTGGGTTCTACTGTGAGTTTTTTAGGTCTTCTGTTGCTGCGGTTTTTGTTTCTGGTCTTGTATCTTAAAATCTTGGTTTACGGTTTTGTTTTGTTTCTGGTGTTGTTCGCAGGAAGTCTTTGGGTTTTGGTGTTTCTCTCTCTTCCGCGGCTAAGGTGTGGTCTCCTTCTTTATTTCGGCTCGTTGTGTGTTTCAGAGATTGTTGTGTATGCGTTGGGTGGCATGATTGTGGATGTTTACAGTGTTTGTGGATTATGTGTGGTATAGGGTATTTTCAGGTGGGGTTTGTGTATTGGGGTAGGTCGTGTAGTCCTGGGGATCGAAACCATTTCTTCTTCCCAGACCCGTTTCTTTCTCTGTCTACTCATAATCTCTGATCTTAGAATTTATTTGAAGCCTTATAGGTAATCTTTGTTTGATTTGGCAAGCATTTTGGTTACTGGTTTATTTTCCATTTTGGTGTTTTTCGCAGGGTCCCTTGGGGTTTCGGTCCTTTTGCTGCGCAACTGAGGTTTGGTTTGCTTCCTTTCGTAATTTTTCTTCGTTTTGGTCATTTATTCTGTGGACCTGAGTGCGTATTATATGCATAAAAATTATGTGTCTGCTAATCTTTTGGCTCCCTGGTAAAATTTTTTCGACGAAGACTTCTTGACTTCTTGTTGGTGAAATTTTTTAGCTGTGTGTTGAATCATCTTGAGTTTTAGCAGAACTGCGTGTGTATTTTTAAAACTCAGGGAGTGTATTGTTTAGATGTATGGTGGGGCAATATAGGAAGTTAATGGACTCTATACCTGACAATAATTTAAAGTAGATCTCTTACTATAGATATTTTAAGAAGAGAGGGAGAGGTGAAGTCGCTAGGTTGCTGCTGAGGAATCTGTGAACTTTGATAGAGAATCAATGAGTTATATGTTAGCCTTTTACCCGTTGAGTCAGTGGGCACCTCTGACTTTTATTATGATCTGATTTCTTTCTTTGTATCGTGTATTTCTTGTGCAAGTGCATTTAAATGGGATAAAAACCGAGGATTCTCAAATCACCCATGACTACATGAAACTTATATAGATACATTAAAAAAAGTCAGAACTCTTGTCAATGGCCGATTTCAAATATCGAGTAAAAGGTCATTATGCAGATACACAAAAGATCCATGTGAAGTTCACTATTGTACATCATTGTCTGCTAATCAAAGAAACTAAAAGTCACAACACTACAATTAGACTTGACATCAATTGACACATGGATCAATGGATAGACGCATAGTTGGCAAATATTATTGGCTTCGAAGTTCTCTGGTGGAACGGAATGGACCTATGGGAGTGCCATAGATATTGGTTGTTGTGGTTATACTGCAATTGTTGTACTATATAACGCTCATAGTTGTAGAGGCAAATCACAACTGGAATATCAAAATTGTCTTTTTTGTTGTTAATTGGGGAATGCTAAAAATTGGCCAGATATAAAAATTCGGAAGAAACCATTTGGTGTTTCCCTTCACATATTGGTATAAATGTGTGCTCAAAGCAAAAGTGTCATTACAATATGTGTTTTGGAATGCAGTTCTGGAACACGATAGAACTTTGGTACAGAACGGTGATTGTAGCAAGCCGAAGTAATCGCCATAGGTTTTTCAGTTTACATTTAATTTAGGAAAAAAAAAAGGGGTCAAACTCTTGACTGTTGTTTGACAACAGAAATCTATACAGTATGCAGTAAAAAATGGGCTGTAATGCTTGTGTAAGTCTTTTTTGTTGTTAATTGAGGAATGCTAAAAATTGGCCAGATATAAAAATTCGGAAGAAACCATTTGGTGTTTCCCTTCACATATTGGTATAAATGTGTGCTCAAAGCAAAAGTGTCATTACAATATGTGTTTTGGAATGCAGTTCTGGAACACGATAGAACTTTGGTACAGAACGGTGATTGTAGCAAGCCGAAGTAATCGCCATAGGTTTTTCAGTTTACATTTAATTTAGGAAAAAAAAAAAGGGGTCAAACTCTTGACTGTTGTTTGACAACAGAAATCTATACAGTATGCAGTAAAAAATGGGCTGTAATGCTTGTGCAATTGTGTTTTTACATGATTAAGGTGAATAATGATACTCTTATGTTGGAGGAAGTGCCAGTAAGATGCAGGATTCTGATGGACTTTCCAGTCCATTCTTGGCTCACTGGTGGATCTTTGTTGTATGGCTTCTTCTTTGGATTTTGCTTCTTTCTTTCTTTTGATGTTGCTGTAGATACTCCTTGTCTTGGTGAAGTTCTTGCTTATTCTGAACAAAGAACCACCCCATCCTACCACAGCAATTGTAGGCTCCTGTTCCCATTACATAGGTTCTAGACTTTTTGTTTTTTGTTTTTTGGTTTTGGTTTTTATGTAACGTTCTTTAACTGGCAAATTTATTTAGTTTAGAGTTATTTGCTTCTGTACAAAGCACTATGAAGTTGTCCCGAAAAATATTTTGGAGTCTGGTGCTTAGTATATACTGCAATCTAGACCTAGATTATGTTGGCATTATTAAACGAACAGGTGTCTTCTTTTAAATTTGTGGCCCATGGTAGACCTTGAAATTTTTGGGCTGGGAGTGATAGACCTTGGAGTTGGGGTATTGCAGTGAATGGAGCCTTTGATTAACGCATTTTGCACGAGGTTAGTGTGGTTTTCCGTGTGTGTGATAGCTAGGGGGGCGTAATCTATTTGACATTTGATAAAATTGTTTTCATCAACATAGTTAAATTTCTGTGGAGACATGGTTAAAACTGAAGTGGGATTCTTCGCCCTGTTTATATTGAGATAAAATATTTGCTCCCCTCGACAACCATCTGGGTTTTTACATCGGTTATGTGTATGTTTACCTTGCTTATTGAACAGTGCCTTGGTTACAAGGTCGGAAGTTATCCTTTTATTTACTACTGGCTTTCGGACGCTTCATGATTTTGGGTTAGTTTGATAAAATCAGCACTCTTCTTTTTCGTTAACTCATAATAGGCTTTACTTTTTGCTTAATAAACCATGCGTATTAAATTAGGTGCCCCTTTTTGAAGTAAGGTTTGGAGGTTCAAAACTCAACCTTGCTTGCCTTGCCTTAGACTGCCCTTCCTGATTCAGTTCTGCATGTTTGGAGGCTGTAGGGAATGTGATGTCTTTTGAAACGGTGTCTAAACTAGGAGCATAGATTCATACAATACAGTCAAGTGCTTAATTTGAATTTTGGGTAGATCTACACAACATTTAATACAATGGTCTTTCTTCTATCTGTGGTCCTCTAACTATCAATGTTGGATAACAGATATAACTTCAAATCTAAATCAGGAGGGTGATGTCAAGTATTGTTTTCTAATATTGACATTAATTTATTTAGTTCTTGAAGGTTAGCATAAATTATTGGATGGCTGGCAAAACTCTTTTTTTCATTACACACAATGCATTTTGCAGATGGTATATTAGTGGTTTTATTGTACTGCACTTGTTTGGTTTCTGGTTTTGTGTGCTCCATCACGTACATTTTTTTTGTCTCTTTGCTGAAGCTATGGCTGTCCAAGAACCTTTCATTCGTTGGTTGTTTGTGAAGCATCCTCTCAAGTTTTGTCGAAATGGTGGTTTCTTCTACATGGAGACGGGCCGTGGGACTAGGGTCATTGTTGCTGCAGCGGTTGACAACGGGGCAAATCATCTTTATTATAGGGCGGCTTCAACCTTTGTTGCTAGCTACAGGGGTATTTTGCCGCTTGGGAGTGTTTTTAGGTGGAATTTCCGGAAGGACGTGGTTGCTTGGTTGAACTCGGTGGTTTATCATTCCTTTGTTCGGTATAGTGGCCAACGTATGTACTCTAGAATAAAAATCTAACTTTAGTTTGTGCATGGAATGGTGGTGTTTTGTTTTCTATGATTTTTTCTTTAGGGGCCGTTTTGTTTTTCGTGATTTCCTTAGGAATTGTTTTTCCTGCGCAGATATTGGTCGATGCTGGTATGTGTTGGATGTGCCTGGACCTGAATTCACTGGTCCAACAGTTGAGTTTTTGCAGTTTTTTTTTTGTATGTGTTTAAACTGCATGCTATTGTAATTTCTGTTTTCTTTTGTCTATTGACTGGTGTGGGTGATGTTATGACTGGCTATTCAAATACAAGCTTTGAATTTAGTGTTGTGTTAGAGGTTTTCATTTATGCCATTGGTGATTTTAATTCTTGGAGGGAAGTGTTTGGCATCGTCGGTGTTAATTTCATGGTTATTTTCCTTGAAGGGAGGTGCCTGGTTGCTTAATTTTAGGTTGGAATTACCTTGTATTCCCTGATTTGTTATCTTCGGTTTTGGAGGCGTCAGTGCGTATTTCTCTTGTATTTTCTGATGAGTTATTTTTTAATTTTCAGTTTGTTTCTCGTTGAGGAACATTGCAAGCATAGAAATGTAAAGCGTTATAGCATAGTGTTGCTTGCTTTGAGAGTTCCTTTTAAGCTTTCGGGGCCATTCTTGCATTTAAACTGGGTTATATTTGGCTTCCTGTAGAGGATCCCGTTAGGGCTTGGGCACGTTTTCCAAGGTGAAGGGATAGGACAATGGGTTCTGCTCAAGCATGGGAATAAAGCCTGGTCCGTTTTCATTTGTGACAATGAGCTTACTCGTGGTTGGGAACAGTTCTGCGATGATCATGACCTTCAGGTTAATTATAAGGTTGTTATCGGTTGTGAGAGGCAATGGGTATTTGAGGTGTTTGTGCTTGACGATACGAACGTCAGTGTTGTATACCCCTGGTCAAGGGCTGATCATGGTTGGCAGGCTCTTCTTCCGCTGCCAGGTTATACGATGAATTCCATCCATCGCAGATTTGAATTAGTTTGTAGTTTGGTTGTTTTGTTCTTAGATTGTTTAGTCATATGTTGCAGGAGACATTGTTAGTTCTTGCTTGCCTTCGGTGATGGAAAGACAGCAGCTTGATTTGAAGTTCATGTTGGTGATTACACCTGATGCTGATTTCTTTATGGTAGGGTTTGAAGGTTGTTGTTTTGTGTTGATGTTTTTTGGGTGTTGTCATGGCTTACTGCTAGTTTTGTTATATGTAGGAGTTGCAGGACTGTGTGAGCCGGTTGTTTGGAAATACTGGTGTGGAAGAAATCAAGATCAAGATGGGTATACATGCGTGGGTGATTCCTTTTGCTGACGGAAGGCTTGACAGTATTATTCTCGGACAATTTGTGGCAGTCTTGGAACTTGATGTGTTTGATTGTGTTTTTGTGGCTGTGTCGCCGGCGCTGGAGCTGCAGGTGATAGTGTTTGGTAACGACAATGCGGAGAAGGTCTATCAATGGATTTCATATGTTAATCCAACCTAGAGGCAATGCTGTGATGGACCATTTTGACTTGTACTGCACCATTTACTTACTCACTGAACTGCTGTTTTATGTAAGGTTTATCTGCGGTGTGGGCTGCGATGGATGGTTATGTTTATGGCCCTTTTTGTGCACGCTTTCATGCTGTATTAGGATTGATGTATGGCCATCGTCTGGATAAATTTCTCCTTCACCCTGGTTAATTTTGCGTTTTGTAAAACTTCAGTTGTTATGCACCAAGTATTGGCCTTCTGCTTATACCAGGATCATTTTGCAGTTCCTTGTGCATGCTGAGTGTGGAATGGTTGGTTGCTTGGTGTATAATTGTGACTTGGATTTTGCTGTCATATGAAACGGCTCTTAGTTGGAATGTTTTTTGAGGTACTCATAACTGTCTGATATAGATCAACTTCGGTGTATTTTACGGTTGTACTTCGGTGTACTTGTAGTTTCTTGGCATCAAAAAATAGAGTACACATACAATATTAATGAACAAAAAAAGAAAGAGACCCAACAATATGGACAAATGGACTGTTTTCATTTTTTATCTATTTGCTTAAAGGAACCCACTTTGTGGAAAAATGGCATGCTCTTCATGTGCTATTGTACCCAATGAACCATTACATCACAAGAAAAGATGGGGCATTTTTATTTTTGTCACTAATAGCTACTGGAGCAAAAAAGAAGGTTTTTTTTTTTTTTTTTTTTTGTAAATGTAAAATTAGAGTTCTTTTTGTTTTCTTCATGTATTTAACATTTACTCGAATATTTTTAATACTCCTATATGATATGATTAGTGAACCCTTCCGAGGTCCGAAGATGAAAGACATATCTATTTTGCTAATACCGGACACAAACTCTCATATAGTCAGTTCAAAAAAAAAAAACTCTCATATAGTAAGTGGGGCCCCACACACAGTCTGTTATGCAATGTCATATGAGTGTGGGATTGGGGGTACCTATAGTGAGCAAACTCACTACACCTGTGTATTGAGCAATCACAACCGTCGGTTCCGTGAGTGTGTGTGCGTGTAAGTGTTCGTTTGTCACGTTAGCTTATTTTTTTGTTGAATTTTAACCTTCTATTGCATTATACTTCTTATAGTTGATCTACAAATTATGTGTAGAAAAAGAAAAAAAACTTAACAGCATAGCAAAACATCTACAGACCATTTCTGCTTAATATGCTGAATTAAGTCCCAAGAGTTGGGTTTCAAGCTTTCGATTATGGTTGACCCCTTGTTAATAACTGTAATCTTTCTTTTTTGTTGTTGTAGTTTTTGCTTCTTCTTCTTTTCCTTTTTTTCTTATTAAAAAATTCAAGAGGCTGAAGAATAGGATTAGATTTTGCAATAGGGGTGTGCACGGTCCGGATCAGATCGGATTGGCATGAATCCAATCCTAATCCGCGAGTCACAGTTTTTAGAAAATACAATCCGTGTCCGGACCAAAAGTCTTACGGTTCGGTTCCAATCCGATCCACGAGTCACGGATCGGTTCCGGTTTTATCCACGGATTACATGTTATATATAAACAAGTAACAAAGTTATATAATTGAATTTTACCTAATGGTGTAAACACAACTAATTAGAGAAGAGGCCTTCGTTGGAATCTCACACTAATGGTGTAAACACAAATACACAACTACTAATTGAATCTACTATATGTTGTCACAAATCATGAGTTTATTTACTCCAGATGAATTGGCACTTTATTCTAAAATTAACATAAATTATAATATGAAAAAACTTTTGTAACAAGGGAGAAAACACACACAAAAAAATGCCACATGAATCGGCAGTCGGCGATTGATATCTACTTAACGAAAATTTTTGGGGTGCGGAGTGGGTATTTCCACTTGGTACCCAAGCATGATTCGAGCCGTCAAAATGTGTTTTGAGCGGCTTAGATTGATTCTCTCTCTCTCTCCTCTCACCCAAATACTCTCTCTCTCTCTCTCTCTCTCTCTCTCTAAAATCTATGCCGTTTATCGCGTTGTGGACGGCTAAACTTGCCGAGCATGTAACAATTCCTCCTACTTGGGGATTGTTCCCTAGTGAATTTGCCCCATAAATTTGCGAGCAACACTACATACACACAAAAGTTACCCACAAAATACCCAAACACACACACAAGTGTAACCCCCATACACACCTAAATTTGCTTATTGGCAAAGCAAATACTGAAATAGTGTAAATTATGCGAGATAATCAATAAAAAATATCAAAAAAATCAATAAAAAAAATATTTGAACTCTCAAAACGGGCAAATAAAAAAAAAAGGCGGAGTGAGTATGACTTCAATGTATTACTTTAATTAGTTGACCTGTTTTATTATTGCGGAAGGACCATAAATTTCGTCTGCTTTCATTAATGGAGGTGGTTGGAGGCAGGTGGCTAGGGGCTTCCCGCGTATGAAAAAAGATATCTATTTTCCGTCGATTAAATGGCGATTTGGTAAAGAGAGGTGTTACGTCCCCCGTAATTTGCATTTCTCCACACGCGTTCGAGTTCGCCTTGCTTCGCTTTCGTTCAACTACCAGGTAACTCAGTCTTCTCACGCTAGCTCTGTGTTTTCTTCTTCGCCGGTCCACTTCTTTTAGTTGGATCTGTCTTTGTGCTTATCTGTGCGTTGTTGATTGCTTTCTTCTTTGTGCTTATGCTTGATTCCCTGGCCTATTTTTTTTTTTTTGGCCAGTAACTCGTTTGCTTTATTTTTTCGTGCTTGCATGGTGTTTTCGGTTTCAACTTTTGGGCGATGCAGTATTGTGTTCATGAGGAACTGTGTTTTGAGTTAAAGATTGCAAAAGTGTAACTATGTTTTGTTATTTTAAATAATTGTCCAATCATTTATGTGCCGGGATTTCCAGCATTTGAAGACAGTGGCTTAGGTAGATACATAGATGTGCCCTGTATGATGTGTTCGTGTATGGTTTGTTGTTTCTGTTAGGGAATACACTCGTGCTAAGCTTTTTTTCCGTCTGCGTTTTTATATGAACATATCCATAGGTGTTGGCTAAATGTCCATCCGTGATCCCTTTGTTCGGTGGGGTTACCAGCAGAGCTATTATTCTGGTAATAATGACGGCTTTTACCTTCTTTACACTGCTTCTGGTTCGCATGCCAAGGCAGTTGAGGTGATTAGAAATTCACCAGAGGGCTTGGTCTATAAAGCTTGTGACTTCTTTGTGAGAGATTATGGAGAGATATTACCTCTTGGTTCTGTTCTACGTTGGAAGCTGAGTGAGGATATGTCTGCCTGGTTGGACAGTGTTGTCTACCATTCGTTTGTGTGGTACAGCGTGGAAGGTATGATTACTCTGCGTGGTTTAGAATTCAGCGTTTTTGTTAATTAGAGTTAAGAAATAGGTGCAGTGCTGCTACTGAATGTATTTTCTTATATCCAGGTGTGGCGAGATGTTGGTATCTGCAAGAGGTTAAGCCAATTGATTGTGATCAGGTCATTTTTTTCCTTAATGTGAATGATGAACTGTATATTATACATTGTTTATTGCATTGATGTGTTTGATGGTTTAAAAATTTTGTGCAATATTTCTTGGACACAGACATTGCCTCTTGGATTAAGGCTCACCAATGAATTCGACAACACTACGAAATGGATTGTTTTTAGGAACGGACCTAAGGCATGGCCGGTGGAGATTGTTGATAACAAGTTTAGGAGGGGCTGGCCCGAGTACCGCGGGGCTCATGGCTTGGACTCAGGATATAAAATTATCCTGAGTTGCGAGCGCAGGTGGATCTTTAATACTATAATTTTTGATGAAAATGACACAGAGGTTCGTTATTACTGGACAAACCGTGGGTTTGAACTAAAAAATCTGCATCCTCCTTCGGGTATGTCGATCTATCTTTGTGTATTTTACATCGTGTTATATATTGCAGATTATATTTTAGCGGCTGTAACATGTGCTGTGTTTGTGATGGGTTTGTTTTATTTGTAACTAGGCGGCCTTCGTACTGCTTGTTTGCCTTCGAATCTGCAAAACCAAATTACTCCACTCAAGTTTGGTGTTATATATGGACCTCGGGTTGACCTTCTGAGGGTATCAAATTTATTGCACTAATTGTTTTGCTCGACAATTTGATATCATTGGATCATTAATGCTGTTGTGTGTCTTGTAGAAATTTGAAGACCGCTTGGGACGCTTTGTGGAGTTCTTTCAGCTGCCACAAATTGTTGTTAAGATGGCGCACAAAACCTGGACAATCACCACTGAGAATATGCACCTTCAGCCTTTGCCATTTCAGGAATTTATTAGTGCTCTTGAGTTGCAGTGCTTTGATTACATCTTTGTAGCTGTCTCACCTGCTTTTGAGCTTCAGGTTGTGGTCATCGGAACTGGAGAACATCGGGAGAAGCACTGTGAATGGATGAAGATTTAGAAGGACCTTGCTCTGGAGGTGAAATTCTATAAAGTTCATTTGAAATTCAGTCTTGCGTTTTGCAAGCTATGGGAAAAGATTTTGTTGTGTACAACTTTTGAGACCTTAGTAGTTAAATTAAAAAAACTTTCGTTTGGGATTGTGACCTAGCAGGTTTGCTAGGTAACGATCTGTGTAATAACGTTTCGGTGGTGTTTGTTCTTAGAACTTCGGTATGCACGTAGTTACTAGCTTTTGGCATTTGTGGAAAAGACGATGCGTGTTTAGTTTTCCACTGTTGGATTTTGCTGTCATATGAAGCAGCTCTTAGTTGGAATGTTTTTTGAGCTACTCATAACTGTCCGATATAGAACAACTTCGGTGTATTTTACGGTTGTACTTGTTGATGCTTTTGTGGTGGTTAATTTGCTGGAAAACTTGCTCTGGCTATTTAATAGTTTTGGTTCGGTCTTAACAACGGAGTCACTTAGCTTGGGATTTTCCCTTGCACTACCTTGTTTGGTTACTACAGTTCTGGCGTTCCAAGTTGTTTAGCATGTTTAGGGGTTATAAATGAACATCTATAGTTGGTTGCCAGTTCAAACTATCGTGGCCCAAGGAACATTAGTTCTTGCCAACAACTCATGTCAATTCCAAGTGCTACATTGATTAACTAGCTCATTTGATATTGAAGTGGTTGTTAGCATCTTGAAAAAATATGGGACTCATGGTTGAACCTTGACAGCTTACTGCTGCTTCACACCCAGACTTTGATCGAGAGCAACTTACTTCATAGTTACATTCGTGCAGGTGTAATTAGCTGTCAACCATCTGGTGAGTTCAAAAAAATTAGGATATGCTGCTCAGAGT
Source organism: Vaccinium darrowii (assembly GCA_020921065.1). Taxonomy (NCBI): domain Eukaryota; kingdom Viridiplantae; phylum Streptophyta; class Magnoliopsida; order Ericales; family Ericaceae; genus Vaccinium; species Vaccinium darrowii. Next base: position 28,531,206 of record CM037155.1, on the reverse strand, counting down.
TTTCAGTTTATAAGTCGGGGTAACAAACACTTGCCTGCATATTGTCGCTGGTACAATTTTTGGATGACATGATGTTACATTAAGAATTTTGCTTCTGCTAGCACGGAACAAGATATGACCATTGGACAACTTTTGCTTAGATTTAAACTACGTCCACGATCATAGTCAATGGTTTCAGGCAGCTAAATAACTATTTGCACTTTGGGTCTGTAATATATTCAGCTGAAGAATTAGCACTAGACTGAGCTCGAAGATCAGAACGAAGATCATCACAACTTTTCAAATTTCTGTTTTCGTGTCTGATGTAATCAAGCACATGGATAAGTGTTATCGTTTTGGCTTTGTTATATATAATCTGCTGACATGGATCAATATTATCGTTTTTGGTCTGTAATATATAGAGCACACGGGTGCGTGCTCGGTAAACATGGAAGTATGTTTCCGTTTTTTGAGCTGTTCAATAAAGTTCAGCCTTCTTTAATCGATATCATTCATGTCTGAAAATCAAATCCTTAATTTGGTTACCAATTTAAAAGAAGCACTGTAAATCTTGATCCGACAAAATTATACATTGATCCAGCTTAGATTCGTTTAGGAAATGCAACTGTGAATGGAATAAACTGGGAAAGAACAAAATATTTGACATTAGAGTTGCGCTCAATCGTATATCTGTTCCATGAGATAGGACCATAGCAATTTGCAAGAAAAGATTCTTCGCATATTCAAGCGCATGTATAGACGGTGTATCCATTAGCGCATGTATAGACGGTGTATCCATTAACATACTTACCCACTCAGACGAGAGCATTAGATCAATCTAAACTGCATTAGGGGTTATAAATGACCATCTATACTTGGTCACCAGTTCAAGCAATCAAATCCGCACTTTATTGTTGGTTTCTTGGCATTTTGCAGGAGACGTGATCACATGGAAATAAAAAATAGAGTACAGCTACAATATTAATGAATATCTATACTTGCCTACCAGTTAGAACTATCAAATCCACACTTTATTGTTGGTTGCTTAGCATTCTACAAGCAAAAATAACACCCTCTCTCACATGTTTGGTGGGGCCCACCCGGTGCGTCCCAATGGACCCCATCACACATGTGAGAAAGGGAGTGATGTGGAGTGGTTTAAAAGGTGTGTATCTATCATTTTTGAAAAGGAAAAATAAAGTACACCTAGACACTAGATCACATGGGAACAAAAAATAAAGTCCACCTAGATAAGTACCTCAGGTCCTTAGGAGACACATTTGGTGGCCCAAGAAGCATTACTTAACGCCAGCTTTTGATGTCAAATCCAGCCGATGAATCATTATGCTTTGCTGGCTGGGTGTTAGGCCTTCTATATCTAAAATCAATGGTTTGACTTGGTAGATTACTCTTGTTTGAAGCCTAAAACATCCTCCTGCAGCAAATCAGTTACACGCTTGGTTTGCTATAGCACCCAGCCTCTCATCAACCATTTGGTGAGTTCTGAGGTATTTAGACATTTCTGTCATCTGGTTTCAGTTTTCCATGGTCTCTTTCTGTTCCACAACAAACACGTGCATGCAAAGTATTGCTTATGAGATCTTACATTTACATATTTAACGATTGCTGAAGCACAATAAGCCTATGCATTCAACGCTCCATCAGTTAATTTTGAGGCAGGCACGAGGTACTAAATTTTATGTAGGTTGGTGCTGCAAGGGCAGTGCCTCGCCGCACTGACAGAGTTATTTAGGTAGGCAAACGAGAAGAATGAATTCTTCTTATAAGGCTTGCAAGAGTTACAATAAGATGCTAGGTAGATATATAGAATTTCACTTCCGTACTGTATTACTTGACATCTTAAGTTTGATCTGTGACGGATATGACGGAGTTCAATGCTTTCTAATAGATGAGGCCACCGGCGTTGCATGCATCTTAAAAAATTGTCCTGGTATGGAGATATCATTGAAGAATATATCGATACTTTTCCCCTCCAGTCCTGACTGGAAATGGAATGGCTATAGCTTCCTCTTTTTCACTCACGGAAAATTTTTTCTTAAATAAAAACAGTTTTCTTTGTTGTTAAAATTGACAGCATCAGGTGCTTACAGAGCAGAAAACTTGCAAGATTTCTAGAGTTTAGAAAAACGATCGGATTCCATCTTAGCGATGACATGCATGGAGCAAAGTGAACAAATAAATAAGCAGTAAATGGAAATCGGGCAAGCCATGTTGTGGGTGGAATATTTTTTGAGGGAAATGAAAAACCTCAAGGAAAATGCCAGAGGTTATGTTTCCATGCTGGGCCAGCTTACACCCACCTCCACTTCCTAATCTTGGAAGACCAAAGCTGCTTCTTAAAAGAGTTGATGGCAACTGAGAGTTTTAGAAACTCTTGGGGGGGTGAATACCTGAGTGCCAGATTTTGACCACTTTGCCAACCATTGGGTTTGATTCCTTGCCTTTTGTTCATTAGTAAAATGTTTGGTTTCGTATAACCCTTCCTTTGCCAAATCTGTGGCAATTAATAACGAGGAACGAGAAACTATCACAAGTAAGATAGTAGAAGCTTTCACCCTTCTGCAATGGTGTATTTCCTACATCACTTCTATTTTTGAGGGTTAATTCAAGTTTAGAGTAGAGGATTGTTTTTCTCCGTAACACCTCAAATCGGCCAATTGATTCTTCTTTCACAACCAAAATGGTGGAATTTCGAAGTGCTTCGAGTTCTTTCTTCCTTCTAAACAATCAAAGTAGTGAGGAGAGAAACTAATTACAAGTGCTTCTTTTGTAAGCTAATTTCTAAATTTTTAAACCTAATTGGAACATTTACAGTTAGAAAAATATGATGTGGCAAACAAAAAAACAATGGACACCATTAAACTGCTGTATTAACAGAAAAACACGATTAAAACCTGGCGTCGGACTGGTGAATGCTTGCTGCATTTTTCACCTCTGCGAAAAATCGAAGAAAACTATGTTTGTTGGTGATTGCTTGATTTCAGTGATAGCCGCAGCTGTAAGTGTCGTCTGTATTTTTTAAGCAGTCATGCTTTTATTCTGCAGGTGTAAATGGGCTTTTGCTATTCTTAACTTTTAAATCTAGAATTCAATGCTGAGAGATTGCAAACTATTCTGAATTTGTTACTTTTCCATTACTAAAATGAGAAAGAACATTTCACGCTTCATGGTATGCAGGATTTCAATTCGATGTCACAAAACAAGCGACCACCTTACTCAGAATGGTCACAGCAAGATAAAGATAAAAAAAAGGCAAAGAGGAGAGAAACCGCTCTTAAAAGAAAAAGGGCTGAAGAAGATTTGGTTACAGTTTCAATTCAGCAACATGACAAGCATGAAGTGTTTCCTGCCTTTGACACACGTAAAGAGATTGAACATGGTCAATATGGAGCTAGCATAGGCTATTCTGGCACGGCATTCGACAGCAGTGTAGTTTCCACGGGTAAACATATTTACATTTACAGTACTTAGTGACTTTGTCAACACATTTATAGTACGTTTCATTTAATTTATGCAGTTGTTACTCATTATGGCTTCCTTATATACGTTCTATATAGGTTCAACTTCAGCTCAATCAGCCACATTTGTAGATAAACCATGTATGCAATCATTTATTTAAATCATTATTTAGTGCTGCTGCAAATTATATCATTTATGATTATTATAATTATTATTCTTTTTTCCATGTAGGTATGCTCTATGACGTATCAGTGGGTAAGTATGGAACTTAACTTTTGGTAAGTAGCAATTTCATTTGCTTGAGCATTCATGCATTGTTACACAATTCTGTTGTAGGTATCGTATCAGGTACTCTGATGCCTCTTCCAAAGGTTGGAGTGCGACCTGTTCCATGTGAGGCGTATGTACTGCCTGAGGTACCTTCCTGCCATCTTTGTTTGGCTAAAAGATTGCCCTACGAACCTTTGGGCTTCTGTTGTGCGAAAGGAGATGTATCTCTGTACCCAATTTCCGTTTCTGATGAGCTAAGAGAATTGTTCACGGGTTCAACTCCAGAATCTGCGCATTTTAGGCAATACATTAGGCCATTTAACGATGCTTTTGCTTTTACATCGGTGAAGGTAATTATAGATAAGAAGTATGCAAACAAGACTAGCGGTGTGTTCACATACCGTGCCCAGGGACCAATGTCTCATTATATTCATAATCTTTACCCATCCGGGTCTGCACCACCGTCATATTTGCAGCTGTATTTTTATGACACAGAGGCAGAGGTGAATAATAGAAGAGCCGTTGCAACAAAACTGAACCCTGAAACTATAAAGAAGGTTATTGGAGCACTGGATTCTAATCCATATTCAATCTTCTTTCGCAGTCTAAGGACAGTGCCTAATCTTGATACTTATGCAATTGAATTAAAAGCCAATCCACGAATGGGTGGTTCCACGTACTCACCACCTACAGTTAGTCAGGTAGCCGGTCTTTGGACAGATAATCGTGATGGAACAGACTCATCTGAGCGTAACATAGTTGTCCACCAACATAATGGCTACATTCAGCAGGTTCGATATCACTATGGTTGTTATGATGCTCTGCAATATCCATTATTGTTTCCAAGAGGAGAACCGGGATGGCATCAAGGAATCCAAAAGGCGCATAACCGCGGTCAATCTCAGGCCCAGGAAAGAGTCATTCCATCACATTCGACATCAGGAGAAGACTTATTAGCTAATGAAGCTGCAGGTAACTCTGATGGTTTAGACTTTGGATTAAATGCTTCGGCACTTAGAATAGCTATACTCACTCGTCTTCTACGTACATGCAGTGTATGAGGAAAATGCAGAAAAGCAGAATATGGTGTCATGCCGTGAATTCTATGCATATCGATTCCAAGTAAGGCCATCGATTGATTCGATTATCTTGCAATCTGGACGTCTGCTACAACAATTTGTTGTTGATATGTATGTGAAGATAGAAACCTCGAGACTAGATTTTTTTAGGCTGAAACAGCGAGAAATTCGCGCAGACCTCTATCAAGGTATAGTAGACAGTATTAACCAAGGTGAGACAGCTGGATCAAATGTGGGAAAACGAATTGTTTTACCATCGTCCTTCATTGGAGGCCCACGAGATATGCGTAGGCGCTATATGGATGCTATGGCCCTTGTAGAAAAGTATGGAAAGCCAGATTTGTTTTTGACCATGACCTGCAATCCAAAGTGGATTGAGATAACCCAGCAATTAAAAAGTTTTGAGGAAACAGAAAACAGACCAGACTTAGTCGCTAGAGTCTTTAGAAGTAAGTTTGAGCACCTAAGAAAAGAGGTCATCAAAGAGGAGCTATTTGGACCAGTTGCAGCATATACATTTGTGATTGAATTCCAAAAAAGAGGACTTCCGCATGTCCACATGCTACTTATTCTCAAAAAAGCATACAAAATAAACACGACTGAGAAATTCGATGCTTTTATATCAGCTGAGTTACCAGACAAAAATAAGCATCCACATTTGTACGCAATGGTTCTAAAACACATGATGCATGGACCTTGTGGAACACTAAATGAGAATAATGTTTGCATGGAAAATAAAAAGTGTAAAGATCGCTATCCAAGAAGTTTCACGGAAGAAACAGTAATTGCTCCAAATGGATATCCAATTTATAAGCGAACTATGCATGCGGAACCTGTTGAAGTTCGGGGACGCTTGCTAGACAATAGATGGGTCGTACCATACAACCCTTATTTATTAGCTATGTTTGATTGCCATATTAATGTTGAGGTCTGTTCTACAATTAAAGCAGTGAAGTACTTGTATAAGTATATATACAAGGGACATGATAAGATACATTATAAATTAGTCAGTTCAACGCCAGACCAAACTATTGATGAAATAGAACAGTTTCAAACCGCTAGATGGGTATCGCCACCTGAAGCGATATGGAGAATATATAGGTTTTCTATTCATGAAATGAATCCAGCAGTGATAAGTTTGCAATTGCACTTAGATGGCTGTCAAATGATCAACTTCAAGAAGCAAACAGACCTTCGAACTATAACCAATAATGATGCATACTCACGAACAATGCTAACACAATTCTTTTGGATGAATGGCTCTGATGTAACTGCCAAGGAAAAAAAACTTTTATATCGAAATTTCCCAGAACATTTTGTATGGAACAAGCAAACAAGAGTATGGAAAGTACGAGAGCGTGGAGATGTGATAGGTAGAATTGTAACAGCTAATCCATGTGAAGGAGAGAGATATTATTTAAGAATGCTTTTAAATCATGTGCCAGGGCCTACATCATACGCAAATTTAAGAACAGTGCGGTCCTCAACATACGAGACATTTAGGGAGGCAGCGGTTGCGCTTGGGTTATTAGAAACAGATAACAGCAATGACGCATGCATGCAAGAAGCATCTACCTATCAAATGCCATCTTCTTTGAGACAGCTCTTCTGCACTATCCTTGTGTATTGTGGCGCTATAAACCCTAGAGAATTATTTTTGAAGTTCGAAGAAGAAATGATTGAAGACTATGTTTCATTGCAAAAAATGACCAAAGAAGAAGCTCGGCAAAAACTGCTAAATGTAATAAATTCAGAACTAGAATCAATGGGTCGTAACCTCGATCATTATCAGCTATCTGATCTAATTATAGACAAGAGCCACAAAAGCTTAATATGTAAGGAAATTCAGGATGAAATGGATTTCACCGTAGGACAGGATGATCTAAATAGCATTTCGCTTTTAAATGAGTGTCAATTTGCTGCATTCAAGGCTATAATAGATGCAGTTTCTGAAGGAAAAAGCATGGCTTTCTTTATTGATGGACCGGGGGGAACAGGCAAGACTTTTCTTTACCGAGCAATATTAGCAACTATAAGATCTCAGAATAAGATTGCATTAGCAACGGCAAGTTCGGGAGTTGCTGCATCAATCTTACCAAATGGACGAACAGCGCATTCTAGATTTAAAATACCAATAGACGGTGATGGAAAGCTATGCTGCAATGTAGGAAAGCAGTCAGGCCTCGCAAAACTGTTGAAGGATTCTGCCCTAATCATTTGGGATGAAGCATCCATGGCCAAAAAACAGTCTATTGAGGCACTAGATGATCTAATGCGTGATCTTACAGGAAATGACGCGTTGTTTGGTGGCAAAATTGTGGTGTTGCGGGGTGATTTTCGTCAAGTTTTACCAGTTATACCGAGAGGGACAAAAGAGGATTGCATGAATGCAAGCCTTATTCGTTCTTACATTTGGCCAGCACTTACTAAGTTCAGATTGAAACAGAACATGCGAGCTAAAACAGATCCATATTTCAGCGACTACATCCTCCGAATTGGTGATGGGATCGAACCTGAAGATGAAAAGGGCCAAGTAAAGATACCTAACTCGCTAATTATCGCACCAACAGGGACGGAGCCTACCTTAGATGATTTGATAAATTTATATATTTGGTTATTTATAATTTAACAGCTCTATTTACTCTTTATTTGTTCATCTGCAGCATACATATCACAGGCATACTCACTTTTAAATTTAACTCCTTTATTTGTTCTCTACTTGATCATGTGACGCATAGATACGAGAAGGACTTCTTGTACTCCACATGCTATGCTAACACAGTTTAGTGCAAAACAATTTGGCTGCATGTGCCTATCAGAGACTCATATCCGAAAGGTGATTGCCACCTTTATCTATCAACCAAGCCAAAGACTTAAATCTTATCGATTCGTTTTCCATCTGCGTCATTTTAGGTTCTCGAGTACAACTTGAATCACATTCTGCGAGATGGTGAACTAAAGAAGATTATTCTAAAAACCGGTAGTCGTGAGTGGCACGTTCCCGTTGTCCATGGTGGAATCGCAAATCGCTGCTTCACCAAATTTTTATTCGAGCACAAAGTATCAGAGCTAGACTTCATATTTGTTGGTGTTTCGCATACTGGTATCCTTCAGGTTATAGTCTTCGCAAGGCATGGAGGTGAAAGAATGCTTGAGTGGTACAAGCACACAGTTAGCTCCTACTAGGCAGAGATCTAATGTTTGATATAAATAATTATGTATTTTGACTTTAATCTCTGGGTTGTAAAATATTCAGGCGGATAAATGGTTATTTGCACTTTGGGTCTGTAATAGTGTTTGCAAGGCATGGAGGTGAAACAATGCTTGAGTGGTAACACCACACAGTTAGCTCCTACTAGGCTGAGATCTAATGTCTGATATGAATATATTATGTATTTTGACTTTAATCTCTGGGTTGTAATATATTCAGGCAGATAAATAGTTATTTGCACTTTGAGTCTGTAATATATAGAACGCCCATCCTTTTCTAAGCATGCAAGAAAATATAGCACCTCATCTTGAGCTGCAGAAGTACAGCAGCATTCTATGATCAATAATGTTTTGGTATAAAAGGCTAAATTCTGATTTAATTGCGCTTCAAAATAGAATACAGACGTCCTTAATCCATTTTGAATAAGCATTACTGCAACTCTGATTCGGATTCACAACACTGCATTTCTGCACTTCTAGCAAAGCTAGATTTCCTGCGACAACTCACTCTGCCAACTATCTCTTTCACGAAAACAGATTAACAGACTCACCAAAAAGATACTATCCAAATTTCCAATGCATATGCATTCCACTCTATCCATCGTCCTCAATCATATTCTGGCTATATTTGAAGTGGATTAACAATACACATGCATTGACAAAGTTCCACTCTTTCTTCCTAAGTTTTTTTTGCTGCTTTACTGCTATATACTCCTGTATGGTGTTGTAAACCATTCGGATTGTTCCGAATCTAACATTGAATAACACACTTACCCACTCAAATGAGAGCATTAGATCAACCTAAAATGCATTACGTTCACACAACTACCAAGATATTTATCTACTCGACTACATACCCACTCAGATGAATGCAGAAAATCTTCGTGAGTTTTTCCCTGCTTCACTGCTGCATACTCCTTTCATCTTAAATGCAGAAAATCTTCTATTAACACACTTACCCACTCAGATGAGAGCATTAGATCAATCTAAAATGCATTAGGTTCACACAACTACCAAGATATTTATCTACTCGAGCACATACCTTGGTAAGGGAACGCTTAGCTATAAAAGCTTGTCACTCAACGGCGGTAATGATTAAGCTCTGCAAAATTTACTCGATTGATTGTCACCTCCAGCTGTAGATGCATAGTAATTACTGCTAACCCCTTTATCAGTGTTTATAAAAACAGCCAGAGACTTACCAAAGAAAAGAACTCTTGCTTCTTTAACTATCACCAAGAGCAAACGCACACCGGGTTCTTCATCACTTCGTAAGTTCTTCTTACTTCCTTCTACAAATTGTGCTTGTAAAGTATGTAGAGATTTCTGTGTATAAATATTCAGTTTTAGGCTTATCGTGCAAACCTTTGAGGTACAAAATTTTTAGTTCTACGAATTATTGCCTTGGACAGAGTCCATGCACACCAACTGTTTGTATAAATAGGTCTGAGTAAGCTGTAGGGATACCTGGACAGTGTGTGTGCTATATAGCCAGCTCAGTACCTTTCACTATCGACCAATGTTACCTAACTTTGCAAACCTTTTTACTTGTCAAAACACGTTTTTCCTCCAAAACAGCTTCATCATTCACCCATGCACAAGTTCTTAAGTGTTTGTTGATCGGGGTATTCAAGACAAAGATATTGAAGATTATACAAAACAAACATCTCGACATGAATGAATTTGCAAGGTTTAGATAGACCATTTAATGTATTCCTAGACATCAAACTTACAATTTATTAATCACATAGGTCTGAAAACCATGTAAAATCTTGATACACCACTTAAAAATTTATAGGTTTTTGTCTCAGTTTTAAGCCAAATGCTAGGCATCAGTGATCTCTGCTGTTTAAGCCAAATATCAGTAAGATTTTTGTCTCAGCTTTAAGCCAAAATTGTGATAGTGAATGCCATTAGTGATCTATGCTGTTTATAAAAACAACCGTGATAAAAAAAAACAGTGCATGAAAAGCCTTTCGTAGATTTGAGAGGATAAAAAATGAACAATGAACATACATGCAATTTGACCAAAAACTTGTAGAGATACAGCCAGACTTCAAAATAAACCGCTTTATTGACATGGAAGTATAGCTAAACATGAATATTATAGGTTTCAGATGTCGAAGCACATTTGTCCCGTGAGAGACATAACCATCGAAAGAAAGCGCTACACTATTGAGGCCATGGTTGTAGAAAAAGGCATGCCACGAACAACATCCAAGATTGCAAAACCATATCAGCGCATAGTGCTTCAGAATGCTGAGGTATAACTCTTAGCCATGTTCAATGCCTAAGTTTTTTCTATTCAGTAGACATCTAACAACAAAAACTAACATTGACTAAATTATAGGGTACCAGGATCCAAGGCACAATCGGTGAAGACATTGCCATTCTCAGCAACACGCTGAAAATGTTCCAAACATACTCCATAAGCAATGCTACTGTTGACAAACTAGATGTGCAGCATCGATTTGTGGATCACTGTTTCCAACTGAAAATAAGTGCGAGGACACCGATACAGGCAAAATTAATTGATGGTCTCACTATTCGCACGCTGAAGTTTAACTTTACTCCTATAGCTGATATTGCATCAATAGATGATGTGGATGCTAAGATTGGTAACGTCAAAGTATATTTTTGGCCATAAATTAAATAAACTAGGACAGCTCTTGACTTTGACCAATCTTGAAACAGATATGCTTTTCGCAATTCTTGAGGTTGGGCCGAGGAAACCTGCTGGCAAGTCTATGATTGCAGATCTGCGCATCATAGATCAAGGGTACTTAGTCAGTTATTTTATATATCCAGTCAATATTTCCTATGCTAACCTAAGTAGTGTTATGGTGAAAATCAGATTTGTCCCAACCACTGTCACTCTTTGGGATCAGTTTAGCGACACTGAAGCAACAGCAATCTCCAACCTTTCAGGTCCATTTCCAATAGCGATTGCATACCGCTTGAAGCTGGCAGCCAAAGATGGTACTTAAATACTGAGATAACTAAGTCTATGCATGCAATGTTAATGAAAACAATCAAAGGATAGCTATTATTTCCCATAATCATTGACTAGCTTTCGATATTACAGTTTAAGCTTTTGCTATCAAGGTAATCAAATACACTTAGTCGACTTTGTTCAAAGTTTATATCAATTTACGATTGCAACGTAAAGTTCCTAATCATCTGAGTGTCAACCTGAAACATTCCATCAGGTACTAATCTCGGTACAAGAAGCTCAACCACTTTCGTGTTTAACCCACCAATCCCAGCTGCAGCTGCACTTCAAGCTTGGTAATTTCGCGGCCTATCAAGATTATCGTTTCATTGTTTAGCATTAATAGTTTTGAACTACTACACAGGTGCAAAGCTAATGCGACTGCTATTAAAGAATTGCCAGCTGGGCATGCACCAAGATATCAAGCAAGCAAGCAAGTTCCACCACCGGATGATAAGCTTGTAAAAATTGAAAATTTCCCAGCTTCTGTGGAAAAGGTAAAAAAAAAAGAGCTAAACTGCCTTAAACATTCCTATCTATTAGTGATGAGTCTAAGTCCATGCCTGAACATGCAGCCAATATACATAGGCGTCAAAGGAACTGTCCAACTTGTAGAATTTAACCAAAGATTCGTCTATGTGGCATGCTCAGTGTGCAACCGAGGCACAAATGCTGTCGGAGATGGAGAGTTTTGGTGTAACTACTGTGACAAAATCGTTCAACCATTGACAAGGTTATTACAATACACTGCATAATATTGATTTATATAACTTACATAGAAGCTTAACTTTTTTTTTTTTTGGGTAATTTAGCTTGAAATTAAAAGGGGTTAAGCGAATATACAGCCTACAAGGGGCATACCCCAGGGAGGACAAAACAAAATAAAGAAAAGAAAAGAAAAAATTACGTACCCCCGGCACAACCGCTGGGGGATATGAAATCCAGCACAACCCGCTGGTATAGGCATACATATGTTTTAAAACAAAATTAAGATTGTGAGATGGAGACCACCCTCACTTGGTTGAAATCAAATTAGATTCTGAATTTTGAAAGTTGGACCAAGAGTACATCGGTCACCCTTAACAAGACACCAGATATGAACTTTAAATTTTGTTTGAAAGCATGTGTGTGGGCCCCAAGGGGTATGCAACCCATGTGAAATACATCTGCAGCTCAAAACTTGCGGGTAATAGCTGTAGACCAAAAATGGTTCAAATGCCCACCAAACAAAAGCAAGAGCTTTATCTGATAGGCCCATTGTGCAATATAGAACATGGGCCCACCATATTTCCGGAGAACCACCCATTCTCGTTTGAGAAATCATGCCACCTTTTGATGCGTACTGGACCGAAATGATGCGTAAGTGAAACTTGGTATTAACATACTCTAGCTTTACAGCTGTGCACCATCTCGTGAAACAAGTTGGACGCGTAGACTGTTGACTGTTGCGATTATCTAGTATGCTGCCATTTGCTTTACCATGTTGTACGGGTAAAAGAAGCCCACTTGCACGGGGGAGAGTGGAACACACTCTCTTCTTCTTCAACAAACTGATTACCAGGTAAACCTTGGAAAATGAACACACAAAAACCAGACACCAATACAAGCTCTAAACAGACGTAAAGGAGAGTTGAGGAGCTACATCACTGAGCTCACCTTAGCACCAGAACCGAATGAGGTATGACCCCGCCGCCGTGACACCAACGACACTTAACGGAGGGAACTACGCGCAGAGGAAAAAGCCAGTTTCAGACTCCGGGATCTCCAAACCTCCGAGAAGCTTTCTTAGTGTTTGGTTGTGGTTGTTGAACCCATCACCATTCGGTGTGATGGGTGTGCTGTACGGACCTGGAACACTTCGAGTTGATGCCCATCGTGGACCGAAGTCCCCTGGACTTAACCAATAGTTTGAAAACCATCAGATTTATGGGATTTGCTCTTGAGAGAACTGGGGACAACCCCCCGTTTTGAGATTTGCTATATTGATTATTGCTGTAGGGACTATACAGCCACTCACTTTCACAGTATCATCCATAGAGATGTTGTTTAGTTGCGTTAAAATTGATTGTGCAGATTACATTATTTCTTTCCTCGATCGTTTTTCAATGTAATGTTTTGCAGGGTGAAATTTGACGTGGAAATCAAGGACCCAACTGGACAGATCTCTGCTGCCATGTTTGCAGAAGAAGCTGAAGAATTCTACAAAATTACCTCTGCGGAAATGATGGAAAACATCGTTGATGTAAACACTAACAAACTTATCGCTAACCATTGCTGCCTTTAAAACACACTAACAAATTCTATTCTATTTAGGATTACCTCCAGTTGGCTATGATGGAAAAGCTAAATGAGCCAAAAGAGTGCAGAGTAAACCTCAAAGTCTATAACTACAGCTATGGAGCAATCGATCAATGCAAATTCAGCATAGTTTCAATCTTCCACGACACTGCTGAATCCATTGTGAATGCACCTCGCAATCCACAGCTACTTGCTCCAACAACGCCAGCAAAGAAGGCAAAAATATCCAGCTATGCAAAGCCATCTTCGCCGGCAAACAACCAGGAGGAAGACTCAGATGAAAGTGCAACAATGCAGGATGCATCCGATGGTGAGGACACAGACAGTCTATCCAAGAAAAATGACTAGAAGGAAAGAATGGTGTTTTTTGGGTGGGCAACTTTACAAATCCTTTTCCCGCCACTATTCCCTATCTACTTCGAGCAGCCATCTATAGGCTTATTACTTTGTTGTGTTGTAATGTTCAGTACTTTAAGACCTTGTTAGATGTCCAGTTGACTATTTCCTATCTACTTCAAGGGATGTCCAGTTGTGGAAGCTTCCCCATTGGCAAATTTTGTCAGCACCCCCTGCGGCAGTAATCTTCTATGATAAATCAGCCACTTATTAAAATGCCAGTTAATCATCTTATTGAATCAACCGTTTTGTACACCACCTGGTCACAGATTTTGGCTTTTCACTTTGTATGGTCAATAGAATAACTATTGTTGTCTCTTCTTCTCCACTTCAGAGGCCTGCAGTCTTCCAATTAATTTAAGGCAGTGGCATCTAAGAAATCGACACTTAGTCATTGTTTAACGACGTGGTAACAGAGACAAAATTTTCGTGTGTTCAATATGTTGTTTGGATTTTAGTATTGCTTTTCTATGGTTCCCTCTTGTAGAGGTTTGATCTCAGACTCAAAACCTTCCCATGTATTGAGCCAACAACTATACGGATATATTTCAGAGAAGAGATAATCACAGATTCATGAGAAAAAGTGGCAAGTCATGCCATATTCAGGTCAAAGCTAATGCAACCGCTATCAGAGAACTTCCAACAGGAAATGTCGGGAGATGCCGGCCAACAAAACAAACAGCACCACCCGACAATAAACTTGTAAAAATTGCAAACATCCCTGCTTCAGTTGCAAAGGTAAACTAGAAAAGCAAGCATAACTTCTTAGTTCAATCTATTTACAGGTAATGAATCTAAAAGGAACTGTCTAGCTTGTGGACTTCAACCAAAAATTCATCTATGTAGCATGCTCGGAGTGCAACTGAGGCACAAATGCTGCCGGAGATGGAGAGTTTTCGTGCAACTACTGTGCACATAGCGTGCAACCAATCACAAGGTTGATAACCATAACAATTACAAGATAGAAAGGATTTTACCAGCTCCTTTAGTATATCATCGCATAACCATTTTCTCAAATCTATGCGGGGTGAAATTTGTTGATACCTACTGCTACTGATAGTGATCATATATAAATTGCCGAAACAATGAGTTCTTTGTCAAAAATTGAAGCTCATTTAACTACTAATAGTTCTGAATATACTTTTCTGAAAAATTGAGTGTAGTTGGCTTTGTATGGTTCAAAATGAGCTTTTCTAACCAATGAGTTTAATTAACTATGTCTTTACCCCATATTTTGTCTTTGACTTTTCTGAAACACATAAACTTTGCTATGTACGCACCAGCCAATAACATGGAATCCCACAATTGGTTTTAAGAACTAAGTCAAGAAATCCCACAATTGGGAGTCCTATTACTAAATAAGTGCATGGTTTGAAAAAATTAATAGGTAAAAACACGTACGACGGCGGATCAACCAAGCAAAGCACTGGCACCGACTGGTCCAATCGTTCTATTCCATAGACTGGTAAAACTACTGCAGCTAAAATTAGAGTACACCTTGGAGAGTCAGATCTTGATCCGTTCTCAACTTATTTCACTCTTAATATCGTGTACAAAGACTTGCTAGATGAGGCTCGTTGTGTCTAAAAAGTTTATGACCAGTATTACACGGTCATGTTTGTTGTATAAATTGGTCCATGAAATCCTTGCTCATATCAGTAAAAGAGTTATGCTTAACAGTGAATATCTATCACTGGTTTACGGTCTTAAGCTAGCAACAGCAAACAAAGCAACTACCAACCTATAATGGCACTTAAGTAAGAGATCAAGTTCACGTTACTGTGTATGAAATTGATGTGATGTTCTGTGCAAAAGAAGGTTCAGCAAGCCATTAAGAGTTGCACCACTTGGCTGAGCATCATTACATTCGGAGTTTTGATGCCACTCCCATGCAAAATCACACTTAATGCTGGCTGCTGAACTGACTTGACTGGCCCAAAGATCTGGTGGTTGGTTTTAGCCTTAATCACACAACTTGCTACTTGCTTTTTCAATTAAACTTTACCCAAAATACCAACTACTCTATCCTCCATCACTTGTTAGTCATCACAGCTTCCCTTGCATTGAATTCTTTAAAGAAAACTGTAAAACTACTTAGCTAAGCAGGCCTCTCGTTCATTTCCACTACAAACAGAGGTAACTATACTAAGCAGTTGGAACTCTCACATTTCAACGACTAAATCTGGTAAAGCTCTCTACTTCTATTTTTAGCGTTTATTTTTTAAAACCCCTTTTGCACACCAGAAATGTTTGGACTTATTATCTATATTTTGTGATAGAATGGCAACAAGTGATCCATTTGTGAGAGTCTACTTTGAGAGCCATGACCCAGAGCTTCATATAGAGGGTGGGCTGTTCTACTTGCACACTGCTAGCAACCAATCTCACCTTGCAGCTGTATCAACAGGTATGGAACCAGCAAATCTAACATATGAGGCGTCTCCTGAATTCGTGGCAAAGTATTCAGAGGTCTACCCCATAGGCCATACTTTGGTATGGGATAATAAGGATAGTTTTTCTGCATGGTTAGATTCTCTTATCTACTACTCCTTCCTGCTCAGTAGTGACCAAGGTATGTATGCTTTTCAGTCCTAGAAAATCCCTAACTGCAATTAATAATATCACAAAATTTAACACACAGAATAAAGTATTGCTTATCTAAGTCCCTTTGTTATTAAATCTTAGGAGTTAAACGACCATGGTTCGTTAAAGAAATCCCAGCACCAAATGCTTATCAGTTGACGGTGGGTATTTAACTTTGTGTTTCCATAGTAAACTAATATTCCTTCAAAAAAAACAGCAGAAGTTACAGTTGTTAGTGTAACACAGGGTGTGCCTATTGGATTTGAACGAATCTTCAACGAAGAATATGACACTTTTTGGATCTTACTAAAGAGTGGCAACAGAGTGTGGCCAGTACGCATAATTAACAACAACTTTCGAGACAACTGGTCTTCATTCTTAAAAGACCACGGAGTCGGGCCAAATTTCAAGATAGTATTCGGGTGCTACAAAAAGTGGATATTCGATGTCTATGTGTTGAACACCAGCTTGGAAAGGGTTATGCAGCGCTGGAACATAGGAGGGAATTTTTTAGAGCAGCTGGTCCCTGAGGATTGTAAGGCTATTAGCTAAACGCCAATGCATATATTCGAATATTCTTATTTAGTGCTTATATTTATTGAATGCTTAATCGGTAATGGCGCAGACATCAGAGAGACTTCCTGTGTCCCGTACACCATGCTGACAGAATTTTGTTACAAACAATTTGGTTGCATGTGCATATCGAAGGATCAAATAACACGGGTAATTGCTACTTATTTATTTAACTCTTGCTAAACACTTCTAGAATAGCATTATCAGTGTCCATTTGATTCAGGTTTTTGAGCAAAATCTGAATCAACTTCTGCGAGATGGTGAACTTAAGAAGTTGGTGCTCAAGACTGGACCTCGGGAATGGCACATTCCTCTTAAGCATTCATCAATCCGCCACCGAAACTTCGTTAAGTTTCTGTATGAGCACAGGCTGCGCCAAGGAGATTTTATATTTGTTGGTGTCTCACAAGTTGGTGTTCTTCAAATCATTGTGTTTGCAATGCATGGAGGTGAAAGAATGCGATATTGGTATCACTGAAGAACAAGCAATAGACCGAGGTCCATTGTCAGAATGAAGAACATCGCAGCTTTTCTAATTTCTATTTTGGTGTCTGACGTTTTTTGGGTGGACAAAACTTTACAAATCCTTTTCCCACCACTATTTCCTATCTACTTCAAGCAGCCAGCTATAGGCTTATTCCTATGTTAAGTTGTAATGTTAAGTACTGTAAGCCCATGCCAGATGTCGTAGGTGTGAATGGAAAACTATCGCAAATTTTGGCAAAACCCTTGCAGCGGAAAACTTCTACGGTGAATGGAACCACTTATAAAGCACCAGCTAATCGTCTATTTCCATCAATCTTTTTCTGCACAACCTGATCACAGTCTTTGTTTTGGCTTAGATTAAAGGTTTGTTGACTACATGTTTTTGGGACTTATCCGTGTCTTTAACCGGATGTATAGTTTGACATCTTTTGTTTAGTTTATGTGAAAAATTCAGAGTAATTTCAAGTATTTTCGCAGAATTTGTGAAATTCTAATTACCTTCTTCTGGACCAAGCATATCTTACGTGCATTTACTTGTAGATTTGAAAGATTGATGGTTTGAAAACCATACCAAAATACCCAAAAAACATTCTCACCAAACCAAACTGCTCTAAAACTGTTCTCGCTATCTATTAATCAGTTACGCATAACACGTTATATAAAACGATATCTAAAACCAAGCTACACATAGCACGTTATATGAAACGAATTGACATTAATTTATACCTTTCTATTCAAAAACTCATATTCATGTAATACTTTTAGTTAACGGGTTAACATTAACGGGTTGATGCGTACGTGCGTAGCACGTAGGATTCCACCTAGTCAATTTAAAAAGTCTGTTGCATTGCAGAGTAGTACTCTCTCCGTTTCAATTTGTTTGTCAATTATTCTATTTTCTGTTATGCCTTAAATTGTTTATGTTTTTCAATTTATAATGTTTTTCATGTTTTAAAAACCTTGTATAATAGAATTAATCGTGAATTATCAAACAAAATCTATATTATATATATTTGGAGATCAATATTAAAAGATATAAGCGATCGAAAACTGACACAATTATCAAAAAAAATAACAAACAAAAAGGGACGGAGGGAGTACTTATTAAGACCGGTGAAGGGAACAAAATACTATTTTAATAGACTTTTAAACACCCAATGGGTGTTACCTAGCAAAACCCTTATATGAGTATTTGCAAAGGAAATTGTGGGAGATTGAAACAGCCGTTCATTCCTTGAAAAAAAAATAAAATAAATAGGCCGTTGATATTTGATAAACCCGTGGAGTTCATTAGCTCACGTCCACACCGTCTTGTTTCTTCTTTTCTACCGCCTATAATAAAAGCCGCAGTTGCGTTTTTCCTCATGCAGGCTGCAGCTCTACCCAAATGACGAAACCCAAGTCCAGAGGAAACGATCACCACCCACCGTCTCAATTTCCTGTTTGTTTCTCCCCGTCCACCGCCCCAATTCCGGCGCCCACATTTATGGCGGCTCAAATATATGGCATCCGATCGGCGGCAGCCAACTGTTACGACTTCTGAAAGTTTTACTCCGGCAGAGTCGAACTCATCACAGCCGCCTACATATACTTCCTGCCAAAACCTTCTGCGTTAGATTCATCGTACACCAAGACGGCTTCTTCGCAGAGACGCACAGAAACCTGGGACTCCGCTTGAATCAAGGTACTATTCCCTCCCTCCATTATTAGCTGCAATACATTTCTTCTAAAATTAATATTTATATTCACTTTGACCGGATGATTGTTGACATAATTAGCTGGTATGTAAGATGTTTGCTTAGATTCCGGGTAAATTGGTGTAAACGTTAGGTTCGTGGTTCCGAACAATCATGTGGTACGCCAGGTGTTCGACTAAATGTCTTAGAGAATCTTTGTCTAACCTTTGTGTCTTACCCCCTCCTATTTTGTATGTTGAACATTAATTCAATTTCGCCAGCCTGAGCTTTGTTCACTGTGGGTCAGGAATTTGGGTCATGTGGATTCTCTTGAGTTACCACAACATATAAAAATTGAGGACAAAAAAAGAGCAACCACGAACACGGTACTTTAGGTGTCCCGGCTAAAGGGTGGGGTGTTTTGTTTTGTTTTGAGAAGCTTGACTGTTCTGGTTGATGTTTACAGCTCGTCTTAGTGTAGATTGGTAATCAAATCTGGGAATTGATTGAATACATACACAGGTTCATGAGGATATTTTTGAGATGAAAGTTAAAAATAGTTAGGTACGAAAGTTAGAGGTGAAAAATGAGGCAGTCTTTAGTTTTGAGATGAAAAACCTAACTATTTTACCTGCTTGATTCAGTGTATGCCATGGACGAAACTCTTATAGACGTAGTTTTGTGGTTCCAAAAAAACAAGTCTTATGGTAGGTATTCGACAAATGACCCATAATGCCACATCGGCCAACTTCAAAGCTTTCAAACCGATGAGAACATGGGCAATCAAATATTGCCCCCCTGGTTTATTAGTCTTTTTATGAGAAATGTTGAGTAATTCAAGAAACGGCTTCTCAACTGTCCTTTGAATTTATATAAAATATTCCTCACACAAATGACATCCCGCGCACTTCCTGAGGCAGATGTTTGATAATCCCCCTCATGGCAGCTCGAAAGCTGTTCAAATCATATGCGAACTCTAAAATCGAGCCGAAATTCCAACAATTATGCACAGGGCAGTCGTGAAATCGTGCTCTAGTCCACCGAATCTCAAGTTTAGAGAAGCTGCCTCCAAGTATTTCATTCCAGCTCTGCTCGTCCATCACTCAATACAGAAGTCATGCAAATTTTTTGGCAAGGCAAAGAAATTTGATTAATCAAAGAAACGAGAGTTACAATGATTAAAAGGAACCAAGACAACGGCATAACAACGCATGAGAGCATCCCAACAAGGTTGGTACCCACTCAAGCGACAATCATTTGTCACTTGGACCCAAAAGATTGGTAAGCCATCAACCAAAAAAAGCTAAAGACACAGCAATAGTACATCCATCCCTGTTTCAGAAGATAAAAGAAGGAAGCCCAGAAACAAATGGGACATGATTAGGCTCCCTTCCATGATGTAGAGCATTAGTAAGCAAGAGTAGAAAGAAGATCTCCTTTTTGAGTTAGACCTGGCATACTCCAAGGGTATTAATCCACAATCATAGAAATGGCTTCAATTCAGACATCATTCCAAGCCAACAACAAAAAAACTCCAAAGCTTCCCATAGAAATCTGGAATATTAGGCATAGGTGCTACAATTCAGACATCTTTCCAAGCAATCATCAAGATTTCCAAATCTTCCCATAACGTCAATATAGATCCCATCTTTAGCAGATGAATGAGAGAGGCACCATACCATCAAAATAGAATAAAGAACTAAAGGGTGCAGCTCAAGACCTAAGAAAAATCTCCAAAAAACTGAGTAGCCAGCAAGCTCCCACTTTGATCTCACCCAATGTGTTAAAGTAACGCATCATTTAACACAATTAGAATACATTCTCTTTAACATCTCAGCAAAATTACAATAGAAGTTGTTACGGCTTGACTAGTACAACAGGTACGAGAAAGAAAAGCACCTTTTTTTTTTGTACCTAGAAACGTTGGAATACAAACATGGGACCGTACGCAACTTTAAAAAAATAGGCATTTGTATCGATACTAGATATGTGTAACCTCAACCTTTAGTTTGATGGGGTTGAATTGATCAGTAAGACTTAAACAACCCTGTAAAGTATCACTGTTGAATACAGTATGGTCCTCTCCTCCACGAATGTACTTGACATGATAAGTTTTAGGCAGAAGATTGAAACTCTTTTTAATGAGCTTCTCTAACTCCTGAAACCGTCGTGGTTTCTTTATTTTAATTAGGTCAAATAAATAACTTCCCCCATTGTAATCCACTCTTATGACAACTTTATCCTCATCCTGCATCCTTTCTTTTCCATGAAGACGTTGGGAGTCGGGTATGCTTTGCTGAAATTTGGACCATGGCTTACCTGTGAGATCTGTAATACGACGTTTCACTGTAGTCATGCTAGCTGCAAAAAAAGATCAGATTCATCCAGGCAGGGGTGAGGTCAAGAATTTTTATTCAGGGGCTGAATTAACACATGTACTTCTATACTAAAAACTATTTCACTCTTATTATTACATACTATTTCCTTTTGTATGTAATACCTTACTTAAAGTGACATTGGTCTTTCTTTTAGTGATCAAAATACTCACACCCTTATACTTGATCTTGCCTTATAAGAAAATTGAGAGAAATTCTTAAGGTGCAAGGTAACCATTTTAAAATTGAAATCAATCTTAATCTTAACGCGGTTTTAAATAACAAACTTTTTCACATCAATGCTATTGTAGAGTATCACTTTCTTACTTTTGAAATTGCAAACTTACCACCAAGTTTTTCTGCAGCAGCCTCTAATGTGTAGTCTTTGCATTCTAACAATTCCTCCATGGTAAGTATTTTCTTAGGTCGTCCTCCTGATTTTTTGTGTTTATGGGAATCCGCTGGTTGTAAATAAAAAAGGTCATGAAATTTATATATACACATATGCATGTATATGTATAACTATAAGAAGCCAAACGCAAATTCAAAGTTAAAATGGAGAGAGAGAGAGAGAGAGAGAGGACTCACTAGAAGAGGAAGACTCGCCAGGACTGGAAAGCTGATTGGGTCCGATTAAATCCGGGAGATATAAATCATCTATTCATTAAAATGAGTACAAAAGATGTCAAACGCAAACTCAAAGGTAAATTAACCATAAAAATTGTGTATACACATTTGTAAGAAGCTAGAATCATCAAGTAATACAGTAAAAAAACCGTGACAAATGAAACGAAAAACTGAGCGCTCAAGTTCCCAAACAAACATTTTTTTTATATATCTTAACTCTCTCATCTATACTACTACTTTTATGTACGAAATCCATTATTTAACAATTGGGCCGCATTATAATTGTGGTGGTGCCTTTGATTATTGATCGGCAACTATAGTAACGTTCTGTCCCTTCACAATGAATGATACTACTGCATCCATTTTAGAGGGAGACGAGCACTTTGGTGGTGTCCTCAAATTTTTAGATTATGTAATATCTTAACTCTCTCATCTATACTACTACTTTTATGTACGAAATCCATTATTTAACAATTGGGCCGCATTATAATTGTGGTGGTGCCTTTGATTATTGATCGGCAACTATAGTAACGTTCTGTCCCTTCACAATGAATGATACTACTGCATCCATTTTAGAGGGAGACGAGCACTTTGGTGGTGTCCTCAAATTTTTAGATTATGTAGACTTTTCATCCTTCTACTCAAATTTATACTCCTATCTGTCTTTGTTTTTTACTTTTGTGAATTGATAACCGTTCATGTTGGCAATTAATGGTCCATATTTTAAAGAAACTCTTTCAAAAGAGAGTTAATCCAGACTATATTAAAAACGCTTTCGGATGGTTGAGATGGGGGTGCACGGTGCTACCCTTTAAAACATCTTACAGGTTGCATTTCGCTTCCGTTTCTTACATGTTGACAGTTCGCATAAGCCCTTAAATATTAATACAGACTGGGGCACACACGATGTGTGCGGAAGTCGAATTTTGATTAAGAAAACCAAATTAGACACACATGACATGAAAAACTATCAAAAATCAACTTGGACAGATACAACTTGAAAAATTATTAAATATCGACTTGCACACGTATCGCGTTTGCCCCACCTCTAGTGTGTTTAAAGAACATTGACGGTCATTGTAGGCTGTATATTCTTTTGCCCCTTTTATTTTCAAGCTTATTTACCCAAAAAAAAAAAAAAAACATTGACGGTCTTTTGTAGTTTTTTTTTTTTTTAATTTAAAATACCTGGTCTTTTGTATGTTCACTCCCGCCAAATTGTTTCCTGTCACAAGGAAAAGGTCGTTATTGATTTATTGATTAGTTTTGTGTCAAGTTTTCATAATTTATTGATTTATCACGACGAGACGAATTCAAAAAGCATAAAATTATGGTCAAAACTAATAAGTATTTTTTTGAATAAAGCCGAAAATAAACCAAAATAAACCAGTTTATTGGATTAATTTTGGCTTTATTAAAAAAAATTAGTTTCGACCATAACTTTATACTTTTTGGATTCGTCTCGTCGAGACAAATCAATAAACTATGAGAACTGGACGCAAAATTAATAAATGTAAAAAAAAATTGAATAAAGACAAAACAAAAAAACTAAAAAAATCATTTTTTCTTTTTTGCCAAAGGTTTTGGGACTTCGTTGTCTAAAACAGCTGAATATAAAGTCATAAAAGAAAGGAGGGCATGGACGTCCCTCAAGATGCTCCATGGACTGTCAGGAAAGTGTTAGGTCTAAGGGATATAGGCCAATCCTTGATTCTCTACTGAATTGGAAATGGTTAACCGACTTCTTTGTGGTTTGATAACTGGCATCCTCTTGGCCCTCTATACAAAAGGTTTGGAGACGAGGTGGCTTATAATGATGGAAGATCCCTACAAGCTAAAGTATCCTCCATCATTCACAACGGGCAGTGGAGATGGCAAAGGGCTAGGAATTATGTCATTTGGAATATAATTGCGGAGACCCCTACTACCTTAATTCCTGTATGTGATATTGTATATCTTGAAGTTTAATGTAGTGCAAAATTAAAATAGATAGAGACAAGAGATATGGGAGTACTCCATAATATAACAAAAGTCGTGCCACTAAAGTTAAAGTTTTAAAAATGAAAACTCTTTCGTGTAAAAGTTAACTCTTCAATGTAAGAGTCTTTAAAATGTGAAAAATCTTGCGTGCAAGAGTTATAACTCTTCCATGCAAGAATTTTGCGTTATTGTCAGCTCTGACAATAGAAAATTCTTGCTTGCAAAAAAAAAAGTTAACTCTACTTAGCTAGTAAGGATTTTGAAGCTTTTTGCACCATTTGACACATTTAGGCGCCTTTTTTTTTTTTCTAGCTCATGCTTGATTTTTGCACCATGTGGACTATGCTTTTTTTTTTTTTTTTTTGCACATGGAGATTTGTGCTTTGGCAAAAAAGCAAAAAATAGTTTTTTGGTTTTTTCGTTTTGTCTTTATTCATGTTTTTTTCACATTTGTTAATTTTGCGTCCATTTTTCGTGGTTTATGGAGACGAATCCAAAAAAATAAAAAATTATGGTAGAAACTAAAATAAAGCCAAAAATAAACCAGATTATTTTTGGCTTTATTGAAAAAAATAGTCTTGACCATAATTTTATACTTTTTGGATTTGTCTCATCGAAATGAATTAATAAATCACGAAAACTTGACGCAAAACTAACAAATGCAAAAAAAAAGCTTTTTTGCCAAAGCACCTCGGATCCAAAAGACTTCAATTCCCTTTTTTATCCTTGCACAAATGCGCTTCTTTATATATCAAAACAAAGTCCTATCAAATTGATTTTTGGTGTGTTTCTTTTCATCGACAAGTTTCCTAAATGAATGATTCCAATCAATTTTTCGGATCTGGATTGAATGCAAAAAAATTAGAAATTGAAGTGGACTGGATAATAGCTCAAATGGAGGGGAAATTAGTCCGTAAAGAGTGCAATAAAAAAAAGACATTTTAAAATATAATCTAACACACATCTAAATTATTGAAATAGAGCAATCGTTCCCTCTTTAACTAACACATATTAAACACAAAAAATTGAGTTAACCTTTGTCATTTTTTTTTCATATGTTCATCTAAATTTGAAGAGTCAAATGGAGATGCTCTAATTAGTCGGAAGAGGAGAGGAAAAAGAAAACGGGGACTATAAGTCCAATTATTAAACCTAAAAAGAGGAAGAGAGAAATGGAAGACTCACCGTAAAAGGAAGACAAATGTTGACCGTCCGGGGATGTCCACTTATCTATGTCTATAAATGTTCAAGAAATAGAGTTTAATAGTTGGATCAACCATTGAATTTTTTCTACTTTTCTATCGGAGAGATTATTCAATGCTCATGTGCATCACAAGGCGGTGCACAAATTGGTTTTCCGCCACCTATTGTAGCGGGGAATATACTTTGTTGTGAACTCACTACAGTGTAGTGAGTGGTAAAATGGGACTAGGCCGTGACGGCGCCCTAAGAGCATTGAATAATCTTTCAATTTTTTTGTAGAAGGAAAAAAAAAAATGATACTGTAGTTGAAGATTTAAACAATTTTTTTTTTCTTCTTTTTTTTTTTTTTTTTTTTGGTTCTCACACGAACGCGATTCTTTTATATATCAATCGAAGTCCGATCAAACTAATTTTTGGATAGGATATTTTTGTAATTGAATTCTTCAAAATAAACAATGGAAGATAGTTGGGACTTGGGAGCTTACCGAAAATCAATTGAGAATTAGGGCCTCCCAGGAAAAAACTGTTGCCATTACCGACATGCACATTCTGGCCGGCCATTTTAGGAGTATTTTACAACTGGATTGATTTGAAGGGTTCACATATGGCCAACTGGTCTTATCATATTTTGTATAGAGAGAGAATTCAACCAAAACGGCTCAAAACACACAAAAAGGATCAGTTCAGAAATAATGGTCCCACAATGAGCTCAAAACTCCCAAAAAAGATCACATAAAAATAAACGTGATCGAGTGGAAAACAAGGTTCAACCTCCACCGCACATCACGTTCAAAAAGTAAATCTCCACTAGTACTACTGAAAATGACAGGTGAGTGAAATGTAGGGGTAGGCCCATTTGGTCGAGAAGAACTTGGGCAAGGAGAGAGTACCACGTGGTGCATCCGGACTGTCTAACATTGCAACCGACGGTCTGAATTAAAAGTGCCTTCTGAATTTAAAAAAGAAAAACAAAAAGTGAATTTCATTCCGGACCGTCGCATGCATTTTTGGACGGTCCGGATGCACTGCACAGATACCACATCACTCATACCCTATTTGCACCCAAGTTTTTCTCCTTTTGGTCAGATCAAGAATAATTTCATCACAATTGCTCAAATCATTCAAAAAGGGCAGAACAAAAGATTGCCAATAATACTAGGGGTACAAATCACAACAACGTCAGTCTGTGGACTCAATTGGTTGATAGTTGGCCAATGGAGAATTTCCCTTCTTCCAAGGTTCTCATTTGCGGAAAGACCAAAGGCCAGCCTTTGAATATAGAAATGCTTGAAGAAACGTGTTGAGAGGAATCATGTAGCAACAATTATCAATTTTTCTCCTTTTTTCCCCAGGCCCCTGATGCCCGGGTCCCTGTTGTGCACCTAGTGCATTGCACCGTGCAGTGCACATCCAGCCGTTCATCTCGAAAATCAATGGTTTGAATACGCTGAAATTTTCTACCTAGTAAAAATAACTTTTCACCGGTAAGAAAGCGTCTATGTATCCGGACCATTAAAAAACTTTTGGATGGTTGTGATACTGCGCTGCACCGTGCAGCGCAATAGGTGCACAACAGGCCCCTCGTTTTCGTTGCGTGATACAAACTTCATAGGAACCTGAGAGAAATTTAACATGCCTTACAAAATAAAAAGTTCCGGCAATCTACGAGGGGAGCGAGTACGACTACATTGTACAGAGTTTGTTAAGCATAAGAAAGAGTGAAATTCACACGAAATTTACTTGATCTCATTAACACTCTCTATAATTGTCGAAGTAAGTTAACAATAAGTTAATGCAAGACGCGAGATTTTATTAAGTCAGGAGTTGGGTTAGTCACTATATGCTTTGGTTGGTTGACTCCTTGTTATCCATCTGTTACTTCCCCTTTTGGTTCTTTGCATTTTGCCTTGGCCCTTTTAATCTTTGTAATGTGTTTTCAAAGATTAATAAAATCTTTTTTTGCCGTGCAAAAAAAAGACGCGAGATTTAGAAGAGAAGTCGGATGAGAGGACGAGGACCCAAGGATAAGGATCGCGAGTGGACTTTTGATAGGTGCCGAAAAGCACCCATTTAGCCCTCTAATTAACACTTTAATAGTCTAATCATAAAGTTACTTGATGAATCATAATGGTTGAATTGTGTTTGTAGGTTTTGGAGAGTGTCAAACGATTAAAAGTGCTAATGGGAGTTGATATAGTGCATGGAACACAAAGTAGACGTATAGAGCTTCGCAACGGTCCAAGAATCGCATCATTTCGAGTTCAGATGAAGCCGGGGCGAGTCTGCAAAGTTTTGGCCTACAATCTGGATTTTCCGCCCGGGCGGGAATCAAAGTCGCCCGGGCGGTTTTACCCGAGTCAAGGGCGGATTAGGGGGAAGATGAATAGGTCATTGCTTTGTACGTTTTGGGGGGTTCTAGAATATTTTGAAGCAAGTCTAGAGAGAGAAACGCGAGCCGTTCCATGGGTTCTTCAAGTTTTTCATCAAATCAAGCGTTCATCTCTATCTCCATGGCCGACTAAACACTTTTTAGGGGGAAGATGAAGCCCCGTTCCAAGTAACTTTGTTTATGTGTAGGCCTAGGTTTTCTATTTCGAATCGATTGTTTAACTTAGAACATGTTTTCATTATGATCAGATGAAATCGTTTTAATTCTTTCTATTGGTTGAGTATTTGTGTGTGCACTCTCAAATACCTAGTTAATCAATGGTTTTCTTTGCTTGTGCTTGGGTAACTGAGATGGATTATGCTTGTAAGACGGATCGTGCCACTGGACAGTCCGTGAAAGAGACGGTTTGTGCCAGCGAGACGGTCCGACGGTCCGTGCTATGGGATAGTCCATGCCTGTTAACAACTCAATTATCTTCTTGACAAATTGTGATTCGAGTAGAAATCCTAACCTATGCATAACTTAGTTACGTGGTCAGGGTGGATTCGAAACCCTAGACCTTTCTCTCACTAGTTTTTCACCAATTTAATTACTTGTTCTTTTAATTCATTCAGTTTCCAAAAACCAATCACTCAAATCTCTTTTTCTGAATTAAGTTAGAAATTAATCTAAATTAACATAACTTAGCCAAATTGTCTCCGTGGATCGACACTCGGACTTAGCCACTATTCTTCTGAGTAAGGGTTAATTCCTTGTTTTTATAAATATATTTTTGATGTGGTACGACACGGTCAACTTTGGTTACAAAGAGAAGGCCTCTGGCGTCGAGAAGCATGGAACGGAAGAAGGGAGGAAGTTCTCCAACAATAGGAGCCTAGGAGGCAAATTAATCAACAGAAGGATGGAACACAAGGCGATACAGTCACCTTATTCATCAGAAATCTATCTGAGGAGATGGACGAAGTTTGGCTTTACCAGCTATTTGCAGGGATGGGAAAGCTAGTTCTAACTTTCTTACAATTGAAGGTATTGACTGATGCAAATTCAGTACTTACCAAATTTTATGTTATTTTGTATAGTAATAGTTATGTCTGTTCTTTTATAAAGTTCAAACGAAAGGATTTTTCACGAGACGTATCTTTTGATTTATCAAAGGACGTGCTTTTTTTGGGAGTCACTTGGAGGCCAATTTTGTTTTAATTAATACAGAAAAAATGTCTTGAAATATCTTATCTCTCTGCAGTCTCCATTATTTTCTATACAATATGATAAATTCAATTTAGATTTGCCAGCCCCGTCTTCCACCGACGGTGCAACGTGTAGCGAAATTGTAAGATTATGTTTGAATTTGGATCACATTTGGATAAGTCAACAAGGGTGGCTTAGATGTGATTAGGATTTCCTGATTTTCTACATGTCAATTTACAAGCGTGAAAGATTTTGGTTCCTTGGATTTCTGATGATGACTAGAGCAATCTAGTTAGTTGGATTGAAAGCCAAGTTGATTTTTTTGGCAAGGTAGAAGAGAGTAGAGAAATCAATGGAGAGGTAGAGAGAACGAGGCAGCACCAATGGTGCTGTTGGGATAGAGTGTGAGGGTAAAGAAAAATACTAATGAGCGGGTAACCCATGAGATTTTGGGGCTTATGGACACCGGGTGATTGGGAAAGTTTGTATAACTTCAGGGCTCAGATATTAGTGTCGGGTTGAGAATTTTTTAGTATCACAATGTTGTAATCTCTCTAGTGTTCATATAATGGAGCGTCTCTCTCCCGTGGACTAGGCCGGTTTTGGACCAAACCACGTAAATTTCTCCTGTCACTCTTGAAATAAAAAGAGGCTAAATGAATGTACAACCTACAAGGGGCATATCCCAAGAGGACAAAGAAAAAAGAAAAAGAAAGGAAAAAAGGTCCGAAGACGCCGACACAATCCGTTGGGAGGGATGATAGGGGAGGGATGGCCAGGATAGCTACAATGGGAATCACTCTTGTTTTCCCTTTGTGATAATACTTGTTTGGTATTGGATCTCAATACGTGTGTGTTGTGGGTATCACCAAAGTTCCACAAAAATCCAAATTTGTTGGGATTTTAGAGGAAGCACACCAAAGCCGACATTCGATAAGAAAATAATTCAAACGGACAACAAATAAAATGATGATGACAAAGAACACAAAAGAGGGAAACACAAGAATTTCAAAGAAAAAAAAATCGAGCTCGGCTCTAATACCGATTTGTTGCGATTTTTAAATCATATGGATTCAAATACAACCTCCCTTAAAACAAATGGTGCCCTCCAATGCCCATATATTCTTGTGGGTTAATAGCGATAGTAGCTAGTAAAGTGATAAGATTGGTCATTCGAAATTCGGTACAAGTATTCTAATTTCTATGCGCCGAAACAGTTCTGGAAAATAATTCTGGCAACAGTTTTTTGGTGCCGTTAACAAGTCCAACCATGTTATATACTAGCTAGTGAATTATCCATGCGCACTTACAAACATAATTTAGGCCTTGTTTCCTATAATATTTTATGGGAAATCCCATAAAATCATACCAATATCTTGCTAGTACATATTTAAACTATAGATAAGCGTCAAACCACTCGTACAAGCTTCTAGCTACGCTAATGCAAGCATGAAAAAGAGCAGTTAGATACATTCATCAATCTCACAGAAGCAACACCACAACACTATGTGTGGTCTTTTATCGATGCTCTTTTTCTCAATTTCATCGATCTTTCAATAATATAAACAAGCAGAAACTCAAAGGCTACATACTTCAACAAGCAACACCACAAGGCTAATACTCTTATCAATTAAGTGCGTGGGTGAATGGCTTCTTTGGCTCAAGCCGCACCGCAATTGAATTTTTACCCAGATATCCAGGATTGTTTATACAATCCTGTAAGTCCTCATCGTTGACCATTAAAATCGTCTCACCGTCCTCATCTTCGTATATGATATCATAACTTTCAGCCTCTAGGTTCAGCTTCTTAGCAACTTGCTGCTGCAATTCTACTAGTTTCAACGAAATAGGCAGCTGAAACTTAATTGTATAACCATTAACATATTTCGCCCTTACCGTCACCGTGTCCTTTTTCATTTCTTGGAATGCTGTATCATGTGGTTTAGTGTGCGCAACACTAGTTGAAACTTGATTAGAAGGCATATTAGAAGTCAATTGTGAGATTCCTTCCTGATGTTCAACATGGGAGGGTCGTGGGGAACCATCCTTGTTTATGTTGCGAGGTGGCCACCGATGGATACCATAATCCCTACAGATACGCTTCAATGTAGATGAGCAAACTGCAAAAAAGAAAATTAATATTAGAGAAATCACTTTATGTTCTCTACTGCAAGGTAAGCAACAATCAGGACCACAATGCAACGCTATATTTAACTTCCCCAAAGTGTACTCTTACCTTTGAGTTTTCTTGCAGCATCGTCAAGTCTCATGTCCGAATATTGAAGGACAACCTCTCGAGGAATTTCAATTTTAACTCCAGTTTTACCCTTTTTCCTTTCTTGTCTTATGATGCTGTCTGAAAGAGCTACGTCCAAGTTGCTGCGTTCGGTACCAATGAAACTCCTTCCATTATTTACTGCATCCATTGATGGTTGACCCAGATCTGGCGGTCTCATAGCTCGTCCTCCATTTTGCCCGTTTAAGAACACTTATCTGATTGCACAATTCATATAAAATTTAGGGATAACATTATTGCTCCTTTTACCTAGTTCTAACAAAACGAAATTTGACTTATCAGAAATGAATGAGTGACTTACTTGTTGATATGGTCAAATTGGAATCAAGTAGAGTTAGTATATTAGTATATTGTCGCCCTATAAAATTTACATTTTTTGTATGCAAGTTTACAAGAGGAATATATTCATATGCAATATCCGTAAACAACAACAGCGTCAAAATTCCAGATAACTACTGAGTCTTGCATAAGACAAAAAAAAAAAAAGATTGGACCATTACAGAAATCAGAATATCAGATATCAGTTCATCGTGTCATCCAATTTCGAAAAGCACCCCAATTCAAAGGAAGCTGAACCTGCGCTTGAATAATGTCTCAGAACCTAAATTCAAGTTAAATGATACATGTGACATGGACTGAAAGACACCAACCTTGTGTATGCTGCGAGGAGGCCACCGGTGGATACCATATTTCCTATAGACACGCTTCAATGTTGATTCACTGACTGCAACAGAGGAATTCAGATAACACAAACTCAACAACTTCGTCTATCGGAGGAACAAAATCATCATCAATACTGCAAAAGAGCAACACTTGTACTGTCTAATTTTTTTAGAGGGTACTAGTATTACCTTTGAGTTTCGATGCAGCTTCGCTACGGCTCAATTCCGAGAATGCTAGGACATCGTCAGAAGAAATGTCAATTTTGCGTTTCCTTTCTTGTGTCTTTGTTGTGCTGCCTTCTGAACTAGTGGCAACAGTGGTGCTTGAATCAACACTACCAACATCCGGTCCATCGTTAAACAGATCAAATGATGGTTGATCCAGAGAACCTCCCGCAGAATCGGGTTTGCCTAAAATTTGTTAAAAAAAAAAAAAACCTGTCAAAACCCACTTCACCCTACTTCCCTCCTTCAACACAAACCTAAATCAAATTGAGTTTTGCTCAAATTTATAACCGAACTCACAGACACTCAAACTTTAAAAAGCTATTCTCTTCCTTTCAAATTCAGAACTATAACTATTATCCTTAAAGCATTAACTAAAATTATGCTTGGTATTCAAATTTCCCAAATCATAAAATCAGATAAATCTTTGATTTGCTACAGTCGAAGATTTTTTCAAAAATCAAATGGCTTCCTCATTTGCTAAAATCAACCGTTGATTTCAGCAAACGTTGATCTTATCGTTCGGGAAACTCATGTCAAAAGAATGAATTTTTTTGCTCAAATTTTTACTCGGGTTTGAGTAAAAATCTGAGTAGAAGCTTCATTTGGTATAACGTACTCCAATGGGCTAATTCCCAAATTAATACTGTATATTTCAGAATTGGGTTTTCCTAAAGAAGCGAGTTTCATATCAAATGAGTGATATTTTTCACGAAGCAACAAAAGAGATTTCATTGGGAAAGAGAGAAAGAGGGATGGAATAAGTTCGCACCCCATCCGTCGTTGTCGTCCGACTCTAACCGCCAAAAATCCGGGTCGATGGGAGTCTCCAAAACACGGCGTATATAATCGTATTCATCACCACCTGAACCTATCACTGGTTGATTTGCTCCCTCCATTTTCTCAGTATCATGCGAGATAATGGACCTTCTGGGAGGTCAAGGGTGATGACCCTCCTGGCCTTTCTTGTACTAGTCGGTTTTCAGATCCATCCATACAAAAGTTGTATACAAGAAACTTATGAGGATCTGAACCCTCCCTCTAGGGGTCAAGAGTCAACAGTTCATAGCTTTTGTAGTGCTGGTGGGGTTTTAAAAGATCCATAAAATTTCACCAACACCCACTAAATTGTAATGAAACCACTCTCATTCCCATGCACTCCTACACTTCAAAATTAGGCCGCATTTCACCACTTTACAAAAATAGTAACACTTTCCATTTCTTTATTTTTTTTAGCATACTCTATGATCAACAATCTGCTTGACCCTGGGAAAAATATGACATTAATAGAAAAATGGTTATAAATGGAAAGTTTGCCCATTCTTTCACTTCCCATTGTTACCCCAAATTTTTTTTGGCGAATGCACTCATCATCTGCTTCCACACACACACAAACACTCTCTGGTCCTCCCGCACACATACACACAAAAATGACATTTTTCTCTCCCAAAACTTAAATCTAAAAACTCCATGGAACCACTCTATCACCGATTGTCATTCCCTACTTCCACAATCTCTTTGTCTACGTACCATAGTGGTCCCATGATATTACATTTATTAGCAAACTCATGTATGGCCAATCAATCATATTATCAAATGCCAAATTTGTGGTCTCTAAACCACCACCAATTTTGAACAAAAATCCATGTCTCCAAATCTTTAAATTACATCATCTCCTTGTGCAATTGTGCCGCAATTGTGCCACTAAAATATGGTTATCTTTTGGTCTGCTAGTTTAATAAATCCAAATGTCCTATCAATTTTGATGATTATTGGTGAAGTGTGGATGCGGGATTGATGGTGGCTTATCTATTGTTGACGGGCAATAGTAGTTGGGTATGCTACATTTCAGCTTGTAGAACGAGTAAACGAATATTTAGTGTTCTAGAGTTTTGGATTCACATATGAAGCATTTTACAAATGTTTTGGTATACATGCGACGGGATATGCTAAATATTTCAAACATATGTAAAAGTGTATACATAAACTTTTAATAGAGAGATCAGGTGTACTGATTGAGAATAAAATATATAAACTAAGAGGTTATTTACTTGCACAAAAAAAAAAAAAAAAGGGCAAACTTTTTCCATTCTGGACCTGAAATAAGGTATTATCGTGATTTTCTAGAGTAAGAAGGGTTATAGTGTGATTGCATAGAATAGAGGGGTGTTAACAGAATTTACCAAATGTTTGTGGGAACAAAATATTATTCTTCTTTGCAATTCAAAATTAATTTAGTTAATTTCGATTTCAAATTATTTTGTCGCATTTTTACTGTTTATTATCATCATTTTATGCATTTTATTTGGTTTATTGTTGCATAAAATTTCATGAAAAAATATTATACAAAATATTATTCTTCTTTGCAATTCAAAATAAATTTAGTTAATGTCGATTTCAAATTATTTTGTCGCATTTTTGTTGTTTCTGGTCATCATTTTATGCATTTTATTTGGTTCATTATTGCATACAATTTTGTTAAAAAATATTCTGCAAAATATTATTTTTCTTTGCAATTAAAACTTAATTTTGTTGATTTCGATTTAAAATTATTTTGTCCCATTTTTACTGTTTATTATCATCATTTTATGCATTTTCTTTGGTTGATTATTGCATAAAATTTCATAAAAAAATATTATAAAAATTATTATTCTTCTTTACAATTCAAATTTAATTTAGTTTATTTCGATTTAAAATTATTTTGTCGCATTTTTGTTGTTTATTATCATCATTTTATACATTTTATTTGGTTGATTATTGCATAAAATTTCATGAAAAAATATTATACAAAATATTATTCTTCTTTGCAATTCAAAATTAATTTAGTTAATTTCGATTTCAAATTATTTTGCCGCATTTTTACTGTTTATTATAATCATTTTATGCATTTTATTTGGTTGATTATTGCATACAATTTCGTTAAAAAATACTCTACAAACTATTATTTTTCTTTGCAATTAAAATTTAATTTTGTTGATTTCGATTTTAAATTATTTTGACCCATTTTTACTGTTTATTATCCTCATTTTATGCATTTTCTTTGGTTGATTATTTCAAAAAATTTCATGAAAAAATATTATAAAAATTATTATTCTTCCTCGCAATTCAAATTTAATTTAGTTGATTTAAATTTAAAATTATTTTGTCGTATTTTTACTGTTTATTATCATCATATTATGCATTTTATTTTGTTGATTATTGCATAAAATTTCAGGAAAAAATATTATACATAATATTATTCTTCTTTGCAATTAAAACTTGATTTAGTTAATTTCGATTATAAATTATTTTGCCGCATTTTTAGTGTTTATTGTCATTATTTTATGCATTTTATTTGGTTGATTATTGCATAAAACTTCATGAAAAAATATTATACAAAATATTATTCTTCTTTGCCATTCAAAATTAATTTAGTTCATTTCGATTACAAATTATTTTGTCGTATTTTTACTGTTTATTATCATCATTTTATGTTTTTATTTGGTTGATTATTGCATAAAATTTCGTGAAAATTTATTTTTACAAAATATTATTCTTCTTTGCAATTCAAATTTAGTTTAGTTAATTCCGATTTGAAATTATTTTCTCGCATTTTTGTTGTTTGTTATCATCATTTTATGCATTTTATTTGCTTTATTATTGCATACAATTTCATCAAAAAATAATATACAAAATATTAATCTTCTTTGCAATTAAAACTTATTTTAGTTGATTTTGATTTCAAATTATTTTGTCGCACTTTTACTGTTTATTATCATCATTTTACGCATTTTATTTGCTTGATTATTACTTACAATTTCATTGAAAAATATTCCGCAAAATATTATTCTTTTTCGCAATTAAAACTTAATTTTGTTGATTTCGATTTAAAATTATTTTGTCGCATTTTTACTGTTTATTATCATCATTTTATGCATTTTATTTGGTTGATTATTACATAAAATTTCATGAAGAAATATTATACAAAATATTATTCTTCGTTGCAATTGAAAATTAATTTAGTTAATGTCGATTTCAAATAATTTTGTCGCATTTTTGTATTTGTTATCATCATTTTATTCATTTTATTTGGTTGATTATTACATACAATTTCGTTAAAAAATATTCTGCAAAATATTATTTTCTTTGCAATTAAAACTAAATTTTGTTGATTTCGATTTAAAATTATTTTGTCCCATTTGTACTGTTTATAATCATCATTTTATGCATTTTCTTTGGTTGATTATTGCATAAAATTTCAGGAAAAAATATTATAAAAATTATTATTCTTCTTTGCAATTCAAACTTAATTATTTCGATTTCGATTGAAAATTATTTTGTCGCATTTTTACTATTTATTATCATCATTTTATGCATTTTATTTGGTTTATTATTGCATAAAATTTCATGAAAAAATATTATACAAAATATTATTCTTCTTCGGAATTCAAAATTAATTTAGTTAATTTCGATTTAAAATTATTTTTTCGCATTTTTACTGTTTATTATCATCATTGGTTTATTATTGCATAAAATTTCATGAAAAAATATTATAAAAATTATTATTCTTCTTTGCGATTGAAACTTAATTTAGTTGATTTCGATTTAAAGCTATTTTGTCGCATTTTTACTGTTTATGATCATCATTTTATGCATTTTATTTGGTTGATTGTAGCATAAAATTTCATGAAAAAATATTATAAAAAATATTATTTTTCTTTGCAATTCAAAATTAATTTAGTTAATTTCGATTTCAAATTATTTTGTCGCATTTTTATCGTTTATTATCATCATTTTATGCATTTTATTTGCTTGACTATTGCTTACAATTTCATTGAAAAAAATTCCGCAAAATATTATTCTTTTTTTTTGGGTAAATAAGCTTGAAATAAAAAGAGGTTAAGCAAATGTACAGCCTACAAGGGGCATACCCCAGGGAGGACAAAAAAGAAAAAGGAAAAGAGAATTGCGTGAAATAAAAGGGATGGCCACAAGGGCTACATGAGCGTAAGTAGGGTAAAGTACAAGATACGCAAATATAAACTAATCAACTGATGCAGTGACAGTGAGGGAAAATAGGAAAATAGGAAACCAACTCATCCCGTTGGAATAGGCCTTGGAGTAGCATGGCAAATGATACTTGATGACTGAATAGGACTTGGAGTAGCATGGCAAATGATACTTGATGCTTGGGGAGGGACTTGGGATACTTGATGCTTGGAGCTTGCTTATGGAACTTGATGCTTGGGGTGGGACTTGGGAAAGTGGTTTGGTGGAATTTGAGCAGCATAACGGCTGCTTTTTACAATCCCGGTGAATCAGATGTCTGCCCAGAGATAGGCAGCCCAAAAATACAGAGTTTTAGACTAATAAACCACTGGTAACAGGCTAGTGTAGGGAGGAAATGCTAGCTAGTGTAGGGAGGAAATGCCCCCTCCCAGAAGGGACTAATACACGCTATGGGACAGCCCCCCAAAGCTAGGCAAGAGATTTCAACATTGTGGATGCTGATCAGACACACAGCAGTCCAGATGAAACTAAACAACTTAAGGTAAATAACCAATCATGTCCACTGGATTTCTGGAAAATTGGGCAGCATCTCCTTTGTAACAGGTACATAACACAGCAGGTTCTCAACAAAGTTCAATTGCAAGCAAGTAAAAATGCAGGTTGCAACAACCCTTGCAACCCACCTAATAAGCATAATCCATATACAAGTAAACAAGAATCTATAGCAACAACCCTTGCCATAGATTAACATAATAACATGAAAGTTCAATTGCAAGCAAGTAAAAATGCAGGTTGCAACAACCCTTGCAACCCACCTAATAAGCATAATCCAGATACAAGTAAACAAGAATCTATAGCAACAACCCTTGCCATAGATTAACATAAAGTTCAAGTAGATTGTACGGTTACCTGGAGTATTAGCAAGCTCCATCAATGGCAACAGTAGTAGCTCAACAGTGATGACCGCAGCAGCAGAGAATAGGATGAAACTCTGTTCCTCGCTGCAGCAAAATACAGGGGCAGCAGCAGCAACAGCAAAGCAGGACCAGCAGTGGCAAAATTTGCAGCCTGCATACACACACTGGAGTATTCCAAGCTGCAGCAAATAAAGGGGCAGCAGCAAGCCAACAGCTCTGCAGAGAAACAGGGGCAATGACTGCAGTACGGCAGCAGCAGCATAACAGCAACCATATAGAGGGTTGGACAGCATAAACAGCAAAGATCAATAGCAACAGCAGCAACAAATGAAGAATACATCAGAGATAATAGCCTTTAATTTATTCCCCACTTATTTAATAGCCACTGGGATTGATATCCATGGGGAAGATTACCCAGGGATATCAATCTGTATCTCACCATTGAATGAATTTTGCTT
The DNA here is from genome assembly GCA_020921065.1 of Vaccinium darrowii. Classification (NCBI taxonomy): domain Eukaryota; kingdom Viridiplantae; phylum Streptophyta; class Magnoliopsida; order Ericales; family Ericaceae; genus Vaccinium; species Vaccinium darrowii. Next base: position 28,492,875 of record CM037155.1, on the reverse strand, counting down.
ACCACACTAGGTCCAGAGCTCATTACATTTTGGAATTTCCGAACATTTCTTTCAAGCCATATTTGGTATACTGTTACAGTGAAAATAAGCTTGGTGATCAAGTTCTTAAGTGATTTACCTCTAAGACTAGAGACTTGATTGATCCAATTGGCCCAAGACCTTGAGGGCCAATGCACGTTGATATGTGTAAGAATGTCAGTCCAGACTTGTGTAGTGAAAGGATAATTGAAGAATAGATGATCATGCGACTCCGTACCATGACAAAAACTACAACAAGAGACAGGAATAGTGCCAAACAGAACCAGCCTATCACCCATGTATAGTCTATTATGGATTGCAAGCCAAGTGATCATGCTACATTTTGGGATATGGCCAGAGAACCAAATGCTAGAATGCCAAGGCACTTTGGGGTAATGCAATCTCATGTCATCCCATAGTGAAGAAATGGTGAAATGCCCATTTGAATTAAGTAACCATTTGTGATGGTCCTCAAGCTCTTGATTAGGACTGGGCAAAGAGCTCATAGCATCCCGGATCTCATTGAGCTCAAGGGTCTGGGTAATGGGAAGACACCAACTGGAATTTCTAATGATTGCACTCACAGTGGCAGCTTTGGTGAGTCCAGAATCACTAATGACTCTAAGACCAAACTTAAGAGCAAGGGGCCCGAGTGGATGCCAATTGTCATACCACAATGAGGTGGATCTGCCGTTGCCAATTGTAACTTTAATGTGGGGTTGGACAAGAGGCCTAAGGTTTAGCAACTTCCTCCATACCCAAGAGGGAGAACTAGGCATCTTGACCTCCCAAAAGTTCCTTCCCTTTAATAAATAAGATTTAACCCACTGACACCACATAGATTGTTCCCCACCAGAGATAAGGAACCAAATATGCTTCGCAATGGCAGCCTTATTCCACACAAGGATGGATTTGAATCCTAACCCACCTTCCTGTTTAAAACTTAATTTAGAGTAAACTCCGTGCCCATCGGAGAACCCCAGCCCGCAGAAACTAGGCCCATCCACCTCTGACCTCGTTTTCCTTCTGCGTGTACCATTACCTTTACAGGAGGCACTCTTACGTTTACCGTGTGTGGGGATTTATGGATTAGGATAGCTGCACCGTTTGGGTGATTGTGTGTGTACAGAGCCCGACGGCAGAGATTGCCATAAGATGTGTTCTACATAGTGGTGACATGGTTTTCTCTGATCCAGGGATTATTCCTTGGGGCTGGCTTTGTCTTTCATGATCTTTAGCTTGGTTGGGGCGCTCACCTACCCCTAGCCTATCCTTATATTTGACAACACCGCGGGTGATTCTCTTATTTTCATGATCTTGCTCTATCTCTTATGGGTTATTATGATGACTGTGGAGCTTGGATGAGGGTGTTTCCAGTTTCGGGTGGCCTAGGCTTGTGGCCTATGTAGGGTTCTATGGGGGGTTCCCTTGGGCCTTTGCCGGTGTCCACTAGAGACTCTTACCCTTGGCGCCGTGTTCTCTGTTGTTGTTACTACCGTAGTGGAGGTTTGCGGATCTTAAGCATATGAGTTGATGTGTTCATCGCTCTTCGTATCTTCCTTACTTTGGCGAGGCATTTGACATTCTCACCACTTATATATGGTTCTTCCGCATTGCCCTTGCTTATGTCCTTGTTGCCCCTCTTTCCTTTGGGATAGCTAGGCTAATGGGACGCGAGCATGGGCGAAATCACATTTCATACATTGAGGCCTTCTTGGACCCACTACATGTTACCTAATTAAGTTCATGTTTTGATATTATCCTAGCCTTGCGGGTTGTGCATGGCATTAACGGTTATCTACTTCACTTATTGCTTTTGCTTATTTACACCTATGCTGGCAGGATGTGCCAGTAATTCTTATTTTCCCACCCCGGCGGGTTGTGCCGGGGACTACGCACTTTTCTTTTCTTTTCTTTCTTTTCCTTTCTTTCTTTTCATTTTGTCCTCCCTGGGGTATGCCCCTTGTAGGCTGTACATTCACTTAACCTCTTTTAATTTCAAGCTTATTTACCCAAAAAAAAAAAAAAACTTAATTTCGTTGATTTCGATTTAAAATTATTTTGTTGCAATTTTACAGTTTATTATCATCATTTTATGCATTTTATTTGCTTGATTCTAACATAAAATTTCATGAAAAAATATTATACAAAATATTATTCTTCTTTGCAACTCTAAATTAATTTAGTTAATCTCGATTTCAAATTATTTTGTCGCATTTTGTTGTTTATTATCATCATTTTATGCATTTTATTTGGTTTATTATTGCATACAATTTCTTTAAAAAATATTCTGCAAAATATTATTTTTCTTTGCAATTAAAACTTAATTTTGTTGATTTCGATTTAAAAGTATTTTGTCCCATTTTTACTGTTTATTATCATCATTTTATGGATTTTATTTGGTTGATTATTACATAAAATTTCATGAAAAAATATTATAAAAAATATTATTCTTCTTTGCAATTCAAGATTAATTTAGTTAATGTCGATTTCAAATTATTTTGTCGCATTTTGTTGTTTATTATAATCATTTTATGCATTTTATTTGGTTGATTATTGCATACAATTTCGTTAAAAAATACTCTACAAAATATTATTTTTCTTTGCAATTAAAATTTAATTTTATTGATTTCGATTTTAAATTATTTTGACCCATTTTTACTATTTATTATCCACATTTTTATGCATTTTCTTTGGTTGATTATTTCAAAAAATTTCATGAAAAAATATTATAAAAATTATTATTCTTCCTCGCAATTCAAACTTAATTTATTTGATTTACATTTAAAATTATTTTGTCGTATCATCGTATTATGCATTTTATTTTGTTGATTATTGCATAAAATTTCAGGAAAAAATATTATACATAATATTATTCTTCTTTACAATTAAAACTTGATTTAGTTAATTTCGATTATAAATTATTTTGTCGCATTTTTAGTGTTTATTGTCATTATTTTATGCATTTTATTTGGTTGATTATTGCATAAAACTTCATGAAAAAATATTATACAAAATATTATTCTTCTTTGCCATTCAAAATTAATTTAGTTCATTTCGATTACAAATTATTTTGTCGTATTTTTACTGTTTATTATCATCATTTTATGTTTTTATTTGGTTGATTATTGCATAAAATTTCGTGAAAATTTATTTTTACAAAATATTATTCTTCTTTGCAATTCAAATTTAGTTTAGTTAATTCCGATTTGAAATTATTTTCTCGCATTTTTGTTGTTTGTTATCATTATTTTATGCATTTTATTTGCTTTATTATTGCATACAATTTCATCAAAAAATAATATACAAAATATTAATCTTCTTTGCAATTAAAACTTATTTTAGTTGATTTTGATTTCAAATTATTTAGTCGCACTTTTACTGTTTATTATCATCATTTTACGCATTTTATTTGCTTGATTATTACTTACAATTTCATTGAAAAATATTCCGCAAAATATTATTCTTTTTCGCAATTAAAACTTAATTTTGTTGATTTCGATTTAAAATTATTTTGTCGCATTTTTACTGTTTATTATCATCATTTTATGCATTTTATTTGGTTGATTATTACATAAAATTTCATGAAGAAATATTATACAAAATATTATTCTTCGTTGCAATTGAAAATTAATTTAGTTAATGTCGATTTCAAATAATTTTGTCGCATTTTTGTGTTTGTTATCATCATTTTATGCATTTTATTTGGTTGATTATTGCATACAATTTCGTTAAAAAATATTCTGCAAAATATTATTTTCTTTGCAATTAAAACTAAATTTTGTTGATTTCGATTTAAAATTATTTTGTCCCATTTGTACTGTTTATAATCATCATTTTATGCATTTTCTTTGGTTGATTATTGCATAAAATTTCAGGAAAAAATATTATAAAAATTATTATTCTTCTTTGCAATTCAAACTTAATTATTTCGATTTCGATTGAAAATTATTTTGTCGCATTTTTACTATTTATTATCATCATTTTATGCATTTTATTTGGTTTATTATTGCATAAAATTTCATGAAAAAATATTATACAAAATATTATTCTTCTTCGGAATTCAAAATTAATTTAGTTAATTTCGATTTAAAATTATTTTTTCGCATTTTTACTGTTTATTATCATCATTTTATGCATTTTTTTCGGTTTATTATTGCATAAAATTTCATGAAAAAATATTACAAAAATTATTATTCTTCTTTGCAATTGAAACTTAATTTAGTTGATTTCGATTTAAAGCTATTTTGTCGCATTTTTACTGTTTATGATCATCATTTTATGCATTTTATTTGGTTGATTGTAGCATAAAATTTAATGAAAAAATATTATAAAAAATATTATTTTTCTTTGCAATTCAAAATTAATTTAGTTAATTTCGATTTCAAATTATTTTGTCGCATTTTTATCGTTTATTATCATCATTTTATGCATTTTATTTGCTTGACTATTGCTTACAACTTCATTGAAAAAAATTCCGCAAAATATTATTCTTTTTTTCAATTAAAACTTAATTTTGTTGATTTCGATTTAAAATTATTTTGTTGCAATTTTACTGTTTATTATCATCATTTTATGCATTTTATTTGCTTGATTCTAACATAAAATTTCATGAAAAAATATTATACAAAATATTATTCTTCTTTGCAACTCTAAATTAATTTAGTTAATCTCGATTTCAAATTATTTTGTCGCATTTTGTTGTTTATTATCATCATTTTATGCATTTTACTTGGTTGATTATTGCATACAATTTCTTTAAAAAATATTCTGCAAAATATTATTTTTCTTTGCAATTAAAACTTAATTTTGTTGATTTCGATTTAAAAGTATTTTGACCCATTTTTACAATTTATTATCATCATTTTATGGATTTTATTTGGTTGATTATTAAATAAAATTTCATGAAAAAATATTATAAAAAATATTATTCTTCTTTGCAATTCAAAATTAATTTAGTTAATGTCGATTTCAAATTATTTTGTCGCATTTTGTTGTTTATTATAATCATTTTATGCATTTTATTTGGTTGATTATTGCATACAATTTTGTTAAAAAATACTCTGCAAAATATTATTTTTCTTTGCAATTAAAATTTAATTTTGTTGATTTTGATTTTAAATTATTTTGACCCATTTTTACTGTTTATTATCCTCATTTTATGCATTTTCTTTGGTTGATTATTTCAAAAAATTTCATGAAAAAATAGTATAAAAATTATTATTCTTCCTCGCAATTCAAACTTAATTTAGTTGATTTAAATTTAAAATTATTTTGTCGTATCATCATATTATGCATTTTATTTTGTTGATTATTGCATAAAATTTCAGGAAAAAATATTATACATAATATTATTCTTCTTTGCAATTAAAACTTGATTTAGTTAATTTCGATTATAAATTATTTTGTCGCATTTTTAGTGTTTATTGTCATTATTTTATGCATTTTATTTGGTTGATTATTGCATAAAACTTCATGAAAAAATATTATACAAAATATTATTCTTCTTTGCCATTCAAAATTAATTTAGTTCATTTCGATTGAAAATTATTTTGTCGCATTTTTACTGTTTATAATCATCATTTTATGCATTTTATTTGGTTTATTATTGCATAATATTTCATGAAAAAATATTATACAAAATATTATTCTTCTTCGCAATTCAAAATTAATTTGGTTAATTTCGATTTAAAATTGTTTTTTCGCATTTTTACTGTTTATTATCATCATTTTATGCATTTTTTTTGGTTTATTATTGCATAAAATTTCTTGAAAAAATATTATAAAAATTATTATTCTTCTTTGCAATTGGAACTTAATTTAGTTGATTTCGATTTAAAGCTATTTTGTCGCATTTTTACTGTTTATTATCATCATTTTATGCATTTTATTTGGTTGATTGTAGCATAAAATTTCATGAAAAAATATTATAAAAAATATTATTTTTCTTTGCAATTCAAAATTAATTTAGTTAATTTCGATTTCTAATTATTTTGTCGCACTTTTGTCGTTTATTATCATCATTTTATGCATTTTATTTGCTTGACTATTGCTTACAATTTCGTTGAAAAAAATTCCGCAAAATATTATTCTTTTTTGCAATTAAAACTTAATTTTGTTGATTTCGATTTAAAATTATTTTGTTGCAATTTTACTGTTTATTATCATCATTTTATGCATTTTATTTGCTTGATTCCAACATAAAATATCACGAAAAAATATTATACAAAATATTATTCTTCTTTGCAACTCTAAATTAATTTAGTTAATCTCGATTTCAAATTATTTTTGTCGCATTTTGTTGTTTATTATCATCATTTTATGCATTTTATTTGGTTGATTATTGCATACAATTTCGTTAAAAAATACTCTACAAAATATTATTTTTCTTTGCAATTAAAATTTAATTTTATTGATTTCGATTTTAAATTATTTTGACCCATTTTTACTATTTATTATCCACATTTTTATGCATTTTCTTTGGTTGATTATTTCAAAAAATTTCATGAAAAAATATTATAAAAATTATTATTCTTCCTCGCAATTCAAACTTAATTTATTTGATTTACATTTAAAATTATTTTGTCGTATCATCGTATTATGCATTTTATTTTGTTGATTATTGCATAAAATTTCAGGAAAAAATATTATACATAATATTATTCTTCTTTACAATTAAAACTTGATTTAGTTAATTTCGATTATAAATTATTTTGTCGCATTTTTAGTGTTTATTGTCATTATTTTATGCATTTTATTTGGTTGATTATTGCATAAAACTTCATGAAAAAATATTATACAAAATATTATTCTTCTTTGCCATTCAAAATTAATTTAGTTCATTTCGATTACAAATTATTTTGTCGTATTTTTACTGTTTATTATCATCATTTTATGTTTTTATTTGGTTGATTATTGCATAAAATTTCGTGAAAATTTATTTTTACAAAATATTATTCTTCTTTGCAATTCAAATTTAGTTTAGTTAATTCCGATTTGAAATTATTTTCTCGCATTTTTGTTGTTTGTTATCATTATTTTATGCATTTTATTTGCTTTATTATTGCATACAATTTCATCAAAAAATAATATACAAAATATTAATCTTCTTTGCAATTAAAACTTATTTTAGTTGATTTTGATTTCAAATTATTTAGTCGCACTTTTACTGTTTATTATCATCATTTTACGCATTTTATTTGCTTGATTATTACTTACAATTTCATTGAAAAATATTCCGCAAAATATTATTCTTTTTCGCAATTAAAACTTAATTTTGTTGATTTCGATTTAAAATTATTTTGTCGCATTTTTACTGTTTATTATCATCATTTTATGCATTTTATTTGGTTGATTATTACATAAAATTTCATGAAGAAATATTATACAAAATATTATTCTTCGTTGCAATTGAAAATTAATTTAGTTAATGTCGATTTCAAATAATTTTGTCGCATTTTTGTGTTTGTTATCATCATTTTATGCATTTTATTTGGTTGATTATTGCATACAATTTCGTTAAAAAATATTCTGCAAAATATTATTTTCTTTGCAATTAAAACTAAATTTTGTTGATTTCGATTTAAAATTATTTTGTCCCATTTGTACTGTTTATAATCATCATTTTATGCATTTTCTTTGGTTGATTATTGCATAAAATTTCAGGAAAAAATATTATAAAAATTATTATTCTTCTTTGCAATTCAAACTTAATTATTTCGATTTCGATTGAAAATTATTTTGTCGCATTTTTACTATTTATTATCATCATTTTATGCATTTTATTTGGTTTATTATTGCATAAAATTTCATGAAAAAATATTATACAAAATATTATTCTTCTTCGGAATTCAAAATTAATTTAGTTAATTTCGATTTAAAATTATTTTTTCGCATTTTTACTGTTTATTATCATCATTTTATGCATTTTTTTCGGTTTATTATTGCATAAAATTTCATGAAAAAATATTACAAAAATTATTATTCTTCTTTGCAATTGAAACTTAATTTAGTTGATTTCGATTTAAAGCTATTTTGTCGCATTTTTACTGTTTATGATCATCATTTTATGCATTTTATTTGGTTGATTGTAGTATAAAATTTAATGAAAAAATATTATAAAAAATATTATTTTTCTTTGCAATTCAAAATTAATTTAGTTAATTTCGATTTCAAATTATTTTGTCGCATTTTTATCGTTTATTATCATCATTTTATGCATTTTATTTGCTTGACTATTGCTTACAACTTCATTGAAAAAAATTCCGCAAAATATTATTCTTTTTTTCAATTAAAACTTAATTTTGTTGATTTCGATTTAAAATTATTTTGTTGCAATTTTACTGTTTATTATCATCATTTTATGCATTTTATTTGCTTGATTCTAACATAAAATTTCATGAAAAAATATTATACAAAATATTATTCTTCTTTGCAACTCTAAATTAATTTAGTTAATCTCGATTTCAAATTATTTTGTCGCATTTTGTTGTTTATTATCATCATTTTATGCATTTTACTTGGTTGATTATTGCATACAATTTCTTTAAAAAATATTCTGCAAAATATTATTTTTCTTTGCAATTAAAACTTAATTTTGTTGATTTCGATTTAAAAGTATTTTGACCCATTTTTACAATTTATTATCATCATTTTATGGATTTTATTTGGTTGATTATTAAATAAAATTTCATGAAAAAATATTATAAAAAATATTATTCTTCTTTGCAATTCAAAATTAATTTAGTTAATGTCGATTTCAAATTATTTTGTCGCATTTTGTTGTTTATTATAATCATTTTATGCATTTTATTTGGTTGATTATTGCATACAATTTTGTTAAAAAATACTCTGCAAAATATTATTTTTCTTTGCAATTAAAATTTAATTTTGTTGATTTTGATTTTAAATTATTTTGACCCATTTTTACTGTTTATTATCCTCATTTTATGCATTTTCTTTGGTTGATTATTTCAAAAAATTTCATGAAAAAATAGTATAAAAATTATTATTCTTCCTCGCAATTCAAACTTAATTTAGTTGATTTAAATTTAAAATTATTTTGTCGTATCATCATATTATGCATTTTATTTTGTTGATTATTGCATAAAATTTCAGGAAAAAATATTATACATAATATTATTCTTCTTTGCAATTAAAACTTGATTTAGTTAATTTCGATTATAAATTATTTTGTCGCATTTTTAGTGTTTATTGTCATTATTTTATGCATTTTATTTGGTTGATTATTGCATAAAACTTCATGAAAAAATATTATACAAAATATTATTCTTCTTTGCCATTCAAAATTAATTTAGTTCATTTCGATTGAAAATTATTTTGTCGCATTTTTACTGTTTATAATCATCATTTTATGCATTTTATTTGGTTTATTATTGCATAATATTTCATGAAAAAATATTATACAAAATATTATTCTTCTTCGCAATTCAAAATTAATTTGGTTAATTTCGATTTAAAATTGTTTTTTCGCATTTTTACTGTTTATTATCATCATTTTATGCATTTTTTTTGGTTTATTATTGCATAAAATTTCTTGAAAAAATATTATAAAAATTATTATTCTTCTTTGCAATTGGAACTTAATTTAGTTGATTTCGATTTAAAGCTATTTTGTCGCATTTTTACTGTTTATTATCATCATTTTATGCATTTTATTTGGTTGATTGTAGCATAAAATTTCATGAAAAAATATTATAAAAAATATTATTTTTCTTTGCAATTCAAAATTAATTTAGTTAATTTCGATTTCTAATTATTTTGTCGCACTTTTGTCGTTTATTATCATCATTTTATGCATTTTATTTGCTTGACTATTGCTTACAATTTCATTGAAAAAAATTCCGCAAAATATTATTCTTTTTTGCAATTAAAACTTAATTTTGTTGATTTCGATTTAAAATTATTTTGTTGCAATTTTACTGTTTATTATCATCATTTTATGCATTTTATTTGCTTGATTCCAACATAAAATATCACGAAAAAATATTATACAAAATATTATTCTTCTTTGCAACTCTAAATTAATTTAGTTAATCTCGATTTCAAATTATTTTTGTCGCATTTTGTTGTTTATTATCATCATTTTATGCATTTTATTTGGTTGATTATTGCATACAATTTCTTTAAAAAATATTCTGCAAAATATTATTTTTCTTTGCAATTAAAACTTAATTTTGTTGATTTCGATTTAAAAGTATTTTGTCCCACTTTTACTGTTTACTATCATCATTTTATGGATTTTATTTGGTTGATTATTACATAAAATTTCATGAAAAAGTATTATAAAAAAATATTATTCTTCTTTGCAATTCAAAATTAATTTAGTTAATGTCGATTTCAAATTATTTTTGTCGCATTTTGTTGTTTATTATCATTATTTTATGCATTTTATTTGGTTGATTATTGCATACAACTTCGTTAAAAAATATTCTACAAAATATTATTTTTCTTTGCAATTAAAATTTAATTTTGTTGATTTCGATTTAAAATTATTTTGACCCATTTTTACTGTTTATTATCCTCATTTTATGCATTTTCCTAGGTTGATTATTTCATAAAATTTCATGAAAAAATGTTATAAAAATTATTATTCTTCCTCGCAATTCAAACTTAATTTAGTTGATTTCAATTTAAAATTATTTTGTCGTATTTTTACTGTTTATTATCATCATTTCATGCATTTTATTTGGTTGATTGTTGCATAAAATTTCATGAAAAAATATTATACAAAATATTATTTTTCTTTGCAATTCAAAATTAATTTACTTAATTTCGAGTTCAAATTATTTTGTCGCATTTTTGTTGTTTATTATCATCATTTTATGCAATTTATTTGGTTGATTATTACATAAAATTTCATGAAAAAATATTATACAAAATATTATTCTTCTTTGCAATTCAAACTTAGTTTAGTTAATTTCGATGTCAAATTATTTTGTCCCATTTTTGCTGTTTATTATCATCATATTATGCATTTTATTTTGTTGATTATTGCATAAAATTTCATGAAAAAATATTATACGTAATATTATTCTTCTTTCCAATTAAAACTAAATTTAGTTAATTTCGATTATAAATTATTTTGTCGCATTTTTAGTGTTTATTATCATTATTTTATGCATTTTATTTGGTTGATTGATGCATAAAACTTCATGAAAAAATATTATACAAAATATTATTCTTCTTTGCCATTCAAAATTAATTTAGTTCATTTCGATTACAAATTATTTTTTCGCATTTTTACTGTTTATTATCATCATTTTATGCATTTTTTTGGGTTTATTATTGCATAAAATTTCATGAAAAAATATTATAAAAATTATTATTCTTCTTCGCAATTGAAACTTAATTTAGTTGATTTCGATTTAAAGCTATTTTTTCGCATTTTTACTGTTTATTATCATCATTTTATGCATTTTATTTGGTTGATTGTAGCATAAAATTTCATGAAAAAATATTATAAAAAATATTATTTTTCTTTGCAATTCAAAATTAATTTAGTTAATTTCGATTTCAAATTATTTTGTCGCATATTTGTCGTTTATTATCATCATTTTATTTGCTTGACTATTGCTTACAATTTCAATGAAAAAAATTCCGCAAAATATTATTCTTTTTTGCAATTAAAACTTCATTTTGTTGATTTCGATTTAAAATTATTTTGTTGCAATTTTACTGTTTATTATCATCATTTTATGCATTTTATTTGCTTGATTTTAACATAAAATTCATGAAAAAATATTATACAAAATATTATTCTTCTTTGCAACTCTAAATTAATTTAGTTAATCTTGATTTCAAATTATTTTTTCGCATTTTGTTGTTTATTATCATCATTTTATGCATTTTATTTGGTTGATTATTGCATACAATTTCTTTAAAAAATATTCTGCAAAATATTATTTTTCTTTGCAATTAAAACTTAATTTTGTTGATTTCGATTTAAAAGTATTTTGTTTCATTTTTACTGATTATTATCATCATTTTATGGATTTTATTTGGTTGATTATTACATTAAATTTCATGAAAAAATATTATAAAAAATATTATTCTTCTTTGCAATTCAAAATTAATTTAGTTAATGTCGATTTCAAATTATTTTGTCGCATTTTGTTGTTTATTATCTTCATTTTATGCATTTTATTTGGTTGATTATTGCATACAATTTCGTTAAAAAACTATTCTTCAAAATATTATTTTTCTTTGCAATTAAAATTTAATTTTGTTGATTTCGATTTCAAATTATTTTGTCCCATTTTTACTGTTTATTATCCTCATTTTATTTGGTTTATTATTGCATAAAATTTCATGAAAAAATATTATACAAAATATTATTCTTCTTTGCAATTCAAAATTAATTTAGTTAATGTCGATTTCAGATTATTTTGTCGAATTTTTGTTGTTTATTGTCCATTTTATGCATTTTATTTGGTTGATTATTGCATATAATTTCGATGAAAAATATTCTGCAAAATAATATTTTTCTTTGCAATTACAACTTAATTTTGTTGTCTTCGATTTAAAATAATTTTGTCTCATTTTTACTGTTTATTATCATCATTTTTTGTATTTTATTTTGTTGATTGTTGCATAAAATTTCATGAAAAAATATTATCCAAAATATTATTCTTCTTTACAATTCAAAATTAATTCAGTTAATTTCGATTTCAAATTATTTTGTCGCATTTTTGTTTTTTAATATCATCGTTTTATGCATTTTATTTGCTTGGTTATTGCATACAGTTTCATTTAAAAATATTCCGCAAAATATTACTCTTCTTTGCAATTAAAACTTAATTTTGTTGATTTCGACTTAAAATTATTTTGTTGCATTTTTATTGCGTATTATATTATTTTATGCATTTTGTTTGGTTGATTATTGAATAAAAGTTCATGATAAAATACTATAAAAAAATATTGTTCTTGTTTGCAATTCAAAATTAATTTAGTTAATTTCGATTTCAAATTATTTTGTCGCATTTTTTCTGTTTGTTATCATCATTTCACGCATTTTATTTGGTTGATTCTTGCCTAAAATTTCATGAAAAAATATTATACAAAATATTATTCTTCTTTGCAATTAAAAAGTAATTTAGTTAATTTCGATTTCAAATTATTTTGTCGCATTTTTACTGTTTATTATCATCATTTTATGTATTTTGTTTGGTTTATTATTGCATAAAATTTCATGAAAAAATATTATCCAAAGTATAATTCTTCTTTGCAATTCAAAATTAATTTAGTTAATTTCGATTTCAAATTATTTTGTCGCATTTTTGTTGTTTATTATCATCATTTTATGCATTTTATTTGCTTGATCATTGCATACAATTTCATTGAAAAATATTTTTTCTCAAAATATTATTCATCTTTGCAATTAAAACTTAATTTTTTTGATTTCGACTTAAAATTATTTTGTTGCATTTTTACTGTTTATTATCATTATTTTATGCATTTTATTTGGTTTATTAATGCATAAAATTTCATGAAAAAATATTATGCAAAATATTATTCTTCTTTGCAATTCAAAATTAATTCAGTTAATTTCGATTTCAAATTATTTTTTCGCTATTTTACAGTTTATTTTCATCATTTTATGCATTTTATTTGGTTGATTGTTGCATAAAAATTCACAAAAAAATGTTATACAAAATATTCTTCTTCATTGCAATTCAAAATTAATTTAGTTAAATTCGATTTCAAATTATTTTGTCGCATTTTTACTGTTTATTATTATCATTTTATGATTATGGCATTAAATTTCATGAAAAAAATATTATACAAAATATTATTCTTCTTTTCAATGCAAAATTAATTTAGTTAATTTCGATTTCAAATTATTTTGTCGCATTTTTACTGTTTATTATCATCATTTTATGTATTTTGTTTGGTTTATTATTGCATAAAATTTCATGAAAAAATATTATCCAAAATATTATTCTTCTTTGCAATTCAAAATTAAATTAGTTAATTTCGATTTCAAATTATTTTGTCGCATTTTTTTTCTTTATTATCATCATTTTATGCATTTTATTTGCTTGATTATTGCATACAATTTCATTGAAAAATATTCCGGAAAATTTGGTTGATTATTGCATACAATTTCATTGAAAAATATTCCGCCAAATATTATTCTTCTTTGCAATCAAAACTTAATTTTGTTGATTTTGATTTCAAGTTATTTTGTTGCATTTTTACTGTTTATTATATTATTTTATGCATTTTACTTGGTTGATTGTTGCATAAAATTTCATTAAAAAATACTATACAAAATATTATTCTTGTCTGCAATTCAAAATTAATTTAGTTAATGTCGATTTCAAATTATTTTGTCGCAGTTTTGTTGTTTATTATCATCATTTTATGCATTTTTTTTGGTTGATTATTACATAAAATTTCAGGAAAAAAATATTATACAAAATATTATTCGTCTTTGCAATTCAAAATTAATTTAGTTTATTTCGATTTCAAATTATTTTGTCGCATTTTTACTGTTTATTGTCATCATTTAATGCATTTTATTTGGTTTATTGTTGCATAAAATTTCTTGAAAAAATATTATCCAAAATATTATTCTTCTTTGCAATTCAAAATTAATTTAGTTAATGTCGATTTCGAATTATTTTGTCGCATTTTTGTTGTTTATTGTCATCATTTTATGCATTTCATTTGGTTGATTATTGCATACAATATCGTTAAAAAATAATCAACAAATTTTATTTTTCTTTGCAATTGCAACTTAATTTTGTTGATTTCGATTTAAAATTATTTTGTTGCATTTTTACTGTTTATTATATTATTTTATATATTTTATTTGGCTGATTATTGCACAAAATCTCATGAAAAAATATTATATAAAATATTATTATCATCATTTTATGCATTTTCTTTGGTTGGTTATTGCATAAAATTTGATGAAAAAATATTATAAAAATGATTATTCTTCTTTGCAATTCAAACTTAATTTAGTTGATTTTAATTTCAAATTATTTTTTTGTATTTTTACTGTTTGTTATCATCATTTTATGCATTTTATTTGGTTGATTGTTACATAAAATTTCAAGAAAAAATATTATACAAAATATTATTCTTCTTTGCAATTGAAAATTAATTAAGTTAATTTCGATTTCAAATTATTTTGTCCCATTTTTACTGTTTATTATCATCATTTTATGCATTTTATTTTGTTTATTATTGCATAAAATTTCAGGAAAAAATATTATCCAAAATATTATTCTTCTTTGCAATTCAAATTTAATTTAGTTAATGTCGATTTCAAATTATTTTGTTGCATTTTTGGTTTTTATTATCATCATTTTATGCATTTTATTTGGTTGGTTACTGCATACAATTTCGTTAAAAAATATTTTGTAAAATATTATTTTTCTTTGCAATTAAAAATTAATTTAGTTTATTTCGATTTCAAATTATTTTGTCGCATTTTTACTGTTTATTATCATCATTTTATGCATTTTATTTGCTTGATTGTTGCATAAAATTTCATGAAAAAATATTATACAAAATATTATTCTTGTCTGCAATTCAAAACTAATTTAGCTAATGTCGATTTCAAATTATTTTGTCTCATTTTTGTTGTTTATTATCATCATTTTATGCATTTTATTTGGTTGATTATTGCATAAAATTTCATGAAAAAAATATTATTTTTCTTTGCAATTCAAAATTAATTTAGTTAATGTCGATTTCAAATTATTTTGTCGCATTTTTGTTGTTTATTATCATCATTTTATGCATTTTATTTGGTTGATTATTACATAAAATTTCATGAAAAAATATTTTACAAAATATTATTCTTCTTTGCAATTCAAAATTAAGTAAGTTAATTTCGATTTCAAATTATTTTGTCGCTTTTTTATTGTTTATTATCATCATTTTATGCGTTTTATTTTGGTTTATTATTGCATAAAATTTCATGAAAAAATATTATCCAAAATCTTATTCTTCTTTGCAATTCAAAATTAATTTAGTTAATGTCGATTTCAAATTATTTTGTCGCATTTTTGTTGTTTATTGTCATCATTTTATGCATTTTATTTGGTTGAATATTGCATACAATATCGTTAAAAAATAATCTGCAAAATTTTATTTTTGTTTGCAATTACAACTTAATTTTGTTGATTTCGATTTAAAATTATTTTGTTGCATTTTTACTGTTTATTATATTATTTTATTAATTTTATTTGGTCGATTATTGCACTAAATTTCATGAAAAAATACTATAGAAAATATTATTCTTGTCTGCAATTCAAAATTAATTTAGTTAATGTCGATTTCAAATTATTTTGTCGCTGTTTTGTTATTTGTTATCATCATTTTATGCATTTTATTTGGTTGATTATTACATAAAATTTCATGAAAAAATATTATACAAAATATTATTATTCTTTGCAATTCAAAATTAATTTAGTTTATTTCGATTTCAAATTATTTTATCGCATTTTTACTGTTTATTATCATCATTTAATGCATTTTATTTGGTTTATTGTTGCATAAAATTTCTTGAAAAAATATTATCCAAAATATTATTCTTCTTTACAATTCAAAATTAATTTAGTTAATGTCGATTTCGAATTATTTTGTCGCATTTTTGTTGTTTATTGTCATCATTTTATGCATTTCATTTGGTTGATTATTGCATACAATATCGTTAAAAAATAATCTGCAAAATTTTATTTTTCTTTGCAATTACAACTTAATTTTGTTGATTTCGATTTAAAGTTATTTTGTTGCATTTTTACTGTTTATTATATTATTTTATGTATTTTATTTGGTTGATTATTGCACAAAATTTCTTGAAAAAATATTATACAAAATATTATTCTTATCCGCAATTCAAAATTAATTTAGTTAATGTCGATTTCAAATTATTTTCTCGCGTTTTTGTTCTTTATTATCATCATTTTTTGCATTTTATTTGGTTGATTATTACATAAAATTTCATGAAAAAAATATTATACAAAATATTATTCTTCTTTGCAATTCAAAATTAATTTAGTTTATTTAGATTTCAAATTATTTTGTCGCTTTTTTGTTGTTTATTATCATCATTTTTTTTCATTTTATTTGGTTGATTATTACACAAAATTTCATGAAAAAATATTGTGCAAAATATTATTCTACTTTGCAATTCAAAATTAATTTAGTTAACGTCGATTTCAAATTATTTTGTTGAATTTTTGGTTGTTTATTGTCATCATTTTATGCATTTTATTTGGTTGATTATAGCATACAATTTCGTTAAAAAATATTTTTTAAAATATTATTTTTCTCTGCAATTCAAAATTAATTTAGTTAATTTCGATTTCAAATTATTTTGTCGCATTTTTATTGTTTATTATCAGCATTTTATGCGTTTTATTTGGTTTATTTTTGCATAAAATTTCATGAAAAAATATTATACAAAATATTATTCTTCTTTGCAATTCAAAATTAATTTAGTTAATGTCGATTTCAAATTATTTTTCGCATTTTTGTTGTTTATTGTCATCATTTTATGCATTTTATTTGCTTGATTATTGCAAACAATTTCATTGAAAAATATTTCGCCAAATATTATTCATTTTTGCAAGTAAAACATAATTTTGTTGATTTCGATTTAAAATTATTTTGTTGCATTTTTACTGTTTATATATTATTATTTTATGCATTTTATTTGGTTGATTATTGCATAAAATTTCATGAAAAAATATAATACAAAATATTATTCTTCTTTGCCATTCAAAATTAATTTAGTTAATGTCGATTTCAAATTATTTTGTCGCATTTTTGTTGTTTATTATCATCATTTTATGTATTTTATTTGGTTGATTATTACACAAAATTTCATGAAAAAATATTATACAAAATATTCTTCTTCTTTGCAATTCAAAATTTTATTTGGTTTATTATTGCATAAAATTTCATGAAAAAATATTATACAAAATATTCTTCTTCTTTGCAATGCAAAATTAATTTAGTTAATGTCGATTTCAAATTATTTTGTCGCATTTTTGTTGTTTATTGTCATCATTTTATGCATTTTATTTGCTTGTTTTTGCAAAATATTTCATTGAAAAATATTTCGCCAAATATTATTCTTTTTTGCAAGTAAAACATAATTTTGTTGATTTCGATTTAAAATTGTTTTATGCATTTTATTTGGTTGATTATTGCATAAAATTTCATGAAAAAATATTGTACAAAATATTATTCTTCTTTGCAATTCAATTTCAAATTAGTTAATGTCGATTTCAAATTATTTTTTCGCATTTTTGTTGTTTGTTATCATCAGTTTTTTCATTTTATTTGGTTAATTATTACACAACATTTCATGAAAAAATATTATACAAAATATTATTCTACTTTGCAATTCGAAATTAATTTAGTTAATGTCGATTTAAAATTATTTTGTTGCATTTTTACTGTTTATTATATTATTTTATTCATTTTATTTGGTTGATTATTGCATAAAATTTCATGAGAAAATATTATACAAAATATTATTCTTCTTTGCCATTCAAAATTAATTTAGTTAATGTCGATTTCAAATTATTTTGTTGCATTTTTGTTGTTTATTATCATCATTTTATGCATTTTATTTGGTTGATTATGACATAAAATTTTATGAAAAAATATTATACAAAATATTATTATTCTTTGAAATTGAAAATTAATTTAGTTAATTTCGACTTCAAATTATTTTGTCGCATTTTTACTGTTTATTATCATCATTTTATGCATTTTATTTGGTTTATAATTGCATAAAATTTCATGAAAAAATATTATACAAAATATTATTCCTCTTTGCAATTCAAATTTAATTTAGGTAATGTCGATTTCAAATTATTTTGTTGCATTTTTGGTTTTTATTATCATCATTTTATGCATTTTATTTGGATGATTATTGCATACAATTTGGTTAAAAAATATTTTGTAAAATATTATATTTCTTTGCAATTCAAAATTAATTTAGTTAATTTTGATTTCAAATTATTTTGTCGCATTTTTACTGTTTATTATCATCATTTTATGCATTTTATTTGGTTTATTATTGCATAAAATTTCATGAAAAAATATTATCCAAAATATTATTCTTGTTTGCAATTCAAAATTAATTTAGTTAATGTCGATTTCAAATTATTTTGTCGCATTTTTGTTGTTTATTATCATCATTTTTTGCATTTTATTTGGTTGATTATTACACAAAATTTCATGAAAAAATATTATACAAAAAATTATTCTTCTTTGCAATTCAAAATTAATTTAGTTAATGCCGATTTCAAATTATTTTGTTGCATTTTTGGTTGTTTATTGTCATCATTTTATGCATTTTATTTGGTTGATTATTGCATACAATTTCGTTAAAAAATATTTTGTAAAATATTATTTTTCTTTGCAATTCAAAATTAATTTAGTTAATTTCGATTTCAAATTATTTTGTCGCATTTTTACTTTTTATTATCGTCATTTTATTTGGTTTATTATTGCATAAAATTTCTTGAAAAAATATTATACAAAATATTATTCTTTTTTGCAATTCAAAATTAATTTAGTTAATGTCGATTTCAAATTATTTTGTCGCATTTTTGTTGTTTATTGTCATCATTTTATGCATTTTATTTGCTTGATTATTGCAAACAATTTCATTGAAAAATATTTTGCCAAATATTATTCTTTTTTGCAATTAAAACATAATTTTGTTGATTTCGATTTAAAATTATTTTGTTGCATTTTTACTATTTATTATATTATTTAACGCATTTTATTTGGTTGATTATCGCATAAAATTTCATGAAAAAATATTATACAAAATATTATTCTTCTTTGCCATTCAAAATTAATTTAGTTAATGTCGATTTCAAATTATTTTGTCGCATTTTTTGTTGTTTATTATCATCATTTTATGCATTTTATTTGGTTGATTATTACACAAAATTTCATGAAAAAATATTATACAAAATATTATTTTTCTTTGCCATTAAAAATTAATTTAGTTAATGTCGATTTCAAATTATTTTGTTGCATTTTTGTTGTTTATTATCATCATTTTATCCATTTTATTTGGTTGAATATTGCACAAAATTTCTTGAAAAAGTATTATACAAATATTATTCTTCTTTGCAATTGAAAATTTTATTTGGTTTATTATTGCATAAAATTTAATGAAAAAATATTATACAAAATATTATTCTTCTTTGCCATTCAAAATTAATTTAGTTAATCTCGATTTCAAATTATTTTGTCGCATTTTTGTTGTTTATTATCAACATTTTATGCATTTTATTTTGTTGATTATTACACAAAATTTCATGAAAAAATATTATACAAAATATTATTCTTCTTTGCAATTCAAAATTAATTTAGTTAATGTCGATTTCAAATTATTTTGTCGCATTTTTGTTGTTTATTGTCATCATTTTTATGCATTTTATTTGCTTGATTATTGCAAACAATTTCATTGAAAAATATTTCGCCTAATATTATTCTTTTTTGCAATTAAAACATAATTTTGTTGATTTCGATTTAAAATTATTTTGATGCATTTTTACTGTTTATTATATTATTTTGTGCATTTTATTTGGTTGATTATTGCAAAATATTTCATGAAAAAATATTATACAAAATATTATTCTTCTTTGCCGTTCAAAATTAATTTAGTTAATGTCGATTTCAAATTATTTTGTCGCATTTTTGTTGTTTATTATAATCATTTTATGCATTTTATTTGGTTGATTATTACCCAAAATTTCGTGAAAAAATATTATACAAAATATTATTCTTCTTTGCCATTCAAAATTAATTTAGTTAATGTCGATTTCAAATTATTTTGTCGCATTTTTGTTGTTTATTATCATCATTTTTTGCATTTTATTTGGTTGATTATTACACAAAATTTCATGAAAAAATATTATACAAAAAATTATTCTTCTTTGCAATTCAAAATTAATTTAGTTAATGTCGATTTCAAATTATTTTGTCGCATTTTTGGTTGTTTATTGTCATCATTTTATGCATTTTATTTGGTTGATTATTGCATACAATTTCGTTAAAAAATATTTTGTAAAATATTATTTTTCTTTGCTATTCAAAATTGATTTAGTTAATTTCGATTTCAAATTATTTTGTCGCATTTTTACTTTTTATTATCGTCATTTTATTTGGTTTATTATTGCATAAAATTTCTTGAAAAAATATTATACAAAATATTATTCTTTTTTGCAATTCAAAATTAATTTAGTTAATGTCGATTTCAAATTATTTTGTCGCATTTTTGTTGTTTATTGTCATCATTTTATGCATTTTATTTGCTTGATTATTGCAAACAATTTCATTGAAAAATATTTTGCCAAATATTATTCTTTTTTGCAATTAAAACATAATTTTGTTGATTTCGATTTAAAATTAT
Organism: Vaccinium darrowii; assembly: GCA_020921065.1. NCBI lineage: Eukaryota > Viridiplantae > Streptophyta > Magnoliopsida > Ericales > Ericaceae > Vaccinium > Vaccinium darrowii. The sequence goes on along the minus strand of CM037155.1, from coordinate 28,471,430 downwards.
TTTGTTGCATTTTTACTATTTATTATATTATTTAATGCATTTTATTTGGTTGATTATCGCATAAAATTTCATGAAAAAATATTATACAAAATATTATTCTTGTTTGCCATTCAAAATTAATTTAGTTAATGTCGATTTCAAATTATTTTGTCGCATTTTTGTTGTTTATTATCATCATTTTATGCATTTTATTTCGTTGATTATTACACAAAATTTCATGAAAAAATATTATACAAAATATTATTTTTCTTTGCCATTAAAAATTAATTTAGTTAATGTCGATTTCAAATTATTTTGTCGCATTTTTGTTGTTTATTATCATCATTTTTTGCATTTTATTTGGTTGATTATTACACAAAATTTCATGAAAAAATATTATACAAAAAATTATTCTTCTTTGCAATTCAAAATTAATTTAGTTAATGTCGATTTCAAATTATTTTGTCGCATTTTTGTTGTTTATTGTCATCATTTTATGCATTTTATTTGGTTGATTATTGCATACAATTTCGTTAAAAAATATTTTGTAAAATATTATTTTTCTTTGCAATTCAAAATTGATTTAGTTAATTTCGATTTCAAATTATTTTGTCGCATTTTTACTTTTTATTATCGTCATTTTATTTGGTTTATTATTGCATAAAATTTCTTGAAAAAATATTATACAAAATATTATTCTTTTTTGCAATTCAAAATTAATTTAGTTAATGTCGATTTCAAATTATTTTGTCGCATTTTTGTTGTTTATTGTCATCATTTTATGCATTTTATTTGCTTGATTATTGCAAACAATTTCATTGAAAAATATTTTGCCAAATATTATTCTTTTTTGCAATTAAAACATAATTTTGTTGATTTCGATTTAAAATTATTTTGTTGCATTTTTACTATTTATTATATTATTTAACGCATTTTATTTGGTTGATTATCGCATAAAATTTCATGAAAAAATATTATACAAAATATTATTCTTCTTTGCCATTCAAAATTAATTTAGTTAATGTCGATTTCAAATTATTTTGTCGCATTTTTGTTGTTTATTATCATCATTTTATGCATTTTATTTGGTTGATTATTACACAAAATTTCATGAAAAAATATTATACAAAATATTATTTTTCTTTGCCATTAAAAATTAATTTAGTTAATGTTGATTTCAAATTATTTTGTTGCATTTTTGTTGTTTATTATCATCATTTTATCCATTTTATTTGGTTGAATATTGCACAAAATTTCTTGAAAAAATATTATACAAATATTATTCTTCTTTGCAATTCAAAATTTTATTTGGTTTATTATTGCATAAAATTTAATGAAAAAATATTATACAAAATATTATTCTTCTTTGCCATTCAAAATTAATTTAGTTAATCTCGATTTCAAATTATTTTGTCGCATTTTTGTTGTTTATTATCAACATTTTATGCATTTTATTTTGTTGATTATTACACAAAATTTCATGAAAAAATATTATACAAAATATTATTCTTCTTTGCAATTCAAAATTAATTTAGTTAATGTCGATTTCAAATTATTTTGTCGCATTTTTGTTGTTTATTGTCATCATTTTTATGCATTTTATTTGCTTGATTATTGCAAACAATTTCATTGAAAAATATTTCGCCTAATATTATTCTTTTTTGCAATTAAAACATAATTTTGTTGATTTCGATTTAAAATTATTTTGTTGCATTTTTACTGTTTATTATATTATTTTATGCATTTTATTTGGTTGATTATTGCAAAAAATTTCATGAAAAAATATTATACAAAATATTATTCTTCTTTGCCGTTCAAAATTAATTTAGTTAATGTCGATTTCAAATTATTTTGTCGCATTTTTGTTGTTTATTATAATCATTTTATGCATTTTATTTGGTTGATTATTACCCAAAATTTCGTGAAAAAATATTATACAAAATATTATTCTTCTTTGCCATTCAAAATTAATTTAGTTAATGTCGATTTCAAATTTTTTTTTCTGCATTTTTGTTGTTTATTATCATCATTTTATGCATTTTATTTGGTTGAATATTGCACAAAATTTCATGAAAAAATATTGTACAAAATATTATTCTTCTTTGCAATTCAAAATTAATTTAGTTAATGTCGATTTCAAATTATTTTGTCGCATTTTTGGTTGTTTATTGTCATCATTTTATGCATTTTATTTGGTTGATTATTGCATACAATTTCGTTAAAAAATATTTTGTAAAATATTATTTTTCTTTGCTATTCAAAATTGATTTAGTTAATTTCGATTTCAAATTATTTTGTCGCATTTTTACTTTTTATTATCGTCATTTTATTTGGTTTATTATTGCATAAAATTTCTTGAAAAAATATTATACAAAATATTATTCTTTTTTGCAATTCAAAATTAATTTAGTTAATGTCGATTTCAAATTATTTTGTCGCATTTTTGTTGTTTATTGTCATCATTTTATGCATTTTATTTGCTTGATTATTGCAAACAATTTCATTGAAAAATATTTTGCCAAATATTATTCTTTTTTGCAATTAAAACATAATTTTGTTGATTTCGATTTAAAATTATTTTGTTGCATTTTTACTATTTATTATATTATTTAATGCATTTTATTTGGTTGATTATCGCATAAAATTTCATGAAAAAATATTATACAAAATATTATTCTTGTTTGCCATTCAAAATTAATTTAGTTAATGTCGATTTCAAATTATTTTGTCGCATTTTTGTTGTTTATTATCATCATTTTATGCATTTTATTTGGTTGATTATTACACAAAATTTCATGAAAAAATATTATACAAAATATTATTTTTCTTTGCCATTAAAAATTAATTTAGTTAATGTCGATTTCAAATTATTTTGTCGCATTTTTGTTGTTTATTATCATCATTTTTTGCATTTTATTTGGTTGATTATTACACAAAATTTCATGAAAAAATATTATACAAAAAATTATTCTTCTTTGCAATTCAAAATTAATTTAGTTAATGTCGATTTCAAATTATTTTGTCGCATTTTTGGTTGTTTATTGTCATCATTTTATGCATTTTATTTGGTTGATTATTGCATACAATTTCGTTAAAAAATATTTTGTAAAATATTATTTTTCTTTGCAATTCAAAATTGATTTAGTTAATTTCGATTTCAAATTATTTTGTCGCATTTTTACTTTTTATTATCGTCATTTTATTTGGTTTATTATTGCATAAAATTTCTTGAAAAAATATTATACAAAATATTATTCTTTTTTGCAATTCAAAATTAATTTAGTTAATGTCGATTTCAAATTATTTTGTCGCATTTTTGTTGTTTATTGTCATCATTTTATGCATTTTATTTGCTTGATTATTGCAAACAATTTCATTGAAAAATATTTTGCCAAATATTATTCTTTTTTGCAATTAAAACATAATTTTGTTGATTTCGATTTAAAATTATTTTGTTGCATTTTTACTATTTATTATATTATTTAACGCATTTTATTTGGTTGATTATCGCATAAAATTTCATGAAAAAATATTATTCAAAATATTATTCTTCTTTGCCATTCAAAATTAATTTAGTTAATGTCGATTTCAAATTATTTTGTCGCATTTTTGTTGTTTATTATCATCATTTTATGCATTTTATTTGGTTGATTATTACACAAAATTTCATGAAAAAATATTATACAAAATATTATTTTTCTTTGCCATTAAAAATTAATTTAGTTAATGTCGATTTCAAATTATTTTGTTGCATTTTTGTTGTTTATTATCATCATTTTATCCATTTTATTTGGTTGAATATTGCACAAAATTTCTTGAAAAAATATTATACAAATATTATTCTTCTTTGCAATTCAAAATTTTATTTGGTTTATTATTGCATAAAATTTAATGAAAAAATATTATACAAAATATTATTCTTCTTTGCCATTCAAAATTAATTTAGTTAATCTCGATTTCAAATTATTTTGTCGCATTTTTGTTGTTTATTATCAACATTTTATGCATTTTATTTTGTTGATTATTACACAAAATTTCATGAAAAAATATTATACAAAATATTATTCTTCTTTGCAATTCAAAATTAATTTAGTTAATGTCGATTTCAAATTATTTTGTCGCATTTTTGTTGTTTATTGTCATCATTTTTATGCATTTTATTTGCTTGATTATTGCAAACAATTTCATTGAAAAATATTTCGCCTAATATTATTCTTTTTTGCAATTAAAACATAATTTTGTTGATTTCGATTTAAAATTATTTTGTTGCATTTTTACTGTTTATTATATTATTTTATGCATTTTATTTGGTTGATTATTGCAAAAAATTTCATGAAAAAATATTATACAAAATATTATTCTTCTTTGCCGTTCAAAATTAATTTAGTTAATGTCGATTTCAAATTATTTTGTCGCATTTTTGTTGTTTATTATAATCATTTTATGCATTTTATTTGGTTGATTATTACCCAAAATTTCGTGAAAAAATATTATACAAAATATTATTCTTCTTTGCCATTCAAAATTAATTTAGTTAATGTCGATTTCAAATTTTTTTTTCTGCATTTTTGTTGTTTATTATCATCATTTTATGCATTTTATTTGGTTGAATATTGCACAAAATTTCATGAAAAAATATTGTACAAAATATTATTCTTCTTTGCAATTCAAAATTTTATGTGGTTTATTATTGCATGAAATTTCAGGAAAAAATATTATACAAAATATTATTCTTCTCTGCCATTCAAAATTAATTTAGTTAATGTCGATTTCAAATTATTTTTTTTGCATTTTTGTTGTTTATTATCATCAATTTATGCATTTTATTTGGTTGAATATTGCACAAACTTTCATGAAAAAATATTATACAAAATATTATTCTTCTTTGCAATTCAAAATTAATTTAGTTAATGTCGATTTCAAATTATTTTGTCGCATTTTTGTTGTTTATTGTCATCATTTTTATGCATTTTATTTGCTTGATTATTGCAAACAATTTTATTGAAAAATAATTCGGCAAATATTATTCTTTTTTGCAATTAAAACTTAATTTTGTTGATTTCGATTTAAAATTATTTTGTTGCATTTTTACTGTTTATTATATTATTTTATGCGTTTTATTTGGTTGATTATTGCATAAAATTTCATGAAAAAATATTATACAAAATATTATTCTTCTTTGCCATTCAAAATTAATTTAGTTAATGTCGATTTCAAATTATTTTGTCGCATTTTTGTTGTTTATTATAATCATTTTGTGCATTTTATTTGGTTGATTATTACACAAAATTTCATGAAAAAATGTTATACAAAATATTATTCTTCTTTGCCATTCAAAATTAATTTAGTTAATGTCGACTTCAAATTATTTTTTTTGCATTTTTGTTGTTTATTATCATCATTTTATGCATTTTATTTGGTTGAATATTGCAAAAAATTTCATGAAAAAATATTGTACAAAATATTATTCTTCTTTGCAATTCAAAATTTTATTTGGTTTATTATTGCATAAAATTTCATGAAAAAATATTATACAAAATATTATTCTTCTTTGCCATTCAAAATTAATTTAGTTAATGTCGATTTCAAATTATTTTGTCGCATTTTTGTTGTTTATTATCATCATTTTATGCATTTTATTTGGTTGATTATTGCACAAAATTTCATGAAAAAATATTATACAAAAAATTATTCTTCTTTGCAATTCAAAATTAATTTAGTTAATGTCGATTTCAAATTATTTTGTTGCATTTTTGGTTGTTTATTGTCATCATTTTATGCATTTTATTTGGTTGATTATTGCATACAATTTCGTTAAAAAATATTTTGTAAAATATTATTTTTCTTTGCAATACAAAATTAATTTAGTTAATTTCGATTTCAAATTATTTTGTCGCATTTTTACTTTTTATTATCATCATTTTATTTGGTTTATTATTGCATAAAATTTCTTGAAAAAATATTATACAAAATATTATTCTTTTTTGCAATTCAAAATTAATTTAGTTAATGTCGATTTCAAATTATTTTGTCGCATTTTTGTTGTTTATTGTCATCATTTTATGCATTTTATTTGCTTGATTATTGCAAACAATTTCATTGAAAAATATTTTGCCAAATATTATTCTTTTTTGCAATTAAAACATAATTTTGTTGATTTCGATTTAAAATTATTTTGTTGCATTTTTACTATTTATTATATTATTTAATGCATTTTATTTGGTTGATTATCGCATAAAATTTCATGAAAAAATATTATACAAAATATTATTCTTCTTTGCCATTCAAAATTAATTTAGTTAATGTCGATTTCAAATTATTTTGTCGCATTTTTGTTGTTTATTATCATCATTTTATGCATTTTATTTGGTTGATTATTACACAAAATTTCATGAAAAAATATTATACAAAATATTATTTTTCTTTGCCATTAAAAATTAATTTAGTTAATGTCGATTTCAAATTATTTTGTTGCATTTTTGTTGTTTATTATCATCATTTTATCCATTTTATTTGGTTGAATATTGCACAAAATTTCTTAAAAAAATATTATACAAATATTATTCTTCTTTGCAATTCAAAATTTTATTTGGTTTATTATTGCATAAAATTTAATGAAAAAATATTATACAAAATATTATTCTTCTTTGCCATTCAAAATTAATTTAGTTAATCTCGATTCCAAATTATTTTGTCGCATTTTTGTTGTTTATTATCAACATTTTATGCATTTTATTTTGTTGATTATTACACAAAATTTCATGAAAAAATATTATACAAAATATTATTCTTCTTTGCAATTCAAAATTAATTTAGTTAATGTCGATTTCAAATTATTTTGTCGCATTTTTGTTGTTTATTGTCATCATTTTTATGCATTTTATTTGCTTGATTATTGCAAACAATTTCATTGAAAAATATTTCGCCTAATATTATTCTTTTTTGCAATTAAAACATAATTTTGTTGATTTCGATTTAAAATTATTTTGTTGCATTTTTACTGTTTATTATATTATTTTATGCATTTTATTTGGTTGATTATTGCAAAAAATTTCATGAAAAAATATTATACAAAATATTATTCTTCTTTGCCGTTCAAAATTAATTTAGTTAATGTCGATTTCAAATTATTTTGTCGCATTTTTGTTGTTTATTATAATCATTTTATGCATTTTATTTGGTTGATTATTACCCAAAATTTCGTGAAAAAATATTATACAAAATATTATTCTTCTTTGCCATTCAAAATTAATTTAGTTAATGTCGATTCCAAATTTTTTTTTCTGCATTTTTGTTGTTTATTATCATCATTTTATGCATTTTATTTGGTTGAATATTGCACAAAATTTCATGAAAAAATATTGTACAAAATATTATTCTTCTTTGCAATTCAAAATTTTATGTGGTTTATTATTGCATGAAATTTCATGAAAAAATATTATACAAAATATTATTCTTCTCTGCCATTCAAAATTAATTTAGTTAATGTCGATTTCAAATTATTTTTTTTGCATTTTTGTTGTTTATTATCATCAATTTATGCATTTTATTTGGTTGAATATTGCACAAACTTTCATGAAAAAATATTATACAAAATATTATTCTTCTTTGCAATTCAAAATTAATTTAGTTAATGTCGATTTCAAATTATTTTGTCGCATTTTTGTTGTTTATTGTCATCATTTTTATGCATTTTATTTGCTTGATTATTGCAAACAATTTTATTGAAAAATAATTCGGCAAATATTATTCTTTTTTGCCATTAAAACTTAATTTTGTTGATTTCGATTTAAAATTATTTTGTTGCATTTTTACTGTTTATTATATTATTTTATGCGTTTTATTTGGTTGATTATTGCATAAAATTTCATGAAAAAATATTATACAAAATATTATTCTTCTTTGCCATTCAAAATTAATTTAGTTAATGTCGATTTCAAATTATTTTGTCGCATTTTTGTTGTTTATTATAATCATTTTGTGAATTTTATTTGGTTGATTATTACACAAAATTTCATGAAAAAATGTTATACAAAATATTATTCTTCTTTGCCATTCAAAATTAATTTAGTTAATGTCGACTTCAAATTATTTTTTTTGCATTTTTGTTGTTTATTATCATCATTTTATGCATTTTATTTGGTTGAATATTGCAAAAAATTTCATGAAAAAATATTGTACAAAATATTATTCTTCTTTGCAATTCAAAATTTTATTTGGTTTATTATTGCATAAAATTTCATGAAAAAATATTATACAAAATATTATTCTTCTTTGCCATTCAAAATTAATTTAGTTAATGTCGATTTCAAATTATTTTTTTTGCATTTTTGTTGTTTATTATCATCATTTTATGCATTTTATTTGGTTGAATATTGCACAAAATTTCATGAAAAAATATTATACAAAATATTATTCTTCTTTGCAATTCAAAATTAATTTAGTTAATGTCGATTTCAAATTATTTTGTCGCATTTTTGTTGTTTATTATCATCATTTTTATGCATTTTATTTGCTTGATTATTGCAAACAATTTTATTGAAAAATAATTCGCCAAATATTATTCTTTTTTGCAATTAAAACATAATTTTGTTGATTTCGATTTAAAATTATTTTGTTGCATTTTTACTGTTTATTATATTATTTTATGCGTTTTATTTGGTTGATTATTGCATAAAATTTCATGAAAAAATATTATACAAAATATTATTCTTCTTTGCCATTCAAAATTAATTTAGTTAATGTCGATTTCAAATTATTTTGTCGCATTTTTGTTGTTTATTATAATCATTTTATGCATTTTATTTGGTTGATTATTACACAAAATTTCATGAAAAAAAGTTATACAAAATATTATTCTTCTTTGCCATTCAAAATTAATTTAGTTAATGTCGATTTCAAATTATTTTTTTTGCATTTTTGTTGTTTATTATCATCATTTTATGCATTTTATTTGGTTGAATATTGCACAAAATTTCATGAAAAAATATTATACAAAATTATATTCTTCTTTGCAATTCAAAATTTTATTTGGTTTATTATTGCATAAAATTTCATGAAAAAATATTATACAAAATATTATTTTTCTTTGCCATTAAAAATTAATTTAGTTAATGTCGATTTCAAATTATTTTGTTGCATTTTTGTTGTTTATTATCATCATTTTATCCATTTTATTTGGTTGAATATTGCACAAAATTTCTTAAAAAAATATTATACAAATATTATTCTTCTTTGCAATTCAAAATTTTATTTGGTTTATTATTGCATAAAATTTAATGAAAAAATATTATCCAAAATATTATTCTTCTTTGCCATTCAAAATTAATTTAGTTAATCTCGATTTCAAATTATTTTGTCGCATTTTTGTTGTTTATTATCAACATTTTATGCATTTTATTTTGTTGATTATTACACAAAATTTCATGAAAAAATATTATACAAAATATTATTCTTCTTTGCAATTCAAAATTAATTTAGTTAATGTCGATTTCAAATTATTTTGTCGCATTTTTGTTGTTTATTGTCATCATTTTTATGCATTTTATTTGCTTGATTATTGCAAACAATTTCATTGAAAAATATTTCGCCTAATATTATTCTTTTTTGCAATTAAAACATAATTTTGTTGATTTCGATTTAAAATTATTTTGTTGCATTTTTACTGTTTATTATATTATTTTATGCATTTTATTTGGTTGATTATTGCAAAAAATTTCATGAAAAAATATTATACAAAATATTATTCTTCTTTGCCGTTCAAAATTAATTTAGTTAATGTCGATTTCAAATTATTTTGTCGCATTTTTGTTGTTTATTATAATCATTTTATGCATTTTATTTGGTTGATTATTACCCAAAATTTCGTGAAAAAATATTATACAAAATATTATTCTTCTTTGCCATTCAAAATTAATTTAGTTAATGTCGATTCCAAATTTTTTTTTCTGCATTTTTGTTGTTTATTATCATCATTTTATGCATTTTATTTGGTTGAATATTGCACAAAATTTCATGAAAAAATATTGTACAAAATATTATTCTTCTTTGCAATTCAAAATTTTATGTGGTTTATTATTGCATGAAATTTCATGAAAAAATATTATACAAAATATTATTCTTCTCTGCCATTCAAAATTAATTTAGTTAATGTCGATTTCAAATTATTTTTTTTGCATTTTTGTTGTTTATTATCATCAATTTATGCATTTTATTTGGTTGAATATTGCACAAACTTTCATGAAAAAATATTATACAAAATATTATTCTTCTTTGCAATTCAAAATTAATTTAGTTAATGTCGATTTCAAATTATTTTGTCGCATTTTTGTTGTTTATTGTCATCATTTTTATGCATTTTATTTGCTTGATTATTGCAAACAATTTTATTGAAAAATAATTCGGCAAATATTATTCTTTTTTGCCATTAAAACTTAATTTTGTTGATTTCGATTTAAAATTATTTTGTTGCATTTTTACTGTTTATTATATTATTTTATGCGTTTTATTTGGTTGATTATTGCATAAAATTTCATGAAAAAATATTATACAAAATATTATTCTTCTTTGCCATTCAAAATTAATTTAGTTAATGTCGATTTCAAATTATTTTGTCGCATTTTTGTTGTTTATTATAATCATTTTGTGAATTTTATTTGGTTGATTATTACACAAAATTTCATGAAAAAATGTTATACAAAATATTATTCTTCTTTGCCATTCAAAATTAATTTAGTTAATGTCGACTTCAAATTATTTTTTTTGCATTTTTGTTGTTTATTATCATCATTTTATGCATTTTATTTGGTTGAATATTGCAAAAAATTTCATGAAAAAATATTGTACAAAATATTATTCTTCTTTGCAATTCAAAATTTTATTTGGTTTATTATTGCATAAAATTTCATGAAAAAATATTATACAAAATATTATTCTTCTTTGCCATTCAAAATTAATTTAGTTAATGTCGATTTCAAATTATTTTTTTTGCATTTTTGTTGTTTATTATCATCATTTTATGCATTTTATTTGGTTGAATATTGCACAAAATTTCATGAAAAAATATTATACAAAATATTATTCTTCTTTGCAATTCAAAATTAATTTAGTTAATGTCGATTTCAAATTATTTTGTCGCATTTTTGTTGTTTATTATCATCATTTTTATGCATTTTATTTGCTTGATTATTGCAAACAATTTTATTGAAAAATAATTCGCCAAATATTATTCTTTTTTGCAATTAAAACATAATTTTGTTGATTTCGATTTAAAATTATTTTGTTGCATTTTTACTGTTTATTATATTATTTTATGCGTTTTATTTGGTTGATTATTGCATAAAATTTCATGAAAAAATATTATACAAAATATTATTCTTCTTTGCCATTCAAAATTAATTTAGTTAATGTCGATTTCAAATTATTTTGTCGCATTTTTGTTGTTTATTATAATCATTTTATGCATTTTATTTGGTTGATTATTACACAAAATTTCATGAAAAAAAGTTATACAAAATATTATTCTTCTTTGCCATTCAAAATTAATTTAGTTAATGTCGATTTCAAATTATTTTTTTTGCATTTTTGTTGTTTATTATCATCATTTTATGCATTTTATTTGGTTGAATATTGCACAAAATTTCATGAAAAAATATTATACAAAATTATATTCTTCTTTGCAATTCAAAATTTTATTTGGTTTATTATTGCATAAAATTTCATGAAAAAATATTATACAAAATATTATTCTTCTTTGCCATTCAAAATTAATTTTGTTAATGTCGATTTCAAATTATTTTGTCGCATTTTTGTTGTTAATTGTCATCATTTTATGCATTTTATTTGCATGATTATTGCAAACAATTTCATTGAAAAATATTTCGCTAAATATTATTCTTTTTTGCAATTGAAAATTAATTAAGTTAATTTCGATTTCAAATTATTTTGTCGCATTTTTACTGTTTATTACATTATTTTATGCATTTTATTTGGTTGATTGTTGCATAAATTTTCTTGAAAAAATATTATCCAAAATATTATTCCTTTTTGCAATTCAAAATTAATTTAGTTAATGTCGATTTCAAATTATTTTTTCGCATTTTTGTTGTTTATTATCATCATTTTATGCATTTTATTTGGTTGATTATTACACAAAATTTCATGAAAAAATATTATACAAAATATTATTCTTCTTTGTAATTCAAAATTAATTTAGTTAATGTCGATTTCAAATTATTTTGTCGCATTTTTGTTGTTTATTGTCATCATTTTATGCATTTTATTTGCTTGATTATTGCAACCAATTTCATTGAAAAATATTTCGCCAAATATTATTCTTTTTTGCAATTAAAACATAATTTTGTTGATTTCGATTTAAAATTATTTTGTTGCATTTTTACTGTTTATTATATTATTTTATGCATCTTATTTGGTTGATTATTGCATAAAATTTCATTAAAAAATATTATACAAAATATTATTCTTCTTGGCCATTCAAAATTTATTTAGTTAATGTCGATTTCAAATTATTTTGTCGCATTTTTGTTGTTTATTATCATCATTTTATGCATTTTATTTGGTTGATTATTACATAAAATTTCATGAAACAATATTGTATAAAATATTATTCTTCTTTGCAATTGAAAATTAATTAAGTTAATTTCGATTTCAAATTATTTTGTCGCATTTTTGTTGTTTATTATCATCATTTTATGCATTTTATTTGGTTGATTATTACAAAAAATTCCATGAAGAAATATTATACAAAATATTATTCTTCTTTGCAATTCAAAATTAATTTAGTTAATGTCGACTTCAAATTATTTTGTCGCATTTTTGTTGTTTATTATCATCATTCTATGCATTTTATTTTGTTGATTATTACATAAAATTTACTGAAAAAATATTATACAAAATATTATTCTTCTTTGCAATTGAAAATTAATTAAGTTAATTTCGATTTCAAATTATTTTGTCGCATTTTTGCTGTTTATTATTATCATTTTGTGCATTTTATTTGATTTTTTATTGCATAAAATTTCATGAAAAAATATTATACAAAGTATTATTCTTCTTTGCCATTCAAAATTAATTTAGTTAATGTCGATTTCAAATTATTTTGTCGCATTTTTGTTGTTTATTATCATCATTTTTTGCATTTTATTTGGTTGATTATTACACAAAATTTCATGAAAAAATATTATACAAAATATTATTCTTCTTTGCAATTCAAAATTAATTTAGTTAATGTCGATTTCAAATTATTTTGTTGCATTTTTGGTTTTTATTATCATCATTTTATGCATTTTATGGTTGATTATTGTATACAATTTCGTTAAAAAATATTTTGTAAAATATTATTTTTCTTTGCAATTCAAAATTAATTTAGTTAATTTCGATTGCAAATTATTTTGTCGCATTTTTACTGTTTATTATCATCATTTTAGGCATTTTATTTGGTTTGTTATTGCATAAAATTTCATGAAAAAATATTATACAAAATATTATTCTTCTTTGCAATTCAAAATTAATTTAGTTAATGTCGATTTCAAATTATTTTGTTGCATTTTTGGTTTTGTATTATCATCATTTTATGCATTTTATTTGGTTGATTATTGCATACAATTTCGTTAAAAAATATTTTGTAAAATATTATTTTTCTTTGCAATTCAAAATTAATTTAGTTAATTTCGATTTCGAATTATTTTGTCTCATTTTTACTGTTTATTATCATCATTTTATGCATTTTATTTGGTTTGTTATTGCATAAAATTTCATGAAAAAATATTATACAAAATATTATTCTTCTTTGCAATTCAAAATTAATTTAGTTAATGTCGATTTCAAATTATTTTGTTGCATTTTTGGTTTTGTATTATCATCATTTTATGCATTTTATTTGGTTGATTATTGCATACAATTTCGTTAAAAAATATTTTGTAAAATATTGTTTTTCTTTGCAATTCAAAATTAATTTAGTTAATTTCGAATTCAAATTATTTTGTTGCATTTTTACTGTTTATTATCATCATTTTATGCATTTTATTTTGTTTATTATTGCATAAAAATTCGTAAAAAAATATTATACAAAATATTCTTCTTCTTTGCAATTCAAAATTAAATTAGTTAATGTCGATATGAAATTATTTTGGCGCATTTTTGGTGTTTATTGTCATAATTTTATGCATTTTATTTGCTTGATTATTGCAAACAATTTCATTGAAAAATATTTCGCGAAATATTATTCTTTTTTGCAATTAAAACATAATTTTGTTGATTTCGATTTAAAATTATTTTGCTGCATTTTTACTGTTTATTATATTATTTTATGCATTTTGTTTGGTTTATTATTGCATAAAATTTCATGAAAAAATATTATCCAAAATATAATTCTTCTTTGCAATTCAAAATTAATTTAGTTAATTTCGATTTCAAATTATTTTGTCGCATTTTTGTTGTTTATTGTCATCATTTTATGCATTTTATTTGCTTGATATTGCATACAATTTCATTGAAAAATATTTTTTCTCAAAATATTATTCATCTTTGCAATTAAAACTTAATTTTTTTGATTTCGACTTAAAATTATTTTGTTGCATTTTTACTGTTTATTATATTATTTTATGCATTTTATTTGGTTTATTAATGCATAAAATTTCATGAAAAAATATTATGCAAAATATTATTCTTCTTTGCAATTCAAAATTAATTTAGTTAATTTCAATTTCAAATTATTTTGTCGCATTTTTACAGTTTATTATCATCATTTTATGCATTTTATTTGGTTGATTGTTGCATAAAAATTCATGAAAAAATGTTATACAAAATATTATTCTTCTTTGCAATTCAAAATTAATTTAGTTAAATTCGATTTCAAATTATTTTGTCGCATTTTTACTGTTTATTATTTTCATTTTATGATTATGGCATTAAATTTCATGAAAAAAATATTATACAAAATATTATTCTTCTTTGCAATTCAAAATTAATTTAGTTAATTTCGATTTCAAATTATGTTGCCGCATTTTTAATGTTTATTATCATCATTTTATGCATTTTATTTGGTTTATTATTGCATAAAATTTCATAAAAAAATATTATCCAAAATATTATTCTTGTTTGCAATTCAAAATTAATTTAGTTAATGTCGATTTCAAATTATTTTGTCGCATTTTTGTTGTTTATTATCATCATTTTTTGCATTTTATTTGGTTGATTATTACACAAAATTTCATGAAAAAATATTATACAAAATATTATTCTACTTTGCAAATCAAAATTAATTTAGTTAATGTCGATTTCAAATTATTTTGTCGCATTTTTGTTGTTTATTATCATCATTTTATGCATTTTATTTGGTTGATTATTACACAAAATTTCATGAAAAAATATTATACAAAATATTATTCTTCTTTGCAATTCAAAATTAATTTAGTGAATGTCGATTTCAAATTATTTTGTTGGATTTTTGGTTTTTATTATCATCATTTTATGCATTTTATTTGGTTGATTTATTGCATACAAATTCGTTAAAAAATATTTTGTAAAATATTATTTTTCTTTGCAATTGAAAATTAATGTAGTTAATTTCTATTTCAAATTATTTTGTCGCATTTTTACTGTTTATTATCATCATTTTATGCATTTTATTTGGTTTATTATTGCATAAAATTTCATGAAAAAATATTATCCAAAATATTATTCTTGTTTGCAATTCAAAATTTATTTAGTTAATGTCGATTTCAAATTATTTTGTCGCATTTTTGTTGTTTATTATCATTATTTTTTGCATTTTATTTGGTTGATTATTACACAAAATTTCATGAAAAAATATTGTACAAAATATTATTCTTCTTTGCAATTCAAAATTAATTTAGTTAATGTCTATTTCAAATTATTTTGTTGCATTTTTGGTTTTTATTATCATCATTTTATGCATTTTATTTGGTTGATTATTGCATACAATTTCGTTAAAAAATATTTTGGAAAATATTATTTTTCTTTGCAATTCAAAATTAATTTAGTTAATTTTGATTTCAAATTATTTTGTCGCATTTTTACTGTTTATTATCATCATTTTATGCATTTTATTTGGTTTATTATTGCATAAAATTTCATGAGAAAATATTATACAAAATATTATTCTTCTTTGCAATTCAAAATTAAATTAGTTAATGTCGATTTGAAATTATTTTGTCGCATTTTTGGTGTTTATTGTCATCATTTTATGCATTTTATTTGCTTGATTATTGCAAACAATTTCATTGAAAAATATTTCGCCAAATATTATTCTTTTTTGCAATTAAAACATAATTTTGTTTATTTCGATTTAAAATTATTTTGTTGCATTTTTACTGTTTATTATATTATTTTATGCATTTTATTTGGTTGATTATTGCATAAAATTTCATGAAAAAATATTATACAAAATATTTTTCCTCTTTGCCATTCAAAATTAATTTAGTTAATGTCGATTTCAAATTATTTTGTCACATTTTTGTTTTTTATTATCGTCATTTTATGCATTTTATTTGGTTGATTATTACACAAAATTTCACGAAAAAATATTATACAAAATATTATTCTTCTTTCCAATTCAAAATTAATTTAGTTAATGTCGATTTCAAATTATTTTGTTGCATTTTTGGTTTTTATTATCATCATTTTATGCATTTTATTTGGTTGATTATTGCATACAATTTCGTTAAAAAATATTATACAAAATATTATTCTTCTTTGCCATTCAAAATTAATTTAGTTAATGTCGATTTCAAATTATTTTGTCGCATTTTTGTTGTTTATTGTCATCATTTTGTGCATTTTATTTGCTTGATTGTTGCAAATAATTTCATTGAAAAATATTTCGCCAATTATTATTCTTTTCTGCAATTAAAACATAATTTTGTTGATTTCGATTTAAAATTATTTTGTTGCATTTTTACTGTTTATTATATTATTTTATGCATTTTATTTGGTTGATTATTGCATAAAATTTCATTAAAAAATATTATACAAAATATTATTCTTCTTGGCCATTCAAAATTAATTTAGTTAATGTCGATTTCAAATTATTTTGTCGCATTTTTGTTGTTTATTATCATAATTTTATGCATTTTATTTGGTTGATTATTACACAAAATTTCATGAAAAAACATTATACAAAATATTATTCTTCTTTGCAATTCAAAATTAATTTAGTTAATGTCGATTTCAAATTATTTTGTTGCATTTTTGGTTTTTATTATCATCATTTTATGCATTTTATTTGGTTGATTATTGCATACAATTTCGTTAAAAAATATTTTGTAAAATATTATTTTTCTTTGCAATTGAAAATTAATGTAGTTAATTTCGATTTCAAATTATTTTGTCGCATTTTTACTGTTTATTATCATCATTTTATGCATTTTATTTGGTTTATTATTGCATAAAATTTCATGAAAAAATATTATCCAAAATATTATTCTTGTTTGCAATTCAAAATTAATTTAGTTAATGTCGATTTCAAATTATTTTGTCGCATTTTTGTTGTTTATTATCATCATTTTTTTGCATTTTATTTGGTTGATTATTTCACAAAATTTCATGAAAAAATATTATACAAAATATTATTCTTCTTTGCAATTCAAAATTAATTTAGTTAATTTCGATTTCAAATTATTTTGTTGCATTTTTGGTTTTTATTATCATCATTTTATGCATTTTATTTGGTTGATTATTGCATACAATTTCGTTAAAAAATATTTTGTAAAATATTATTTTTCTTTGCAATTCAAAATTAATTTAGTTAATTTCGATTTCAAATTATTTTGTCGCATTTTTACTGTTTATTATCATCATTTTATGCATTTTATTTGGTTGATTGTAGCATAAAATTTCATGAAAAAATATTATAAAAAATATTATTTTTCTTTGCAATTCAAAATTAATTTAGTTAATTTCGATTTCAAATTATTTTGTCGTTTATTATCATCATTTTATTTGCTTGACTATTGCTTAAAATTTCATTGAAAAAAATTCCGCAAATTATTATTCTTTTTCGCAATTAAAACTTAATTTTGTTGATTTCGATTTAAAATTATTTTGTTGCAATTTTACTGTTTATTATCATCATTTTATGCATTTTATTTGCTTTTTTTTTTTTTTTGAAAATGTCAAGAATTTCATTATAGAAGCCATCCGGCAACGATTACATTCTATGACAGGAGTGAAACCAAAACCACTAATAGTTGATATGAGCACGGCCTTCGCTCGGCATATAATGCCACTAGCTCTTAGACACACCTGCCGAAGCAGACCCAACACCTACGGGATGGAATGATGAATCCTATCAAATGTTAGCAGTAGAGAACCCAACGAGTACCTGGCTCAAACCCTAAAAGCAATACAGTGCAAATGTAATCCAAATCAACACCCTAAAACCAACTAATACTGGACTCAAACAACATATGTAACCGAGTCACACTGAGTTCAGCAAAAAAACAAACAAAACTACCAAACTGATGCAGATAATCCACAGAAACTAGTACAATCCGAGAACCACCGAGTCACCTCACTGAGTTGCTCCGAGTCGCACCGAGTCTCCACGAGTTAGCCGGCCAGTCTCTTCTCTGGACAAAGCTCAG